>JAJMIL010000001.1:1200000-1875568 GCA_030583545.1 Debaryomyces maramus
CATTAAGGATTAGAAGGCCATGCCACCAGCAGATACAAGAGCCAGTTACAAGCCATCCTTGAGAAAAAGAAAGCGGAATTATTCCCCGTCTACGGCACCATCACACTCAAATGAAGGTATATTGATACTTGATGAGGCTAAACAGAATATACAATCCAGATCAACCAACCAGGAAAATATACCAGACGACAATAAGGTGGTGAATAGCTTAAAGAAATTTGGAGCTAGAATAAATATAAACGAAGAACATAAACGGGTAAATATAAAACTATTAATATGTACATCTGAAGCTAGCTACTTTGAGAGCCAAGAGGAGGAAATAAACCAATTCTTGAAGAAAAACTTTGGAATAAGTGGTGCCTCTATATCGAAGCCTGCCGCTGGAGCAATTGATAGAATATTTTCCATTTATGGGGATATAGTTTCCACAACAAGAGCTGCAGTATATATAGCGTTCGTATTGAATGCTAAATTGAACAATTTTGTTATCAATGAATCATACACTTTGAAATCGCCCAACTACAATTTAAATATACTACTTCAAGGTTCTTATAATGATGCAAGCCTGTACTCCAGTATAAATAAGACAGCTGATAATTGTGGATTACGAGAATTTGACATTTCAAGTCCATTCGAATACAACAATAATCCTGATTTGATCTCAGTACATTTAAAGGGTGATTTCAGTGCATTATTTAACTTTTTGATGATAGTAATAAACTCGTCTTCCCTGGATACATCAAAAAACCATATTGACGATACCAAGATTAACCAACTAAAGATCATTAATGCTTACGATAACGCTAGTTTGTTTCAAAGACAAGATATTAATAAAGGCACATTGGATAAACATATAAATAGAACTTTAGAATATGTATATGCAAGATCGTTTTTGAATCCAACGATTTCAGAACATGCTAACGAATAGGTTATGAAATATACGGAAAACAAATTAAAACTTTTTCTTTTATTAAGAATTTCGAAGCTATGAAACAAAATAAACAATATAAAAATATATAGTCAGAATAACGAATCCCACCTAAACTCGTGAAATGTTAGCCTTTTGGGTTTTACGAGAAATAGAAGCTACCCTATCACCCAATGATAATGCTAATCCTTGTCCTTTAGATCTAATTCTAACATGGCCAATTATTGGTCCATCAGTTTGTTTTTCAATACACAAATTAGCCAATGCATCTTCACCAAACGATGAACGTGAATATAAGTTTGCGGATAAGAATTGACATTCCTCGCCAATAATTGCTCCTGGTGTTAAACAGTTCATGTTGGTACCATTCATCATTTCTTCTAAATATTCTTTTAATGAATTCATTTGTGACTTAATGGTGATCTTATTTTCCCATTCAAATTCATTCCACATCTTACGGAAAGAACTTTCAGTACAGGTTGCAGGTTTTATATAGTCCATGATATCAACGTGAACATCATTCAAAATAACAATCGTTGATTCATCTGAGTGCTGACCATCGTACACGATGTTACCAAAGATAACACCAGTATCAGCAGAAGTGACTTTAATTGTAGTTTGTATCTTATAAAATCCATGAGGTCCAATATTAGCCGTAGCTGGTTTATCAACAACCTTAAGGTCACCTAAAGTTGCAAATTCAACGGATAAATTACGTAAGGTGGTTGTAGTTTGATTCACTAATAAAACATCCAAAACAACATCATATTGATGAACCTTAACAAATGCTTCTGCATATATAGGATCGGAGAAGCCTGTCAATTGTAAGATTTTGTTTAATCTCGAGGATAAGTCTTCTTTCTTTAAGTCACTTCCAGCAGCTAAGGAAAGATCATCTACGTTTGAACCGCTTGAATTATTATCTTTATCGAATTGTCTGAAAACAATAGAATCGTCAACCTGTTCAGCATTATCATGGAAGTCTTTAGCCTCGGCCTCTGCTTTCTTCAGTTCAGCAGTTTCTATTTGAGATTTGAATGCGTCTTTGGTATCATCTAAGAAACCGGTTTGAATCAATTCAGTTTCACTTTCATCCGTTAAGTATTTGACACAAGAAAATATTCTATCGGCTGAGTCTTCATCAATTTTCTTAGAAACATAAGATGATTCACCAACTCTTAACATAGATACCATTATTAAAATAGCTTCTGCTTTCAAAGCATTTAAATATTTTTCTTGGGTTGCATTACGTTGTAACCGTAATACCAATTTAACTAAGGTCGAAGCCAACACGGAGCCCAAGTAGAAATCACCTTCTAAGATAAGCTTACGGATAGGTGGTTTTTCTTCATTCTTATCAGCGTTTTTAACTTCTGCAGTTAAAGCTGTTTCGGTAGCGTATGTGCCATCAGGTAAAATAAGTGGTTTTTTCGGTTTAGTGGTAGATCCGTTAGTTGACTCTTCTTCCTCTTGTTCGGGTCCTTCGGATGTCCTTTTTTCACTAGCCATAATTGGAACCTCACCGATACTGGATCTTATATATCTCCAGGCCTCTTGTACCAATTTATCTTCCATACAATATTCACCAATGATCCATAATGATCCGCGGAAGACTTTACCACTTTTGACAGAGGGTAATGTTTCGATCAATCTGCTTAAAATAGTTTGTCTTAAATCCGGGAATTTTTCAACGACTTCTTTAACAAATGTTATAACTTCATAAGCAGCCGCCGTACTTAAGTCACTCATAGATTCTAATAACAAGTCAATGACATTTGCAGCAACTTCAACAAATTTGATAGCTAATTGATGGATAGCATTGATCAATAATTGTCTGTATTCAGAATTCTTATCTTCGTTCAAAGACGAGGTTCTTTGTAATTCTTTCTTCAACAACTTAACGACATCTTCAACGTTTCTACTGGTGATGAATTGTAAAGTGACGTCGATAGCTTTTCTACGAACATCCAAGTCTTGCGATGATAAAATACGCAAAATGTCTAAGGACAAGTCCTGCAAAACACTTGGGTGCATCTTATGAAGTTCATTGATTCTTTCCAAAGTAATGATTTTAACATTATTGTCCGCCTCTCTAGTAGCTAAATCAATAAATTTACTACCTGCTAACAAGATTAATTGCGAGTTGGACGATAAGACGGTCAATGTTGTTGCAGCCTCGTATATAACAACATTGGAAGATGAACTTTCAATAACTTCAGTTACTAATTGAGTATACTGCAGTTTCAAAGAGGGATTCTTCATCGAGTCTCTTCTAATAAATTCAATAAATGCTAATTGCAATAATGGATCTAAAGTCTCAATGATTGAAACATTATCTTGGATATATTGCAAAGCAGCTTCTCTATTCAAGTCACCTAAACAGACGAATGCATTTCTTTTACATACCGAGTCAGTTTCGTCATACAAGAACCTGTAGATTAATTCATCAGCATCTGGGGCCAAGTGGTCTGAAAGCTTATGGATAGAGTAAAGTGCAAAAACGGCATTTTTTCTAACATAAGCGTGACGATGTTCAAGACATTGACGAACATTGGGGACTAAAGTTTCCAATAAATCTGCTTCCTTCAATTTGCATAAAAACCTCAAGGTATTACCTCTAACAAATTCATTAGGATGTTGTAAATCACGTTGTATAGAGTTACATACAAGAATCATCTCTTGTCTCATCTTTCCGTGGTCATCCAATTTTGGACATACTTCCCAATAAAAGTACAATAATTTCTTTAATTCTTTATTCTTCGATGGCATAACGAACCTGATAATATGCATCAATAAATCCGGCAATGGATCTCCATTAAGCATAGTGATTAAAATACGCTTCATGGTATTGATCTTAACGTCATCCTTGCTTTTTTCCAATAATGTCTTGAATTCATTGACAGATGTTTTAGCAGCCGTATTAGGCTCATAGATCAATGTATATCCTATATCAGCCATTTTATGTCTATATCAAACTTCTGTTAATAATTGTTCAATCCGGATTAACCTATATTATTCAATTCGACAGGGTGTCCCAATTCAATGCCAAAACTTTATTTCAAAATCGATGTGACGCACCCAATTAATTACTACTTACGAAGCTATAGTTATTAATGTCTAACTAACAATAAAAACAACTAAATGGATCAATACTGTGAATTCGATAACGATATAGGTGTTTACTTGCAAACAACGACGTGTTGAATTTTTAGGTCGATCTTTTGATTGAGTTTTGAGCAATTTGCACGACTATGTATATACTATATATTTAATAAATTAAGTTAAGCTAATAGGATTAATCACTATCATCAGAGTTATCAGGGTTAGCAAGTACCAACCTAGGCTTACTATTATATTCATCATAATCATCATTATTATCCAAGCTTTGTGAATACTTTTGAGACTCAATGTCTGTAGCATTTTCATCTTCGTCGTCATTGTACAAGTAGCCTGGATGCTGATAATAACCACCGGCTCCACTGAAATCCACGATACTGCCGGAAGACGAAGAAACAACAGAATTTGTTCTTTTAGAACTAGGAATAGTAGACACAGAATCACCAGCAGTATTTATACTTTGGGAATCATCAGTCTTAGCAAAGGATTCATTTCTCGCGAGAGATTGGGAAAGACCAGAAGGGCCAACATTGAGACTGGAGCTAGATGATTTAATGCCATTGGGTAATGATTTAACGGCTGGGAGAGAAATATCTGTTCCGGACGCACTTGACTTCGATGGAAGCCCAATAGTATTATCGTCATCGGCATCATCGACTTCAGCCGCCAATAATCTAGGTTGTAAATGCCCGTGCTTCAACTCAACCCCACTGATATTTTTATTTCTCGCTTGAGATACACCACCAGCAAGTCTCATGTATCTTCCATTTGAAGCATAACTTGCATTCTTATCAATTGGTGAGATACCAGTCGGCAATTTCCACTTCATTGGAGGAGATTCATTATAGGCAGTTCCAGCATTTCTTCGAATAGTTGAGACATAGTTCGACCGTTCACCCTCACCAGGTTTTAAATCCAAAGTTTTCTTCAAAACAGCTAAATTCACATTCCGATATGAGTTTGAACTCCAAAGAGAACTAATTGAACTAGATTTTCTATGACCGGCACCTTCTGGTCTTCCAGGTGCCGGCTTGGGTCTAGACATATCGTTCTGCGGATCCGGGTTCAAGTAAGTTGCCTTTATTGGATTACGATTTTGGGCTAACCCTGCTTGTGGTCTAGTAAACGAGGAATTTGATGATGGCCTCAAACTGGAGCTGCTATTGTTATTTGTAGTGTTATGTGGTAATATAGGTGGATATTCTTTTTGTCTTGTAGTGGGAATGCTTTGGGACGACCCAAAAGTATCTACGCTTTGTTGTAATATTATTGGATCTCCACCGGGATTTTGTGAATAAATAGAAGAATTAATAGACGTCAACGACTGGTTAGTGTTATCATTCATGTAGGGCTCAGGAACTAACGTTCCAGGTGTCATATCGTTTGCAAAGTTGGACGATGTACCTTCCATTGGATAGGGTGTTTGGCTATTCTCACTTGGCGGATAACTGGATGTATATGCGGAAGAATTTCTGGGGGAAGCACTAGATGTGATGCTACGTTCATTACCTTGTTGGAACGACAGGGTATTGGATATTGGACGCGAAGATTTTGAGTAGGTTGAGAAGTCAGAAAGCTCCGATTGCTGGGATATAGATGGTTGTAATGTGTTCAGAAACTGTTGATTGAGTACAGGGTTATTTGCTTCTTTACGTTCTGTTGAAAATGTTTCCGGGGAGACAATAGAGTCCCCTTTGTCGGTAACTTGCATATTATCAATCTCTTTTTCCAAAGTCCCTATTATATCATTCAAGTCTTCTTTCACCTCTTTGCTGTACTGGTGTGCTGGTATATGTGGCATTGTCATTTGTGCCTGCTTTTCATGTTGCATGTATGGCTCAACGTCAAGCGATTCCATCATCGATGGGGGTGGCTTTCTTCTTGGAGGACTCCTAGTTGGAGCCTGTTGCGGTAACTGAGCTGGTGGTTGTGGCGCAGGGATTTTGGGTGCTTCTTGCCTATTTGGTTGTGCCTGCGGTGTAGGCATCTTATTCAATATTGGTGGTTGTGACAACGGCTTTGGGGCCGCATTATGTATAGTTCCAGACGAAGCACCAGAGTGTCTACTATGTGACTGCGGTCCGTTGAAGATGGACGAGATTCTACTCCCAAATAGCTTTGACGAACGTTTATCCTTGTCGCTTGACATGATCAAATTCCGCTTATTCTTATGGTTTCAATTTCTCACGGTGCCATGCAATACTAACGAAACAAAAACAACTAACAAATCAAAGAATCAAATTTCTGCAACTTTGCTGTTTAAAACAAATGCCAATAAAACCTCTAGTCTTTTGTAAGTAACGTAATAAGACCCAATTGTTTCATTCAGTATCGTTTTTGAATAATTTGTGTAAAAATGTGTATTGACTATATACAGGGCGTAGATTCATCGATCCAAAATTTCTTCAGTGCTGTTCTTGAACATGTTGATTAGATACTCCTTTTTTATAGTCAAAAATTAATATGTCGTCTACTAGTATGTATAAAAAGATGCAATTAACCATTGTTGGCCAATATACTAACAAGAATCAGAAACCGATACCACCGATTATACAGTTGCCAACTCGGATGTTGTGTCCAAGTACAAGACTGCCGGAGAGATCTCCAACAGAGTTTTAGCGCAAGTCAAGGAATTGATCAAAGATGGAAGTAAGGTATTTGATGTGTGTAACAAGGGAGATGAATTGATGAACGAGGAGTTGTCTAAGATTTACAATTCCAAAAAGACTTCGAAGATTGCCAAGGGAATTGCATTTCCAACCTGTGTGAATCCAAACCATATTCCAGCACATTTAGCACCAGCTAGCGCTGAGGACGAATCAAATTTAACATTGGTTAAGGGTGATGTTGTTAATATCATGTTGGGTATCCAGATTGACGGGTTCCCATCTATTGTTGCTGAATCTATGGTCGTCGGAGAGAGCAAGGAAGAACCCATTACAGGGGCTAAGGCAGATTTGATGTACGCAGCTTGGAAGGCGTCAGAAGCTGCAATCAGATCCTTTCAACCAAAGAACAGAAACTGGGATGTCACTAATATCGTTGACAAGGTTGTTAAGGATTACGGTTGCGTTGCTGTGGAAAGTATGTTGTCGCACAACCAAGAAAGAAACAAGTTGTATGGTCCAAAGGAAATAATTCTTAATCCAACAAAGGAAAACAAAAACCAAATGGACACCTTCAAATTCGAGGAAAATGAAGTTTACGGTTTAGACATTTTGGTTTCTACTTCGCCAGAAGGTAAAGTTAAGCAATCGAACTTCAAAACATCATTGTTCAAGTTAACTGGTAGCTCTTATGCTTTGAAAATGAAGTCTTCGCACCAGGTGTTAGGTGAATTCAAAGAGAAATGTTCGGGTCCATTCCCATACAATATCAAGAACTTGGAAGATATCAGAAAGGCCAGAATGGGTTTGATTGAATGTGTCAATCACCAAGTCATGTTGGCTTACGATATTATGACAGAAAAAGAAGGTGAATTTGTCGCCCAATACTTCACAACATTTGCTGTCACCAAGAACGGTATTGTTAAGTTCACTTCTCCTAAATTCAATCCAGAGTTCTACAAGACTGAAAAGGAAATCAAAGATGAAGAAATCAACACCTTAATCGCTCAACCCTTAAAGGCAGCAGCTAAGAAAAAGAAGAACAATAAGAAGGCTGCATCTACTAGTGATGAAAAATCCGCTTAAACCATTTAAAGTGATTGACTTTTTCTAGTCAATATTACGACTAAATTGGTAGATAATTTTTATTTTATTCGGGAAAACAATACTTGATAAGCTATATTTGGATTTACTCCATCTGATATGTATGGTTATTCGTAGTTTTATAATAAATATAGTCTCCATTATTTGGGGTGATTAGAAAAGTGTACGAGCGCGTTCAACAATTAGCTTCAACATCTAATCAGCTATTCTTTTTTTTTTTTTCCAAGAAACAAGATAATACCAATATAAAAGTTGCTCTCAGGTTCAAATGTCTCAACATCCCATAGATCTGTTCTTCCAGGAGTCATCGGAGTCATTATCACCCGAACATTTGTCAACAAATAGAGTCAGCAATGGAAATACATCTGGCAGTGAAATTGGAAACAATTCTCATATCCCAGAGTTGGACCCTAATAATACGGACTCATTCAATCAAATAACTAATTCTTTTGATACCAAAGATACATCAAGTGGGTTATCATCGTCTACTGATAGGGAGGCGAGTCCAGGGTCTGAGAATTCGAGTTCTAGCACCAAGTCTAAAATAAAAAGGAAATCTCCGAGGGTATCACAGATGATGAATAATGGATCGACAAATTTAGGATTGGAGAATAGTCCTGTTATTCTTGAAGCTCCTTCTAAATCACTGAGGGAGTCATCAGATACTAATAGTCTTCATGGTGTAGTGCAACGAGGAGGAGAAAAAGTTTTCATAGAGCCTAAATTAGCGGAACCACATCCAGCATATACTGGGTTGCCATTGGAATCATTCCCTAATACGAAGATAAAGAAAGAATCGCTATGGCCAGTCAGGGGGCTTGCAAGGAAATCAAGTAGGATTCAAGTAAATAATTACAATAGCAGTGGAGCGGCGTCTAGAGAATCATCTGTCCCAGTTCAAGCAACTGAAACTGAAAATGACAATGATTCTATTGAATCAGACTACAAATCACATCTTCAGACAAATGTATCGGAAACGCTAGCTACAGAAAGTGAAGTAAGAGAGCCCATGAAGCCTAGAAGAGGCAGAAAACCTAATGCACTAAAAGCCGCTCTCAACAAAAATACATTGAAAACCCCAAAACAAACCAAAAAGCGTAGTGATGAACCACTGTCATTGCGATCATCTAAAAGAATCAAGGTTATTTCCCCCAAAAAGACAACAAGCACAAACCTTGCCCCCGCATCCGTTCATGATGCCGACACGAATGGGAGCTCAGTGGATGATCCAACGAAGAATAATGATGATTTTTGTACAACTTGTGGTGGTCCTGGTGTATTTATTTGTTGTGATACATGCCCCAAGTCGTTTCACTTTACGTGTTGTGACCCTCCTTTGGAAGAATGCCCTGAAGATAACTGGAATTGTAGAGAATGTCTTTTATCAAGAAACCCTGAAATGAGAGTTTCTTGGAATAGTATTGGGATTTTTGGTCAATTATTGAATCAACAAGAAGGTAGAAATCCAAAAGAATTCCAATTACCTAAGAAAATAAGAGATAATACGTTTATTGGCGTAACCACAGGAGAAAACGGGGTTTACCAAGATTCTACTTTCAAACCAGAGGTACTGTACAACAGAATCAACGGATCTCAAATTCATGGTTTCAATAAAAATAACGACCTTGATATTGATTCACTATATGATAAGAATGGAGAACCATATTTGTGCCATAAGTGTGGATTATCAGGCTTAAAGGGAAAAACAATAACGCATTGTGACTACTGTCCTTTGGTTTGGCATATAGATTGTTTAGAGGATCCATTATGCATACCTAAGACTTTAGGTAGCAGATGGAGATGTCCCAATCATTATGAAGAATTATTACCTGAAGGACTCTTTAATAGAAGAAAATTCAAGGATACATCGGTGCTTGATATTTCGTTGCATAACCATTTCTTAAAAATAGCATCCATGAATAATATAGTTGTTAAACACAATGACCAGCAATTCTTAAAGAATGATAATGAAAGTAAGAATCCAAATTTACAAGATTATGTTCAATTTGAATCAGAAGATTTTGGAAGATTTAATACAGACTTTATTAGCGACATTAAGAGAAATGATACTCTTGAATCAAATATTAATAATCCAAATAATAATCATGATGATATCCATCCAAATTTCAAGGTTCCAGAGTACTTCCAAAATTTTTCAACTCCAGCTGGAAGTACGGCTAGAGCTTCACCAAGGCTAAATAGGATTATGACCATGACGAGTACAGATACTGATGGAAGCGAGGCCCGCGCTTTTGTGTATAGGGTTCCGGAGAAGCTGATATTACTTGACTTCATTTCAAAAGCTCTAAATACCAACAGTGGATCAAAAAGCGGAAACGATTTTACAAATAATAAGCAAGTGATCCTCAATAACATCGAGGATTACGAAACTAGAGGTAGATTAGAATCGAATAAAGATGAGAAAGATTTCGTGGATAGTCTAATTCAAATCAAATCAGATAGTAAATCAACAAAAAGAACTGGTTTGAAATTTAATGACCTTGTTCAAGCAGCATTGGCTACCACAGACAATTCGCAGCTAAATGACAAATCTTCCAAACTAGACGAAGGTGAAATTTCTGATTTACTTAATATTAAACGACTCATGGAATTGAAAGGTAAAGATGAACTACTCAAGTTTTTGCAATCATAATGGGTTTACATTCGAGTAGCGATGCATAGATTTATTTATATACATAAGTCTTAAATACTTAAACTTGTAATATAAATACATAACTAATAATATGTTGCAGTTCTCTATCGATGGGATATATATACAGGTGCTTTTATGTGATTAAATGAAGGTATCTTTTTGTTGTGGAGTAGCGATAACTGGAATCTCCGAAGGAGCAACAGGCATAGCTTCAGTAACCTGCACAACCTCCTTGAGTATATCACTGACTTGCCTATTGGCACAATCTATTTCATACTTTTTATTGGCATTATCATGAACAACGATTTTGGTTGGGCATTTTGCAAGATCCTCCTTAGTAGTAGTATTTATTCTAGTGAGGACAAAGTTGACATCCTCATTATGAAATTTTAAAGTAGGCAAGTTATTTCTCCAGAATTTTTTTAAACCAATAGCTGGCCCGAATACATTGTTCTTTATCAAAAACAATTCAACTTTGGTATATTTTGGGTTAATTTTAAAAGCAGTTTCTGACGTCCCAGCAATATTGTTCAACCTCGTAATCTGTTTCAAAATCCGGGAAGAAGGTAATTCTTTGAACATAGAACAATTCTTAGAAGCTTTCGACATTTTGTGGCTCTGCTCTATAATTTAATATGAAGTATTCTTCTACCTGTTCTGATATTATGAAAGAAGTGAAAAAAAAAAATCGAAAGATGGCGTGTACACGACTAGTGTGAGTAATTGCAGCTACCATTTGATATATATTCTAAGATAAGCATTAATATAATATTAAGGTGACTATATAAGAGATAACCGTCAGCGATGCAATTAAAAGGTATAGGAAGATATTCAATTCGGTTTTTCTCTGATAAAACTTCCAGATTTGTTCCTACTAATGGTACTTACCCTAAAGGGTTTTCAGTTGGAGGGATTCATTGCGGTATCAAGAAGGATGGAAAGTCGTTAGACTTGGCAATTTTGAAGAACGACTATGGGAAATCTGCAGTTGCATCAGCAGTATTTACCACCAATAAATTCAAGGCTGCACCTGTACAAGTATCTGCAAAAATACTAGAGGAAAAGGAAGGACAAGAGATCAACTCATTAGTAATTAACAGTGGGAACGCGAATGCGGTAACTGGATCGCAGGGAATTAAGGATGCCCAAGATATGGTAACGGTGACCGATTCTGCGTTGAAAAATCCTAGTAACTCGACGTTGGTGATGTCAACAGGGGTAATTGGAAATAACTTACCAATCGACAAGATTTTGACAGGAATTCCACACTTGGCGACGCAGAACTTGGGCAGCACGCATGAACATTGGTTGAATTGTGCAACAGCAATATGTACTACCGATACTTTTCCTAAATTAGTCAGTAAACAGTTTGAACTCAATGGTAAGACATATGCCTTAGCCGGGTTAGCCAAAGGGGCAGGCATGATTTGCCCAAATATGGCGACATTATTGGGTTTCTTTGTCACTGATGCACCTGTTTCGGCCTCAGCATTGCAACAAATATTGAGACATGCAACTGACAGGTCGTTTAATAGTATTTCTGTCGATGGTGACATGTCTACAAACGATACAATTGTTGCGCTTGCTAACGGAGCTGCAGGAGGCGAAATGATTGACAGTACAGCAGAAAGTGGCGAATCTTACATTAAGTTACAACATGAGATAACTAGCTTTGCACAACAATTAGCTCAATTGGTGGTCCGTGACGGGGAGGGTGCAACGAAATTTATCACCATTAATGTGAAGAATGCAATGTCGTATCAAGACGCAAAGAGCATAGCGTCTTCCATAGCGAATTCTTCTTTGTTTAAGACAGCAATGTATGGTAAGGATGCAAACTGGGGCCGTATTTTGTGTGCTATTGGCTATTCGCAAGTAAGTGGTGTTGATTCAATTAACCCATTAAAGACAAGTGTGTCATTTATTCCATCAGATGGCACGGAAGAATTGAAGTTACTAGTAAATGGTGAACCTGAACTTGTTGACGAAGACAGAGCTTCCCAAATCCTTTCTGCTGAAGATTTACAAATAGAAGTTGATTTAGGTACTGGTGGGGGTCAAGAATGTAATTTCTGGACTTGCGATTTGTCTCATGAATATATTACTATCAATGGGGATTACAGATCCTGATATAGTTGATGAATAGTATATAAAACTTTTATTTACGTAGTCATTATATTGTTCATTTGTTAGACTGTAATCTAAATTGCAAAATATGGCTTAATACGCGAATCAATTTAATTTTTAAAACTCACGATTAAACGAATACTCTGCAAGCATCAAGTCCAATGAGTCAGACAATGTCCTCAACTATAGAGGAGCTTCCAGATGTTACAGGATCCACAAGTAACACGATCTTCAAAGAGATATTCTGTTTCGGGCTTTTAATAAATATTTCAACGTCTGGTCCAAGTAGGCTATTTGTTACGGACTTTTCAACCAACCACCTAATCTCCAATCCTTACAACCACAGTTATTTTATAGACGAATTTGAAATCCCAACTGAACAGATCTTTCAAATTGATTTGTATCAAGAGAAATTGAATCCATTAATAAAGGAATACGAGTTAAAGTGTGGAGAGTTATTAATTGATGCTGGGACAGCACCACCATTCCGTATTTCGGATAAACTATGCATTTTGAAAGCAAACATCGTGTTGAAAAAATATAATAATATCTTAGAAGGCAGAGCTAGGGGAATAAGGTTGGTAGGCAATGAGGATTTGAATAATGAAAACTTGAAACGTTTATACTCCCGTCTTGGTGAACTACCAGTGTCTTTTTTTAAAGATAATACGGATAAAGTCAAAAAGATGATACCAGAAACATACTATGAAAATGCGTTATCGACGAAGAGTCAAAGTTCAAGCCAAAGTATAAGACATATAAATCAGACCGCGTCTGGTAATGCTATATTAAGCCAAAACTCAGGTTCGAATATTAATAATTCACAATCTACGCAATTCCCAATAAAGACGGAAGTAGTTACAAACCCTCTTGATGAATCCCAACCTGGTCAGGGTACTATAAAGCGTGAAGAAATTTCTGAAACATTAGTTCCAGATACTTTATTTGCGGAAGACTATTTTAATTCTGATGACGAAAACAGGTCTGCATTTGAAGGCCCCCAAGCACAGACACAGTCGAGCCAAAATACATTAAGTAATACACAGAGGTATTACTCAATTAAAGAACTCCACGAAAATTTCAGTAATTCAATTGACAATGATATATATAGAATAAAGGTGAAAGTGATTGGGAGTAATCCTGAAGACTTGTCCCATATTTGTGTTAAAAAATATGAATATAATAGACGACACCATAAGACTTCATTAAGCGATCCGTTTATAAGGAGTTTGGAGTTGATAATATGTGATCATATACCTCAAGGTGGAGGGAACGAAAGTGAAATGATACTAGGAACGGACAATTCTATGACTATTTATTTAGATGATGACCAGCTATTGAAAGCTCTCAATTTTGAATCTATAGAATTGGCATATACCAAGTTACCACAGCTTATGGATAAACTGTTCGTTAATAAATCTGTGGAGCTCGAGCTATTTAAGAGATTCTTAAAGATCAATGGAGAAGATGAACTACTTGTTTGGTCGGCGAGAAATTTAGTTATTAACGACTTAATGGAATAAAATTCTACGACGTAAGATAGAGTTACTGTAGCATAAAACTACAAAAGGGAATTCTGCAATCGGAAAAATAAAACATTACAATATCCCCCTTAGAATAATGTCCTTATAATTTTATTCTTCATATTAGTTATATATCTATCCGATTATAAAGATACTTGACTTGGTTCCTGGAGAGGATTTGATTCTAGACCAGTATTTGCAGACCCGCCTATAGACTTTGAAGCAATAGAATTGGCTTTACTAGCAACACTACTGATTGTCTTAATGGTGTTCTTAAAAGATTTCATACTTCGATCTATTCCCGAGTAATATCTTGCAACTTCTACGATCGGCCATGGTACTGCCCTAAATATAGGAAGAAAGTTCCCATAAAAAGGTATTTTGATTTCTCCCCTCCTCCCTAATTCCACGGCTGAAAGTACACTATCGGCAACATATCTGGGGTCTAATTCCGGTGCTAATAGACTAGAGGGTGTCTTTACCCCCGTGAACATGCCTGTTTTCAATTGACCTGGGCAGATTAATAGTGTTTTAATCCCCTTTGGGTTTATCGAAGGTGGTCCTAGTTCATATGTCAACGATTCATGTAAGGCGATCAACCCAGACTTAGAAGCTCCATAAGCACTCAATCGAGCTGGTGACATGTAACCCAATACTGATGCAATAGTAACAATATAACCCCGTTGCATATGCAACATATCTGGCAAAAAAGTTTTGATGGTATAGAAACTTGACATTAAATTAATTTGAATAGTTTTTTCGATTTCGTCGTAGCTTAGATCTAACAAAGTCTTCCCGGTAGTTATCCCAGCATTATTTATTAAAATGGTAACGTTCCCAACGTCTTCTTTGATCTTCTTTTGGCTTTGTATTATTTGTCTTCGATCGCTAACGTCACATTTGTAATAATGAACATTTTCCAATTTTTCCTCTTCAGGAGGGATAGTGATATCAAGAACCACTACTCTGGCCTTTTTGCTCACGAGTTTTAGGACGATTTCCTTTCCTAGCCCATTAGAGCCTCCTGTTACTAAGACAATATCTCGATGTGGCTCAAAGTAATTTCCAATAATGGCATTGGAAATGTTCCTATATTGCTTATTAAGATGATAAAATAGTATTGTAAGAATTAACGGTCCCATTTTATATAGAGAACTGTTAAATAGTATTTAGAGACTTGAAGATGAAGGGAACTGTTTTTTCATTTGTATCCACAAGAATGATTGCAAAAAGCACCATCTTGTGGACTTTGCTGATGTATCACGTGACATGTCATTTTAATGTATATTGATATAGTTTTGATATAGTAATTACTATTCCAGCTTTTATATCAATACAATTGAAGTTTATCATGGATAAGCATGAACCACCACAAATACTTAGGATTAAAAGAAAAAGGGGGCAGGACCCACTTCAAGCATTAATATTAGAAGATAAACAATCAGCAAAAAGATCCAAGCCATCGTCACCCGCATCTTCGACTGTTCTTGATAACAATACCGGCTTCTATTTTAAATTAACCAGAACTGACGAGTCTACTAGTATCAACGAAGAAGCAGTAATTCAGTCCATATTATCAGAAGCTACACCTGGAAATGGGGATTCTGCTGCGAAAAACAATAATTTAAAGGTTAGTGAGAATGATAGGAAACGGAAATTTATTATTCCTAAGAGGCAGACGCAAGAAGATGCCTATATTCCACATGAATTGTCTGATATGCTCAGCTCTTTGTTAACAGATAATCGTAATGTTCAAAGCCCGAGACGTAAACGGCGCAATAGATCTGAAGTTAATGCTTCTCCGCATGTTGATGCAGAGAATGAAGCAGATGTAGAAGCATCGTCTCCAATGAACAACGAAACTTCGGAGTACGTTTATGATGTATATCAACTATCGTCTACGGAACCATTGACTTCAGCGAATCATCCGCAATCTCAGATAGGGTACATACGATTTTTTGACGATGATAACGGCTTGTACCAATCTGATGACGAAAATGAGAAGTCAAACCGAATATTTTCAGACGATGAGGATTCTAATGCCGAAAGCTTTTACCAAAATGATTATCCCAGTGACGAAGATGCTGGTGCTTATAGCGATACTTTCACCGAAGAAGGCGTTGATATAGTACAGTTACAAAGCGATGTCGAAGTTGAAGGATACGAATGTATTGATACCGAAAATGTAGCAGCACCGGAAGAAGAATTTGAAGATTTGTATGATGAATTATACGATGGAGACGGAGACGTAAATTTATTACCAGATGACCAATACCAGAATGATGATGACCAAGAATTTGAAAGGAATCATTTTTTTGATAACGAAGAAGATGATGAGTTAGCCATTCATAGGGATAGGATTTTCGGGAAACTACAGAAAATGATAAATGAATCAAATTAATTAAATTGCAACCATAACAATTCTATGAAAAGAAATATACACTATCTAATACTTGATTAATGTCAAGCTCACCAGTAGGTGGCTTGTTCAAAATTTTGACTGGAACTAGTAATGGTGTGAAGGAACGAGTTAACTTGATTGAGTTCTCGTTCAGTTCATCTTTGTCATGTTCGTATAGACTTACCATATTAGAACTCTTTTTGGACCTAAAATATAAATTAGGTTTATGCTGATCGACTAATTCAAGAGGTGTATGAACATCTTCGTCTTTATTAGTCTGTATTTTTAACTCATGCTGTAATATTTTATTGTAATACACTTTTGTAGATTTCGATGGTTCGCCAAAATATAATGATCTCATCTTATTGATTTCCTCAACCAACTGAGGATTTTCTGAATTCTTGATATATACTAGTTGAAACGAATTTCTTGTTGTATGTAGCATATCATTTCGTAAATTTTCAATGATGTTCGACGTATGCAATCTCACGAATTCCTTTCGGATAATCTTAGATAGTCTATCAACATCACAAGGTAATGTCCAGAATGAATCGTGAACAGAGCTAAAAGGTATCTCGTTATGATTCGCTGCTATGCATGTCATTAGCATATGTATGGAATCAATTGAATGTATAAAATTTGGTGCTACAGCATTTAGCTGTTTCCTCACATCAATGTTGGCAATTTTAGATGGCTTATTAATGACTATGCTTTGTAATGAAGTTGGTAAAGCCTTTTGCTTTGTATGTTTATATAACTGAATTACAGGAAAACCAGACATCGAGGTCCACATCATCGGTTTAAATAGTTGTGGATTAAAAAAATCATACTTTTGTTTTCCATTAATTTTAGCTAATGATTGAAATGTTTCCAAGTCAAACGAATTAATTATTCGAAAGCAATTCTTTAACAACCAATCCTGGATTAATTTGGCACCAGAAAATAACTTAGAAATTGAGTTTAAGACAATAGATGCTAAGTAGTTGGAAACCTCAACATTTAACGTTTTCAATCTAGAAAATTCTGATTCAGATAATGGAATTTCTTTCCCGTCATTTAATAGAATCCCGAAATTTTTGATAATATCCTTGATTTTCATATTAATTTGCGACGTAGCGCCATGTCGTGTGACTCCGTAGACGCTTGTCATTACCGTCTGTTTAACTACCTTTCTAGAGAGTATAGTCAATGCAAGACATGCAAGCTCATGGTATTGGTGGGAGGGATCCCGGGAATGGGTCAACACTTGAGCTTTGACAAGTTCTAATACCCTAGAATATACATCGCTTTTGGTATTATTCTTCGAATCCAATGGCAATAAATTAACAGATAGACCTCCTTCTTTATCCGCACCTAACGCCGCATAATGTTGTAATCCATTACAGGAACCGTCTTGATGTATGGGAATTCTGCAAAGGTAATCTTCAACTTTATTACCTTCAATTTGACAAAACTTGATGATTTTGTTTATTTCTTTACAAATGCTCAAAGTCTGCCAAGGTTTCTCACCAGATTTCCACCACATTTGACCTCCTAATGGGTTTTCTGCTGAATCGATAATCAAATCCAAATTATCGTCAACAAATTTTAGCCTGTCATCCATTGGTAGCTTATCTTGTCCATAAACACCAGCAAGTTGATATTTCAACCAATTGAATCCATTAGAGCCTAAAGGCTTTGAATGCCAAAACATTAGTAGCGATCGAACTAGGTCATCTTGATAATGGGACAATAAAGATACCATTGGATAAGCTCGACCTCTGAAATCAACATTATGAGGTAAGTAGAATATGTCTCCGTTTTTATCATAACTATTAGCTAAACGTTGGATTAGCTTTAACTCAATTCGTTGACTCTTAATTGCGTGAAAATCTTGTAGTACTTTGGCGGCATCGAGCTTATGTTTCCATAATGCCTTATTGAAATCAACAAAGGACGTAAAATTTGATTGAATTGGCTCTCGTGGTAGTTGAACTTGTAGATGGTCCAAGCCGGCAGGAATTTTCAAAAAACCCTTACTATAATCCATGACTTCATTAAACACTTTTAAAACATTCGAATTGACCGCCCAGGAAAGCGACCCAAGTACATCTAGTCCTTCGTAGATAGATCTTAATTGTCCTGTTTTATTGGCTTTATTTAAGTAGAATAATGTGGTGGAGGTGTCTTCTGTATTGATAACTGGTTTTAGATCTTTAAGATAACCGCCCTCAACTGGTGAAGTCCAAGGCTTGGGTGGATATAGCATAGGCAAATATAAAGATTTGCTTGCAAAGCACGAATCATAGTTTTTAAATTCTTGTAATAGGTAAGGATGGATCTTGATAACTCCTGTTTTCTTATATGCTGGCCCATCATGATCTTTTAAGCAACCCCATAAAAACGCAGGGTACTGATAGTCTTGTTCCTCCAAGAATAAAGAATCAATATCCTGAGAATTATCTATTAATTGCAAGGATTGCATGAAAGAGTCATGATCAATCAAAGCGGCAGGGATCTTGCAGTTATTTATGAAGATGTTAATTAGGGAAGTGAAAAGAACAATAGAATCTTCTTCGTGAAAGAATTTCATGAAATAAGGCTTAATGTCCTTAAAATTAGAATCTCTCAATATTAATCTTCTAAATGAAGATCCCAAAGCATTTGCCAATTCTGTTATTTTAACATGACCCGATTCTGAGGAGAGGGTTTTCGATAAAAGAGTTGAAATTATTAGAGTGATGATAATTCTTCTTGGTAGCAAATCTAAATACACTTTATACTTGAGCAAAGTCAACTCATCTGGGGACTTGTGTTCAAACGACGGTTTGTTCATCCTCATGACTAATGTATTTAGATAAGTAGAATTCAATTCATACCACGAGTAGACCAACTTCGAATGAGACATCTTGAACTTATTTACATTAATTAGCTTTGCATTGGAATGGATTCTAAAGTCTTCGACTAGATCTAGGCAATTAGCCTCGACATTTAATTGCTTTCCTAGATTGTATTGAAGGTATTCTTGCATGAACGTAGATTGTTGATCAGGGGGCAAGGAATCATATAGCTCATACAAGGGCAACCTTTCTGCTTTATCATATTTGGTAAATCTGGTGGCAATATATTCACAGAGTCTATCATAGCTCAAGAACCCTTCGCGTTTATATAATTCGATAGAATCGTCAATTGCCACAGAATCATCGTTCTTAGGAGTATGGGGTATGTTGGTTAATTTGGAGAAGGAGGCGGCCAATTCATTGTCGTTGATTTGGGTTATAAATGTCTTTGGGGTAATATTCCACTGGTGAAGAATCGACTGTACGTACTTTGCCACAGAATATTTGAGCTGTTTTGTTTCCAGATTAATGTATGAGTGAATTAAGCAGTAAACCAACTTTGTCCTGACCTCGTCGTCATATTCATGGGTGACATTTAGGTCAAAGTCGTCGATAAGTAATTTGACATTATGGATGTTGATGGCCCGCTTATTGGAAAGTAGATTGGCCAAAAGCACCGTCAAGCAGGAATAGTACACATTGACGTTTTGAGAATTCTCCTTGGTTTTTATCCGTTGTTTCAACTTGTTAAGAAGCACCCGGGACTTCAAGAAATCGTTTCGCAAGATGGACTGGAAGAAGTAGTTGATCAATATGTTGCTGTCGTTATTTTGCACACGGAATATGCTCGAGTCGTTGGTATTGGTATCTAGCACGGAGACATTTAGAAAGTTGTCGGGATGGGATCGTGCAACCCTATGGAAGATAGGGCCGCCGGCTGGGACATCAACGGGCTTGTAGGTATTTAGTCGTCTGAGATGTCGTATGCCCAACCGAGTTAATTTGTTACAATTAAACATCAATGGACGGGCAGTAACGTTTTGCTGACATGCGATGTTGTGGGTGCTTGGCGTGTGCTTCGGTGCGTGCTAGCGGTGATGGGGTCTCGCTATCTCGTACTTGGGTGTGAAACGAAGAAATAAAAAAAAAACCTCCCCCATAGTGACACAAAACCGAGGGGCTCCGATAACCAGACAGTCTGAACGGCAGCAGGTCTGATAGGGGCATCTACAGGCACGGGCAAAAGCATTCGTACTATTCGTATCATACAGAAGATTATTCTATGTAAAGGGCTTTAATAACATGCAGCCATCCGGGGTCGACATGCCAAAATGCAGGGTGCGGCCATCAGAGACGTCTCAGTCCCCAATTGTTGATGGCCCGGCCAGTTGTCCCGACCAGTTGTCTCGATCAGTTGTCCCGATCAGTTGTTGATGGCCGTCTGGATGTTGAACGTCACCGACGGAAACTGGTTCACCTCGGCCGACACGTCCGCCTCGATGCCAAAGCTCATGAGAATGCCCCGAATCACACCGCATGGAAACCAGAGGTAATTGCGACACTTGGCCACCGTGTCCGCAGACCCGCGGTCGCTCATCATACGCTCAATCATGCTGTAGCTGCTGTCCACCAACACAAACGTGCCGCGGTGGTTGGTGCGCAAGTTGCTCATCTGCTTGCCGCAGAGCACCTTCCACACGTCCCGACACACAAACTTCATAATGTCCAAAATGTCCACCATCTTGTGGTTCGCCGACTTGAACATGAGCAACTCTGACATCCGCATCCCGATGTCAAACCCGTAGCCCTCGATGCGCACCGTCACGTCGTCGTCGCCCGCCCCCTCGGCCTCAAGCACCGCTACCGTCCCCGGCACGTCGTTGGCGATGTCCGACAACGCGGACGCCATGGTGGTGCCCTCCACCCAGCTTTCCTCGCCCTGCTGCACCGGCTTTCCCTGGGCCTTGCGGGCCACGCCCTGCGTCCGTCTGCTCATTCGGATCGCCGTGGGCACCATCTCCAGCACAAGCAACTGGAACACACTGCTGTTGACGTAGCTCTGGTTCTCTAGTGGGTCGTACATCTGTGCCATTCCGCTGTTCGACCTGTCTGCTGTTCACCGTAAACCACCGCTCTGCCGTCTGTTATTCCCATGGAGAGCGCGCAGATCATATTGGCCTGCCATTTCACGGGCACCATCTGGGAACAGGCCCGGGCCACGAAACCAAAATCAAACCTGACACAAAAACAAACCTGACACAAAACCAACCATTACACAAACCCAACCCTCACACAAAACCAAAAACCAAATCCATAACCATTCCTGAGAATCCTCCCACACACGCCCTCACCCTTCACCCCCCCCAGTAGAGTGTTGTTTAGTCGCACCAGTGTTGTTGTTAAAATTGCCCCCCCGTTCCAGTCCCGGTCCCGTCCCGGTCTCGCCCGCCCAATCGCCCCGGTCTGGACCCGTTCGACCCCGACCGGGTAACTCTCGCCACTGTTTTGTCGACCCTTATTTAAAAGACGAGCCGTTACCCGCCCGGCCTATTGTTTTATTCGCCCAAATGGCCGCCCTGATTGGCCCGGTCCCGGCCAACTCCTAAAAGAAACAAAACTACCAGCCTACACGAGCATCCACAAAAAAAATGACAATTTTTCCTTCACCAAAAAAAATGACTAGACATATAATTAGGTAAGTCACATTTCCTTTCAATTCCTACCCAAGGCAAAAAAAAAAAAAAAAAACACACTCTCACCCAAAAAAAAAAAAGCTTTAGCCAGTTTATATATTTTTATCTAAAGGTAGTTCATTATCCCGAAAGTGCACAAGCAGAAAACCCTTCATAGCGGCTAATATTTTACAAAAGTACTCGTAGTGGAAATTGTATGGAGATAAGTACACAAGTGTTTGAAGTAGTACAGATATCCATAGCGGCTAATTGAGATTGAAAGAATTGGAAAGGACGAGTTTACAAGTTTAACAAGTTTATTTTTGGCGAGTTTGCAGAGTTACACGAAAGTTTGAGTTAGACACCGCAGACACAGGCGCCATAGCATTAGAAGCGAGCAGAAGCACCAAAAACACGGCATTGGCATTGAAATAGAGAACGGACATCGAATTCGGCATAGTCATAGTAACCCGTTCGCCATCGCATAATTAGCATTGTAATGACGTCGGAATCGTTTATAAATAGCGGCACGTCGAGCGGCAGCCTTTTGGGCGAGCCTATGGTCAATTTGGGCGCCAACGGCGCCATGGTGGGCGAGATGCCCGTCAACGTGTTGAAAATCACCAACATACCGGGCGACTTGACGCAGCGCGAGGCCACCACCATTTTCTCGTTGGTGATCGACGACATTGTGTCGATTGAGATTAAGGAGTACACGGTGTGGGCCTACTTCCAGAGCTACCAGACGTGCGTTACCACGGGCAAGTTGCTCGACGGCAAGTACATTTTCGGCAAGGAATACGCCCCCATCAAGATCGACTACGATCACGGCATGAGTTCGCCCAACAGCGTTCCCGCATCGGGCTTGAACGCCAACTTCAACAACTTGCGGTTGTCGCAGCCACTGCAGCCGCAGCTGCAACAACAGCAGCAGCAGCAGCATGCCCAGCAGGCCGACTTCCAGAAGAGACAGCTGATCGGCAACCAACGGTCGCGCTTCTTGTTCAGCGACCCGTTCCTGGGTTCCACCACTCCCAACCAGCCGTCGTCGGCCAACCAGCCCCACCCATCGATCGACTTGTCGGACCTCACTGGAAAATCCATCTTGTTGATGGACTCGCATGATAGTAATAACACCGCCAACAACAATAACGGCAATAACAACAACATGGTCAGAGATCCATGGAACAACCAATTGCCAATCAACAATTCGGCGCCCCAGACCCCGGGCGCCTCGTCCCAGGCCCACACGCCATTCGACTGGAATTCGTCGCAGCCACCGCTGCAGTCACAGCTGCAATCGCAGCCCCAGTCGCAGCCACTCCAACCACCACCATCGGGCGACCGCAGAAGAACTTCATCGGCTTTTTTCAACAATAGCTTAATGCCTAATTTGAACTCTAATTTGCCGTTGAATTCCATCAACTCCATCGCCTTACCCCAGGCCAATCAAGCACAACCGCCCTCGCAGGCTTCCCAGGTGCAGCAACAACCAGCACAACCACAACCATCGCAGCCGCAACAACAGCAACAGCAACAGCAACAACAACAACAACAACAACAACAACAACAAGGCCAACAAGGTCAACCCCAGGCCCAGCAGACGAGCCAAGCATCCAGCCAATCATCGAGCCAGTCGGCTAGCCAAACTACCAGCCAAACTACCAGCCAACCCTCCAGCCAACCCTCCAGTCAACCGGGTAGTCAACAACCAACGGCTCAGCAACTGTCTTCAGCCCAGTTGTCTCCTTCATCAGGTCAGACTACCCCTACCAATAAATCGAAAGATGTTCCCGATTTATCATTATTAGCTAGAGTGCCTCCACCGGCTAATCCCGCAGACCAGAATCCTCCATGTAATACTTTATATGTGGGAAACTTGCCTCCGGATGCCACTGAACTGGAACTTCGAGCATTGTTTTCCCCCCAAAAGGGATTCAGAAGGTTGTCATTTAGGACCAAAAACCAATCGCTGTCTAACCCAAACCAGAGCAGCAATCATAACCATGGCCCAATGTGCTTTGTTGAATTCGAAGATGTGGCCCATGCCACCAGAGCATTGGCCGAGTTATATGGAAGAACATTACCAAGAAGTGGCGGCAGCAACGGTAAAGGCGGTATTAGGTTGTCGTTTTCCAAAAACCCATTGGGTGTAAGAGGTCCTGGTAATCCAAGAAGATCATCTGGTAACCAAGTTTCATCTTGTTCCAACTCGTCTCCTTCTAACTCCAATGGAATTGGCAATTACGGCTACCTGAATTATTCGAAATAATCAGAATTTTCTTTCTTTAATTGTATTTTATATTTATTTAATTGAGCATTTATTCCGTTTATTTATGTTGTGTATAATAAATATGTCATTAACACTATGTTCTATATATTAATATTAATAAATTATGTATTATACCTATGCTGTTGATGTTATCCGAAAGCCCATCTACACGTCGAGCCAAAAGTGATGATGTTTCATTGAAAATGCTACACCTCTTATTCTGTTCAAGCTTCTGATCAAAATGTTTTAGGATTGTTGCAACAAAAATAGTTGATGAAAATGATATTTTTAAACCTGTTGTAGCTTTGAAGTACATGCTCTGGTAGACTGATACAAATACCATTCAGTTTTGGATCCCCCAGATTGAAGTATGTTTTAACATTTAGCTAGTTGATGAATTAGCCTAGACCCTACGGGGTGGTTTTTTTTTTCTGATATACTTTCAAAACTCCATAAGCACTGTATACTTGAAGTCCAGTTATGTTTCATAACTTATATATACAAGTTGTTTAAAAAGTCAAGTGATATATATAAATAAAGATTTATCTCATTTGCAACAACCATTTCATTTTATCTATCTTTTCACCTACTTTAACTAGAAATTATTTTCAAGTAACGCAATGAACAAAGATAAAAGAGACAAGAAGCAAAAGAAAAAGAAGTCAGACGAGTCTGTCCTCAACGAACTTGTGTTTAAGAACTATGCAAATCGTAACTATGACTATTTGTCTACCTTCAAAATAGAAGAGTTTCTCACTGACCGCAAAAAAAATCTGAGCTCCCATGAAGAAAAAGTTAGAGACGAATCACACATAACTATAGGTGGATCCAACGACAGTAAGGATAGTGATAAAGAATTTAATACCGATATTTCTTCTAGGGTTATTGAAAAAATTAGTAGTCTATGTGATACGATTTGAAATTTGATGTCTAGCATTAACCTTTCACTAGAATTCCATTAGATATATAGTATATAGCATTTGCTTATAAGATAATATAACCGAATATCGTTACACTAACCCTCTGTAATTAGGATTGTAACCCACCAAAAAAAATAAACTACAAAATGCTCTTAAAAAAATCATTATCATTAGTAAAATACACAGTTAACCTAGCTTTACAAAGTCTTTTGGATCAGCATATACTTGGCTCAACCAGTTTGACTCTAATAACTCAGTAGTAGTCAAACGATCTTCAATATTTGGATTCAATAAGCCAAAGATCATCAGTCTTGCTTCATAGTGCAATTTTTGGAAAACCGAAAGAGCCGGGTTTGAACTTGAATTATAATTCTTATCATCAAGCCTTTTTATCAATTTCTCAAGTAGAGTAGCACTGGTAGGATAGTTTTCAAAGTATTTAATATACTTTTTATCTTCATTCATGTTTGCTGTAGCCCATGGCCTTGTCATTAATACAATGTTTAAATATACAATCCCCAACGACCAACTATCTAACTTTTTAAAATTTATTTTCTGTTTCACCTTTGTTATATTAAAATGAGTGTAAAGACCTTCGAAAAGTTCCGGTGCCTTGAAGCTATTCGTACCAACCCAAATCTTATGGGGGTTTTCTTCTAGGAATGCCCAGAGGTCATAATGTTCTGGATTTAAATTCAAACTATAACCAAAATCGGATATTTTGATTATTCCATCATTGTCAATTAAAAAGTTTTCTGGCTTTAAATCCCTATGAACTATATCCCTTCGGTGCAAATAATCAACACCCTTCACGATTTGTTTGAAAATTGCATCTTTTAAGTTTGGTGTTACAACCACATTGTTCCTACGTAGCATACACATATAATCCAATAAATCTCCCTTACTATAATACGGCAAGATCACTGATAATTCCCTGGTATTAAAGTCTTCACATATGTCCATAATTTGCATGATATTTTTATTCGAGCACAGCTTCATATTGTTATATTCTTTGACAACAATCTGTCTATAAGTTTCCCACAGCTGCCCTGCAGGTTTTTTAATCGTCTTGATTACCAACACTTTGCTATCTACCTTGGTTGTACATTTGAATAAAACTCCACTTGCACCCTCATAAATAGGCTTACTCGATACCTTGACATAATTTTCACCAATTCCCGGAAATAGTTCCATCTCCTTGGGATCTGCTGTGCATGTCAACTCATCAAAATTTGCACAATTCATTGACAAATCTCTATCTAAATTCGGTGTATTTCTAGTCGGAGTATGTTTAATCATATTATTTCAAACCATATCTTAAAGACTAAGTATATTAATGTATGTGTCTTTCTCAGCTTGTACTTATCCAACCTATGCTAGAGGAATAGGTTATCTTATAATGTAGTTCCATAAAAAAGAAATCGATTATACTATTAGTATAGGAGCAAACCTTTTTTTTTTTTCGATTAATGACCGGCCTTTTGCGTTATACCCGTGCTATCGCCGAGTCATAAAACTCCATATTTTGCAACTTGGGAGATTACTGATTGAATGAATATTATTATATAATGGAAGCAAAGAAGAACTTAGCTTATTAAAGCAAATTGTAAATCGCTCATAGAGGACATAGTAAAGTTAACTAGAAAAGCTTAAGAGCGTATCGCACAGCAAAATTATGTAGTTAAAAGGGTAAACTAGAACGAAACCATAGAAGTATATATTTCGATTTGAATAAAATTTGGTAACAATTAGAATTATAGGAAAGGTATTAAGCAAAATTACAACCATCAATAAGAATACTTTAATGGAAGTAGGTTAAAAAAGTAGTCCGAAGCTCGCATTCATGGTTCTTCGGTAACGCATAGAACCCTGCAGCAGAATAGCAGGATTACTATAAGATTGGTTCAAAGTAACGGTAGTTCATCCAATGGAATTTGGCATCGGCTTCAGCATTGGCATCTCTCTTTTTCAAGATTGGTTCAAAATAACGGTAGTTCATCCAGTGGAACTTTGCATCTGCATCTGCATTAGCATCTCTCTTCTTCAAGATTGGCTCAAAATAACGATAGTTCATCCAGTGGAACTTTGCATCTGCATCTGCATCTGCATTGGCATCTCTCTTCTTCAAGATTGGTTCAAAATAACGATAGTTCATCCAGTGGAACTTTGCATCTGCATCTGCATTAGCATCTCTCTTCTTCAAGATTGGCTCAAAATAACGGTAGTTCATCCAGTGGAACTTTGCATCTGCATCTGCATTAGCGTCTCTCTTCGAAACAGTTCCAGTTGCTGTTGAATCATCTAATGCGGCTTCTAAACCTTCAACATTAATGCCCGATTTGGAAACAATTGACTCTGCAAGTGTTGCATTTACTATAAAGACGTATTTTTTGCCATCATGTTCGACTACTAAAGGTTCTTCATCTTCGGTGATGGCATATTTATTATTAATTGCCTCATCTGGCACAATATAGTCTGCAACTATGGTCTTACCTGAGTCGGTCTTATCCGGAGTAGGAGCAGCAGCGACTGATATGGTACTAATGAGCGTAGATAATGCGATAATGGAAAACTTCATGGTATTGATAAAAATTGATTCTTAATGATGGATTAGGAAAGTTTGGGATATTGGAAACATTATGCTGTATTTATAGTATTTAGTTATTAGTCGTCGATAGTGTATATGTAGTTTCATAGTATTTAGCTGGTGTTAGTTAAAAAAAGGTATCAAGACATTCCTTTCGCACCCAATTTAGGAAACCGGCACACTAAATAAATATAGTCTATAATTGAATTACATAAATCTGTACATTATTTAGTACCACAACTTAATGTACATGTATCTAATTTAACCCAAGTTCAATAATTGTTTCATATGTTCCATTCTTGCTAGATTTTGTTTTGTGTTTTCTTGGTTCAAGTCATGTCTTCTTCGAGTGGAATTCGATTAGCAATATCCATCTCTTGCTTATTACTAAGAATATTATGTTCTATCATAAAGTTGCCATCATGTATCGGCTATCACTTAGAATACATTTCCAAATTCGAATTTTTTATGGTTGTACTCAAACAAACTCTAACTCTACGAAGGAATATTATTTGTTCAATGAGGTCAACTACATTTCGACTACATTAACAAAATCATGCTTTAATAGTTGAATGGTATCTAAAGAACAAATTGGATTGCCTAAATAGAAAAGAGTTATGTTCAATCGGTCACATTGTTCGAACTAAAAAGCCTGAGATTAGAGCAAGTAAAAATAAGCTTTCTTAATAAGATTCTTGGGTTATATTCTTTTAGTATTTTTCAAGAACATAAAGGATATGTGAGTGCCATAGAATAGGAGCCTTTTGGTGCTGAATAGGAGATTAATGTAGGGAACAATCGAATTACTAAATATGAAACTCTAGAAGTTCATTTATTATCTCAATTGTAGTTCTCCAATATTTTTGATAATATGAGAAAGAATTAATATTTTTGGGATCACATTACCGAAACAGTATCAATATAAGCATTGCAAAAAATGCAACATGCTTAGGCCAGTATGCCAGCATCACATTGAAAATGAAGAATTAATCGGAGTTATTGATAAAAAGTGTTGCTTTGTGATAGCTTAATAGATAAGAAAACAGGTTGCAAAATTGAACACAAAAGAGAAAACTGCTATTAGATATATGGCTTCAAATTATCCTTTCACTATTTCAATAAAAAGAAAATACTTCAATAGCCATCACCAGTAGATCTTGATTATAGTAGCATTATAACTAATTCAAGTTAGTGTTGCTTTGTAGTTGTTGCTTTGTGACTACGACTCTAATATTGTTGTACAAATTGCCAAATTAACTGACTTTAAATGTAGCATAAAAGGAGCTAATATGAAAGTGGTCGGGGTTTGTAGGATTTACTATTATTCATATTAGTTCTATCAAGGTACGGAGCATTGCTAGAGCCAAGAAAACTATATTGTAATAACAAACCTTGTCAAGTCAAACCTTTTCGTGTGGATGTTAAATTTTCAAGCCGAGTATGATCCGATGCTTCCACTTCAAAGGCTGGCAGAGTAAGAATTACAAATGGTCTTGTTCGACAGGAGCTTGTTGATCAATGTCCGTGAATAGGATAAAAAACGAAGTTAGCGTGTTTGGTAGTTCGATTAAGAACACGCTTACGCATCATAAACAGTTTAACAATGACGATGAGTTGATCGAACACTACAAACATGATATCAAGAGCACTATCAAAGCTTTACAATATATTGTAAAACAGACAGAGAAACTAGGCACGACGCACTGGAGCCGTATTTTCAAATCCAGTATGAAGACCGTGGAGTTATTTACCGATTTAGTTCATATACAATTTGACGGGATAGAAGATTATTATGACGAGTTTGACAAGTTGCAGGCTGAACAGGAGTTACCTATGATTCACCCTATAGAGAAACAACCTCTTGTTGATAGCGTTGATCATGAGTTGTCTAATTATTTGGAATCAATGAGTCAATTGAGATTTAAAGTCATCCGTGAATGGCAATATTATTCAGACTCGTTGAAACTAAGGGTTAAAGAAATGGTAGGATACTTGAATGATATATTAAAGTTAATGAAGAAAAGAAGCTCCAAGAAAGCACAGTATGATGGCATACGTAAAAAGATCAACAAAATTATGAAGAAAACGACACCTCTTGATAAGAAGGAGCAAAATAATCTAAATTCTCTAGATTCCGAATTAAAGGAGGCCAGTACGGTTTTTATCAATATAGATGACAAATTGAAATCTATTTTACCGCATGCTTTGACATTTTTGGATGAATTTGTTGAAAATATTACTAAACAAAGTATATGTAAACAATTAGACGTTTATGCAGACATTAATAAGGAGCTAATATATTTTGCAACTTTTCATGGTCATTTAAGTTATGAATTCGAAAATAGCATTCCAAGTTACCAGTCAATCATGGATCAATGGGAATCCCTCACAACACCCGTAAGATTACAAATAGAATCTTTTGTCTCAATTATTCAGGAAAAGAATCCAGAATTGTTGCATACTGATATTGATGATGCTGATAAAACACTGAAGCATCACAAAATTTGGAATAACGTCACTTCGAAGGTTACAAACAACAATCATAATTTGAAAAGTAAAGACCACAACAATGGAATTTTCAACGATTATTTAACCCTCGACCCATTGCTTACCTTCGAGAAATACCAAAATCCAAATATGTATAGACCGGAAACTTATCACCCCACAAAAATTCATAATATAGAAGAAGTGGGATCTACCAAACCACAAGTACGTGGACCAGCACCTCCATTACCATTAAGGTCTAATACAGCTAATAATAATCAAGATACACAATCGGCACCACCATTACCACCGCGGACTTCCACAGATAATAATTCGATGGAGTCAATAAATCCGTCATCTGGTTCTGACAAGGAATCCGATACTGAATCACTCTCTTCTATTTCAAGTACTAACTTACTTCAAATCTCATCCCCAGAGACGACGAATAGGAATATATCAAAGATTTACAATTCCTCAAAGAATAATATAAAGAAGTGCCCTATACCTATTAAACCTGATGAATTTAATATTCAGCATAAAGGGCCGATGACCACTAAAGAACAGCCTTCTGTTACATATAAACTTGAAAAGCTCAATAAGTTTTATGACAAGATATTGAATTATTCAAGCTCATTGCAAACAGATAGAAAAGTTTTGAAGGCTAGTTACGATTTCGATGGCGTTGAACCCGGTGATTTGTCATTTAAAAAAGGTGATGAAATCGAAGTTTTATTTGATTTTCAATCGGTTAGTTTGTATTACAACCAGAGTAACGATAATTGGTTATTGGGAAAGTTAAGCTCGAATGAAAACCTCAGAGTAGGATTCGTACCTAGCAATTATTTTTAGTAGCATTATATTCATTCATATTTAATATAAACTTTAGTCAACTTCAGAGCAGAGTAAGTCAAATAGAGAACCTAATACCTTTTCAGGATTTGCCCTGACACCGTTATGGAAGAACTCACTTGTAATGTATTGTTTCAAATTACCATTATTTTGGAATAGTTGTTTTTTAACTTGCATACATAAATCAAAATCCACATATTGATCATAATAATAAGTTGCTGCAACAATCGGTACATCGTCCCAGGAAATAGTACGTAATATGTTACAATCGTACAATGGCGACCATTCTTTGTTCTTGTGTAATGCATAAGCCAATGGTTTAAGTGGCCTTAATTCTGAAAAATCGTCAAACATTGATTTGAAAACCATTTCGCCAGTGAAATAAATGGGTTCATCTGGACTATGCTTATCATATACAAAATTTTTGTTCTGAGGCAAAAACCTTAATTTATCAGCACTCCAATTGGAAGAGTTGAAGTTTTTATTATTCCCGTCACAATAAATGGCTTCTTGGAATAATGCGTACAAAATATTGGTATCGAAACTTGAATTATTCTGAATCGTATTTAATATTTGGTAAGTTGGTTTACCCCAGAGGTTCAAGTCATAGTCAAATTTCAACACTATCTGGTGTATTAAATCTGTACCTCCATTTCCACCAAAATTCAAGCCCAATTGCTGAAATCTTTCGACTGACAAAATGCCTCCATTCGGTAAAATAACTTTATTATCTTGTAGATATTGTAAAATATTTTTGACCTTTGATACATCTTGTGGGTATTTATTATAGTAATGCAAGTTACGTTCTGTGGTTCTCTCATATGTCGCAGTATAAACATCATCGACAATAAAGTTAATTGGCGGTATCCCTCCGGTCACTAAGACTTCATTCAATGACTTGGAATACTTAGACAAGTACGTAAAACAGCAAAAACCTCCAAATGATTGTCCCAATATAGACCACTTCTTGCTTTCTCCGAGTAATGTCTTTCTGATAGTTTCAAGGTCTTCAACAATGGAATCTGCTCTAAAATTGAGGATGAATTTGAGTTGTCTGTCTGCATGTTCGTCGTCGGATTCTGATTCGCATTTGGGAACAAACGTATCAATGGTATCAACCTCTAATGGCGTACTTAATCCAGTACCCCTTTGATCCATATGAAGCACCAAATAGCCCTTGTCAAGCAAAACTTTAGTATACCCGGAGTCAGCCAAAGGTGCCCCACAAGGGAAACCAGGCCCACCTTGGATATAAGATATAACTTTACAATTTTCGGGTAATAATAATTCCTTTTCCGAAGAATCTTTTCCCAGTGATGTTTGTTCATCAACTCTCTGTGTTAAGTTGGCAACAATGGAAATTGTTCTATCATCACTCTTATCGTAATATGAAAGGGGTACCTGGAAGCGAATCCTGTGGTTCACCAAATTTTTAATGCTGAAGCAATCAATTACTTCAAAATCCTTTTCACCCATTATATTATACATGACTTTCTTATAGCTACCTTCAGTTACTACTTATGTCTTATATCCACTTCAAGCGGTGAAAAATCAAGGGTGTATAATTATCTAAATTGTAAACATAACGTTTTTACAGGTTACACCACGCGTGTGTTTACGCGTAAATAGCCTCAGAAGTTCTGATTTAAAGATAAGTAACATATATAATACATACGGAAAGATTAGGCCATAGAAACTTCTTAAGAACAAGAAATGACGGTAAATAATGCCAGAGCGAAGCTGTCGACGCTAAAATTCAAAAAGCCTATAATTTCCACAGTTAATGACCCTATACCTACTAAAGAGTTATTGGTAAGATTGCAGGCTCTAACCGATGAATTATCCGTGATTCACCAAGATCATGTTGATATTGAGACATTTGCCAATATAAAGAAAGATATTGTTAATAAGAAGTTATTAAAACATGCTAACGTAGGTGTGCAAGCTTACGTGTGTTGTGGTATATCAGATCTTTTGAGAATTTATGCTCCAGATGCTCCATTCACGGCAGGAGAATTATCCCTCATATTCAAGGCATTCTTCCAGCAATTCAAGAAGTTATCCGACCAGGAAAACCCATATTTTCAACAACAAAGCTATTTGTTGAAACGGTTAGCGGAAGTAAGATCGGTAATTTTGATTACAGATTTGCCAGACTCACAGCAGCTAATCGAATCGATGTTTGAAATTTTCTACGACTTATCTGCAAAGCAATTTCCGTCGAGATTGGAACCATTAGTATCGGATATTCTTGCAGAAATAGTTTCCGAATCTGATGTCATCCCTCATAATGTGTTGAAGATGATTCTAAATAAATTTTTAACTCATTTTCCGGAAGAATCAGCTATTACATCGGGGGTAAAGTCGAACATATCTAATCCAGGATTCAATTTCTCTATAAGCATATGTGAGGCAAATTTAGACAGAATGTCACGTCAGGTCGCCCAATTTTTTTCAGAAATGTTGTATAATAGTACAAACCAAGTTGAAACAAGTTCGAATGAACAGGTAAACCAGGACACATCTGAATCTAGTAAAAACAAGATAGATCAAGCAAAGGCTTTGGAGAGTTTGAGAAAAATACATAAATTGTCCATTCAAATATGGAAAGGCATCCCTGAGTTATTAGGAGCAGTAATGGGGCTATTTGATGATGAATTAAATGCGGATGACGAAAAGATCCGTATACTAGCAACTGAAACCATTGGTAGAATGGTTGCTTCGTCAACATCTGTGAGCACAGCTACGAAGGTGAATTTTGTTATTACACATAAAGAAACATGGTTAAATTGGTTAAAGAAGACTTTGGATATTTCTCCAGCTGTTCGTTGCAAATGGGTAGAACAGTTACCACTGATTATAAATTCATCAAACTCTTCTACTTCAGATATTACAACTGAGTTATGTAATGGCCTTACTAAGTGTCTATTAGATACAGATGAAAGAGTACGCTTATCGGCTTGTATTAGCATTGAAAGAATTCCATTCGAAAAATTTACTAGTAAAATTTGCAACAAAAATATTATGAATACATTATCTCAGTTAATAAGAGAAAAGAACCCAGAAATAAGAAATGAAATCATTAAAATATTAGGAAGCTTTTACAATCAGTATTTTGATATAAAGGCAAATAATCAAATTTTAGACTTTGGCAACAATGACGAAAGTGAAAGTAATGAATTAGAAAAAATGATTTACCATGGCATTCCTAACCAAATAGTATCTTTGATTTACATAAATGATAAAAATATCACCTCTTCTGTTGACTTATGTATATTTGAAAAGTTATTACCATTTGAAAGTAATGGGATTAAAAGGGTTGACAGACTAGCCCAGTTTTTCAGTAACTTAAGTGAGAAAAGCAAGAAGTCATTTTTCGCAATCAATAAGAGACAACAACAAACATCGAAAGTGTTACAGACTTTCCTTGATACCGCAGAAAAATATTCAAAACTAGGCTCGATAAACGGTGGCGATGAAGATAAGGAAAATATAAATTCTGAATCTTGTAATACCAGCGCTGAAGATAAGCAGGTGATATTAACAAAAATGGATAAGATAATTAATTGGTTATGCGTTTCTTTTCCTGATGGTTTGAATACGTACTCATGCTTTGAAAGATTCTTCAAGTTGAAGAATTTCCGTTTCTTTCATTTAATGAAGGTTTGTATTTCACCCGAATCAGATTATAACACAATCAAGAATTCAATGAAAGAATTATTAAACAAGTTAACCAATGCTAAAAATATAAGATTGCTGGAAGGTGGTCCCAATGTTTCCACTACTGATATGGTTTCTAACCTCAAACTTTTATTGTATAGGGCGTCAGTTATCTTATACAACAAATCGAATATGGTTGAACTAATCAATTATTCAAAAGATACAAAACATGAATGGAATTTGGCTGCAAATGAAATACTTGAAAATGTTTCGCTTTCCATCCCAGAGGTATTGAAATTCCATGTTAAGAGTTTAACAAATCTTGTCAGTAATGAAGAGGAATTGGAAGAAGGAAATACTTTAAAATCAAATAATTTGAGAACCATCTATCACTTTATTAAGAAATTTCCCGATTTATTTCCAACCGATTTCAATTTCACTGAATCTTTGAAATCCCTTGCAATTAACGGCTCCCCGAGAGAAGCTCAATATTCCATTAAAATCTTAGGTTTGAGCTCAAAGAAAGAGATTTATGGATCAGCCATTATGAATTCTATTTACCCATTAAATGTTAATCATAAGTCTTTCGTAACGCATTTGTCTGCTATTGCTGAATTGTTTTTAATTGACCCTTTATCAGTTGAAGATGCGGCAAGTGATATAACAGTTTTATTAATTAAGGAAATATTATTAAAAAATAGATTAAATGATTCAAACTCGGTACCAGAAAATGAGAACTGGATTGATAATATTAGTTTGGATTGTAAATATGAAGCGTTTTCTACATTATATGAAAAGATGTTGGCTTTGAGAATATTTGTGAATCGACTTAAATCTCTTGATAAGTCATCAGCAAATAATGATGGAATAACTAATGAAATTTCAGCTGTAGCACAACCAGTGTTTAAATTATTACTTTCCATCATTGGGAATGGAGGGGAAATTGTGAAAGAAAAAACAGAATCTTGGCCAACTCCAAAATTATACCAACTGAAATTAAGATTAACTGCTGGTTTATCATTATTAAAATTAGCAAAATGCCCTCTTTTTAATGATATGTTTAAGAATACTACTGTGAACAAAATGATTTATTTGTTACAAGATCAAAATGAAAATGTTAGGTCTGAGACATTAATGAAATTGGAGAAGTATTTATCAAATGAATCAATTTCTGAAAGATTTTTACCATTAGTATTTTTTATGGGACATGAGCCTAAGTTATCATTAAAATTCGATGCGAATATTTGGATTAAGTCAATGTACAAACGACAACAAGCTAAAAATGACATAAAGTTCGAGAGATCATTGGTTAGATTAATCCATACCATTGTTCACAATGATGAATTTACAGATTTACTTAAAAAATCCTATAATGCAACCGAATCAAATGATCAAGAAGACAAATTAATTAAGGCATATTCATATGCACTGGAATATATTATATTTTATTTGCAGTCTATTGGTAAATCAGAAAATTGTTCGCTATTATATTATTTTGCTAGTCGCATAAAACAATATAGAGATGCAACGGTTGACCCCAAATTATACGAAACAGAGTCTTTGCCGCAGGAAGTTTTAAATATTTACTGTGTATCTGAATTAGCACAACTAATTATTAAAGAACTTTGTGATATCAAGAATTGGACTTTACAGACTTGGCCTGGTAAAATACAATTATCAGCAGATTTATTTGCACCTATGACGAGTACCAAAGAAGCCCATGATATCATTACTAGAATTTACATACCTGATAAACTTCAACTTAAATTAAGAGCCATTTTCAAACAAAAATTAGCTGGCACTGGAATTAAGAGAAAAATCAAAGATGCAAATGACTCAGTCAAAAAGCCTGCTAAAAAAGTCAAAATTAATACATCTCTGAAATCAAAACAGAAAACAAAGGTCAAACGTAAACCAGTATCCTTTGATAATAAAAAGGCAAGGAAAAGCAATCGTGCTAAACAGCAGATAAACTATGGAGAAGAAAATGCTTCTAGTGATGAAGAAGATGAAGAAAGTGAAGAGTATAGTGATTAACTTATTTCTTATATTAATTATTTAATTGTATATATCTAACACGAATATAATAGTCTGATTAAAATACACTACAAATATTGTAATGCCATTACTATGGTATTTATGGTTCCATTTCCTTGATGGTGTCTATATTATTGTTCTGTAACCAATCTTCGCCTAAGATTAATAGTCTGGCAGCACCAGGAAATTTCTTGCTCGCAACAGAATTTGTCCATTCTATACTAAGTAAATGCAATAGTTTATAAGCCTGTTTACCATAGTTATTGAAAAATTCCTTAGCGCAAGCATCCCACCAGTTTCCAACGCAAGCAAAATGTGCGTTTGTTAATAAAGAAGAGTCAGTGTTTAATAGCCTTGCTAAAAATTTCCAGGACTCTGATATAGAATATGCACTTTTTGATTGTTCTTGCAATCTTGTCATCACCGACCATACTGTACATATACCGGCCACTCTTTCATCATATTTAACTTCATCTTCCCATTTATTTCCATTTCTTTTCCACCCCATTCGCTTCCTTCCTTCTTCGGAATCAATCGAGCAAGTGTACCCTATTATAAACGGACACTTTTTAACAAATCTTGCATTTAAAAAATATTCAAATTCGTCGTATCTGACAAGCAAATTATATGCCAATCGTGCAAGGGGTAACGATGCGGTGGATTTAACAGTAACTTCAGTTTCTGCTTGTGCTATTATAGCCTTTGCAATAAAATTCAAAATCCAGTTATATGCCAATTCATTGTGATTTTTTGCATCATCAACATGTTGAATTACCTCAGAACTAATTTTATTCAACTGAGAAAAACTATTAGATAACTGGCCGAATTTCGGATTAATCTTCCTTTTCAAACCACCAACTGCTTTCTTTAAATCCTTATTCTCACTTAAAGGTACAACAACATTATGCTTGATATCACTGATATGCTTCTTATATTTTAAGTATTCTTTTTCAATGCTAGCAAAGTTCGTTAATCCTCTTTCTTGTTTGGCCTTTTGTTCAAGAGCCAATTTCTCTTGTTTCTCCTTTTCTAGTTTAACCTCATTTTCCCTCTGCTGTTTTTGTTTCTCTTCTTCTTGTTCCTTGCGTTTCTTTTCTTGTTGTTCCTTTCGTATACGCTCTTCTTCTTCCTTGCGTTTCCTTTCATGCTCTTCCTTGCGTCTCCGTTCTTCTTCCTCTTTCCGTTTCCGATCTTGTTCCTCACGTTCCAATCGTTCTCTTTCCAATCTTTTGCGCTCCTCTTCTTGTGCTATGATCCTGTCAACCTCTGACGTTTGCAAATTCAACGACTTATTAAAGTCATTCATAAGTGAATTAATATTGGCTTCCGCCGATGATTTGTTATACATGAAGAGGTTATATATAGTGTTGAACAACCTCTTCTCATCGTCTACCAATTTCGATTGTATGGAATTTGAACATTTACGCATCATATGTCTGAACGAATTGAATTGAGGTAACAAATCTTCATTTTCGCCGATGTTTTGACTTTCAATATAGTTGATTATAGCTTTAGTCGACACTGTTATATCATCATTCTTCGAATCAATGTATCCTGTCGGAACTTGTAGTCCTCGATCTTCCGTATTAATTTCAAGATCGTAATCCTCAGGTATCCCAAATTTCATCCTCAGCTACCAGGGACTTGTACCTTATGTGCTAATGTCTCTTATCGTAAGATTCATTTTCATTATAAGACTTTCCCATAGAAAAACAGTAATACTCATATTTACGATGCGGTTTGTGTAATTTTTGTCACCGAGTTTTTTTTCGTGGTGAAGATTGAAATTTTTCAGTTTACATACTGTTCAAGCAGCTAAAAGCCTAGAATAGTTTGACCATACAAGATGAGTATTAGTAAGCTTGCTATACGTCAGTTCTCGAGCAGTAGGAGTATTCAAAGGGCAGGTTATTCCACAGTGGAACCTGTGCACCATTTGGTTAAGATTCGGAAAGCAGCATTAAAACCTGATTACCAAGGATTACTTATTCCAAAGGATGATATTAGATCAGTTGGATTTAAACCTACTGAAATATGTCAAGACAGGGTATCTGAGCACTATGAAAATTCCTTGCAACTGGACCTATTATTACATTACTATGAACATGATGCTGAAGTGATTCCAGGGAATAAAAAGAGATCATGGGGAACCGATTCACCTTATGCGTTATATCGTAACTTGAAGAACCCTAAAGGTGTTGGAAGGGCTACTAAGGATATACATCCTGTTACCTGGAAAAACGTTCCTCAATTAGTGGGTATAAGTATCAACGCGTATAACTCGGATGCATTGGAAGAAAGTTGGCTTAATATTTCAACCAGATTACAAATAGCACAAATAACCAATGTTAAGGCAAAACAAACATATAATAGATCGAATATTTTACCATGGAAATGTAGGGTTGGTAAGCCATGTGGTTGTAAGGCTGAATTGACCGGCAGAGACATGACCCAATTCTTAACCACATTGACAGAATTAGTATTACCAAGAATCCGTACTTTTAAAGGTATCAAAAATACATCTGGAGACAACAATGGTAACATCACATTTGGCTTGGAGCCAGAAGATGTCAAGTACTTCCCGGAAATTGAAAATTTTCAAGAATTATTTCCAAACTTGTTTGGATTTCATATCACCTTTAAAACCACTGCCAGAACCGATCAGCAAGCAAGAACGTTGTTAAGTTCATTAGGCTTACCATTTTATGACCCTGTATAAATAGAACACCAATGTAAATAGTTAAGTACTTAAATAAAACGGTTTCGCATCATAGAAAAATTTAGTGTTGATAATGTTGATCTGTAGTTATGAATCAAATTCAGAATTCAGTGGTTCATGAGTATAGTATCTTATATTCCAATAGGATTGTACAACGAGATAAAAAGTGGAATGATGGGAAATTAAAGTATTACGAGTTTAATAATAAAGTGGAAATATTCAATGAAGATGGAAATTTGATAGAAGTGGATTTCATCACCGAAAAGTTTAGGCAGAACTTGACTGAAGGAAATGAATTCAAATTACCAAATAATAGATTGGTGGTTGAAATAGACTGTAAGCTCACAAGCTATGTTAGGGATGTGTCGGACTTGTTTAAAAGATCAGAAAAAGGTGCTGATAAGAAAAAGTTAGGCCGTCAAAGTGGGATAATAGGATCAAGCAAAATCAAACAGGAACCAGGTATAGTCAAGCAGGAACCGATTATCCAGAACCGGATCGTGAAGCCTATTAATCATCGGCCTTTAAGACATAAAGTCAAGAAAGAGAATATTATAATAAAGAAAGAACCAGTAGAGACACTGCCACATATCAAACAAGAACCTATATCTCTGCGGCCCAGAGTCAAACATGAAGCAATTACGTCTATTCAAGAATACTCGGCACTACCACAAACCAGAAATCCGATTGCAACTCCTCCTGATACAACCACCAAGCAAAAACCTCTGAGGATACGACAAAAATCAATACCAAGGATTCCTGCCAAATCGTCGAGCATGTTCAAGTATTTATCCAATAATAACCAATAATCCTATCAGTACTCCAAAAATCGAATACATCCGTCGATATAACCTGCCAAAAAGGACTAGGGGCCTACGTCAAATCTCAGATGATCTGTTTACTTGCGTGATTCAAAATATAAAGTATTTATTAACCATACATACGTAATTGAATAACAATTATGGTATATTAATTATCTTTATTGTTGTTCTGTTGTTCTCTGTAAACCATGATCGGAACTGCATTAGACGTGAAGATCTGTACTATTGGAAATGAAGAAATCAATCCATTTAAAGCTGCCAATGCAGGTCTATTTGATAATCTCGCAAGAAAAGCTTGTGCTGGTAATTCAGTAGAAGACATATTAAGGATAATAAACGGTCGAATATAATAATGGTAAATACTAAAACCATTGAGGGCGGCCATTGGTTTATATATGTCTGTAAATTACTTATTTGTGGTTTTACAAGTTTTCCAGATCACAAAGATCTCTACAGATTGAATAGTTATAATAGTTTATTAAAATTGTACAAAAAGTTATTAAATGAGTCAATAGATATTCGTTTCAGTAGGAATACCATGTTAATTAGGTTGCTGTATAATTGACTTTCTACAGTTTCAAGTGAATTTCGAACTTTTCTTGTTCTCAGAGTATTGTAATAATTTTCTGAGACCAGTATATTTTTATACCAATTGTCTTTAACGCTTCTTGGCGTATTCAATAATGGAATATGATAAACAAGTAGCCCACTATGCCGAAGCTCCACCCAGTAATCAGTAATTGGGATGGAATATAATGGAGATATTGGAATTGGATTTGGGTCTAGATTAGAAATTTCAAAAATGCCACCTATTTCAAGATTTGGTAAGTAGATGGGTACACGTTTCTCAGCATAATGACTAGTTCTCGAGAGAACTAGAGTTCTATCAGCAAATTTAAATGGTGTTGCCCATGGTATTTGGTCCCATTTCGTATCAAATATAAATTTTCCGTCGATACAAAGAATTAAATGGTACTCATTATTTAAAGAGTTATTGGCTATAGTGAGCTGATTTTCCAAGTTATATCCAGATAATTGGCAATACTTCGTCTCTACTATATTAAATAACCAGTACAATAATAAATAATAATAAATGTAGCCCATTGTTCATAGAACCCTTATAAAAAATAAAGGTATTAGAAAAAAAAAATCACTTTTGCGCCAGATGCACGGATTTGTGACGGACGCTAGATGGTTTTTGCAACTTTTGCATTTTTTTCATTTTCTTATTAAATTTACTATTTGTATTTTGGTGGACTAACTTTAAATGTCTTTGTAACGAGTCTTTGCGGTAAAAATTCTTGCCACAATTATCGATTTTGCAAGAATAAATCAAATTATTCAAGACCTGCTTGATATTTTGATTTATAGCCTGCGTTAACTTACCCTTCTCAAAGTGACTAGTGAGACAGTGTCTCCTCAAGTCAGCCTTGCGTGCGAAGCCAATTAAACTAAAAGGACATTCGTCGAAGGGACATTTATGTGGAGTGGTCAACTTGAAGCTATCGAAGTGTTCACCCAACAGCAACAAGCAATCAAAGTCCAGATTGCAATGGGTGCACAAGACTGGGTGGCACCTATTGGTTAGGGTCTGCAACGTATAGTTCTGTTTCAAAAGCTGCACCAAAGGCGGCCGCTTGCAATTTGCCAGCAGGGACAGTCTCCGGGACAGTCCCTGGCTGTGGTCGTGGTACTTGTCCTGATACAGGCCCCGGTACCAGTTCTGCTTACTTTTTTGGTTGTGTTCCTGATGCTGTCCCTGATACGGCTCAGGATATGGCGTGAGATACTGGCCCGAATACAAATCCTGGTAGGGCTCCTGGTACACGGTCTTGTTGTAGTTGCTCACGGAAGTGGGCGATACCGGCGTCGAGAGCTTGGTCTCGTTCTCGCTCATGTCGCTGAGGCTCTCTGACATAACGTCAGTGCTCCGCGAATACGCGGACTCGCGCTCAGGATAATACCCACTGTTGTAGCCGAGCATCTCGCCATGGTCGCTCACTATCCCCAAGTCTACCCGCGCATCAGCCCCCATCTTAGAGTCGTATTGGCACCCGTATGGCAGCTCCATCATCGATATGCCTCCGCCACACGTGACGTCCATCCCAACCCCCGATGCGCTACTTACCAGGCTGCTCACCAGCCCCAGCGCCAGGCCGTCCGTCATAACACCAACCATGAACCCCATTCCTTGGTGCACCTCCTGGGTCCCCAGATTATTGTAGTTCGTCATGCCCATAAACGTATTATCTTGCTCCTCAACCCCCTCTCCGTATCCTCCTTTAGCGCCCATAGCGCCATACAATTCGTAGTAACTATCGATACACTTTGCATTTTCTACCGGGTCGATGTCAAAATTAAACTCCTTCATCGCCGTTCCACCAAACTCATCACTATTCATAAATCCTTCTATAAAAGAAGACATATCTAGTATTGCATTTTTTCGTTTCGGCTATATATAGAAAAACTGAAGGATCTATTAAGTTTTATATGGTTTTGTCTTGTGGGTTAAAAACAAAAAAAAAAAATAAAAAAAAAAAAAGGTGTTACAGATTCAGCCACATGCAGGTGCATACATATGCATGAGATCTGGTTTTGTTATTTTCTTGATCGCATCCTGGGCGCAACCTTAAACTTTAAAAGGGTCCTCGACAATTGGCTTCATGTAGGAGTTGATTATTACGAGAGAGGAAAATGCCACCACACATTTAATAATAGCCACAGCACAAGCGCTTCCTGGTTACAACAATAGATGCGCCCCTCAGTCTTTGTTTGAAGATCCGATTACCAAACGGTAACTGAGACACTTGCCACCGACGCTCGTATACATAATGGCAAGTGTCTTTGGGACGGACGTCCGGCAGTAGTAAGAGCTAGGGACTCAGAAGCCTGTAGCAGATAGCGCTATTACCAAAGCTGACCATCCCTGGGTGTCCTGCGTCTGTTTACAGACGCAAACCGTTGTTTCAGGAAATTGAGTAGATTCCAAAAAAAGAGCACAACTAAGCAAAACAGTAAATTTACGGAAGAAAATCTGGTGGCCATGCGTTACATGGTGAATGCGCAGCTTTCGGGGCGCATTAAATTTTCGTCCCGGTATGGGCAATGCACCTTTTTGGTACAACCACCCAAGGTGGGGGAGGCCTCAGGCCTATTGAGGCCCATTGCATAGCAATTACAGTTATTGCGATGTAAGGTCAATTTAGAGAACATGGGGTGAAAATTGGGACAGCGTTTGCAGAGGTTTTTCCGGTAAATGTACATATCTTGCGTAACAGTACTATTGGATAATATTAAGCTCTGACGATTATGATACAATTCTAGATTGGTGCATTTTCCAGCACTATATTACGGGATGTTAGTAGAATGCAGGTCTTGGTAGTTGACTCTGCGAGTGCTGATGAATCGCAACTTTGCAATACGGTCAGATGGACGCACGGGGGCTAATTGACGTTGAGAAAATTGAGCAAATCACGAATATGTGCCAACATGGTGGAATGAAACAAGTAACTACCACGCAACCTTGAATAAGGTTTTATTGTGCACTGCAATCTGTGAATTATTACCACCGAGCGTCTTCAGGGGCGTTACAGCCGAGGAATGTCATTTTATCGAGTCGCACCAGATTAGGGATATACCGAGGACTATCTGAGAGCGCTAATTTGCCGCAAAATACGGCGAATCAGTGGACTATTGTGCCCTATTGGGTCCCAGGCAAAGGGGGGCTGGTGCGGCTTGCTGAGGGGGTAAAAAATTGTTTGACAAAAGCTCTAGCACCTGGCCTCTAACGAAGGAATAGTGGTTTTCAATGAGGCCATCACCTAGGAGTATGCTTAGTTGTTAGCGCCAAAAGTTCTCTTTTGCAGTAATAGACGTTACGGCGTTACTTGTTAATCACTTTTTATGTAGACTAGCCATGACGCAAGCCTAGATGCAGCTAAAACAAGTAACGTCTGTTTGTTAGTGTTCGTAAAACCAGGCCTATTATTTAATATTCAGGCATATGAGGTACCCGTAAAATGTACATGCAGACTGCAGATCATTGTGCCTTTTGTAAAATAGTAAAATAAACTTACAATACGACTTATTTTAGTAGGGTTGCCCTAGTTGCTGCTCGATAGATGGGCTGATGAAATGATCTGGAGCGGTTTGGGGGATCGAGTGAAGTAGTTTGGTACCGCTGGGCAACATACAGGGATGTACGGAAGATATAAGTTTGACTACATCAATCCGTATTCCGATTCATACGTCTGGATGACCAGATCATGAGGCTGAAACGACCAGGATGCGGAAAGATCAGAACATGTAGCGGTTTTTGTCTTTCGGTTGATTGAGGAGCGCAAATCAGGTAGGCTGATGCGGAAACTGAACAATGATACAATTTGTGGCACAGGCGCCTGGGCCCTTTCAAAAATATCCCGATTAGAATTGATGGCATTAGATAATATCCAGCACTCGTAACTAGAAACGTATATATACGGTATAAAATATAGGGAATAAGATCCCTATCGCAGCGATGGCTAATGCAAGGGTGAATGCTTTCAAATGGACTTATTCCTAAAGGATAAAATGCAAACATGTAGTCTGCAAGGCCGCAACCTTATAAACGAATACACAAAGACGACTAAATGGGACCAGCAAAAATGCTGCTAAAATAAAGTATCCCGTCTGCGTCTTAAGCGGCTGCGATATAATCACCCCAATGGGAGATACCGTATTAGGTATCACCAGGTGAACCACTTTCGAAATCATAAAATTTGATTCTAGATGACAACACTGATGGGTTGCACAGTAACGAGGTTCTGTCCTTGTGGGGCAGATCATTACGGATTATGGAGATTGAAAGGGTCTGACTAGTCTTAGGGGTCGGGATGGCCGGGGTAGATATTCAAAATTTGTAGAACAATCCAATTTTGGAGAATTGTAACAATAATCCTATCGTTTCAAGACTACGCAGAAATCCGTAATCGTAGAGCTAAAGTTTTTGGACTTAAATGATTACCGGGAGGTAGCTCGGGCCGGGAGGGAAGATGACGAGGTAAAGGGATCATTGGGGAGGCGATGGCTGGGGGCGTAGGTATTTTTTTTGATTTTGTGATGTATTTTGCAACTATTTTTTTTTGGCTAACATGCAAAATGGACCAACCTGCAAAACCGCCACGTACACTGAAGTTGAAAAATACAGTAGGAAGCGATGGACTTTAGAGCATCATCAGACACCATGGACGACATAACGAGGGCATTCGAGAACCAGAAATGGTCAAATACATCGACAAAGCTTCTTGAGGATCCATACAACTTACAATTGTGGGAGCAGCTTGTGGAAGCGGCGGAATCGAATAACGATAACGGTATCAATAAAATCAGCTCCGTGGATGAGGTAAACCTACTTCGAACATCGTACGAAAAGCTACTCAACAAATTTCCGCTTCTAGTCAACTACTGGATACGATATGCCGAGTGGGAGTTCAAACTAGGCAATACGCAGACCGCAAACGATATATATGAGCGCAGTTTATCGACATTGTCATATTCGATCGATATCTGGATCAGCTACTTGAACTTTAGAATAAATACGATTGATGCGGATTTGACTAAGGTTCTCAGATTGTTTGAAGTTGCCCGGAGCAAAATAGGCTATCATTTCTATGCACATGAGTTTTACAGCCTATATTTGTCATTCTTGCAGAACTATTCGAATGACCATAACGACTTCAAAACGAAGTACTATGTGTTGTTACGGATTATCATTGAAATCCCCATATATCACTACGGATTGTTTTTCAAAACATTATTTGCAATTATAAACGAAAAGAACTTGTCTGCCGAGATTTTACCCTACATAGTGCCCGAGAAGGAGCTTCATCAGTTTCCAGCCACAGACTTGAAGACAGCTTCCCTAAAATTAAAGAAGCTTTTCACCGATGTTCTTATAACAACTCAATATAAAGTATACCAGTTATACTATTTTGAAAAACAGATCACTAGACCATACTATCATGTCTCATATCTATCGAACCAAGAATTGATGAATTGGAATAATTATCTTAACTTCGTCGAACTTAATTATCCATTAGACTATATAATTTTGTGCTATGAGAGATGCATGCTTTCTACGGCGAGCTACACTAGATTCTGGATAAAATACGCCAATTTCTTCGTGCATTTGAAGAATTATACAATTGCCAAAGATGTGCTACACAAAGGCTTGAACTTATGTGGTAATTATAAACTTCTCATTAAACTAGTGGATTTAGAAATATTCACCGGTAATTACTTAAAGGCCAGAGATTTGGTTCTTGGGTATACTAAAGCCAATAAATTTGTTCCTATAAAGATATATGAAAAACTAATTAATATTGAAAGATTCATGAACCCGGATGATGACGAGTATTTAGTCAATTTAATATCTGAAGTTCTTAAAGAAACTAAAAATTCTTGGCTCTTCAAAGTACTTCTATACTACCGGTTACCGAGTGATCAGATCTCAAGATTGTTTAAAGATTTTGAGGCCTTGCATAAGTTATCGTTCATCTATTGGGAGTCATTGATATTTTTTAATAGAAGTAACGGGATTGATAATTCTACAGCATTCGATCAAAGTTTGCAATGCCTAAGTGATAAGGACAAGGTAAAAATGAAGAATTTAATAAGTAATTACACTAAAGTAAAGTCTATAAAGTTTGATGAAGAATTTGATGCAACTTTGGATGTATTTGCCTGATTTATTCAAGGTAAAAGTCAACGAGCGTAAGAATACACCACCAGCATATTACGATAACACCCAATTTTTTATCGAGCTTCCAATTATTTAACGGGATATAAATCAAATAGAATATTATCACCGCTACCAACCCGATTAGACTTGCGGCTAAATTGGCATTCAATTCAAACTTTAATTCATGATCATTCAAAATCAAGGCTAGTCCATTGACGCCAATGCCTAGTAATACTATCAATAAAGGTGTCCCCAAACATGCATTAATACCAAACATGGGGTTGACCGTGGCAGAGATAGTTATGTTAGTTATGATGTCATTGATAGAGTTGCTCATTGAGAATACAATAAGCCCTAGTAGGTAATCTGATATTTTCAATATTAGTCCTAAGTTCTTGAAAATTTTTAAGATTTGTTGCGATATCTGCGAAATAACTATCAATGACATGGTGATACCGATGACATTAACAGAAATTTGGTATACTTTGTGGAATTTCTGTAAATATGGTTTCAAAACCTCTAGGGCCAATATGCTTATCAATATTATTGGTAATAAATCAATTAATGGAAGATGCAAAAATTGAAAATTAACTGTGGACGATAAGATAAAACAATACCATATATCGGATAATTTCGAGTCTGAAGATTCTATGTTACCTACTGGTATGAGAAACGAAAATATGAAGTCAATAAGGCCAAAAATATGTTTCGGTATACTGGTGATCCGACTTTCTTCATTTCTTTCTATTTGATCATCAATGTGAACACACAGGCCTGGCGCAGGTTCTTCCTGTGACATTATATTCAAAGCATCCTCAATATTTACAGTGTGATTGATGGACTTTATAGAATCTGCAGAACACATCGAAAGACAATCCTCTTCTACTTCTAACTGCTTTTCACCCCATATTAATAAATAGCAAACATAGCAGATATAGAATCCGATCATAATGATACATTCAAACAACGTTATTACTCCATCAGATAAAATATACAGAAGTAGCACAAGGACCGTCAATATCCAAACAAAATTAGTCAAAACCCATTTCGAATTATCTACTTTGAACGGATGCATGAAACTAATAAGTCCAATTATAACTGTAACGATAATAAGTATCGAGCCGATAAGCTGACCTAGCATCAAATCGATCGAATTAGACTTTAATGCAACGTAATAGTTAACGAAATCGGGGAATGCATTTGTAAGCGGTATTAATATAAAGCTTAGTATTTTATCGTTGATATGGAGTAGGTAGGCAATATTATTTAAATTTGGAAATAAATAATTTGAAACTAGTAAGCTCAATGAGATTAAAAGCAATATTAAGCCTGCCAATATAACAGTGGATATTAGTATGGCTAGGGTATAAGAAGGGTAAAACTTTGAGCAATAATAAGCGGTTGCAATGTTGAAATACTCAGAATTGCAATTTCTGTTAATATAGTCACAATAGTTTTTTTGATCAACAATATCACAATTAGTTTCTTCAGCAGATATGTTAATAGAATTCAGGTAGATCCCATAAGCCAATAGGACCCCCAAAGGAATGCTCATATATACATATTTCATCTGATTTTATTCATGAATAAATCCAAGAAAATCATTGCAATCATTAATTTTAAAAAGATAAAAGAACAAATACATATGCAGGATTCGAAGCTATTTTGCTATCACAAGATGTACTCTATATTCAAATTAATTAGTCTATAAAGTATGTCAGATCTATAAAGCGCTTCGTAAGCGTTTATAAGAATCCTTTTGAAGAGATTCCTGTGCAATTTTGATATCCAAGTTTATATCATTTATTAATGCCTCTGTTAAAAAAATGTTAGTAGATGTAAAAGTGAAAAGTTAATGACGATGAAAAACCCGAGCTTATCAAGACTGTCAGACCTAGATCAGACATACCACTGAAGCGGGAAGCCTTATCGAGACTATTAGTACGTACCTTTTGTTGTATAGTTTAATTCTGGTCTAATGTAACCCAAAACACTGTACTTAATTGAAGCACCGTAGAAAGTGTCTTTAAACTCATGCATTATGTGGACTTCCGCAGCCTTTTCTTTGTTATTGTAGAATGGATTCCATCCGATTGACATGACCATCGGAAAAACACATAACTCACCTTCGACCAAGTTCAGTCCATTATTAAAAATAATCGAATGTCCGTCGTTTCTTTGGTGCTTCGATACTTCGGCAGTCTTGTTTGGAATAACCTTACTCCATCCGAAATAAATCCCAGTAGGTAAATTATTCAATGAATCATCGATTGGCATATTTGCAGTTGGAATACCCAATTCCGATGATCCTCTACCAAAGCCACTAATGATGCTGGATGTCCCTTCAATAGGGTAAGGTGCAGTCGGAATATCGGGAATGTGGGTCTCGGGTCTAGCCATGTTATGAAGTTGCAAGATTACCGTTCGGATTTGGGAATAGTTAGCAGGGTTTTTACTTCGATCTTGACGTAATGCATAGTCAACTAATATTACTAACATTACACAAAACAACTACAGCACAAATTATTCAGTACGTCGATTAGATAAATACCCTATATAAAGCTACCGTCTACTAACCTATTTGAACTTAGATTCTAATTGATCCAATAAGGTAACACAATCCTTGGCAAAGTTTCTGATACCTTCGGCCAATTTTTCAGTAGCCATAGCGTCTTCGTTCAACAAGAATCTGAATTGGGCTTCGTTGTCAACGTAACTCACCTTTTCATCATCAGTAGACTTAGCAGATCCAGCATCCAACACCTTTGGAACCTTTTCTTCGGAGTTGTACAATTCTTCCAATAACTTTGGAGCAATGGTTAAGAAGTCACAACCAGCAAGGGCCTTGATTTCACCGGTGTTTCTGAAAGAAGCACCCATGACAATGGTGTCGTAACCGTACTTCTTGTAGTAGTTGTAGATCTTTCTGACAGAGATCACACCTGGGTCAGATTCACCGTCGTATTGCTTACCGGTGGAGGCCTTGTACCAGTCCAAGATTCTGCCCACGAATGGCGAAATCAAGGTGACCTTGGCTTCAGCACATGCAACGGCTTGCACAAACGAGAACAACAATGTCAAGTTACAGTGGATACCGTGCTTGGATTCCAATTCTCTGGCTGCCTGGATACCTTCCCACGTGGAAGCGAGCTTGATCAAGATTCTGTCCTTGGAAATACCCACCGATTCGTACAACTTGATGATCTCAATAGCCTTCTTGATGGAGCCTTCCTTGTCGTACGACAATCTGGCGTCCACCTCAGTGGAAACTCTACCTGGGACGATTTTCAAGATCTCCTTACCAAACTCGACCAACAAACGGTCCAATGCAATTGATGCTTGTTCCTTAGGATTGCTACCCTTATCCTTAGCATAGTCGATGGCAACGTCCATCAACTTGGCGTATTCTGCCTTCTTGGATGCTGCCAAAATCAATGATGGATTGGTGGTGGCATCTTGTGGAGTGTATTTGGCAATGGATTCAAATTCACCGGTATCGGTCACGATAACAGTTCCAGATGCCTTCAATTGTTCTAATGAGTTAGCCATATTTAAATGTTATAATTTAATAAGTGTAAGAAAATTATACTATGTATTGGTAAAATCTTTGCTCGATCAACAATGGAAATTCGTTGTTCTTTTATATACTCATATGATTGCCCCAGAACGGTTCTTTCTGGGTCAGAGGAATCCGCTTACAAAAAGAAAGTTACCTTGTCATCAATATCCGGGTAACATGCAATACATGACCCAATGGATGGAGTTCAGGACCCTTTATAATTGCTTTTTGGCCAAACGAACGTTGTACCAAACGTCTACTGTATGATAGAGCCATGCACATCCCGCGAGCGATGGTCTGGGCCTACAGGGATCATAGTCCAGAGTTGGTGAAAATAAAATTGGTGATAATTAGTACCCAGCGCGAGATTTGAAATTTCCAGGAGAAACGTTTAGCCGCAATATGGGGAAATTGTCGGAATCCTGTAGAGTCGAGCAGAGCAGCGACGTGGTTGAGATGTTGGTGGGCGGTGGAAGTAATGTGTAGATGTCGATGGGATCGAGATGGTGATGCCAACAGACGTGGTCGTCGTTTCGGAGCGGATCGGGATATAGTGGCCCTGAGCAAACTACCGGCCGGGAAAGACCAGAGAGCAAGCACGTGACCCAATATCAAGTGTAGTATCAGAAACAGCAGCAATGTAGATGATGGGGAGGAATAGAGGTAGAATAGGACGAGAACGACGGGAAAGATGATTAAGAGATTGGTAATTAAGGCGTCTAACAGCTACGACAACGGGTACCAGGTGGTGCCTATCAATACGTGCAAGCCGATCGACATTGAGTCAGATATCGGGATCTTCAGCTTGGTGGTGAACGTGAAGAACTTCGATGGGTCGAAGGACCACCGCGCCAACAGCGTGTACAACGTCGGGGACCAGAAGTATTTGGACGGAAGCAGCGTGAACGGTTCCGACAAGAGTGATGACGGGACTGACGGGCCCAATTTGAGGCTCGAGGTCAACTTCAAGCCGTCACGGCAGATCAAAGGGTCGGAGTTGCTCTTTGGGAACGACTTCACGGTGCCAATTAAGGAGTACGTGCCCACCACTATGCTTGCGACTGGATTGAAGTTTTTCACCTGGTTTATCAACAAGACCATCAAGGGCGACATCTACAACGACAAGCCGTATCTCTACGGGCTCGCGCTCAACAGCTTCACCTACATGTCGCTCAGCAACGACAACAAGAAGGCCGAGCCCGCCGCTCAGGACACCGACGACGCCGGCGATCCCGACAAGAAGAAGACTGAGCCGGTGCCGCTAGAAAACCTCAACTCCAACGAGGACAACACCTTGGAAATCCCCTCGGTCTCCACCCAACGTAAGCGTTTCTTCAACTCCCTCGCCCACTGCGAAGGCTTCGTGTTCAACGAGTCCGTAAACTACTGCTTGCAGTTCGACACAAACTACCTCAAGATGGCCGACTCTAAGTACTCGGTGTCGATTCCAACTTTTGGCAATAAGACCTTCGATATCGATGTCTCCAGCTACGCAAATGAAAAACTCAACAATTTTAACTGGATCATCAAACAGGGCGGCTACGAAGGCGTCGGTCTGGGTACCACAGGCTTGGTAGTCAATTTTGCTTTGGTCAATGAAGACTAGTTTACTCTATATAATGGTAGCTTAGAATATATGATAATATACTGCACATAACCAAAATCCAAATCATCACCAAAAAAAACAATCCACCTGAAAAAGCAGTCACTTTGCCATTACCATTTTGGAAAAAGTCACGGAACATCCGATCGGTGATAAGATAGACTGCAAAATAGAATATGGCAGCAGACAAGGACGAAGATGGCAGCAATATTGAATTGGACAGGGCCATTGCTGAATCTATCTCGTCGTTGAACTATGAGCAAGAAGAGGGAGAAAAAACGGACGAAAATAACCGTCAGCAGGACGATATTGACCTCGAAGATGCTATCGGGAATGTATTCGAACAATTTGATTTTGGCGGCGCTAATGAAGAACAGAAGGAGAGTGAACAGGAACAAGACACCGGCGAAGGTGGCCATACGGAAGAATTATCGTTGAGCGAGGCCATTGGAAATGCGTTTGGGAACATGGAAGAAAGTAAACAAGACAGTAAACAAACCGCGAGCGCGGCCGAGGGTGCGTCAGACGATAAGGAAAGCGATAGGCAGGATGATGGGCTAGAGAACGCAATACAGAGTGCGTTTGAGTCGGTCAACGAGGGTCAGCATGATGATGGAAGCAAGTCCGCTGATAGTGAAGAAAACCGGGACGGAAAGGCCGATAATGACGACGGCGACGACGACAGCGACGACGACAGCGACGGTGATTTGAACGAGGCAATAGGGAATGCTTTCAGTGCCATCAATGAGGGCGGCCAGGAGTCGCAAGACCAGGACTTGGAAGATGCAATCAGGAATGCTTTTGGAGGAGACAAGAACAACAGCTCGCACGCCGACGGTAAACATGAATCGGGGGCCGATATGTCACAAGAGATAGGACTGGGTCCTATAAGAACGCCGACCCATAAGGAACACGTAGGCGGTGATGCAAACGACGACAAGCAGAATATTACGGAACCTGATACTAGTGCAGAGGACAAGAGTCATACTCCAGAAAAGGATACAAACGACGAAGATTTAAATGCTGCTATAGCGAATGCATTTAGCGATATAGCTGGTGATAATCATGCTCAGTCATCGTCTGAACATGATGATGATGATGACTTAGATTTGAATGAGGCAATTGGTAATGCGTTCAAGAGCATAGGCGAAATCCCGGACAATAACCAAACCGGTAACCAAGATCAGAAACATCAAGATCAGAAGCACCAATATACCCCCCAAAGTGAAGAAAAGCAAACACAACTGAGTCAACGTACCAATGAGAGTGACAATGACGACTTGGCAAATACCATCAGTAACGTGTTTGGTGAACTTGTGCCGGATCAATCTCGCGATGAGGATAAATCAGAGGTTGGAGAGAATGATGATAATCTCCATTCCGTCATTTCTGCATCTTTTAAGCAGTTAATGGAGCAGAATGAGGGTCCATCCAAAAATCAAGGTGGTTCGAGCCAAAAGAATCAATCAAAAGCGCACTCGGAGACAATACAACATGGCACCGAAAACAAGGATCATAGTGTAGATTCTTTGGTAGAAAATGCTATTGGTGAGGCAATTAGAAATGCAACTGATCAGGAAGAGTATTCAGAAGGAACCCCCAAGAAGCTTGAACATAACCAGAAACAGAATGAAGCTGGCCTTGATATATCAAACCTTGTACAAACTATGGTTAGTCAAATGTCACATTCGGATGACGCTCCAGGCTCAAGCCAATCTAATTTACCTATTACGGAGGATATTTTGCAAGAGCTAGCATTGGAGATCACAAATCAAGTTCAGGATCAAATAGATGATGAATCTCAAAGAAAAAAGAAAAATATAACAGATATGCCTCAAATTGATGACAATGTTTTGGCTCATTTTCAAAATGAGGCTTACAAGGATGATCAGTACAACGAGAAACAAAATAAAGTAGATTCTACGAAATCTTTGTCTGACGATAATACTTTGCAAGTGGCATTAGCAACCGTTGTCCGCAATGCCATTGAGAATAATGCAACAACTTTAGCTGACACGAGTAAATTATCATTCCCGAATACACAGAAACAAGACCATAATGATGCAGATTTGGAACAGTTGCAAATGAACGATATTTTGCAAAATGCTTTCAATATGGCAATGGAAAACCCACATGATTTACTATCTAATTTAGAAATGGATGAAAATAATGAAGATAATCATCGAGATAAAGCAGATTCACAAGCGGAAACTGATAATGCACAAGCTAATCCAGTGGTAAGTGCGTTATCCAAACTACCACATCCTTTGCCGGCTTCAACTACTCATTTCTTGGAGTCATTAAATCGTTCCAATGACATTGATTTATCCACTCCTATCACTTCAAATAAGAGAAAGAAGCAGGTACAGAACCAACCACCCAATACTTCAGAGTTGACGTCGTCTCAAACAGATCGCATTTCAGCAGTGGCTAAAAACATTATGAGTAACTTTACAAATAACTCCCTTTCCCAAAAAGAAGATGCACGGAAGAAAACTTTGTCCATAGCTGAGACTCTTGCATTGCATAGATCTTCAATGACTAGCGGTCCTCGGAAAGATTATTCAGCTATAGAATCATTAGAAGAAGCTTTGAGGGGTGAACAAGCTTCAAATTCAAGTTCCGTTAATACAAACGTATCAAATGTTTTATCAACACTTTCATCACGTATAAGTAATGCAGCCACTGGTTCAGGAGCTGATAATAATTTACTACAAGTGATAAGGCAAATGACCTCTGCATTAACCTCTAAACCTCCAACAGGTTCATCATATTTAATACCCAGCGGTATACCTTCAGTGTCGGATATAATAGCTGGCTATAAAGACAAGAATGAAGAAAAATGTATTGTTAGTCCTTTGATCTTGGCCAGAAAATTTTTAGAGGAAAAAAGGTTTTCGTCTGGTAATGATAAAGCAGTTTTGTTAATTAATAATGTATTAAAGCAATTTGATTTGAGTTCAATAGATGAAAGTAATATTGATCCTTCTATTAGGGGTGCATCATATTTCTCTCTGTTGACTACGGACGCTATAAAGCCAGAGCTAATTTCTTCAATGAACAACTCTGTTGCATCAACAATTTCTAACTTTAGTACTTCAAGATCTAAGAGAAGTTCGTTCCTTTTGGGAGAGAGACTTAAAACAGATTCTCCCGAATATAAAGAAAAGATAAGATTGGAGAATAGAGAACGTAAAAAACGGTGGAGAGAAGAAAATGCTGAAAGAAATAAAGATAACGATTTAAGATCACGAGTTTTAAAAAGAGCTACCCTAATGTTTGGAGACAAAGATACAGCAGAAAAGAAGTCTTGGGTTGATGATGAGTTTAACAAAAGAAGAGAAAAGAGAATTGCGAAGCAAAAGAAGGATGACTATGATAGACAGCGTAAAGGATATGGCGAAGAAAATAATTATGAGAGAAAAGGATTCAGAGATAAAGATCCTAGCGTATTAATGCATGATCCTAACTTAATCAAACCTGTTACAGATATATTTAATATTGTTTCCAGTGCGGCAAATAGTGAAGAACCTGATGCAGTATTGGCTGCAACTTCTGCCGCAACTGCGACCGCTGCTGCTTTGTACGCAACGACTAATAATAATTCAACTAATTTCAAGTCAGTTGAATCTGCCGTGTCAAGTATCTTAATGTCTTTGATGGAAAATTCCCGTTCTATTGGCCAGGAGGAGAGACTCGCAAATCTTTCGAGAGGTGTAACTTCTACATTTAAAGTAGATACTTCACCATCTGCTCCATCAGCTATTGCTAGACAAGCACCACCACCATCCAGACTACCTGATACAGAATTAAGCTCGCTCGTTAAGAATACCGCAAATGCAAATAGCGGAATTTTGAATAGGCTTTCGTCGACTATCAAAAGCTTTTCTCCATCTGCTTTATCAACACTCTCAAACTCAGCAAACCTTCCCAGCTCTTTATTGCAATTGCAAGGTCTTACATTAAACGGTAATTCTGATGAAATGACGCAAAAGAGAAAGAGCGAAGAACCATTACCCCATAACGAAAAGAGATCAAGATGTTCTTCTGTGCATGGTGAGACAAATTCAATGCTCGAGAACTCTACCGGAGATAGTGCGTCAATCTCGAAAATTGCATCTAATTTGGATCTGATCAGAAATTCGATTCCTGGTACTCATAGAAGCCATTTATGGAATACCACTAGTGGTTTGAAAATTCCACATTATAAGAAACCCGACGTATCAACTCCCACGTCAACTAATGGTGAGAAGAATGGTGATTCTGCAATCAAAAAAGAATATCCTACGTTGTCTTTGTCTTCGACCTCTCCATTTATCTCAAACAAAGCTAATTATTTGTCTGGGAACAGAGCTACAGCAAGTTCTATTATAAATCAAGCGACCCCTGGATTGAGGAAACCCGGAAGCTTTCAAAAACCAGGGTTTTTCAAACCTGAAAGACCCAAAAACCAGAACTAATAATTAAGAACCATATCATTCTTAGTTCAATTTGGTTTTACTAATACTATATTTTTAAATTTTTTAATAATCAAACATACTTGTATAATTAGTGTAATATAATGCATAGAAATATATAATTATAGGATATGTAACTATCACAACGCTTTAGTTTCCTTCATTAACCAGTGGTACGCTCTCTTATTACCCATTTCCAATAATTTTCCTCCAAAGTCTAACCTAATACTCTTGTGGTATTCATTAACCCAATTTACTTCAATTGAATTCAAGTATTTCGTATCAATTAATTTTCTGCAAAATGGCACTTTCGTTAAATATTGAAAGCATAAGAAATTATCCCCTGTTCTAGTCTTACCAAATTGTTCGTCACATTCCGTGATTTCTAACTCACTCTCGATTCTAAAACCACAAACCCCATCAATATAATAGCCTGGTTCATCAGTTAATACACCTCCCTTTTTGAATAAATCTACTTTACTTGCCCCATTCGCTGTTGTCAGGATGTACAAAGGACCTTCATGAACATTACCAAAACTTCCCACACCATGACCTGTACCATGATTAAAGTCCAATCCTTCATTCCAAAGCGGTTGTCTCGAATATGCATCCAAAATGGTTCCGGTGTTAGTAGAATTCGGCGGAAATTTTGCCATCGCAACTGCTAAATGTCCTTTAAGAACTAATGTGTAATATTTTTTATGCTCTTCGCTTAAGTTTGAATCACCAAACTTGTAGGTTCTTGTAATATCAGTAGTTCCCTCTAAGTAATGAGCACCGGAGTCCAACAAAAATATTTTAGAAGGATCGATTACGGAGTTTTCTTCCTTTGTAGGCGCATAGTGTATTATTGCAGCATTTGCACCGGATGACGAGATAGTCTCGTAAGAAAGGCCTTTAAAGTTAGGAAATTTTGATCTTATCGAGAAAATCTTACAAGCAGCCTCATATTCAGTCACTTCATTCTTTTTATCAATCAACTGATTCTCTAGCCACGAGGCTAGCAAAATAAATGCAAGAGAGTCTTTAAATTGTGCAATCTTAGTGTTAAACAATTCGGTTGAATTTTTCGTTATTTTCATATCAGCTATCGTGGATTCAAACTTAATCAATTGCTTCGCTGATGATTGAGGGATAGACGAGAACAAAGCGTAATTAGTAGCTGATTTGGATGGTAGGATAATCTGCATGTTTCCGTTGTCTATTGTGAGTTTCAACTGTCTTATGTCTTCATAAAATTGATCATATGATTTAATAGAAAGATCTTTGATAGATTCTAAGTATGAACGAAGTTCAGTTGGTCCGTCTTCAATTTTTCTTCTGTTTATATATAAGGTAACTGTTTTTAAAGTAACGATCGCATAACTGAAGAAGACAGGTGTAAAAGGAATATCTAAGTCTGCTCGCAAGTTAAATAACCAGGCAATCTCATCTAGTGCTGTAACAACTAGATGTGTATTATCATCGTTTCTCATTACTTCCCGAACTTTATGCAATTTATGATTGGTATCTTCTCCAGAATATGTCAAAGGCAAGTGATAAATCGGCTCCAAAGAACGAACTGGCTTTCCTTTGCCCCAAACACTATCAACCAAATTGATATCAAGCAACGGTTCGAACCTAAACTTATTGCGATACCTAGGTGCTTTCATTTTTGCGAAGTATTCTCCCACAGAAACACTTATTAACCTTGGATCACACGAGATTACATTACTGAACCCACTTGTCGCAGCTTTTTCCATGGCATAATACCTCCATGTGGGATATTCTGGATTACCTTGCTTCAACAATTTCCAATGTGCAAAATCTAGTTCTTTTTCGGCTTGCAAGAAATATCTCCCGTCAGTCGACAAAGCGGCTTCCCCCGTTAATTTATCTCCATCGGCAAGGGTCACCACACACAAGCCAGCACTTCCAGTAAACCCAGAAATATATTCCCTTCGTTTATCTGCCAATGCCGTGTATTCAGACTGATGCTCATCTTCAGATGGAATGATATAAACCCCGATATTATGTTCCTTCATCAATTGTCGTAATTTATGAAGTTTTTCGCCAGCAGAGAGCGAACTTGTCTCCGAAACCAAGGGAGGATTGGAGTACGGCAAATGCTGCAATGCAAACATATCCTCTATGTCTTCTTGGTCATTTGTAATTCCTATCATAGGCTTTGTTAATTTCGATACTTGCAGAAAAGATTTTGATATAAGTTTAGCAAATGATGGGCATGATATACTTGAAATTTCGCTTTCATCTGCTAATATCCTACTGCTTTCTCCTAGTAATGATTCCTTTTCATTATAACTCGACATAGTCTATGGGTTTCTTTAGTAGAACAATCTTTATCTATCCTTCCTTTATCTGTAATGTGGAGTTCCTTTATCATGAAAATGAAAACTGATATATGCAGGATACAATTATCGCGTGAAGAGATCACAGAGCAGACGCGTAAAGTTGTAGAAACAGAGCTGTTAGATGATAGTTCACAAGTTGAATTATAAGGATCATAGGAACAATTAAGAATAGAAATGGGAAGACTAGTGGGTTTAGAATTGGAGAATTTCAAGTCTTATAGAGGAACTTCTTGTATTGGTTTCGGAACGTCGTTTTTCACGTCTATTATTGGACCTAACGGAGCCGGTAAGTCTAATATGATGGATGCTATTTCATTTGTTTTAGGGGTAAAATCGTCTCATTTGAGGTCACATAATTTGAAGGATTTAATATACCGTGGTCGTCGTACGAATAATGACGTATCTAGTGCCACGCTCGACGATATTTCGCCAGACCCAAGTAGAGCACATGTTATGGCAGTTTACGAAAAGGACAACGGAGAAATATTGAACTTGAAGAGAATAATTACAGCCAGTGGAGGAAGTGAATACAAGATCAATGATAAGAGTGTTACGGCATTGCAATATTCCACGGTGTTGAAGAATGAGAATATTTTGATCAAGGCGAGAAACTTTTTAGTATTTCAAGGTGATGTGGAGCAGATTGCATCGCAATCACCGAAGGACTTAACCAAACTCATTGAGACGATCAGTGGATCTAGCGATTTCCAGCAAGAATATGAGAAATTGAAGGAGGAGCTGGAAAAGGCACGCGAGTATTCGACGGCCGTATTCTCTAGAAAGCGAACCTTAAATTCAGAGTCCAAGCAATATAAAGAGCAATTAATCGAACAGGAAACATTTGAAAAGAAGCTTATCGACAAAGACAACTTGACAAAGATGATAAACTTGTACAAGATGTTCCACAATGAGAAGAAGCATTTCCAATTATGTGATGAATTGGAAGCCAAAAACGTTGCACTCAAGTCGTTGAAGCAGAAGCTCAGCAACGAAGAAAAGTCATATAAAACTTTGATGGCTGAATATTCGAAAAAACTGTTGAAATCCAAGAAGCATTTCCAGAAGATAACTGATTTCACTCGGGATATAGAAACCAAAAGAAGGGGTTTGATTCCATTAGAAGCAAACCAGAAATCGTTAGTTACTAAAATCAATTCTAGTAATATTAAAATCAAAGATATAAAACTAGATGTTCTGAAGCAGAAGAAACTAGTGGCATCAATAGAGAAACAGTTAAAAGAAGCTAAAAAATTATTCAGGGATTTCCAAGAAAAAGTAGCTGCTTCTAGTTCTTCAGCTGTATCTGCTGAAAGCCAGAAAGAATATGAAGATTTAAGGGCTGAATTTCTAGCTAGTAATGGGTCGCAACTCGAAGAGGAAATGAGTCTTTTATTGAATGAGAAAGATTCTATTTTGTCTACCATTACTAATTTCGACAATCAGAAGAATAATTCTAGCTCCAGAATTACTGAATTAGATGGAATAATAAGTTCTGAGCTTAAAATAAGATTAAATGAGATATCTACTGAAATCAATGACATCTTAGCGCTTAAATCAGAAAAGATGGAGAAGAAGAATAGTCTTATTAAGAAGAAGGAAGAGTGTAACTTTCAAGAATTAGAGCTCAACTCGCAATTGCGTGATGTTCTTGTGAAACTTGACGAGTTATCGTCACAACAAAGGGAATCTAATAAGCAGAGAAAACTAAGAGAAAACGTTTCAACTTTGAAGAATTTATTCCCCAAGGGAGCCATAAAGGGCCTAGTATATGATCTCGTGCGTCCTTCACAACATAAATATGAGGCAGCACTCCTGACAATATTGGGTAGAAATTTTGATGCGATTATTGTTGAAACAACATCAGTGGCATATAAATGTATTGAAATATTGAAAGAAAGACGTGCCGGTGTCGCTACATTCATTCCATTGGATTCGATAAGTAACGATCCAATTAATTTGAATTATTTAAGATCTGTACATGAAAAAGCACAGCCTGGAATCGACATCTTAGAATACGATGATAGTTCATTGGAACAGGCAATACAATATGTCATAGGTAGTACCTTAGTTGTCGAAAATATTAATATTGCTAGAAGCTTGAAATGGGAAGGAAATAATAAATTGGATAATAAAATGGTAACATTAGAAGGGTCTGTTATTCATAAATCAGGCTTAATGACTGGTGGTCATCAACAGCAAAAGTCTAGTGCTACATTAAATTGGGATCAAAACGAATGGAATAGTTTAAGTAACGTTAAGGATGATTTAACCACTAAAATTTCCAAAGTTGGTGGTGAGAAACCAAAGGAACTAGAAATTAATTTATTAACTGATGAAATGAGTCAACTTGATGATAGCTTACCATTATTGAGATCTCAAAAGTCAAACACTGAGAGAGCCATTGAAGATAGGAGAACTGAGATAAAATTCCACAAGGATTTGATAAAGGGCTTTGATTCAAAAGTAGCCGATAAAAGGAAAGTAATAAAATCTATAGATGACAAATTGGATGTCTTACAGGATAAAATAAGGTCACTACAAGAAGAGATATATGGCAAGTTCTGTGAAAAATATGACTATGTTAATGGTATTGAAGATTATGAAAGTTTGCATGGATCAACCTTAAGGACAAGAGCTAAAGAGAGGGCCCAATTTACCAGAGCCATTGATACTTTAACCAATAAGCTATCTTTTGAAAAAGAAAGGTTGTCCGAAACCGAAACGAGAGAAGCAAATTTGAAGAACAAATTGAGTCAACTCGAAGAAGAAATGCATCAAGTAATATCAGAGAAACAAGGCTATGAAGAAAAGATTGACAATCTTGAAGCAGAGTTACAACTCCTTCAAACTGAAGAATCTGAATATAATTTAGAATTAAGTTCAATGATGAAGGAAACAAAATCATTAGAAGGTAATGTTAAAGATGCCGACTCTGAATTATCAAATTTGAACAAGCAAATTACATCAATGGAAGAATCCATGTTAAAAGTGGATATTGAAAGAGTTAATATATTGAAGAATTGCAAAATAGAAACCATCAACTTACCATTGAAGGATGGTCTACTTGATTCGATACCTATGGGTGAAAATGCAGACCTGTTAATTGATAGCGTATACGATATTGAAGTTGATTATTCATTATTAAGTGATCGACTCCAAGAATCGTTTAACGCCAAGATAGAAGCAGAATTGAAAGCAAAACTTGACCAGATTATAGAGGAATTAGAACAACTAACTCCAAATGCGAAGGCCGTTCAACGACTTAAGGAAGTTGAGTCTAAATTGAAAAGCTTCGATAAGGATTTCACCAAGGTTAGGCAAAAAGAAAACAAGATGGTGGAGAAATTTAATGAACTTAAAGAAAAGAGATTTGAGTTGTTCACAGAAGCATTCAATCATATTTCTGACCAAATCGATTTCATTTATAAAGAGTTAACTAAATCGCCTACCTCTCCTCTTGGTGGATCTGCATATTTGACCTTGGAAGATGAGGATGAACCATATAATGCTGGTATCAAATACCATGCAATGCCACCAATGAAACGTTTTAGGGATATGGAATTGTTATCGGGGGGTGAGAAGACTATTGCTGCGTTAGCCTTATTATTCGCAATTCATTCTTTCCAACCCTCTCCGTTCTTTGTTCTCGATGAAGTGGATGCTGCTTTAGATAATTCTAATGTTAATAAGATTGCTAATTATATTAAGAAATATGCTGGTCCTAATTTTCAATTCATTGTCATCTCTTTAAAAAATTCGTTATTCGAAAGATCTGATGCTTTAGTGGGAATATATAGGGAGCAGAGAGAAAACAGTTCAAAAACTGTTACGCTCGACTTGAGAGATTATTCCGAGGAAGACGTCCCTGTTGCTAATTTGGGAGTAACTACAGCATAGAGTAGTATACTTAATTTAATGTTTATAATATAATGTATGAAGTTGCAAAAAAAAAAAAAAAAAAAAAGGTTGATGGAATCACGTGTAGATACAATTTTTAAGTACTGAATGTTTGATTACTACCTAAAGTATTTACATTAGCTAGCAGATCTGATGATTGTAGGATATAGACGATCACTTCACTACCGGGGATGGTTTAGTCTAATATTCCAACAATGTCAACAATCTCACCAACGAGAACGGCGTTGGTTGAGCACCAGTTTCGTGGCATCTAGATTTGACATGGGAGTTTCCAAGAATGAAATATCCAGTACAGCACCAAAATTAGACAATTTGAAGAATCAACGAAACCTTCAAAGAAAAGCTAAAAAGCTAAATAGGAAAACCAAAAGAGATACACTGGATAGAACATCTAGGGAGTCAATTTTACATTTAGAAATAAAAGAAGCATTAGAAGCATTTGAACCGTCATTCACTGTGAATGAAGTTAAAAATTCAATTGACTTGATTGACTTATTCCGTTTTACAAAATCCAGACCATATGTGAATTTGAATAATGTTGATATAATATATCAGACTTCTGAAGGGGATGGTTTGGCGATAGTTTCCAAGTCGTCATACGGTCCAGACGCTGCCTTTGATGAATCTATGGAAGAAGCCAAGTATACTGTTCTTAAGGTCCCAAAAACAATAGTTGGTGATAATGTAAAAGTTAAACTTTTAATGCATCATAAGTATTACGCAGAAGCCGAATTGCTTGAAACTCTAGATAGTAAATTTAAAACTGGCCATCGGAAGGATGAATTAATTGTGTGTGATAAGTTCTCATATTGCTCAGGCTGTCAATTTCAAATGCTTGATTATGAATATCAACTTGAGATAAAAAAAGGCATAATAGAGAAAGCATATCGTTTTTTCTACCCGCAATTATTACTGGAGGTGGATAGTATTGAAGATTTTGGGGTTACAATAGGTTCTCCAATGCAATATGCATATAGAACCAAATTGACTCCACATTATGAATTACCGAGAAGTAACCCCAGTAATATATCTGCCATTAATTTGGGATTTAACCATGTTGTTCCAACAAAAGGAATCATTGATGTAGACAATTGCCCTATTGCATCACCTCCCATTAACAAGGTGTTGCCTAGAATTAGACATGAAACAAAAATAAAAATAGAGAATGAATTACAAAGTCAAGGAATAGAGAAAAAAGGGTCGATACGTGGCTCTACTTTATTATTAAGAGATAGCATAAGGATAGATCATGACACTGGTGAATATGAACGAGTCTGTCTTAGTAAACATAGAAATGTAATTACTGAAAAAGTGGATGATTTTGTTTACCAATTCCCGGCTTCTGAATTTTTTCAAAATAATAATAATATATTACCATACGTCTTGGACTACATTAGATATCAAATTAACAATTCTGGATCGTTTAAATATATTGTTGATACTTATTGTGGATCTGGATTTTTTGGTATCGCTTTATCGAAAGATATCCCCGGGGACGGCAAGATTTTTGGTATTGAAGTGTCAAAATTATCCATAGAGTATGCTGTCCATAATGCGAAATTGAATGGTTTAGCAGTTCCAGAAAAGATACAATACATTGAAGGAAATGCAAATTCTATTTTCACAAATGAGGAATTTGTTCAATCAGGGATATCTGGTAATGATTCAGTAGTAATTATGGATCCTTCAAGGAAAGGATCAAACAAAATGTTTATGAAGCAACTTTTAGACTTTAAACCAAAATTGATTATTTATATCAGCTGTAATGTTTTTACGCAAGCCAGGGATCTATCAGACTTCAATGAACTTCAAACTGAATATAATATCAAATATAAAGTGGAGGAAGTAAAAGGGTTTGACTTTTTTCCACAAACAAAGCACGTCGAAAGCGTTGCAATTCTAAAATTAGAAGAGTAAATAGGTAAGCATATAGATATTTGTATATAATTCTTGAAATCTAAAACACTATGGAGTATAAATACTATTTATACACTATTCACATATTATCGGCAGCTTTTAAAAATTCGTCAATTATATCACACATTGCATCTACGCCCCATTCAATCCGCCTACGTTGTTTCTTTCCATTTATAAAGTCACTCACTCTAACCTTTTCTTGTAAAAAGTATTGAAGTCCTCTTAATAGAGTATGTTGTTCTTGAGCTTTTATAAGCCTTTCTATTAAAAGTTTATCATCATATTTTTGTTCGAACATTTTTTTGCCTGTTTTAGATCCACTTAAGCCGGCCCCTACTGAATTGATTTGTGATTTCTTACCAATTTGATCTATGAATACAACCAACATTAATTCTAAAAATAAAACAGTATCATTCGATGCTGCCAAAAAGTTTACTGACTTTAGGATATGTAATGGTAGTGATCCCTCCGCAAGTAAAAATCCGAAAAATCTACCTAGGTTTGAAATTCTTTTAAGCCTGGAATCGTCATCTTCATCGATAGTATCGAATCCCAAGAAATCTTCATTTTCTTCTTCTGAGTTATAACCATTCGATCCTTCAAAATCTTTTATTAAATCCCAAAGCATAAACTGGAAAGTTTTCCTATTTGAATGATTATCACATATTTTCGAAGCTAAGATTCCGTAGTAAGGGTTCCATGCTGGCTCCACACCGGTACAATGAATTAAAACTCGTGGAATTTCACGTTCTTGGGATCTTTTTAAAGCTAGTTTATCTAATTTAGTTAAAGCATCAATATAATCATTGGCAGACATAATGGATACAAAAACAGCTCGTCTAATGTCCGTATTCATTCTTTGAGAACGGGCCAATTCCATCCAATTTGGTTCTGCATTATCCAAGATATCATTAAGGGCCAAATCATTTACATTAGATCCATTATTGTCCTTGGTAATATCATGCCCTTTCCAGGCAGAGCCAATCAACCACCATTTACCTCTAGTATCAATGTTTTCAATATCTTCTAAGGTAACCTGAATTGGGTCATTAAATTTATTATTGTTAAGGCTGCTTAAAAACTTTTTCAAACGAATTGCTAATTGATGGCTAGCTTCATTGTTGATTTTTAATTTGTTGTTTTTCAAGGAAGTAATAGTCTCAATTAAAAATTGAGTTCTAGTATTTAATTCGCCAGAGTGCTTAGACGAAGAAACTTTATTGATTAATAGAATAATATCCTTCAATGCACTAGGATCATCTGATCTCATTTGATTACCTGAATTTCTAATAATTCTTAATAACAATTCAGCATTAGTTTCATTCAAATCATTTGCCAATACTTTAATAATATCATAAAGCAACTTGGATGATATTAACTGAAACATATAAACAGCTGACAATAGGGATACAAGATTGGATATTTCCTTGCCTTTAGTGGGCTCTTTATGATAATTATTAAATCTTTCAACCAATGTTTGGATGAAAAGTGCCCCAAACTCAACACCTTGTAAACGATGAATTGCCACGACAAGAGAAGCATGTAAATAAACGAAAGTATCCAATAGGCGGCCTTGTTGAGTTATACTTTCTAACACAATCGTAGTTAAATTTTCACTCACAAGATGTCTAGGGTTTGACATATACAAGTTGCTGATTTCATTTACAATAGAATTGATATTAGCCTCAGATAATTTATTCAAAGGTCCCTTAATTGATTTTTGTAAATTCAATGTTTCCGCTGACACATCATTAGATTCAAGTGCCAATTTACGACGTAGCGCAGGTGGAATGTATTTCTGAGGAACATTATTATTCTTTGAATCATTGTTATTCCCAGAATTTTCCGGAACTGGGGCAACGTATGGATTTTCTTTCTTCCGAGGAGCCTCATCGTCCGAATCATAAGAACCATCCGAATGTTCATCAGCTCCATCGCTTCCATAGTCATCTGCCTCAGAGTGCAATTCTTCAAGCCCATTAAACTCATCTTCCTCAAATTCAGGATTTCTTTCATCATCTGAAATATTTTCAGCATATTCACTTGATTTACTATCATCACTCATAAACTCTAGATCTAAACCATCCAATATACCACCTAACATATCATCATCATCTGTTTTAGACAATTTGGCTCTCTTGCCATTCTTCAACCCCAATTTTTTTGCATAAAATGTCATATCATCTTCATCCCGCTTCATCAACTCGCGTTCTTGTGGTGAGATAAAACTTGGCTCGCTGTGGTTCTTCTTACTCTGAGACTTTTTAGTTTTGTCCGACAAAGATGGTGCCAGCTTCAGAGACTCTTTTGCTCTCTTCGCTTCTTTTAATGCCTTTAATTGAGCTATTGGGTCGTCTGGTATCTCCTTAGAAGTCTTCTTAGGAGTCTTCACTTGTGGTATTGGCTCATTATTCTTCATTTTCTTTGCTTCCTTCAATTTTTTGAGTTGGGCAATTGGGTCTTCATCCACGTCTTCCTCTTCCTCTTCAAGATCGTCAAAATCATCAAAATCATCTTCGCTATAATCATCTTCAACCCCATCGAAATCTTCCAAATCTTCCAAATCTTCCAAATCATCATCCAAATCATCTTCTTTGAGGATTCTGAGTCCGGAAACTTTCTTGGGTTCATCTTTAGACTTAGTTTTAGATTTGTTCTTTGATTCTTTTAATGCCTTCAAGGCTGCTAATGGATCATGTTCTTCCATTTTGCCGGCTTTAGCGGGCTGTACAACTGGATTGGAATTGGTCTGCTTGCTTTTCTTTTGTTTCTTCAACTTTCTCTCTTGTTGCCTCTTTTCTTTCCTTGTTATAGGCTTTTCTTTTCTCTTTCTCTTATTATCAAATTGGGTGTACCTCGACTCATCATCATCATAATCACCCTTATCTTCTTTAGTTTTAATTTTTTCTAAAAGCTGACTTGGTAGCCTAATTGCATGAGGTTCCTCATCTTCATTCGACCTACTACTACCCATATGCCCCTTATTTCTGTTCATGATTCAAACTTTCAGTAGTAAGAAGTCATCTCTACTAAATAAATTTTCTCTATGTACAGTCGTGTAAATACACTTGCGAAGTTTTGGAGTCCTCGGCCTCACATGTATTTATCATTGGCAAAGAAGGTCTTAAATTAATAGTTATATTGCAGAGACGCATAGTATGAATAAATTCAAGATAGACATAGGCAAATTTAAGGTTGACCTTAAGATTTTGGGAGACTTATTTTTTCTCACAGGTGCTGGGCTTTCCATGTACTATATTATAAACCATTTACTAAATGATTCGGTTGGAGAGGGTTCACTTAAGAATAAGGAATCTAAAAAGAAAGGAACAGGTATACTAAAGAAAATACAAGTTACGAATCCTGAATTAAAGAATGTCACCTTTAATGACTATGAGAAATCGTTATTAAATTGTTTAGTTACTCCAGAGGATATAGGAGTGACATTTAGTGATGTTGGAGGATTGCAAGACATCATAGACGAATTAAGAGAAGCAGTGATATTGCCATTAACCGAACCCGATTTATTCAGTGCCCATCTGACATTAGTGCAATCCCCAAAGGGGGTATTATTCTACGGACCACCTGGATGTGGGAAAACAATGTTGGCCAAAGCGATTGCAAAGGAAAGTGGAGCTTTTTTCTTGCTGATCAGAATGTCAACCATAATGGACAAGTGGTATGGGGAATCCAACAAAATTGTGGATGCCATTTTCTCCGTTGCCAACAAGTTACAGCCATGCATTGTTTTCATTGATGAGATAGATTCATTTTTAAGAGATAGATCCAGTAATGATCATGAGGTGAGCGCAATAATCAAGGCTGAATTTATGACATTGTGGGATGGTTTGATGTCCAATGGTAGAATCATGGTAATGGGTGCCACCAATAGACGTGAAGACATAGATCAAGCTTTCATGAGACGGTTACCAAAGCAGTTCCCAATAGGCAGACCAAGCGCGGACCAAAGAAGGTCAATTCTTAAGAAAATATTGAAAGGATCCAAACTAGACGACGAAGATTTTGATTTAGAAGCCGTAGTTTTAAATACAAGAAGCTTCAGTGGCTCTGATTTGAAAGAACTTTGTCGTGAAGCAGCACTTAATTCGATGAGAGAATACATAAGAGAAAATTACAAGGATGGCAAAAAGTTGAGCAAAGATTCAGAAGACGGGACCAAAGTTAGACCGTTAAGAACAAGCGATTTTTTGAAAGGGTTTACCGACGCTATCCCTTCATCTAATGTTGACTAGCCGTATATGATTCATATATATATATATATATATATATATATATACAATATTTACCTATTTATTTAACTACTTAGTTTGATTGGAGTGTTACCCGCATATTTCGCTCAATGCCAGGCTCTATGGTAGATTGAAAAATTTTTGGTTTTAGTTTATCCAAATCCTTTTCTTCTTTAATCTCTACAAATATTGGAACTATCCTTAGATTTGGTGTATAAGATTCAATAAACGACATCAATTAAACCACTTTCTGATATCTCTATTTCATGTTTTGTACTACTGATTGTTTTTCTATCAAACAGACTGAAATACCTCAAATTAGTTTGACTTGGTACGATACATAGTTGAGTTCCAAGTACCACGACTATTGGCTTCTTCGAAGATCCTTATACTTTTTCCCCCGTAGTATAATGATTCAAAGCGAAGCCTAGACTAAAAGAATTCACAGCTAGTTTGGCTTTTACTCTTAAGTAACCAAAGGAAATATTACGCCTATGGGAGTAGAACTGGCAATTTGATTGCCAGCGATAACTAGCCTGATACATCTTAACCTATATTGTAGTGTAATTATGAGCTTTATACGTATATTAAAATTTGGAACTACCGAAAGCATCGATTGCTAGTGGGTAGCCGCACAGTAACTTAAGATCGAGTGATAAGCAATACTCCTTTTCTTCTACTTTTGTTTATAACCCATAAGCAATAATTTTGTTATCAGATATAAAGCATTTGAGTAGTTGATTATGATTAGATGGCAAGCAAGAAGATTGGTAACCAATCCTATTAGAATTGGACAAGGTTTTAGGTTTTGCCAACGAAGTCTTACCAAGAAAGCTACTTCAGATGTGGAAGATTTTAAAAAGGAGACTGATAATTTAGAAGCTGATCAATCGGCATCGACAACAGGTGTATTAGATTGCAGTCAGGAGGAAGTTATATTATATTTTGATCATATATATCCATTGGCAGTTTCTAAGATATCACTCAAACAATACTTGAGGTTTCTCTCACCTATACAAAATCGCTACAATAACGAAGAATTGAAGAACAAGGTATTAGAGTTATCCAGCACTGAGTCTGACCCGTTACCAAAAAGTGCAAGCATCATAGAATTTGTACCATTGAAAAGAGATGGTGGAGCATTCGTAAAATTTGCGGTTCCTGGAGAATTAACTACGAAGGAATTAATTACTCAAATCACAACTAACTTGAAGAAGAATGAAGCTGAACATAATAGTAATGTTTTCAATTATATTATGAACTTTGTGTGGAATCAGTACCCTACATGCTTCAAAGTGAAGGGTACTCCTTGGATTGAAGATTTGAGACGATTCCCAACTAGTAGACTTAAAGTAAAATTTGAGGGAAAACCCTTGACCGAAGAAGAGATGTATGTATGTTTCAGAAGATATGGTTTAATAGTTGATATCATCCCACCATCAAGTTCTTCCCCCGACGCCACCATTGTTTACAAGAATATTAGGTCTGCAATTTGTGCCAAAAATTGTATAACGGGTATTGTTTTAAATAAATCCGAGACAACATTACACATCCAGTACATTCCTGTCCAACGTGCTAATTATATTGCAAACTTTATTGTGAATCACCAAAAAATTGCAATTCCAATTATCATTGCCATCCTTGCTACCGTCACCGTTTTGATTTTTGATCCAATTAGGGAATGGTTTATTGAACTGAAGATTACCCACAAATACTCCTTGAATACCTATAAGGATAATAAATATGTGAAGCTTGTTTATATTCCTTACCAAAGGTTAATTAAATGGTTAAATAATAGTTACGACTACATCGATGAAAAGCTTATCCGTAATGGAAATACACATAGCGGTGATAATATATCAGCCGAGCTGGATAACATGAATATCCTTTGGAATGAACGATTTGAAAAAATCAAGCAATTGAAATTGTGGATTTATGAAAACATTAATACATATATTATTGTGAAAGGACCAAAAGGTTCAGGAAAGCAAGAATTTGTTCTCGATCACACACTTCAGAATGATGATCAATTAAAGCGTAAAATTCTTTATATTGACTGTGCTGATTTAGTTAAAGCAAGATCTGACAATGCATTAATTGAAGCTACAGCACAACAATTAGGCTATTTCCCGGTGTTTACATGGACAAATTCAATCTCACAATTCGTTGATTTAGGAGTACAGGGATTAACAGGTCAGAAGTCTGGGTTGAGTGAATCGAAAGAGACCCAATTAAAAAACATGTTTCTGTTAACTACCCAAGCCTTAAGAAAGATCGCTCTTTCGGATTACAATGCCTACAGGAATAGTATGATTAAGCAAAAGAAGAGACGGAATAGAAAGACGGACGGTGACGATCCTTCGCTTATTTGTGTGGAAGAAGAAGTTGTTAAGGAAGAAGAATATTTACAACAACACCCAGAATCGAAACCGATTATTGTTATTAACAATTTCATGAAGAAATCCGATGGTAGCAATGATTTAGTTTACAAGCTAATAGCTGATTGGACTGCTCTGTTAGTTCAAAGTAATATGTCGCATGTTATATTTATTACTCATGATGTTGGTTCTGTTCAACATTTGACAGATTCATTACCAAACCAAGTTTTTAAAACAATATCTTTGTCAGACGCATCTCAGAAGAGTGCAAAGCAATATGTCTTAAACCAATTAAGCGATCAGAATTTGAAGAACCCTGATTCTCTTGATACATATTTAGCACCGCTTGGAGGAAGAATGCTTGATTTACAAGCGTTTATCAGACGCATTAAGTCTGGTGAGTCAGCAAATGATGCATTATCAGAAATGGTTAACCAAGCGGCAGAACAGATAACGACCTTCTTCTTGAATAATTCTATTGCTCAGGAGGCTGAAAATAACTGGAATACTGCTCAAGTATGGGCAATCATGAAATTATTAACTGAGAAAGATTCTATCGATTATATTGATTTGACTAAAATATCCTTATTTAAGTCGTCTAGTGAAACGTTGGCAACATTAGCAGCCTTAGAAAAACACGATTTAATTTCATTTACCCGGGATAAAGGTATTTTATGTCGCATATCTACGGGTAGGCCATTGTACAAGGCTGCTTTTAAAACGTTAGTTTGTGATAACAAGATTTATAAAATTTATGAAACTGACTATTATAATAACTTAATTTCGCTTGAGAATGCTAAGATTGCAAAACTTGAAGATGAAATAAGCAAAATATCCAAATTAAATGATCTTAAAATATTGAAAACTAGACTTGAGTACGTTCTGTCCAAAATAGCTTCAAGTACAGAAACTATCTTGAAGTATGAAGATACCATTAAGGAGGTTAATCGTTTGAACGAATCAAGTTCATTTTTGGGGTTTAGGTTTAATTGAGGTGAATCTACTGTCGGCACATATGTATATAGACAATCCTTGCGATTGATCAAATTGTAGTACTTGTTTTATTTACAATGAATGATTAGTTATACAAGTGTTACTCTAGTAAATCTTTTGAAATTATTTCATACGCCATTCTCCTTCGAAGAAGCTTCATATCATGTTGACTATAAGTCAAGTCTTTGTTCTTCGATAGGTAATTTGCACACATGCAAGTAAAAACACCACAATCAAACCCATTCTGTTGTTGAGGGCTAGGCATATTTTTCATTATTGAATAGCTATCAAAATTTATAGTAGAATTGTGTTTTTTACCTTCTTGGACCATGTAGTCTTTGAGAATTTGTAAAGCTTGAAAATTTCCGTTAGACGATAACGAATCAAAATACTGGAAGCATTTTTGTTTATTATTCACCACTGCTAAAGCCCAATGTGTGCTCATTATATTTATCGGCACTAAAATTAAATCTTTAGTAGTTACATTAACCTTTTTACGTTTCGACCAACGGGCAACACTTTGGTATCCCTTTTGTTTTAGAGTTGTAAAGAAATGAGTTGTCCATCCAAAAGCCGATGGGTTATTTGCAGTTATCAAATTAAAGTAGAAATCCAATACATTGTCATTTAACCAATTACCATCGCACAAAGTCCGCAAGTCCCTACTCGTTATTTCAATTTGAAATGCCGATGTGACAACCATGGATGCCAGTTGGTTCCAAAACTTATTAACTTTATGCAATTGCTCTTTCGATAATGGACGTAATTTTGTTTTCAAATACTCTCTCTCTTTTGAAATCAACTCCTGCCTTTGTTTCCTTTCTTTGAAAAGGTCTGATATTCCATCCACAAAGAAATTATCAATTAATGTGTCCACTATTGAGTACTTGTTTTTGGCAACTGGAGCCTGTGGAAGGTAAAATTTTGAAACGTACGAATCATAGTCATTGGTTCTCGTGGATTCAAACAAATCTACATCTGTGGTGTCGCTTCTATCGATGGCATGTCTTGAATATTGAGCTATTGGCTTGGGAGAATACGACTGCGGGAGGTATCTAGGCGGTCTGGCTATTGTTAAGCTTGTACCGTATTGTCCACCTTCATCATGTTCTTCCTCTTCATCAAAATGCAAGAGAGGCTCGAAAACATTCCTTTTTCTTTTCTCAGTTACATTCACTATAACTACGCTCTCTTCCGTGTCACTTCTATTAGCCGTCTGTTCTTCGTTTTGGGGATCGGAATTTGCTGACGGTTCTTCCTGAATCTCTGTACTTTGCATGCGATTGAGATATGCGTTATGTCCCAACCCATATGCAAAGATAAAAGCTTGATAAATGTACCTTAGCATAAATGCTATTATATCGTACGCTATCTCATCATACCCTCTAGAGTCCGAATGGATATCTTCCTCATCATTATTTTGACAAGTGACAGACTCTGTGGGGACATTTTCGATACTGGCTGGGTCACCGTTTCTTTGGCTTTGGAAGCTCAATTCGGGACCTCTTATACGTCCGATCAGAGTGTTCGTTCTCTGTGATCTGTTTTGCGCGAACAAGGGGTCAAACTCCATCCAATGTGCTTTTTTTGCGTCCATGTTGGTTTAACAACTGGTATATTTCTATCTTTGAAGCCTTTCTGAAGCTTCAGAACATGATTTGAGGGGCGTGTATAACCCATATTTTGACTAGTTTTTTTTTTCAATTTTTCAAAATCTCGGACGAGCCCGCTCAGCTAAATATTCCAAACTCTCGAGCAAGTTCATCGACTTTCACTTCGATCTTCACTTCGGCTTTCGCTTCCACTTTATCAATCTCTACGTCTACATTAAACCTACATTCATTCCCACCCTAAATAGCTTATACAACCTACACTTCACTTACGCTTATCTATACTATATTGTACTGCTTCGGAATTCTCTCTGAGCCGTGCAACACCAAATTCCATTTAAATTTGCATCCATCGGGCGATTATGTTCCAGACTTCCGGTTTTCCAATATAAGATAATACTCCGACTCAACACCATAACCACTAATATCTTCGCAACAACCTTCCTCTGCTCTGATATGCTAGGTTCATACTAAGCCCACCGCATGGCAATTGCTGCGAAACGCACTTGACGCACATATTGACACACCTTTTTTGCTAGGCAGAAGAATAAACTTAATGCGCCAATACACCACGTTCAATTAACCTTGTCTACCAATTTCCATACGGCTGTCATATGCTATTTCCTTGTCTCGTGGAAGGACTTTATGACGTTAAACTCTTTAGAGGCCATTTGGTGATATTGATGGATCCTGCATGTATGCTTTTTCTCTCTACGAACGTTTATCTACCCACGTGTGCCAATTAAAGATAGCTATTCTTCGACTATATCGAAAGATCGAATTAAGAACTATATATAGTTATCAATAACTCTTATTGTATACTATAAAGATCATTTCGGAATATAATTGCAAGCGAAATGTTATTCGGTAACAAATTGGATAATGAAATCTACCAGCCATGGAAGCAATACTATATGAACTATACACATCTCAAGAAGCTTTTGAAGGAGGGAGTCATATTGCAGAACAGCTGGAGCGATACCGATGAACAAAATTTTGTTAGTGCATTAGATTCAGATTTGGAGAAGGTGTACACTTTCCAGGCTAACAAGTATGAAGAATTGAGTGAAGTGTTAGACAAATTGCAAAGTCAGACGGAAAACCCAACCAACAAGTTTGAAGTAGACAAATTTTCCAATTCATTGGAAGAAACTTTGGATACAGCGCAGGAATTGGACCATTTCCAAAGAATAAACTACACGGGGTTCACCAAGATCGTGAAGAAGCATGACCGAATCCATCCTGAGTTCTCGGTAAAGCCATTGTTGAATGTGCGTTTGGCGAACTTGCCATTCCACAGTGAAGACTACTCACCGTTGTTGTACAAGATTTCTGCGTTATTCCAGTTTTTGAGAGATAACTATGACTTGGGAAAGACATTGACGAAGTTGTCGTCATTCAATGAGGACTCGCAGCAGGACACCCAATCGTTCAAATTCTGGATCCATCCCGACAACTTGATGGAAGTGAAAACTACCATTTTGCGTCATTTACCGGTGTTGATTTACGGTAATAAATCCCAGGAAGACGATATTACATTTGACGATGATGACGACGAGGAAGACAACAACGACCCTACTATCAATTGCTTGTATTTTGACAACCCAAACTTCGATTTGTACAACAACAAGTTGATTAAAAACCAAAGCTCAAGTTCATTGAGAATCAAATGGATGGGTAAGTTATTGGACAAGCCAAATATTACCATTGAAAAGAAGAATTTTGATGTGGCTTCGGAAGACTATAATGTTGGTGAAAAATTGAATGTCAAGGAAAAGTATCTTGACTCGTTCATCTCTGGTTCATATTCTACGGATAAAATGACCAAGAAAATGCAGAAAAGAGGAGACGAACCGGAAACGGTTACTAAATACACTAACGATGTTGCCGAATTAACTTCATTTATCAAGGATAACAATTTGCAACCTTGTGTTAGAACTGTCTACAAGAGAACTGCATTTCAAATTCCAGGGGATGATAAGGTCCGTATTGTCATAGATTCTGATTTAATGTTTATAAGAGAAGATGCATTTGACCACGAAAGACCAATCAGAGACCCTTCAAAATGGCATAGAACTGATATTGACTCAAAGATCAGTAATCCATACTCATTATTACGTAAAGGTGAATATTCCAAATTTCCTTACTCAGTAATGGAAATTAAAATTAAAGCATCAAAGCACCGTAAAAGAATGAGCTGGATCGATGATTTAGCTGCATCTCACTTGGTTAAGGAAATTCCAAACTTCTCAAAGTTTATTCAAGGTACAGCATCATTATTTGTTGAAGATGATAAATTGGCAAATATCCCATTGTGGTTCAATGAATTAGAAACAGACATTAAGGTGGATCCAGAACAGGCCTACATTGATTCCAAGAAGAAATCGTTGAAACAACAAAACGACGAAGAAAATTTAGCTAAATTCAAGTCGATGCTTGCCAACTCATCAAACTCAGGGTTCTCACCAAGAAGCAAATCATTTTCAGGTTCGGCTATTACTGCTAATATCGATCCATTGCCACCTGCAAAAAATGGTTTAGAAAGTTTTACCGAACAAGCTAACAAGCCAAGTACCGAAGAAACTGAAGAGGATGCCCAATCATCCGACGATTATGAAGATGAATCCACACCATTAGCGAAGAAATTCAAATTACCCGGCCGCTTTAACATTGCAAAACTAATTGATGTTGACTCAGAAGATGAAGAAATCGAATTACCAGCAGGTGTCATCAAACCTGATACTTACATCAAAAATGCTGGTCCTTTGAAAATCGAACCAAAAGTTTGGCTTGCTAATGAACGTACGTTTAACAGATGGTTACATGTAACTGCATTAATGTCATCATTGACATTTATTATTTATTCGTCTGCAAACAAGGCGAACTCATTCGAATTATCCGAACTCTTAGCTTATATATATTTTGCATTGACTTTATTCTCGGGTGGATGGGGTTACTATATTTTCTTGCAAAGACATGATATTATTATAGAAAGATCTGGTAAGCATTTAGATAATATCATTGGCCCATTGGTCATCGGTCTTGGTTTGACTGCCGGTTTAATTGTTAATTTTGTCTTGGGTTTTAGAAGAATTCATGATGCTCAATCCATGGCCACTAATGATTTTAGTACAGCTGGTATTAATGAAGCTTTTTACCAAAACAACCCAATTCATAAAACTATTCACGAGTTTGTCTTTAGATTAGTAGGTGCATAAGCTATATACATTGTTTAGTTCTATAATATGTTATCTTTCAAGAATTCAGGTATTGTAGTATTATATTGTATATGCAGGTGCTCGAAATTTTGATTTCAATAAAAACCACCACGCTGTTTATTAGTCTAGTAATTATTGAAAGTCAAGCGGTTTGACAGCTAAATTAACAAATACAAGATGTCATTAAACATATCATTATATACGGTGTCAGCTTGTTTAATACTAGATAACGAAGGTTCTCGGTTATATGCGAAGTATTATAATGCCAATGGGTCAAATCAATACCCAACTCAACCACAACAATTACAATTTGAAAAATCACTTTTTGAAAAGATAAATAAAGTTAACCAAGACATTATATTATATGATAATCATTTAATCACCTACAAACAGTCAAATGATATAATTTTGGTTTTGGTGGCATCGTTATCAGAAAACGAGTCCTTGATCTATTCCCTAACCACGAATTTGAACGAGGCACTTAACATTTTGTTGGACAACACTTTGGACAAAGCTACGGCGTTAGAGCATTACGACTTGGTCAGTTTGTGTATTGATGAAACTATTGATGATGGTGTTGTATTGGAAATCGACCCAGCGATCATCGTAAGTAGGGTCACCAACGCGCCAACATCCTCTAACCTTTCAAATGACTTGAACTTGAACAAAATGGACTTATCAGAAAAAGGATTATACAATGCATTCTCATTTGCAAAGAAGATTGGTGAAAGGTTACAACAAGGTTTATAGTATGTGTGTTTACTACCTACAATATCCATTAAACTTGCTTGAAAAGTTCATATTACAGGAAGAACGTATTAGGTTTGATATGGATCGTCTACAATATACAATTCGTTTATATTTGCGATAATATTCAATAGGATACTTACCTATGATCAAGTATGGAAAGCCATACCTACAACAATTGTAGCTGTAGTTTATATACTTCGGATACCACAACAGCGTGTCAACCATACTTGTCAACGCAGTAGTTAACCTATCCCTTAAGTCTCTTGCCCCAGATGTTCTGATAGTCGTATAATCATACGTTAACAACTCCCCTTCAATAGCTGGAACGAAAATGTCGCGCTGAATGTCGCGATGCTAGTTAACTAAAAAAAGCAGGGCAATCAACATAGTATTGAAGGTTCTTACATAGTTGTCATAAATCATGGATGAATCATTTCACTTTGCATTGTTGAGGATATCAATAGCGCAAATATTAAAGGCATCTGGGTTTGATAAGTGCAAACCGTCAATTTTGAATATTCTTACTGATATATATATACAATACTTTAAATTATTATTATCCAAAACATTGAAATTTTCAAACCAAAGAACAAATTGTAACGATGTTGGAATACAAGATATAACACAAGCCATGCTAGATATTGGGCTAGTCAAACCGTCAAGTTTTGAAAATTACTTGGACGCACTTGATATACTGAAGCATCATAACTACCCAGATAAAAGTTCAAATATACATAAGAACTATAACACGAAATCTGTGGACTCATTCCACGACTGGTTGAAATATAGCGATCCCTTTGTAACTAGTCAAAGGCTATCAGAGGTCCCGCGAGAATTTATAAAGAATTTGATCGATAGACGCAAAATCGATGATTCCACCGAAACTGATCAAGACAAGAAGAAACGTAAACTTCGAGAAAAACAAGAATACTATAATCATTTCAAGACAAACTCGTCTAGTGACCTCCGCCACGACGAGGAAGACGAAGACGATCTCTCTAGGCAGGACCAATTATCATGGTTAAATTATTTGGCTGAGAAGGACCTCAAATTGGGCCATGATCTCAAGTTCCTTAATACTAGCCTTGAGAGGCAGTTAATTTCCCTTCAAAAGAACGAGAAACTACATCCCATTCCGAAGACGAAACAGCAAGAAATACAACAGCATATCAACAATGTCAATAAGCACGATCACCTACTACTCTCCATCGACCAAGAAGACACAGCCGTAAAACCATCGCCAGATTTGTTAAAAATATTACCTTACAATTTAAAATATGATAAAACTTTAGTGGACGACAATCTAGAACAATATTTCGAATACTCGCAGAAACATCATGATGATAATGACAATAACATAATAATTAACGACGACGGCATTGGAGGGGATAACAAACTAACTCTTTGATTTTTTTTTCCACCTTCGGAATCGCTTCCACTACATTTTAGGTCTCATAGAAATAAGGTACATATTATCTCGATACATATGCATGCGTGTCATACAAGTATGTCTTACATTTGTCGCCTATTGAAAGTGCATTTTGCCTGTTTCCATAGAAAGTCTATAACTCGAAGCCCCGCTATATTCAAAATCTTCGCTGAGATTGTCAAATAATTTGTTACTACAGTAATATTTTAAATAGAGGATACACGTCTAGAATACAATAATCTTGATGGCAAACACATTTGCTCTTAATCTCAACCTTCTGTTGGATTGCGAATTAAACTCTTACAAAAATTTCTCAATATATACCTTTATACCCCAAATTACAATTACTCAACATTCTCCGTGTAAGACCTTTCTTTGTATAATAGATACCATACTGTGCGGGTATATCCTTAGTTCTAAAATTAAAATCTACAACTGTTAAGCTAATATTGCTGTCTTGAGATCTGCGTGAAAAATTTTACTCAATCGGGAATTAATTAAATCGCGTTTCTATCGCAAGGAAGGTTCCTTAAGTTAAATAGTGTCGAAATATAAGAAATTCTTCCTACTAAATATAGTTCTTCTTGACTGGAATTTACATTATATTTAAACCTACTATTCCAAGAGTAAAAACCAAGTTATATTCGAAAAGGAATATTGTTGTGAAAGTTACGTACGAGTTATACTGTTTTAATACCCTAAATTGAATAATACCCAAATATAGGAAGGTGCAAAATAAGATGATTAATAAAAAGCAGAACCTTTCTTTAAAGTTGAACAAGTCGTTGAATAATATAACTCCAGACGGGCCGTTTACTCCGTTGGACCAAACCTTGAGAACCCCGGTGGATAACCAGCAACCCAACTATTTTCAGCCAAATTTGAGGCAAGGAACGATATACGGAAATCCAACTTATAGCGAGTCCGATGACATTTTGACAGATATCGACGAACCATCATATGGAGCATCGAAGGTGACGAAAAACTACACGTTGAGCTTTACCAATCACTTTGATCAGTTGGTCTTATCCATTTACTCACACATCTTATCATTGCCTACTACAACGCCGTTCCTGGGGTTGATACCACCCAGTGGTTTGGTTAGCAGAGTAGCCAACGAGACAATGAATAACTTGATTAATCACACCTCTGCTAACAATCATCCACCATATGATCAGCAATTTATAATAACTAGCGATTATTTACATAATTATTCGTACCAACCTATCTTCTTACAGTTGATACGGAAGAGATTGATCGATTTGTGTACATTTCAAGGCGAAAAACAGGAAAACGGTGTGAATAAATTACCAATATCAACAACTGTGTCAATAACCCTGAACGGCGGAAGTTCTAATAATAATGGCAATGGATGTGCTAATGTTAATAACGCGCCATATAGCTCGAACGTGAGGCAATCATCTATTTCAAACTTGTCATTGACGGATTTAAACATATCGAACTACAACTCCAATAACGTGAATAATTCAATGAGGTCTAGGTCATCATCAATAAACTTAAGAAAGCAGTCTTTGACAAGAAACAATTCATGCAATGGAAGTAACTGGTTACATGTGGGAAATATGAACAACTTCAGACCGTACAACCCGCCAATGCATAACGATTCCATGAACGTTAGCACCGATTCTTTGCAGTCCGTGCAAGATTATGTATCACAGCCATTAATTAGCAGATCTGCTGGAACAACACCAACGACTAGTGGCACAACATCTAACGGCACCACATCTAACGGCACTACATCTAACAGTACCACATCTAACAACTCCGGTTTTAATCCTATGATGATGGGATATCAAACACCACCAAATTCGAATAAAAGCTCTATCTCAAGTAACGCGTCCATGCTGTCAAATGGATCAAATAACCAAAATATCCAAATCATTCAAAATAATAACGGGGGCAATCCTAGCGAATTAGATTACTTCAATTTTACAGACGCAAGATCAAGATCTTCGTCTCGTGGTGGTGGTTCATTCCCCGGCCCATTAACCATAAATACAGAAAATGCAAATTTCCAGGCATTAAATTCATTAAACGGCAATGGCGGAGATACTTTGGATTCCCCCTTTATGTCTGCAACAACTCCTTCCGAGGAATACGGATACTTTGCTAAGGGTAATGGTTTCCCAAATACTCCTGTAGATTCAAATAGAGACAATGGTTCTTCTTCTTCGAACTCTTCTATTTCCTCAACAAATGGTAAAAAAGATCCTATAAACTTACCAAGCCAATTTGGTTTAAGTGAAAAGAAAAGAGATTCACTCAAGTTGAAGAGAGGTATACATTAACTATATATAGTCAATACTTACGTTATAATCAAAGCAATATCTTGTATTTCAATTGTAGATCAAAATTATCATTTTTCGCACGCAAGAGTTTATTTCAACTAGAAGATAACACCATTCCTTTGAAGAATATGAATATTACATTTCCGGATTAACAATGATATAATGTTCAGTCCGATCAAGTATTCTCTGCAATACTTCTTTAAACGATTGTATTCAAATAAGGTCAAATCTAGATTATCAGAAGTTAATACTAAGAAATATGATTTAGATATACCAAATATTACCAACACAACACCAGTTCCTACACTTGTGCAGAAATTGAAAGTCATACACCTAAACGATGAAGAATCGGAAAGGATAATTGACAAATTTATCTTACCTGATGAATCTGGGGTTGTGAAATCTAATGTGCCAAAGGAAACTTTCCTGCTTAAGTTGAGGTATCTTGTAAATAATTTCGGTATTGAAGAAGGGGAAATGCTACCATTGAACAAACCAAATCACATCAAAGACAATCCATTTGAATTCCATTCCACGCATAACAGCGATATATCATATGTGAATATCCCAAGACTATCTGTAACAAAGCTTCTTACTGATCAATGGTGTGAACTAAGAGATTATTATACTGTATATTCGGGTTCCCCTGCAAGAGAAGAAACAAAAGAAATGAAGTTAGGGCTTGAAACACATCTAAGACTAGAATTAGAAACTCATAAATTAACAGACACAGTTAATTTGACCAAATTGATGGACAACCTAATTAGCGAAAAGCTCGAGCATGATAAAAAGAAGATAGACACACTAACAGACCCTCAGGCTATCAAGTTGGCTAATTACAAATTGGATCATTTTTTGGAGCTATCGGATGGAGCATTTGGTGAATCTGCGTTAGCAATAGATTGGTTTGATAAAATTATCAATAGGCTATTTACACTCATTACTACATCTGAAGCAAGGGAGGTATTGTTACATGGATACCTCGATTTGGGATCGTCAAGCTTTGTTTCAAAAACGGATCAATTCCCATTGGATAAACACAAGCATGTTTTAGTTAGTGGCATAGTTGATTATTTAAAATTATTTAATCCAGAAAATGAGCGGGACTATTCAATGTTTGAAGATATTCAAGACTATATTGAATTTACCTTTCCGAGTACTAGTAAACATCTGTTTATTGACTTATCACAGTTTTTGGCAGAAGTGCAGAGAATCATTAAGGAATACAGTTCTACTTACAAATTAAGGATTACTGATGTCAAAACAAGATCGTGGAATAAAGTACCGCATCAGGAATCCGTATTGAATGCTGCAAAATTACAAGCGAGTTATTACAGAAACATGTTCGGCATTCTAGCTGGCGAACAAAACGCTAATACTATAGCATACAATATGTTATTGGAGAACGCTAGCAGAAGAAATTTGGATATTGATAAACCAATTTCTTTAAAGACAGCACTAATCCTTTTGAGAATCAATCCAACTCTTCTATTTCAAGACTTTGTAAATTTGGCGAATGGTAAAGCTATCGGATTTGAACCATTTGATGATTTTGTCAAAAATACCTATTTAGATACAGAATCTAAGTACGATTGGACGAATGTCTTTGACGAGGCAAATATGAACACGTTAATTAAACGTTTGCAAGAAATAGAAGGTTCTGGATTTGATTACACTAAAGCATTTACTGCTGATATTTTGAAGCCATGGAAAATACCTTTGACATTACGGTACTTTGCAGCACGATCATCACAATTCTTCAATTCGTGCAAACCTTTCGTAGGTGATGCACTATCTATTGAATATCATAATGGTAAAACTGGCCAGTGTTTTCATGTCAATAATTATAATTATGACTTCAGTGAACTTGAGTCTGCGACCAAAAGAGCCTCTTCGTTTTGGAATGGATCTAGGTCACCCGAGCCTGTACACGATTTATCAAAATGTCATTACTGTGACTTTGCCTACAAGTGCTCTATTCCGAACCCAGACAAGAATGCCCCTGCTAGTTATGGTTCGGTTGGATCTAAAATCAAGCAGTTTATTCACTCATAACTTGCTGGTACTAGTACATCAGCTATGAGTAAGAAATTTCTTGGATCGTCATAAAATTTGTAAAATATCATCAAAAGAAGTCTTCACACAGAAAATCAGTAAAGGTTCTTCTGCAGATATTTCAATTGAAAGATAACACTCAGTTAAGAGTAGTTTACTTTCAATAGCTTATTATATGGGTTTCGTTTACCACATACACCTATTTGACGTCGTGCACATGGTGATAAAGTCCCAAGCAAAGTTTTCTAATTTACAAATAAATTGTTATATAATACCATGTATTACTTCTATATGTTGTATATTAGTAGAAAGAAGTAAAGTATTCTTAGAAGAAATCTTTTTGTAAATTTTTAAGGTAATATTGGATGCTGCGTATTACCCGGAAATATAGCACATACAGGGTTTTTGAATATCTACTACGGCTTACTATAATAAAGAGAATATGTTTATCGAACGTTTACCTGTTCATTAAATACTATTTATATATAACCTTGCTATTATTAGGAAATTTGAAACACAATCCTTATTTATTTAAGCCCCCAAAACCTCTTCATGCCGCTAATATTCTCCTTTGCAATCGTCATTGTATGTTTGGAAAAAATATCATCGATCTCTTCTAAGGTTTTGTCTTTAGTTTCTGGCATGAACAATATTTGATAAAAGAAACCAATGAACGCGATACCACCATAGAAACCTAAAGTTAACCCAGTGTATGTCATAGCCTCTTGCATCCCGGTAAAATTATAAGTGACAATGAAGGACCATAAGTATAAGAACGTGGAACAGATGGTCATACCGATGGATCTAGTTCTTAAATCGAACGATTCTGCTGGCAAAACCCATGTCAAGCAGGCATAAGAACCGAAAAATCCCATATAAAGTATAATACCTGATAAATAGACACCTTCAGCTGCAGCCATATGCTTTTTAGGGTCAATCAAATAACCACCACCAACTAACGCTAAACCGATGAAAAAACCAACTATATTAAGACCCCAAACACGACGTCCAAATCTGTCCATCCATAAAATTGCTGGGATAGCACCGATTAATAATGATCCTCCACCGACTAATGACATGAAAACTGAATTCTTTTGGTCAAATCCAATTTTGCCCATCAATGTAGACATGTAGTACATAACAGCATTAACCCCTGTCAATTGACCCAAGCCAACCATGATAACGGCATAGACTAAAGCACGACGGTTTCTTGGGATTCTAAACAAATCGGTCCACAATTCTATCTTGCTTTCGTTTTGTCTAGACTCTTGTTCTTGGAATGCTGCTTGTCTCATATCTAAGAATTCTAACTTATTTCTATCAACATTGATATCTCTTAATCTCTTCCACACGCCATATGCTTCACCGATTTTGTTCTTGTGCACCAAGTAACGAGGAGATTCTGGTAAGAAGAACATACCTACAAGTAATGCAGTCGAGAAAACCAAGGAAGAACCAACCATATATCTCCATCCACCTGTGACGTCGAAAAACATGGCTGCCACTGCGTACCCAAGCACTTCACCTAGAGCGATGTTGAATTGATATAATGAAACGAGATTACCACGTACACTTGGAGGAACCGATTCAGAAATATAAATACCAACACAACCACCTTCTATACCAACACCGATACCAAGCAAAAATCTTCCTGCGTACATCATATGATAGTTAATTGAACCAGCACATAGAGCGGCTCCAACAGTATACCAAATACAAGAAATAATAATGGACATCTTTCTACCGAAGTATTCGTTTAACGGAGTCATCATGATACTACCAGTCATAGCACCTAAGGGCATTAAACTCGAAACAAGTGATGCTTGTTCCGGAAGCAAATGCAAATGTTCATTCATCCCTATACTGGCACCACTAATAATAGACTGATCAATACCCGACAACAAACCAGCCGCAGCACTGAATCCCCCCAATAACCAAACCATATGATTCTTATTCTTGAAATTTAACTCAAACTCCAAGCTCATCAACTTCTGCCTGAACGTCTTGTTTTGTTTGGCCTCAGTGGCCATTATCTCCAATTCGGCAAATTCCTTGTCGAAGTTGAAGTTGTGGCCCAACTCGGCTGCATCAAGCTTATGATACTCTTCAACCTTGACATCTCTCTTTTCGCTTTCTACCGACTCAAGCGTCACTGATCCCTTATCTTCTAAAAGACTCATCTTATACTGATTAATAACTAACCAGAAGTTCTTAACTTGGGATTGCCCACTATTTATACCGTGTCTTTCTCTATTGACAAAATTTATTGCGTCATTGACCCCATTATCTTTTCTTTTCTATTAATCTTGCATACCATATCCAATTTTCACCAATACTTCTAACGCACTCCAGTATTTCTCCACTAGTTAGAATTTTCCAGGATGCCAACAATAAACTTTTATGCACACTTTTGCCGAAAGTTGTATTTATCCGAATCCTTTGTAGATTCAGCCAATCGCCGGATTATATTCCAGTGTGTGCTCCGCAAATTTCTATTGTTCCGGAAATTTCTGATACGAAAAATTTTTTCGGTGGGGAAACGTTAATCCGTCTCTAAATTGCAATTGGCTCTCTGCGAATAAATCTGTGCAAATGTATTCCAGCCTCCGACAAATGCATACCCCCCAAGAAGAACTGAAAATAAGTGCTTAGAGCTACAGAATGCAGAACCAACATAATAATTCCCCATAGTAGGTATTCTTTCGTAAGCCCGACCCAATAATATGATAAAAAAATAAAAGTTAAGTGAAGGTAATCAGCAAATGACAGAACGTCAAAAATTATTGGGTCGAATTGTATCAATTTCGGAAGCCGAAATGTTGAATTTTTTAAGAAATTCATTCTTTAGGTGAAGCTTCAAATGCGAGAACTTGTTCCCAAAAGTTTCTCCACAATACAGGCATCGTAAATTACTTTTGGATACGATTTCTTTGAGCTTAGTAGGATCCATTTCATAGTGGTAGGCTTGGTTCGGTTCGGTATCACTCTCGTAATCGGTGCTGTGGCCAGACGAATCGGGGTCTGATTTATTGTCCGGGGCACCGTTTGGGTCCAACTGGTGGAACTCGACAAAAAACTCTGTTGTGAAAGAATTGTAGTGCTTCTTATGTTTGAGCCTTGGTGAGTGGAAGTCCTGTGTGATTACATGTATGTGTAGATTGCTTAACGATGGGATGGAATGAACTCCGGCTTTGATGAATGTGTTGGCGAACTCTTTTGCGGCCAATTGGTCGTTTCTCTCGAACTTCAACAACCCAGACTCGAGCAAATCATCCATTATCATCGTCCTTGCCTTCTCTATATATCCTTCTACCGTACTATAAAGCTTTTGGTTCTGTCTGAACACTAGCATAGGATGAATGTGTGTCACGTTGGGGGACCTTGGAATAACAAGATAATGTCTCAATGCCTTTGGATATGTGTCTTTAATAATCAAGACGTCGTCGTCATCGTATAAGATTATATCCCTGTAAGCTCCTGGGTTATCTATGTATTTTTGAAACGCATGTCTAAAGCTCATCTTCAACTATAGATAAGACTGGTTTTTTAAAATTTCAGTGCGCCTTCAATCTTTGTATGGGTATCTGTAGATATTTTGCCACAATACTCTACGGGACTTACAACCGCAATGCAGTACATCTCGAGGTCAGATTCATTCATACCTACATTAATTGCTGGTCCTTTACTCCCATGACTTCACAATTACAAATCCACGTACAATGCACAAATAAGTATATTAGCTAAATACTACAAAACACAGTAGGCTATTGCAGGTATCACTCTAGGCCTTCCTCTTTTTGACAAGTTTGGCTTTGCTGGTGCTTCCAGAAATACCGGTGGTATTACTGGTGGGGTTGCCATCCACTTCAGCTTCCTCTACGGCCTTTGTCTCGTCTGCTGCATTTTTGTCATCGCCCTGCTGTTCTTCCTTGTTCAACTCAGCATTGTCCTTCATTTTCGCCTGGTTGAGCTCATTGATGAACCAAACTACCGATGCGTAAAGTAGAAGAGCAATCACAAGCAAGTTAATAAAGTGTATGGACCTACTAAGGTAAATTAGTGACAATAGCGAAAGAATTAATAGTATGAACGATGCATGCGTGGCTTTAATCAAAGCTGGAGTAGTTCCAGGTGTGAAAACCGACTCCCATAACTCAACGAAGAACGACATCTTTGTTCTTCCTCCGGTTTATCTCGATATCTTCCTGCTAAAATCAAATACGTATTGATTTAATGAAAAATTCAAGCTGGTGTGCGTAATCCGAAAAATCTGAAAATTAACGTCAAAGCGAAAATTGAACGCCACTAGTAGTATATTGATGATATTTACCTAATATTTAACGAATACGAAGAAATAATTAATTAAAAATGGTTCCTAGTGACGACTCATTTATCAGTGACGAAGAAGAAGAGTTTTGCCCGTTATGTGTGGAAGAAATGGACATCTCGGATAAGAATTTCAAACCTTGTCCATGTGGATATCAAATATGTCAATTCTGTTACAACAATATCAGACAAAACCCAGAATTGAATGGAAGATGTCCGGGATGTAGGAGGCTATACGATGATGCTAGTGTTGAATATAAGACTATTAGTTCGGACGAATATAGAGTACAACAATTAAAGAGAGAGAAACGAGAAAGAGAGAAGAAGCAAAGAGAAAAGGAGAAGAAAGAGACCGAAATGGCTAACAAAAAGCATTTGGCGGGCTTGAGAGTTGTTCAGAAGAATTTGGTTTATGTTACTGGGTTAAATCCACCATGTAATCCAGATGATTTGCATTCAGTATTGAGGTCTGATAAGTATTTTGGCCAGTATGGCAAGATTCTGAAGATTGTCATCAATAAGAAAACGCCCAACCCTCAAAGTGCTCACCATCATCACCAAAATCCAGGGTTGGTTGTATATGTTACATTTTCAAAGAAGGAGGATGCATTGAAATGTATTAATGAATTAGATGGTTCATTGTGCGATGGGAGAATATTAAGAGCTGCGCATGGGACAACCAAGTATTGTTCTTCTTATTTGAGAGGTCATCCATGTCCAAATCCAAATTGCATGTTCTTGCACGAACCAGGTGAAGAAGCAGATTCTTATACTAGAAAAGATTTGTCTACACAACAGGGTATTAAGATGGGTATGATGGGATTATCAGGTTCAAGAGTTGGAAGTAATTCGAATATTGCTAACTCGAGTTTCCATAATCAAAATACATCCAGTAATAATTCCCAACATACTTTCAGTGCTGAAGAAGACAATGATCATTCTGAAGATGAACAAGAGCATCGTGCTTCAAGTCCAAATACGGTCTCAAATACATCTTCATCCAACAATGGACCTGTGTTGCCTTCAACTGCTCATTGGGCCAAGGGTATGAATTCTGCAAGTAGTTCACCATCTGTCAATAGTACCGCTTTAGCAAATGCTGCTGCGTTCCCTACATTAGGCGAAATTTTCCGTGACCAAAAGCAGCAACAGAGAAAGGAAAGTAAACAAAAGGGCAAAGGAGTTAGATCTGCTAAGGATGTTAATAATCTGTTTCCTGATGATATTGATTTTGATGACGATTCAGCGATTCATTTCATGGAAGAAACTTGCGATATGTTGAGAAATTTATCAGAAAGAAGAGAGAAGTTACAAGTGCATTTTAATAATCTTACTGAAAACTCGAACAATGTCTTACCATTATTCGCCTTCAACAAGAGTTCAAAGCTTCCTAATAATAGCAACCTTGAAGAAGAAAAATTAATCGCTCGCCAGGTTATTGAAAGATTTGTGTTGAGACCTATCAAGAACTATCACTTAGCCTATCAGAATCACCCAATCACTCAACAACAGACTTTATTGCAGCAGCAAGCACAGTTGCAACAGCAGCAACAGCAGACACCAAGTATGCAGGCAGCACAATTACAACAGTTACAGTTGGAACAACAGAAGAGATTATTAGAGCAACAATCCAATAAACAAGCAGGGAGTAACACACCTTCTGCATCTAATTCTACATTACAGCAACAGCAACAATTATTATTATTGCAACAATTACAACAGCAGCAACAACAACAGCAACAGCAACAGCAACAGCAACAGCAATTGCTGCAAGCACAACAACTGACTCCTTCACAAACACAGGCACAAATAAATATGTTGAGAAAGCGTGAACGCTCAGCAAATACATCCACTCCTCCTCCTCCTGGTTTATTTGCTGCAGGCAATGCTCCTAAGAACAGTATTCAGCAAGCCCAAATCCCTTCGCATAATCCATCGCAAGGCCAAGGTCAACAACAAACTCAGCAACCAGCTGCTAACAACCAATCTTCCAGTTCGCAATTGTTAACACAATTAATGAGCGGTAAGCGATAAGCATATTTCATATTTTTGTAGCTCTTAAATTACTCATGAAAAATTATTACGAATACATAGTCGTAGCGGTTTCATATTAATAAGTTTAATACATATATAAGACATTAGGTAAAGTTTCGATCATGTGTAAGCCACTTTCTCATCCACTTATATTCGTACCTACAACTCTATCGCCTCAATTAATTATACAGAATGTCAGCTAGTACTACATTTCTCATCTCACCTTCCACCAGTAAGTCAATCCCAAAGATTCCTTTTCAACTAATGAATCAAATTCCTCTGCTCACATTGATATGCAATTTTACCAACTTCTTTAGCATTTTCCATTAAATGCCTTCTAATTATAGCCAATTCGGGAAACTTGTGTATGATTTCTGGAATTGGTAGCCTTCTTTCGTATTTTATTCGAAGTTCATCCATATCTTTGATAATTATTCGTTGTTCTGTTGTTAATTCAACTTTCGCTATCTCGATGTACGATTTCATTGAGTAAAACCTGTACAACATTAGATCCAATTCCAACAATAGGTCAAAAGCTTGTTGTAGGTATTCCTTATCGTATTCTTCTTCGTCGTCAGAGTCATCTAGCGTCTTTGTGGACTCTTTAATTGAAAAATAACTTGCTTCTAAGTTACTTATAATATCTTCGTAATTCAGTATTTTTCGCTTTAACACAAGTCCCATCTTTCTCTCATGAATAAAATAGTAGTCACTGGTTTGATAACTATACTTTCCTTACCGTTTTATATTATTTTAAGTATATAATCACCGGTTATCAGCTTGTTTATTTAAAAATCGAAGAATTCTGAAACCAAAATATGCGACTCAAGATAACCACTAACAATATACAGTTGTCGTATGAATCATTATAAATTAGTATTATATACGTTGAAATACGGTCAATTAACTAGATGACTAGGCGATAAAAAGATTATTCAGTTAATATATACATATTAGTTTATTCTATTTACAATTTAATGTCTATGTACCACCGAATCACATTTTACACACAATTTATCTTCAGACTCTGAAAGAAATTTCCAACACCTTGGGCATTTACAATGGGTCGATGGAGATATTTGTAGCTTGATTTCCTCGTTGTCAAGTGTTAGTGAAACTTCGGTAAAAAAGGAAGATTGACTGTCATTTGATTCGCCATTCACATGTACCTTAGATACGAGGAAATAGTCATCCAAGAACACTTGGTGAGAGGTTAATAATCTGCCGATTGGTGAAGGGTTCACGATTATATTGACTTGGGTTTCAAGTTTGTTTTTAAAGGAACCATTGAGACGTAAACTTTCCAATGCTTTGTAGAGTACGTCTTTAATTTCCCATATTTTGCTGAAATCTTGTTCGATTGGGGTATTATGGAAAGTGTCAGGTAATTGGTAGAACTCATTCCAATCACCTATCATGAAGGGAGATTCAATATCACGTTTTAAATCGTTAGAACAAGCATTCCAGGCTTCTTGAGCCAATAAAGGCTGGATAGGAGCAAGAAGACCAATATAGGTTTTTAACAATATTTGCAATACAGTCTGTATACTTCTCCTTCTATGTGAGTCTTTAGCATCGGTATAAAGACAATCCTTCGAAATGTCGAAATACTGAGCACTCAAATCAACGCTCATATGAGTGCTCAAATCTTTGACTACCCTTGAGAAATTATGGTCTTTGTAATATTCAACGCACATCTGTTGTAATTTGAAGAGATTTGATAAAACCAATTTATCTAATGGATTCAAATCATTATAAGTTATGGCCTGTTTCTGATCAAAGTCATTCAAGTTACCTAGCATGTATTTCAAAGTAATTCTTAATTTTTTAACATTTTCGAAGACTCTAGTTAAAATTTCACTACTCACATTAACATCTTGGGTATAATTTGATGAAGCCACCCATAATCTTAGCCCATCTGTGCCTAAACTTGGAAGGAATGGCTTTCCCCCACCATCCATTGCGTGTTTTGGCGAAATAACATTGCCCTTCGACTTAGACATCTTATCATTTTTACTGTCTAACGTAAAGCCATGTGTGACAATTTTTTGGAATGGTGCTACTGGTATAAAATCATTCTGGTTCGACCTCGATGCTATAATTTTATTCAACAACGATGATTGAAACCAACCTCTATGCTGGTCACTACCTTCGAGGTACATATCAGCCAAGGGTTTCTGACTCTTGCACAATAATTCCATGTTTTCTCCAAGGGTTGTCCAAGACGTACCTGAATCAAACCAAACATCCATAGTATCTTTACCCTTTACATACAAGTGTGAATTAGCTTTAATCGAATCGGGTAACCATCTGCTTATGTCTTTCTCCAAGGAAAACCAGGCGTCACTTCCAAATTCTGACATACGATTTATAATGAACTCAATCACTCTAATATCATCAATTGGCTCACCCGACTTTTTATTATAAACTATAGGCAATGGAACACCCCAGGTTCTTTGCCTTGAAATACACCATTCGCTTCTATTGCTTATGAACAGCTTTAATCTATTCTTGCCGTTTTCTGGTAAAAATTCAACATCATCAATCGCCTTCGTAGCAACTGGCTTGATTTTTTCGACATTTACAAACCATTGCGGTGTTGCCCTCTGAATAACTGGTTTGTTAGATCTCCAATCATAAGGATACGAGTGTTTATACTTCTTATTAATATGAAACACCATATTGTTTTCTTTCAAAATGTCAATACATTTCCATAACCCTTCATTCTTATTAGCATATTCACCGCTCAACAGAGAAAATCCATGTGGGATGTTTTCCGTAATAAACATACCTTGGCCATTGACTGATGACTTGATGTTTAAATTATGTTTACAACCTATCATATAATCTTCTCCACCATGAGCTGGTGCAGTGTGAACAAGTCCTGAACCAGCTGTTGCTGAAACATGATCTCCATGCAATATTGGGAATAACTGTTCAGAATTCGCTGCAGGATTAGTGTATTTAAAATTGAGTAAGTCTTCACCTCTGATGCTTACTGGCTCATTATGTTTACGATAGCTTTGGTTATACGTGCACAAGTCATCTGCTAATGATTCGGCAACTATCAAATTCTCATTTGTCGTTTCATCATAGATTAGTGTATAAGTCAAATCCCTATTGACACAGATTGCTTGATTTGCTGGAATCGTCCAGGCGGTTGAAGTCCATATTAATAACTGCAAGTCCTTATCCTTTAGATTCAAAAAATTAAATTTCTCATTTATCCAGGTGTATAATTCTGGTGATACGACAGGAAATTTAATAAACGTAGCTACCGAGGTATGGTTATTATTATACTCTAGTTCAGCCTCCGCCAATGCTGTTTGAGTTTCACACCCCCACCATACTGGCTTTAATTGTCTTGACAAAAGGCCATTTTCCATTAACTTCAAAAATACTTTCAACTGGTTAATTTCATAATCGTGTGATAATGTGATATAAGGATCAGAAAAATCTGACATTAGACCGAACTCTTTGAATTGATGTCTTTGCTTGTCGATCATGGAAAGCGCCAAATTACGACAGAGCTCTCTAATTTCAGTTGGTTGGAGTTCGCTTGCCTTCTCAGAATTAGAAATCGCTTTCATCTCAATAGGTAAGCCATGACAATCCCAACCTGGTCTATAATTCACTTTATTATTATTATAAATTAATTCAAATCTATTGATTATATCCTTTAATATTTTATTCAAGGCATGGCCCATATGTAAATCTCCATTTGCGTATGGTGGGCCATCATGGAGTACCCAATTCCCTTTATACTCGGTTCTCTTTGACTGCCAATTATATAAATTTTCACCAACTTGTTTGAGCAAAACTTCTTTTGAGCCACCAGACGGTACTTTTGGTCCAAATTCTGTCTTTGGAAGCTGCAATGTATTACTATACAGCTTCTTTGCGTGAGCTCTCGACATCGACAAACATCGAATATTCCTAAGCATTCTTGACCCAAAACTCTATTCACTAAAGTATTTACTAAACCGAAAAATTATATTTCACTTAAATGCCACAAAATCAGAAGACTAAATTGCACAGGATTTACAAGTTTTTGATCTAGTTTTTGTAGAAAACGATATATAAATCATGAATTCGTTACATACAGAAAGCCTATACATAAATAAATAACAACATTTTAATAAATAATATTTCTTATGGGAAAAATTATAAATAAATAGCTACATAAAAAATACAACCCAATAAGTCAAAATTAATTGTTAAACACAATCAATGATATCTAAGCCTTAATATTCTTAACTAATTCAATGTATTTTTCAGTAGAGAAAGACTTTGGTCTTTCAATTGGTAAACCGATACCACGATCTAAGATCAATTGTGGTAAGACACCAAAAGCTCTGGAGACACCGAATAAGACGGTGTAGAAGGATTCTTCCTTTAAACCGTAGTATTGTAATAAAACACCAGAGTGAGAATCAACATTTGGCCATGGGTTCTTGGTCTTACCGTGCTTGGTTAAGACACCTGGGGCGACTTCGTAGATGTTAGAGACCAACTTGAATAATTCGTAGTCTGGCATGTGCTTTAAGGCGAATTCTCTTTGAGCAGTGTAACGAGGATCGGTCTTTCTTAAGACAGCGTGACCGTAACCTGGGACAACACGCCCAGCGTTAAGGGTTTCCCACAAGTACTTTTCAATGTTTTCCTTAGAGTAGTCACCGTTTAATTCTTCTCTCATCTTGAATAACCATTCCAAGACTTCTTGGTTAGCTCTACCGTGTAATGGACCAGCTAAACCGTTCAAACCAGCAGCTAAGGATAAGAATGGAGAAGACAAAGCAGAACCGACCAAGTGGGTGGTGTGGGCGGAAACGTTACCACCTTCGTGATCAGAGTGGATGGTTAAGTACAATCTCATTAATTCAACGAATTCCTTGTTTTCACCAAAACCTAATAAGTTAGACAAGTTAGCGGAGTAATCTAACTTGGAGTCGATGGCACCTAATTTACCATCGTGGAAAACATTTCTATAAATTCTAGCTGCAATGTTTGGTAATTTGGCTAATAAATCGATAGAATCTTCGTAAGTGTAGTCCCAGTATTCGGTCTTGGAGACACCCTTGGCGTAAGCCTTGGCGAATTGAGATTCAGATTCCAAAGCAGTGACGGCAATAGAGAATTGGGCCATTGGGTGCAAGTGAGATGGAGATCTGTCGATTAATTCTTCGACGTGCTTTGGTAAAGCAGATCTGGCAGCTAATTCTTCAGAGAAAGCCTTAGTTTGGGCTGCAGATGGAACTTCACCTGTCAACAATAACCAGAATAAGGCTTCTGGCAATGGCTCATTACCACCTGCTGCCTTTGGTAATTGTTCTTGGATGTCTGGAATAGTTCTACCTCTGAACCTAATACCTTCGATTGGGTCTAAAACGGAACCTTCCCAGACTAAACCCTTGATACCACGCATACCACCATAGGCTTGTTCTAATAAAACTTCACCAATAACCTATACTAGTTAGTATTATGCTTGTTTTCCCCGGATCCGGGTGCCGCACTCATTTTTTTTTTCACTTCATACATACAGTTTTACCGTGTTCTTTCTTTAATTGCTTGACTTCTTCGGCCTTTTCTGGTAAAAGTTCTGCCAAACGAGCTTTCAAGGTCTGTCGTTGTTAGTACTACATTCCTACTTCAAAATCTCTCCTGTCTTCTTCGTCTTTCTCTCCCCCATATTTCTCATACATACTGGCTCGGCGGTGGCATAAGTACGAGCTCCAAGAGCACGCTTAGCAAAGGTAGAAGAACGTTGAATCGAACGAATAGCTGACATAATATCAATTGATCTCAATAAATATAAATATTATAAAACTAAACTTATAGTTATATCCTGTGAAAAAAAAGATTTCCAATTTTCCAGGGTATATCGGCACTTTTATATAATTGTGCTTGCGTCACTAACAATAATAGCTTTTAGTTAATTTTATGCTACCATACTCTCGTTAGGAAGGGATTACCCGAATTTTGCTACCGGTGGTTTTCATTGGCCCTAATTAACCAATCATATTAAGATGCCACCATTGGAAATGGTGATTGTGTAATTTCCGAGATTTTTCACTAGTGTTTGAGGGTCGTGTTTTCGGGAAAATTTAATTATTAACCTCGGGTCAAACATTTATTTGGAGCCTATGATATCGAAAGGCACATAATAATGTAGAAAACATATCAGGAGGAAGGCTTACGGGTCTCTGACGAGAGATATTACAAGTAGAGAGTCCAAAATATGACAAGCGGATGTAAAACAGAAGATTTTGACCAACCCCAGATTTCGGAGCGAGAAATTTTCAAATCAATATCCGACGATCCTAATTACGTAATTGCACAGAATAACCGAAGGTTGCGGATGGCATTCGGAAACTAATATCCTTGAGGTTGCGAATTGCGTGACGATCAGGGTTAGAAAGGTAAAGGGACTAGCGAAAGATGGCCAGGAGATAGGAGCGGTGGTGCGAACAAAGTCCGGACGAGAATTGTACCGGGGAAAAGCAATAGGAGGTGCATATGTAGCAGGTTATAGTTGGCAATATACGCAGATACTAAACCGTATGTAGACATCAGATTTGGTAGGGAGAAGAATGTATGAACGAGGAAGGAAATCAAATATAGGCTAAGAGATTGACATGGTTACAGAGAAAAATATTTGGTCTGAGTCTGGGGAAGCGAAATCGCTGCGACCGTTATCGTAGGCTCAGTGTTCACCATCCTCGGTGATGTGGTTAAACGTGCAGTTTCATCCGGACGATGTAGCATCCAGGAACACTCGTGGAGCTTTCAGAGCTGGTATCTTAGATGTACGTTTACTCCTAACGGAATGGTAAATAAATTTGACGATTGTGATTGTCCGGGTATTTCACATCAGTCGACAAGAAATACGGATGTGTAGACGCGCCATATTGATCTCAGTCTAGACAAGGGTCTATTATTGAGTACAATATAGGCACCATCAGGTACGTGAAATGAGAATAGCGACCGTAAAATGGCAGGCATTTGCTAGCATACGCTGTGGATAAGTACATGGCAAATACGAGGGTTGGTTATCTTGTAGACGAAGGTGTAAACGTAGGTAGCGTTCTGTTTTTGGGCTTCACGTTGCAGAACTGCATCGAATTTTAAATCGCAGCCAAATTTTTTTTTGCGATGGAAATGTGAAAATATATACTTTAGTACCGTTAATCATGGTATACCGTATACTTGGAGGTATATTCTTATCGTCTATAGAGCCGTTGAACGATAATGTTGATTTCAAAGCACAATATAATATAACACATATACTTTCTGTTCTTCCAGGACCAATCCCACACAATTATGCCAACGATTACATCCATAAACAGATTGAGGTTTACGATGAACCAACAGCCAATATAATTGAGTATTTCCCCGAGACCAATAAATTTATTGACTCAGCATTGTTTCCCGTTGGATCTACCGCAGAGAAGCACCGCGGGTGTGTATTGATACACTGTTCACAAGGGGTTTCAAGATCTGTGATAGTTATCATGGCATACTTAATGCAAAAGTACAAACTAACCCAGGAACAAGCAAGACATGCAGTTCAGCGAAAGTCGAGTAGCGCAAGTCCAAATAGTGGGTTTGAGAAGCAGTTGGAATTGTACTCTAACTTAAAATTTAATGTCGATCCTTCTAACAGTTTATACAAACAGATGTTTATTGATTTGTACCTTGAGCACGATCGTCCACTACAACAACTTAATCTTTTCCCATCGGAATCGCCCTCGTATACAGGTACCAAACTGGAGAAACAAGCAGAAATGCGCTGCCAGAGATGTAGACAAGTGCTAGCGCTTGATTCAGAAATTGAGAGCCACTCACCTCCAGATCCATCTTCGCGTCAATCACAATTTATTAAAACAGCCCCAAATTCAAGAAGAATAATTTCGGCCCAAGATGCATCTAGTGTATGCTCGCATTATTTTGTGAGGGAGCCATTGGAATGGATGAAGGATGAACTCGAGGGTAAAGGAGAGATCGAAGGTAAATTTTGCTGTCCTAAATGTAGTTCAAAAATAGGTGGCTACAGTTGGAAAGGATCACGATGCTCGTGCGGTAAATGGATGATTCCCGCATTACACTTACAGGCCGCTAAAGTTGATAGAATTAAGCCCTTATCATTATAATATATAACTAATTACTGGTCATCTATAACCATATCAAGATCAGATTGATCATTTTCGTCGTTATTTTCGTCGTTCTCATTTCCAAACCCTGTAGAATATAGATTACTTGAATTATGATTCATTAGCCCTATGGGACTAGTACTATTTATGCTAGTGGCATTTGTTCCTATACTTCTGCCTGAATTCAAGTTGGTATTGATCGTCGTAGCTGTAGTTCCACTATTTATCACCAAATTCGGCACAGCATTGTCTGTTACTATACTGTGATCATCTTGATATTCAACTTCTTCGGCCATAAATCCCTCATCTTCATTCAAACTATGATCATCTAGGTCAATCTCCTCCTGCTCTTCTTGTGTTTCCCCGAAATCATCTTCACCGAAATCATCATCGTCAACTTGTTCATCGGCGTTTGGAATATTTGCATCTAGGTCAACTTCTATTGGCTCCTCTATTCTGTGGTTATTACTACTGTTGTTAGCTAGCCCATTAATTGAGCTATCTGGCGCATCTCCATTTTCCGCCGTAGGTACAAACGACTCATCTTGTTGTTCGCTCAAATTAAATTGTCTTGATTCCTCATAATCGATTTGTTCCATGGTTTTTCCAACTCCAACAGGCACTATATTGTTATATCCAATGCTTCGTATTTGCTGTAATCTATCCAACTTTCTTTGTATAACCGGCGTTAATAATGGTAGATCAGTTTTACTTCCACTTTGAGTACTGATTGTGTATTCCAATTGCGATAAGCTAGCTCCTGGATATTCTGCGGAGTATGCCAGTAATGGAGGGGCAAATAACAGTCGAAGATGTCTTCGGTGTTCTTCCACTTGTTCCTGTGTTACATTATTAATATTGTTATTGTTGCTGGCGTTGTTATGATGACTACTAGTATGTTGAGATTTCTTGTTAAGATCTGCCGATCTTATGTTATTATCATCATAACTCCATAATCTATAAAGGTCATTCGAGAATAGTGTAGGTGAATACATCTATACCAAGTATTCTATGTCAATTGATACACTGCTAAAGAATTGTCTAAAAGACTGTCAAAAATTGATCTTTTATTTGCGTGTTTGATTTTTACTATGCGCACAGTTAAACTGATAAACTGATTTAGAATTTTAGTACTCTAATATTTTTCTTATAATCAACTCTATTTTGGTATGCATGATTAGCTAGATGCAATGCATTATACATGATTACACTGCTTCTAATTATAGGGTTTTCTTTTATTATCTCTTCAATTAGAAGCAGACATCTTTCTCTCTAAATATGGGGTATTTTCTTGTAAAACTTATGAACATGAATGTCTCTGAGTGTAAATAAAGCTTGGCTACAATTGTACATATACATTTTATAAGCGGCATCGATACCTACTTTGCATTATGTTAAAATGCTAGAGAAATGCTTTTTGCAACATTTGAATAAGGTATTTATTGTTTTTCAAACATTATTGCAAAAAATTCACAAAAATCATAAATATTCGGTAATGTATTACTTTCGAAATATTACAATAGTGAGAGATATAGCTAGGATAAGAAACTTAACAACTGTTTTAAGAAAAACTTACGTGTTACGGGAAATACATAAATTTGTAATTAGCTTTCGCAGCCATTATTATCAACATACAATTTTCTAAAGGAAACCATGCTATTCTATAAATATTGATTTATGTACATATGGATGTGACCAGCTATTCTTCCTCGTCGTCTGTTAAAATATATTCATTAAGTATTTCTCTTTCCTCATCCTTTTCATGATTCTTAATTGGCCAGACGAAACCACTGTTTTGCTTGATTCCGCTTATTGTTACAGTGCAGCCATAACATATATTCATAGGACTTTTATTATCCATACACGTCTCACCTGAATTGTCAAATGCCTTTTTGTATAGGTCAGCATATTCTTTTTCTTCGTCGGTTTCTAGTGGTGCAGGTTTGTTCACGGTGATACGTCTTAACCATTCTTTGGGGTCTTGGTGTATTTCTGTACCGCATACTTGACATACACTGGAGTTTTCTTCGAACTTAGGAGCACCTAGTTTGTCACCTGTCTTAACAACGGTTGATGCAGTAGAGGCATAACCGGTGGCATCTAACTGATTAAAATAGTTGGTTGTAAGGTCCCTAATAGTCATATTCTTTGTTATCTTTGACACCGAGATCGTCGATTCAACAACATATCTGTCTAGATTAGTCAATTTACTATAAGCCAATATTTCAGCAAATAAGACGTCCCGTAATGGAAAAAGTATACGGTAGTCTTTATTACGGAATTTGACAGCATGATCAGATATTGTTTGGTGGATTGAAGATCCCCTACCTTTGACTGTTAAAGCAATGATCTCGTTCGCAATTCTAGTCATGCTGTGCCCATATAAGATAGTCTCACAACCTTCTAAATGGGCTGTACGTAAGATTAATTCGTCATATGTGATGGTCAATAAATCTTCTAAGGACGACTTATTAGGACATAAGGCAAGAACATCAGACAAAGTATATTCTTTTTCATGATCTATCTTCTGAGAAAATGCAGTGAAATCACCGTTTAGAACAATCTTCTCTAGCATCGACTGATCAAGAATATATGAGTTCGATTTTAAGATCTTGTGTGTAATTTTTATAGGCTTGTATTGTTCTTCTAATTGCCTAATAATAACCTTAACTTGTTTGTTCAACGATTTCAACTCAAATTCGTCGATGTTTAGTACTACCAACTCAAAACCTTGTTTCTCTTTATGCATATCGTATTGTTCTTGCAAAAGCGATGCCATAACATCTAATAACACCAATGACGATACGCCACCAGATAATGTCAATAGCACCTTTTGCTGTGTGGAGGTTTCTTCGTTCTTACCGTATTTCACTTTATATTTATCATCAGGCATTTGCTTTCTCTGCTTACCTCTAATGAATCGAAGGAAACAATTTTTGCAAAATTTTTCTTTCCTTGATATTAATAACGCCCTCTCTGTCTTACATCTTTGGCAAGGAATGTCCTCAGACACATCTATATACTGGATAGGACTCATGGGCTATCTGATCTTTTATTATTGTAAGCTAAAGATACTGTCTAGCAGAAATTTTTTTTAATCATATCTCTGCGGTTACGAAGCCCGTCACATTTTTTTTTGTATAGTCGAAAATTAACGAATTTGCAGGTTAATGTGGAGGGCTTGCTAGGTCCATCAGCGTATGAACCTAGTTGGTGGTATTAGCTAGTAGGAACACCGAAGACATATCAGATGCAAGAAGACAATACTAAGAAATCAACAAAAACCGGAGATTCCGTACCAGATTCGGATCAAGTAGTAAGAGACAAGGGACAAATTGATTTCACCAAAGGTGGTGTAGACAATTATAAGTTTTATCCAGATAATCCTGTGAACCATCGTCATAAGTACAGATACACTTTGAAGGAGCCTTCGAAGTATTATGATCCTTGCGAGGAAAGTCGACAAGCATCTATCAATTGTGTGACCAGGAATCAAGAAGACAGGTCTGTATGTCAAGATTTTTTCGATGCTTACAGGGAATGCAAGCGGGACTTTTATAACAAAAAGAAGAAAGATAGAAGAGATGGGAAAGCTGGATGGGGAATATGGTAAAATGCAACGTGTAAATACTTAATTAAAAATAAATATATAACTAGACATACAAAGTTAATATTAAATCAAACGATACTGTAACTCAGACTTCCACCACCGAATGAGATATTACCCAGGTTAGTCTTTTTGAAGCGACCTTTTAGTATTGTCTCTAAATCTGCTTCATGGTATGGATCTTCCCATTCTATGCGTTCATCACTTTCGTCTGATAAGAAATCTGAGTCTCCCGTAGAGGATTCCGGCGGAGGAGAATCGTTAAGCAAACCATTAAAGAAGCCACGGAAAAGAGAATCTTCATCTTGATTCATATTATTGGATCTGGAACCCACATGCGTTTCAAATTGATAAGCATTTTTGTAATCAAGCAATGCCCTAGTATTTTGAATTTCGACGTGTCCAGTCTTTCTATCTAAGGAGCAAAGTAAAATTGTTTTCTTGGTATCGCTTGGTATATATGTACCTCTCCTACCGAGCTGCTTTCTGTATTTATTTCTGACTTCTTCGGAAACAAAGTTAAGCTTAAATTCAATATAGTTATCAAGAAATTCGCATAAGTCAATTGATAACGTGAATAAAATATAATTCAATTGAATGTTTAAGAGACATTGGTCTTGACAAGTGATGAACCTGACTAATTTGTTCGTCAATTTCTTCTCCCAGTCCTGTAGGAATAATGACTTTTTATACTCTGAGAATGACAATTGTCTCTTGAATCGTTCGTTTTCAATATACGGTATTGGAATATCGCGCTGTTTGATGAAGTCAAAGTTTTTAGTCAAATCATACATTGAATTACGAAGCCCAACGGATAGATCTATCGTTTCTTTTTGCATGATTGAACTTTGATTCTTGAAATTTTTCAAATTATTTCTGGCTTTGCTTAAGTGTTCAAGGAAAAATAGTTCTTCAAATTGCACGAAGGGTTGAATTTTCATCCACTCCAGCAATTGAAGTCTCACTCTGTTCGATTTTGTTCTGGCTAGATGCAAGCACCTCATTGGTAAGTTATTTGACTCTTTTATGACTGGCAAGAATCGTAAATCATTATTTTTGAAATCCACAATTTTCCCCGAAACTGGAATAGTAAAAGGTTTGATAATGTCGCTTGTCTTTGGCAGAATGCGATCTTCCGTGTTCAAGCTCCGTAGGATTCTTAATTGCTTAGCGATCAACTTGTCACGAGGACCACTATCAGTCTCCTGGTTCAAGCCCAAGAAAAATTCTTGGTAATTGTCTAGCATTTGTGATGTTCTATTCGAAAAAGCGCCAATTTCCCTATACTTGGTGGTATCAGGAGCTATTGAAAAAACACCCTGTAGTGTCTTGCTCTTATAATCGACGGACGAAAATACTAAATCCATTGGATCGGCAGTGTCGTCTTCATTAATGGTTCTTAGGGAGAAACTTGATCCCGATTTTAGGAACGAGCTGTACGTTACGTCCATGATGCTGTGTTTCTGTTCGTAGGATAAATTAGCTAAACCAGGGTTACGGTCCACAAATTTCGAGGAGAATTTCTTGGTATTATTGACAGCTTGTTTCATGGTGTCAGGCTTGCGTCTTTTGTTTGACGGCTGCAAATCGTCAGACCGTTTTCTCTTATGGGTAGCCACGAATTTCTCGTGATGGTTATCATCGTGTTTGGCGTCGCTGCCCTTATCCAGCCATAAACTTCCTGAAGTTCGACTGTGTAAGAACGCGTCCAAGACTGAGTCCAAGTTGCCCAACAAGTCATCCAGCCCCCCGGACCGGAAACAATTTTCATGATGCAGCGTATGTCTGTTAAACATTTTTGACTCTCCTGGGTATAACTTGAGGCGCTTTATGATCTTCAACGTTGTGTTCAAGTCGTGGTACAACACTTTGGCCTCCTTCTTCCTTAGTTTCTGGGCCTTGTCGTGCATGCGTCCCAGCCGAGGGTCTATTTCCTCCGTGAGCCTCGACCGAAGGCGGATGGCATTCTGACGTCTCAATGGAATGCCTTCATTGCTGCCCGGAATCAAAGTGTTGGTGTTGGTGTGGTTCTGGCGGGCGCTCGAGAGCAAGAGCCGTTCGTTGGACTGGATGTCAGACCGCAAGTTATCCGGCTCCAGCGAAAGGTCGTCATCAAGGTCATCGCTTTCGTCGTCAAAATTCCCATGCAATTCGTCAAAATCTTCGTCTGCCTCATCATCAAAGTCTTCCTCCTCCCGATGTTCCCTCGGCTCGCCGTCAATGCCTTCATCGCCCGCAAAAGGCGAATCTTCGATGTTGCGTATTTGCATGGGTATGGTGTGGTTCCGTATGCGTAGCTCGTTGTCGTACACAGAGCTGTGTCTGTTTGGGTTCTCCGACGGCCGCCCACCGCTTTCTGGCAACCGACGGCCCTCCAAATCCAAATTCGGCCCATTATTTCGAAGAAGCAAGTTCGATAGTATATTTATGGTATTCAAGTTCGTAGCCTCGCTGCCTACGCTGTCGCTCAAGCTATCGTCGCTCGTCGACAGCTCGCTGCTCTGCGGTGACGATGGTGGTGGCATCTGTTATATATGTTTCTATTTCAACTGCAACAAACTACATAATCCCCTTCTGCCTTGTACTATTAAACTACTTTATGCTTGTTTCAAGCCCCAGCTCTGATATCGGTACTGCACACAAGCTCTGGTTCCGTTCCGTTCCCAACGGCGGCCCCCAGAAGCCGCTGTGGTCTTGTTGTGCCATCAGAGAAGTACAGAAACACACCCACGAACACACTGCCATGTCCGATTCTCCTCTGCCGTGATTTTCGAGCCGATACCTCTGAGTTGGAGTCCCTGCCAGTATGGTAGCGGGTCCCTGGGGAAGTCTGGCAGCTTAGAGAAATAATCCTGCACATACTAAAAGTATCACAAACCCGAAAAATCAAAAATCAAAAATCAAAAAACAAAACATCAGTACACCAATACTTTGACGTCACACCCAGACACCAGGTAAATGATTGCACGTGTCATGTCATTTCTGAGACGAGCGCGACATTCTTGAAATGTCGCGACATTTCTGGTACGACATACCAAAAAAAAAAAGATTGGCCCAGAGCCATACCAAGATGAAATAAACAACACAACAGAGAACTTGGATATTTTATACAGAAAGAAGAAATATAGCTAGTTCGGATAGTTTAAAGTGATAGTATAAGAAATAGTACGGCTGAAGGTACCGAAAAAACGTTGTATTCTAGACAAACACAGAACAAAAGCGACCAAATAACCGCAGGCCATAACAACAAGCGATATGGATAAAAGCGATAATAGTACGGTCAACGGATCAGTATATTTGTGTATCAAGCAATTTAATGCGCGGCTAGGAGATGAGTTGAATTTGAAGATAGGAGACAAAGTGGAGGTGTTGGCTGATGATAGCGAGTATAACGACGGGTGGTATATGGGGAAGAACTTGTTGACGAACGACGTGGGTTTGTATCCCAAGGGGTTCACGCAGATATTGCGGAGCCAGAAGCCAGAGAACTCGCTTTTGCGGTCGAGGTCGAGACGGGTGATGAATGCGCCGGGAAGCAAGCCAGGTCTGCCCAACACCTCGAAGTTGAGCAAGATAGCCAGCTCGATGCAGAACTTGTCGCTTTCGAGCGACGAGGACGCCAAGGATACGACATACGATAAGGGCGACGACCGCCTGATTCTTGAGCCTGGCATGGGTGCTGGTGCCGGTGCTGGCGCAGGTATGGGTGCTGCTGGCGCAGGCATGGGTGCAGCAGCAGCAGCAGCCACTGCAGCCAGGGTCGCAGCCGGTGGTTCCACCGATGCGGAGACTCATTCGGATGACTTCGAGAGTACCAGGGATGCGGCTGATATTGCAACTGGCCCAAGCGAAGCCAACAATGGTGTCCACAAGACCATGAGCGACATTGACAAGGCATTGCAGGAACTTCGTACGGAGTCCTCCGCGGCCCCAGTCGCCACTACTACAGAGCAACACCTGCGTAATGCATCAGGCTCATCGATAACCGAGGACTTGGACCCACATAACGTCGAGAACTGGTCCCCACAGCAAGTGTCGTCGTATTTTGCCATGGTATTGGGATTCGACATGGATGTGGCAGGAAAGTTTGCCAGACACAAGATTACGGGAGCCATTTTATTCGAGTTGGATTTAACCCACTTGAAGGAGTTGGACATCGATTCGTTTGGCACGCGGTTTGAAGTGTACAAGGAAATTGAAAAGTTGAAGCAGTTGAAATCGAAATCAAGAAAATATGGTGCCTCCAGTGCAAGGGGTGCACCAAAGATTGACGAAGGTAAAAATTCCATCATTGGCGACTTGTCAGACGAAGAACTTGCTAGCCCAGGTGACTCTAAACTTTCTTCGCCTTATAAATTACATTCTTTCCCTAATAATTCGGATGAAGATACAAATAATACCACCTACAGTAAATCTAATACCCAGTTAATGCCATCGGCAAATTTGGTTTCATCCACTCCTTCAAAGAGAAACTTGAAGCAAGATGTTTATAAGACCCACCAGAGAAAGAGATCTCAATCAATGGACAATATCCCATCATTGTATAATGATGCCAAAACCCCAAATAATGGAAAGGGAAGTGAATCGTTTGCGTCCCCCAGAAGGGCACCTGAGCCTCCAATTGGCACTCCAATGGATGAAGACTATAAATTCGGTGCTGGTTCTAATCATAATTCTCCATACGAAGAACCTGGTTTATACAAAACCCGTAATAATGCATCCGGTACTGGATTGGGTATTTCAAATGAAGATACAAGTAGACCTTCTTCTTCAGTTTATGAACAATCACTTAAAAGCCACAACAGAAATAAGTCTACAACCTCAACTAAAAACCACCGCAGAAACTCTTCATATATCTCTGGCCACAGAAGGAATTCATCATTGTTCCTGTTCAAATCTGGTGAGAAGAATCAGGAACGTGAACGTTTATACTCAAAACAGCTTCAAAAGGATGAGACTCCTAAATCTGAAAAGAGACAGTCTACTATTATGAGTCCAGACAAGACCAAGGCGCTGAAATATGATTCTGCGACACCAAAATCTAAAAGGGATAGTACCTATTATAGCTTATCTCCTGAAAAACATTACGTTGATATAGATAATAGCAACTTGTCACCTAAAAAACTGAGATCATTTTCGGAAGACATTAAACCACCAAAGAGAGATCTTGATGAGAAAAGATCGGCATCTGAAGCTAACTCAGTCTCACGTTTCAAAACTTTGAGGACTGCTTCTCAACTGAATTTCCTTAAAAATCTGAAGAAACTGAAGACTTCTGCTTTTACTGAAGGTATCAGAGAAATTACTCCAGATGAAGCTATCAAAAGTGCCACTTTCAGTGGTTGGATGGCCAAAAAATCTGGTAGTACTTTGGGTTGGAGATCAAGATATTTCACTCTTCATGGTACAAGGTTGCTGTATTTCACTTCGTTACGCGATAAACGTGAAAGAGGATTGATCGATATCACTGCTCATAAGGTCTTGCCGGTTAATAGTGATACTGATTCTGGAAGCTCTAATGATAAGTATATTGCTTTATATGCTGCTTCTACTGGGTATGGAAGATATTGCTTTAAGTTGGTTCCTCCAGCTCCTGGTTTCAAGAAGGGATTGACGTTTACTCAACCTAAGACTCATTATTTTGCTGTAGAAACACAGGAAGAAATGAGAGGATGGCTTAAAGCTTTAATGACAGCTACTATCGATATTGACGATACCGTACCAGTTGTTAGTTCTTGCTCTACGCCTACTGTGACATTAAGCAAAGCGCAGGAATTGCTAGCAAAGGCAAGAGAAGAAACCAAGCTTAAGGATCAAGAATTGCAAGAAAAGGGAGGTCATGACCTGAGTAACGACTTCCTGGATCCTCGTTACTCTCAATTCTTGAATGAGTTCACTGCTGCTGAGACTTCAGAAGAAAACTCACCCATGATTGATTCTTTGGACGAATCAACCTTCTCGTCTAACGTCCATAATTCTGCTCCAAGGTTGACAGTTGACACCCTGTCTAAGAGTTATAAGACTCCCTCCACCCCTCAAGTTCTGTCGCAACCAGGTTTTGCATCTCCATATTTATTGGCTTCTGGCCTTTTTTCTCCTAAACTGAATGCTAGTGGCACAGGATCATCGATTGGAACCCCTAGCCTGAATCCAAATACCAGCCAGAGATCTACAACTGAATATTTCCCTGACACTCAGTCCAGCAATTCTGAATCTACCCCGAAACAGGTATTCAGCAACGGAAGAGTTGTCAGTGGTGCAAGTCTTTCTAAGAAGAAGAGTCACCCTGAAAAAATGTTGGCTTACAGCAATGATGGTTCAGGTAATCATACATTTGTCATTAAACCAAAGAAATAAGTTCCACCTGAAGTTTTTAATGTCTAGTGACTTGTCCCCCTTCTTTGTTGTATTTTACTTACCCTTTTTTAATATTTAATCTTAGTATTTTCAATCTTTTAATCCACTCGCTACTCTTGTAATATTAATTAGTAATTTTAATGTATACTATACTATCAATTTTATTGAAGTCTATCTTTTGGTTCGCGGCACGTGAATGTTATGATGTTAGCTATCCCCGTAAACTGTTTTTATTTGTATCACAGACTGATCAACACAAATATACAAACTATACTAGATTACAGTAAGAATTGAAGTTATAGCTTACTATTGTGGGAGTTATAGAGTAAAGGGTTAAAATAGATCAGTGATGATACAACCTGATCAAACCTACATTCAACAACATCTAAGATCAATTATAATTCATTCATTAGATAATTTCAATTATTCTAATGCAGAATTTGCTTGTGAAAGATTACTAGCAGATGATCTGGAGAATTTAGATTCGATATACTTGTATTGTAATACATTATTTAGACGGGAGAGGTACAAATCATGCTTTAATAAATCTAGTAATTTGCCAGATCATTTGGGGTGCAGTTTCATTTATGCTAAGCTGTCTTTAAAATTGAAGAAATATAAGGAAGGCATCTTTCAGTTGCTCAAGGTAAGTTATCTATATAATGAGAGTTCCACAATGTATCATGACGGCAAGTTCAACTCGGCATTTTTTACGACACCCCAATCGAGGTACAATTATGAAAATGCTAGATCCGTACTTCCAGATCTGTCAACCATATATCACTTGTTAGGGGATTTGTATAAAGGAATCGGGGACACGAAGAATAGTGCACTTAATTATGCCCAGGCATTAAAATACAATCAGTTTGATTATGAGGCATTTCAGGAATTGTGCAAGTTGGGTGTAAATACGAAAGTTAAAGCAATCTATAAATCTAATCTGGTGTTCAATACTCAAATTCAAGCTCAAATGAAAGATATGGATAACCATAATCCAATAAGTGATCCTGGTGGCACAAATATTTCCAATCCATTCTCTGCCACAACTCCAATTAATAACAGTAATAATAATGCTACTCTTAATAACGCAACAAATAATAATAATAATAATAATGCTAATAAAAATGTGAATACTGATGATAGTTTTACTAATCCAGTCTCTACACCTCGAGTGACGGCGCCTGCTATTCCTGATGCTCCTATAAGAAAAGCCAGCAATCATGAACCATTGACTAATAGATTTGAATTCACTAAACCAAGTTTCCCTATTGACACATCCAATCCTTTAGATTCAAATTCAAGAAAGCCTAAACGAGAGAGTACATATTCTAAAATAACTTCTAGATTAATTTCTCAGCCCTCAACTAATAACAAGGTGGTTGATTCGAATACCACTGCTAACACAAGCAACAATAATCTTAATAAGAGGCCAAGTGTACGTAGTGGGTTGAAGAGAAATAGTCCTAATATTGTACCTAATGTTAACCCAGCTGGTGATCGCCAACAGACACCGTTAAGCCTAATGGCAAATAAGGAAATTGAATTGAGTGATAACTATTTGCTTGAGTTATATATTATTTTTTCAAAAGGCTTTAAATGTATGTGCAAATATGATTGTTACAAAGCCATTAGAATATTAGAATCATTGCCTCAGAAAGAAAAAGAAACACCGTGGGTTTTAAGTAAGCTTGGTAGATTACATTACGAGCTTGTCAATTATAAGCAATCGGAATATTTCTTTGTTAAATTAAGGAAACTAGATAGAACCAGACTCGAAGATATGGAATACTTTTCAACTTTATTGTGGCATTTACATAAAAAGATAGAGCTAGCATACCTTGCCAATGAATTGCATGATTTAGATCCGGAATCGCCTATTACTTGGTGTACTATCGGAAACTTATTCTCATTAACCAGAGAGCCGGATGAAGCTATTAAATGTTTTAATAAATCTATTAAATTAGATGAAAATTTTACATATGCACACACGTTAAAGGGCCATGAGTACTTTGGTAATGATAACTACGAAATGGCTTTAGAAAGTTTCCGCATAAGTTTGTTGATCGATTCCAGACACTATAATGCGTTATATGGTATAGGGATGGTTTACATTAACTTAGGGGACTACCAAAAGGCTGATTATCATTTCCGTAAGGCAGTGTCCATTAACCCTATAAATATTATTTTAATCTGTTGCGTGGGAATGGTTTTAGAAAAAGTTGGTAAGAATAATTTAGCGTTGAGACAATATGAACTAGCTAATAAAGTCCAACCTTTGAACCCATTGCCTATTTTCAAGAAGGCGCAATTATTATTTTCAATGCAACAGTTCCTGCAAGCACTTCAATACTTTAATATTTTGAAAGATTTAGCTCCCGATGAAGCTTCTGTTCATTTCCTATTAGGCCAATTGTATAATATTCAAAATGATAAATTCCAAGCCATTAAAGAGTTCACTATAGCCCTTAACTTGGATCCAAAGGGAAATTATTTAATCAGAGAAGCAATGGAATCTTTAAAAGATAAATAGACAATATGATTGTATAGTAAATATCGTAATATTATCTTAATAATGATTGAACTCGTGTTATCGTATCGGAAATTTATTTCTCGAACGCATAGAAGTATTAATGCGTACAAAAAACGATTACCAAAAAAAAAAAAACAAAATAATGATCTGTTCTTCCTTTATAGGTACAATCTTAAATACAACTGGATACTTGTTCATATTATAATTGCATGTATTAGAAACGCCTGTTTATAAATTTGGACACATTGATTTAACAAGCAGTTAAGTATTGGTTAAAATATGAGAAATTTCATTTTCATAATTTCCATCTTATTGCAATGTATACTTTATGTAAATGCAAATAATTTTGGATTTTCACCAAATTACTATCGGAAGGGGGATAAGGTTGATTTGCAAGTGAATAAAGTTGAATCTGATAACACGCAATTACCGTTTAGTTACAAAGAATTACCATTCGTTTGTCCGCCAGCTAAACCCGTGCATCTTTCACTAGGTGAAATTTTGAGAGGAGATAGGTTATGGCTAAGCAAGTACGATTTACAATTTGGTGTCGATATGCCATGTATGAGGTTATGTGATTTGGTTAGTAAAGAAAGTGGATTACAAAAGGCCGATTTTTTAATCCGAAACGGATACGTTGTTCACTGGCTAGTTGACGGTTTACCTGGGGCGACTACTTTTGTTTCGGGAAACCGAAATAACAAATACTATGCAGCAGGTTTTCCATTAGGGTTTGTCAATGAAAAAGATAATCTCAGTTATATTTATAACCACGTTATGATTGTCATCAGATATCATAAAGAACCACATAATCATAATTTGAACACTATTGTTGGTTTTGAAGTTTATCCTAAGAGTGTTAGTAATGAGGAATGTCCAGGGGCTTCCAAGAACTATGAAAACTTTGCAATTACTTTCGAAAAGGATTCAAAGGAGCAGCTTGTGCCGAAGAAATCTGTTATTCCATATTCTTATTCAGTTTACTGGCGTGAGGATAGTACAATCGACCATAATTCGAGATGGGACCTATACTACGAAAATGAAACGAGCTCAAATCATCAAATTCACTGGTTTTCCTTTATTAATTCCATTGTTTTGATGTTTTTGTTATCATTAATTGTTGCGATAGTCTTGTTGAGAGTTTTGAAATCGGACATCCAATCTAATACACCAGCTTTACCAACTAATGAATTTGATACCAATGCTAATTCGTCTTGGAAATCTTTGTCTAATGATATCACCAAGAAGCCAACCTTACCACTAGTTCTTTCAACCTTAGTTTCAAGTGGTATTCAGTTAATTATTGCTACTATTGGGGTGATCTTCATATTTGTTATTAACTCGAACTTTAATATTGGAACATCACCGTCAAGTGCATTATTCAATAATCATCAAGGCGCATTTTTTTCAATTTCGTTGTCGTTCTTCGTTATTTCTGGTATTATACCATCATTCTGCGGTATCATTTTGCATAAGATTTTTAACAATGATTATTTGAATTCTACGTATAGTGTTTCGAAAAATATTTCATTATCATTATTATTCAGTGGCTTTTTACCAAGTGTGATTTTATCAATAATGCTCTTCCTCAATCTTTTTGTTTGGGCAAAAGAAGCTTCAACAGCCTTACCATTTGGAACAATAATTATTTTGCTATTAGTCTTTTTCATTATCGAATTGCCTTTAGGTTTATTAGGTGGTTATTATGGTAATAGATATAAATTTGATAATAAATCATTTTTATTATCTAATAGTGGTGAAAGAGAAGGGGAACCTAGAAAATCGACAGAGGGATACAACAAGAAAAAGTCTCCTTGGTTACTCAACCCGATTTACCATACAATTGTGTTTGGTTTGATTCCATTCGGAATAGTTTACGTTGAACTATTATTTATTTTCAACTCAGTATGGTTAGAAAAGACTACATTCTACTACATGTATGGGTTCTTATTGTTGACATCAATTATATTGATTGTTATAATTGCAGAATCAACTATAATAGCTACATATTTATCCATTGCAGTTTATAATAATCCAAAATGGCATTGGTTATGTTTCAACGTTGGCTCTAGTATTGGGTGGTATATACTCGGATACTCCTCGTACTATTTTACGTACTATTTGAATATCAGTGATTTTGTTAGTATTTTATTATACTTTTCATACATGGCATTGGCCTGTGGATTAATAGGAATTGGTTGTGGATCTGTTGGTGTTTTGACTGGCTTGTTGTTTATCAAAAAGATCTATGGTGTTGTTAAAGTTGATTAATAGACATTTATATATAATTTATATAACACTCATAAGTACAAAGAATTTAATAAATCATAAGACGTTTATTGTTTTTTTGCAGATAGTAAATCTTCTAATTAAAAATGGAAATAAAAATAAAAAATGAAGAATAGTTGTACCTAATCTAAAGAAGAAGCACCAGTAATAATATCAACTAATTCGTTAGTAATAACGGCTTGTCTGGTTCTGTTATATAAGATAGAGTAAGAGTTAATCATATCACCAGCATTCTTGGAAGCGTTATCCATCGCATTTCTTCTGGCAGAAATTTCAGAAGCATAACCTTCAGCCATAGCAGTTAAAAGAGAGTTAGCTAATGAGAAATCAGCTAAAGTTTCAGCAACGTTTTCACCTTCTAATTCATATTTGGATAAACCTGGAGCTTTTTCAATAGCATCAGATGCAAAGATAGCAAATTTAGTTGGTTCGAAAGAAACACCACTGACGAACTTATTGTATAAAATTTCAACGTTTTCGTATTTACCTAATTTTTGAATTTCATCAGCAATCAAGGCAACTTCATGGAAGTTTGGTGCTTCTTTACCAACACCGTTAAACGCCAATCTCATTTGCTCATTGTGGGTTCTGTTTAATTGAACCTTGACTTTATCACCAATGGCAACAAGGTCAACGGCACCGTTCAAAGCTTCAATTCTCTTTCTGGCAGATTTAGCAATTTGTGAGTGAATGGAACCACACAAACCTTTATCGGATGAGACGACGACTAACAAGGTCTTGTCAACTTCGGCGGTTTCTGGTTCAGCATTCTTGTAGAATTCTGAGTCGGACTTGTTGAAAACTCTTGACGCAGTCATGGCTCTTTGGGCCTTGTTTAAACGGGTAGAAGCAACAATCTTCATGGTCTTGGTAATCTTTTCAATGTTCTTAATGGACTTAAGACGCATTTCAATTTCACGTAAAGTAGCATAGTTTCTAGATATTGTTAGTATTTATTCGTGGGTTTAGTCCTCAAGACCCGGGATTCTGGGTGATCGAAAGTCAAGTTTCGTTCCATAATATTCCATCAACGCAAATAAACTCATTGCAGTTTTCCCTCTATATCACTTCAATGGTCCTATATCATTCCTCCTTTATCATATCACTTAACTCGTCTCAATTAACGAACTTCGACCCTGGACGTTATTTTTCATTTTCGACACCCTCTCGTTTATTGTACTGAATCCGCTTAATTCATTAGTTTTCTACATACCTTGCACCGGTAGTACGGGCAACTTGGGCAGCACCTAAACGAAACATCTTCCAATTATCAATTTAGTTAAAGTATTCCTTTAATGAATAACTTGTTAAAATCAACCTAAACAGTTAGAGCTGAACAAAATCGGGATTCGACTGTACCTCGCTGAAAACATTTCATTGGTTAAACAATGCGGTACATACACGACCATAATATTTATTTAGTATGGACGGAATCTACACCTAGTGGGATCTACTGGAACCGATTGTAATGGACAAATATCGTATTAATAAACATATGAATGTAGGGAAACGTTATGGTATAACGTTGAAGTCACAGGCGTAGGCCCGTGACGGATGAAAATAATATAAAAATGGGAATAGCCCGAATCTTGAAGCGTAGAACGGGTAAAGACAGTAATGCTACGGCATACACCGTAAGAATACCCTAGAGTAACCTCCTCAACATGTCATGCTATGGACAACCGTGTCGCTGCCCCACAGCATGTACATCAAAAAGGTATCTCTCAAGCTTGATATAATGCATAAAACCCATGCCAGCCGTGTAGCTACACCTACTGCGATGGATCGTTCTTTTGGTAGCCCAAGTACCCTTGCAATGGATATGTTTCGATCATCTTCATGTACTTCAATATCAATGGTCTGCAGTTCTTTTGAGCATCTTCTCCATGGTACTGCTTGCACTTTCTCAACGCTTCGTGTGTGATTCTCAAGGAGTATGTTCTGATCCATTGTTCCCTCAACATTGAAGTCCTGGCCTGTTGTACTTCGGGGAACTTCTCATAGTCGATGTCATCGAACGAGACTAGTTCTGGTCTTTTATGGTTGTCGTAGTCACTTAAACCTATTTTTCGTTAGTATTGCTGCATAACACTCATTTATCTCTAACTCCGTCTACTTCTCGTCCACTTTCCATGCGTTACATACTCATTTTGGTCTATATTACCACTTGAATCGATCTATATCTATTGATTTAACACTGGCTCTCATTATAAATGGTGAATTTTAACTGGTTATACTGCTCGCCAAAAGACACGACCTCTGAATTTTCCACCTCAATAAAGGCACGTGACTTTAGTTAGTACCGCTATTGTTAGTTTGATGAAAAGTTGACCCTAAGTATACCAAGGTACTAATTGAAAGGAAATAAACAGTTATACAGAGAGAATGAGCAAGGTTTCGTCAAGTGGTAAGACGGAGAGTTCTAAATCTGTTATTTTCAAATTCAATGCGAGTTTAGTTGCGTATGCACATGGATTATTTGCCTATTCTGCGTTCTTTTCAGCACTTATCGTTGGATGTTTGTTACATTACCACAAGATTGTTGAAAACTCGTCGTTTGGCTATCCAGACGAGTGGTTTCCAAGTGTATCTGCGACCATTGGGGACAGGTATCCGGAGAGATCTGTTTTTCAGATTTTGATTGCGTTGACTTCAGGCCCCAGATTCTTGTTGTTACTTTTCAACTTCATTCGGTTGTATAAGAAGAATTCTGCGATCCCCTACGTTGCGTTTGTCTCAGGGGTCATAAGAACGTTTACTTGTGGTGGATGGGTGTATATTACTTCGACCGATGACCACGATTGGCATGACATTTTCATGATTAGTTACATTGTGTTAACGATCCCATGGACCGTATGCATCACTATGTTGTCTCCATCCGGGACGTCAGTGCGCAGAGGAAGAGCAATCACGGCCCTGACTTTCTTTGGTATGTTAGTGCCTTTGGTTTACTGGTTTATTCAGCATAAGGTACACGTTAGAGCCGGTGCTTATTCAGTTTACGCATACTTCGAATGGGCCTTGATCTTATTAGATGTGGGATTTGACATGTGGTCGGTTATCGATTTTTCCGATTTGGAAGTGATTCTTTGCGGAACTGGGATTGAGTTTGTTACCGCATCATCCAGCACCACTGTTGTGCCAGAGCAAACCAAATCAAACGAACTTAAGAAGCAATTAGCAGCTGGCGACGAGTTTACGTTTTTCGAATTCCTTATTAATACTACCAATGCGTTCATGTTCTGGTCTATTGTCACATCTTTATTATTATGTGTTTGGTATTTTCCATTGTGGCATATGGGTATTTCTGGGTATGAAGCTGTTGTTGCTTTGTTCATTTTTGCACCTTTGCTATTAACCGTTCCATTCTTAAGGAATTTCTTCAGCAGATTTCCTTTCCTTACAAGAGCTTTGGCGGTATTACTTGGTATTGGGGCTTACAAGGTCGAGGAACCAGAAAGTAGGTTATTGACTATTTCCGCTGGTGCTTCATTCACGATTGTGTCTTTCGTGAATGAATCGTATTTTTTGTCAAATCAACCCAAGAAATTCAATTCGTATGCAGTTTCCTTCATCGTAGGTATATTGGCAACTTCTGTTGTTAAATTCTTATGTTACTCAAACAATCCTATTTGGCCTGTTATGCATAATGAAAATGGAGGGTATAACAACATTGGTATATTTGTTGGTTTAGTATCTGCATTATTCACTCCATCCTTACATTCTACTACTATTAAAACAAGCTCGAATAGAACCGGAGGTTCTATATTGTTAGCGGCATTAGGTTTTGGCGGCTATTATTTTTCAATTCAATCCTACTTGAGCGATTCAGCAACATTGGCTTTATGGTCTTGGAATGGTTATCCTATTACTGGACCAACCCCAGTTACTGGTGCTTTGTTTAATATCACTGCAATCATTTTCGGTATTTTGATTTCTATTAAGCTTCATGCTGATACTTTAAGTAGTAAGTACTACAACTTGATTGTGGGTGGTGGTAGTGCGTTTATTCTCTATAAATGTGAGGGATGGGCAGGCTATGCTGGTGCTTGTGTGTATTCAGCATACATTGCTTCCATATCACCAATAATTTGGCAATCTACTGTTGGATATAACCCAGCATTGTTGTTCTCATTTGCTTTCCTTTTTGAAATTGTGATTGCATTAGCTAGTATTTGGATCGTTGCTTATGCGTTTGTTCCTGGTGGATGGTTGTTAAGAGAGAGAACGGATATTGTTTTATCCTTTTCGTTTGTTATGATTTTATGTGGTGTGCTCAATTATAACTTGAGAAACAAGAGTACTCATATAACTCGTACAAAGATTGGTGCAAAGAGGGTCTTCAAGCACGCCTTGAGTATTTTAACAGTGTTATTAGCTATGTCTATTGCGATTACCTTCAAGAGAATTCCAACAGAACCTTTTGTCCCATATAATCTGTCCACAGAATCATTTACCGCAGGTATCTGGTGTGTTCATTTTGGTTTGGATAATGATATGTGGTCAAGTGAGATAAGAATGAGAGATTTAATAAGGGATGCTGAACTTGATATTATCGGCTTATTGGAAAGTGATACTCAACGTTTGATTGGTGGTAACCGTGACTTCACCCAAACAATTGCTGAGGATTTAGGAATGTATGTTGACTATGGCCCCGGACCAAACAAGCACACTTGGGGTGCTGCATTGTTATCAAAATTCCCAATTATTAATTCTACGCACCACTTGTTACCTAGTCCAGTTGGGGAATTAGCTCCTGCTATTCACGCGACTTTAGATATTTATGGAGAAATGGTTGACGTTATTGTCTTCCATTCTGGACAAGAAGAAGACGAAGAAGATCGTAGATTACAAAGTTTAGGCGTTGAAGAAATTATGGCCAATTCAACTAGACCGTTAGTCTTGTTAAGTTACTTAGTCACAAACCCTCACGAAGGAAACTATAATACCTATGTTAGTGAAAAATCAAGAATGCATGATATCGACAATACTGACTGGGACAGATGGTGTGAATATATATTGTTCAGGGACTTGAAGAAGGTTGCATACGCAAGGATTTCAAGATCTACAATCACCGATACTGAACTTCAAATAGGGAAGTTTAAATTGTTAAATGAAGCTGAGAAACAAGAATACAACGAGCAATTTTTATACGGTAACAACTTTGTTGATGAAAGTGATATCGATGAAAACTTAAGAATGCCGGAATTATTTAGAGGTGATGGTGTTAGAGGCCACAGGTACCATGTGTTTGATGAACCACGCTATTTTGCGCAAGAAAATTGACTTTATATATAGATATTTAAAGTAGACATTATTTATTGGTATTTTGTGTAGAAAGTGAGGATTTTAGTGTAACATAAAACCGAACCCCAACATCATTATTCCTATTCGATATTTCTGCAAATATTCTCCATTATAATCGCGTATAGTACATTCTAGTATGCCAGACTTTGTAAAGGAGGATAGTCTAAATGCTTCAGAGCTTGAATTGCAAAAAGCAAAGGCAAAAGAAGAGAATGAGAAACATATCTTCGACGATGAGCCCGAACGAAAATCATTATACGATCAATTAAAGGAGAGTAAAGGTATGTTGACTAATTTGTATTTACAATAATCAATACAATTTCTAACATTTCTAGAGCAAAAGCAATTAGAATATCAAAAATTGTTGGAGACTCAGAATTCTTCTTACAAATTGGATGAAAAGTCTGCAAAATTTTATGACGAATTGAGACAAAAAGAAAAGGAAGTAGAAGAATTGAATAAAAAATCGGAAAATGAGCGATTAAATACATATAGAAACTTGAAGAAGGCCCGAAAGCATACGAGGGTTACTCCATCGATCGTACCCGAAATATCGTCTAAGTCATCCATAGTTATTCGAAAACGCAAAACTAATCAAGATGATAATAGACTACAAGAGAAAAAGCTGAAGGATAATCCTAAATCACTATCAGACCTTGGAAAGCAGATTTTGACAGATCTGGATGAAAAGAAGCCTGGCGAAATACCGAAACAAACCTTGGACTCACCTCTGGATAAAATACGGCAGCCCTCTAAAACTAACCCTCTACTTCAGAGTATTGGGGACTACACGTCTAGTGATGAAGAATGAAATGTAGACGTATTAAGATAGATAACTGTAATAGAAATGGATAGTAATACTGTAACCAAATCAACTAAGTGCGCGTACCGTTTTCATAATTTTCATCGAATATCAGAATTTCAAATTTAGGTAGTTTTAATGAATATATTTTCGTTGTCACTAGTAACGCTTGGTAAATAGTTATATTCCAAAAATGTATGGTTCATTATTTCAGTCGGCTACCAGAATAATATTTGGCAAGAAGCCATCTATTAATACATTAATTCAAACGAGGAATAAAATGAAGACACATAAGGCTGCGGCTAAGAGATTTATCAAGACTGGAAATGGATTTAAAAGAAAACAAGCGGGTAGAAATCATGGAAATGGAGGATTCAGTGCAAATTCTATTCGTCAGTTAGATTCTTTTGTGCCCGTGACGGCTAAAGGAGGTCATTTGAAGAAGTTGAAAGGTTCTTTATAAGTCAACATTAATGAAGATAGATCATCAAATTTACATGAGATGTGCTCTAGTAGGCACGTAAATTTTACTTGTATATACAACATATTATTAATGTAATAAACACTTTAAATATTCTATTACTAGTATGTATTTTGTAGAAATTGATTATTTTTGTTTATGTTCAATTTCTTTCCATTCTCCTGATTTTTTATTTTTCTTCAATTCAGCAGTAGGGAAATAATGGTAGTTTGTTTTAACAGATATAGCAACTGGGACGTTGTCGAACGACACTAATCTCAATTTAATGTAAGTGTTGTCGCTGATATCCCTAACTGCCAGCATGAAAGATTCCAAATCTTTAGTTTCTTGATCGTTAACATGCGTGATAAAACTGTTTGTTACAATCCCATATTGGTGTGCTGGTCCACCGGAGTTTTTGCGAGTAACATAAACTTCAGAAGGAATTTTTTCCATTAATTGGCGAACACCATGATGTGGTGCTTGCAAAATAGACCCACACCAAAATACAACATGTGAAGTATTCAAACTTGTTGTCTCAACGGTTGGAACAGTAATATCCATTTCCTTCTTTTGTCTTACAATCTTGAAGTCCAAGCTTGGCTTATTATACATAATTTTTAAATCTCTCATTGTTTTAACGATCGAACCATTAACAGACAATAAAATGTCACCATTCTTCAAAGGGTTGGGGAGTTGATTTAATTTTGCAGCTGCAACCCTCTCAACCGATAAAAACTTTAATTCATCATCACATACCTTTTCAAATTCTGTAATCCACTTTTGGGTTACACCTCTAGTTCTTCCTTGTAAAATAGTAATAGATGAAAATTCAGCATCTAAGATTCTTAAGTCAACAGGAATTTTGTTTTCCTTTAATTGGTTAATAACAGCCAAAACATCCGTCACATCTAAACCCATTCTATACATTCTATCAGTAGTTTGATCACAATTACTTTCACCAAGATAACTTAACCAGAACGAGCGAATTGTACCATCCTTATCAGCTAAAATACCAGCATCACACTCTTGACAGAGTTTGCTATCCAAAAGTATACATTCCAAATTGGTTCCTCTATAACGTGGTGATAATGATGCAGCAGGGACATTAAGAGAAGAGATAGCACTAACTTTGACATCATCCGTTACTAACCTCAAATTATAATTGTAGCCAACGAAGAAAGATTTTTCTCCTCTCTTCAATGGCTTGTCGCTGAACTTTGGCGTCTGAACATCAGCTAACACAAGTTTTGGATCGTACTTAACTATAGCATAGTTTTGGTTAGGGTGTAAGAATACAACTTTACCTGGAATATCCACAGATTCAGCAAAGATGATAAAAATATCGCACATATCATGAGGAACGAATCTTCTGGAAACCAACACGTATCCATTAACTGAATCAACAACAACACCATATCCTATTTCTTTACGATATGGGAACGAGTCCATTGGGACTGGTGCGATAGTTCTCACTTGAACGAATGATCTTACCAATGATGAGCAACCTTGTTTTTCTTCATTTCCAAATGGAATATCTATGTATTTGGCATATTGTGGTTGTAATTCAACAGGAGGCAATGGCTTTTCCTGAATATCTGTAAAATTCCACAAACCACTCTTGTCATCTCTTACAGCCAATCTAAATGTTGATTGCCAGTGTCTTTCAACGTAAATAATTTGAATGCTTTCTGTATGCAAGTCAGACACATGACGGTAGGCAATAGTCACCTTTTGACGGTCTGGAATTTGTTTCATGACTTCAATGAAAGTATCCAAATCAGGCGTCGGCTTGTCATCGACTGATTGAAGTAACCAGCCGGTTTTTTCAAAAGATGAGAATTCAAAAGAACCGGATGCATCGTTAATATAAACACCTTTTACTGGAATACAGTAACACCTGGCAACTTGGTAGGACATCTGATTAAATGAAGCACCCGCGACATCTACATATCTATCAGGGGTGATAGAATGTAAGTCACCAATTTTAATATTTTGAGTAATTTCTTGTCCTCCTCTTTGAATGACAAATTTCAATTCGTTACCGACATTCTCATCCAAAATTTCATCAACTTTGATAAATGTTGCAATGGGTGTGTCATTGATTGAAATTAATGTGTCACCCTCTTTTATTAATTCATCTGAAGGACCCTCTGGTAAAACCAATTCTGCTACTAACAAACCTATCTTATCTGGGAACTCTTTTCTTGCTCTATCTTCAGCTTCTGGCGTCAAACCCAATCTTCTACATTCATCGAATGGCTTTAACAGCCACTCTACCTGTATATCACCTCTGGTAATCGGTTGGGATTCTTGGATACAACGCAAAGCTCTTAATGGTCTATATACTGGAAGGAAGAAATCTGTTGATGCTTCAGAAGAACCACCAGCTTGTATTGCGACAGCATGGCCATCTTCATTAACCACTGGCGACCCTGAAGAGCCACCAGAAGCACTAGCGGCTGCTTGGATATATTCAGTATTAAAATCATTGTAAGTTAAAGCACCGTAATCTGGAGCGTTTCTATCCAATCTTGAAATAAACCCAGCCAAAATAGATAATTTTTCACCAGCATCATTACCAACAACTCTAATTTCAGTTCCTACTTTTGCCAAATCTGGCTTCAATTCAAGTTGGGTAATATCCATATATTTGATAGTCTTAGCATCAAACTGCAAAAATCCAAAGTCATGGACTGGATCACGGTAAATTGGCTTTACTACTGCCTCTTCATGGTTATCAAATACAATATATCCACAAAATGGACCTGGGCCAACGACATGTCTATTGGTTAAAATCAACCCTCTTTCGGCATCGACCACAAATCCTGTGGCTTCACTAACTATGGATGATTCAGTATCGAAGTTACTAACATGCGTAAACTGAATTGAAACAACTGACTTCACCACTTTTGTAATGGTTTCTTGCCACTGGTTGCTGTTGGCTCCTACAGGCATATCAAACATAGGATGCTCTACGCTCTCTTCTGAGAGATAACCATCCAGGTCTTGAGATACCTGTTGAACATACGGCGATGGCATCAGCCTTTTATTAGGTGAATCATTCAACGATCCGTTAGATATCCTCCTTTTCGTGGGAATATCTGGAATGTTATTCATTTCAATATGTAATGCAAGTAGTGAAAAATTAATGCAAAGTTGTAACGTTCAAATTTTCTAACCAAAGTTTATTGATTTATACTTTATACTAAAAAATGCAAAAGTCTGAGTACAGTTTGGTATTATATGACTCGATTTCTATAAGAAGAGTCTCAAGTCTTCGAAATCAAATGAATTACTATCTAAAGTGGTTATATAGATGCAACTGAAAAAAAAAAAATTACTTTGTGTCATAAGACATAAAAGACCGGGTAACCCGAAATTTGCTAGTATATTTCCATATAACTAAGTGTCTATATCTGCTAATATCCTATTTCTCCACGTATCGTGGTATCTGTCTTGCGTTTGGGAATCATAGTCTACATTTGGATGTATCATCGTACCAAAGCGCTCGAAAATTTCCCAGCCTTGACCTAATTTTGCATCAATTTCTCTCCTTTCGATATCTTCGGTTGACGTAGATTTTCCAAAAATATAGGTCACGTCAAGATCAGTTATCCATGGCTCGTCCTTGACGGCATCCTCTATTATATTACACCAAAGTAGCATATTCCATCGCATGAGCCCCCCTTTTTGATATTGGAATAGTTGGTTTTGGAATTGGGTTTTGGCTCCGATCTTCTTTTGGAGTAGTTGGTGGTTTATTCTGATGTAGGCAGCATTTATCATGCCGCATGCTAGGAGCCATTCATTCTTCTTTGTGAATTTATGTTTGTGTGAAATAAATGACTCTACTAGCTTGGGGGTTATTGAAGATGGGATAAAGAAGTTATTGGCAAACGAAATGAAATCGGCAATGGTGATTTGTCTCTTGACGTATTTATTGGTGGAGCTGGGAGTATTGGGAGTCGAATCAGTGCTAGTTTTGCGATTAAATGGGGACTCCACGTCCTTGAATGCCAGGTTTGTGGCCCCATCAGGTTTTTTGGGGCCATCGTCACGCAACGCCTGGAGTTTCTTCAACGGAGAGCTGATATTGGGCGTGCTTTTCGCCGGAGAGAGCTTCTGGATTTTCGATGGCGATGAAGTGGGCGTTGTGAAGTTCAGACTCCGTTGTGATCTTCGTTTTGTAGGACTCGTGTGCGGTGATGGCGTGGCTGATCTCTCTTGATCCAATAAGTTGACACGAAAATCATCCAAAAACTTGGTGATTAGCTTTGGCTGTACAGGAATCTTCCGAGTCGATGGCTCTGGGAGCTTCAATGCCCGCCTATACTTTTCTGCTGCCAAATATGCACAGAAATGGCCCCTTGCAATCTCAGCTCGATTGGATAGCACTGGGTTTTTCTGCAAACTCAACAGGTATAAATAATCTGCGAACGAAACTAATTGCGCAGGATAAGGCTCTGGATGCGACGGTATCACATCTTTGAGTGACTGCTTCAATTGTGTGCTACTCATTCCATAACACGTTGGTTTACTCTATTTGCCTTAATACACCCTACATTTGATATTCTAAAATGTACAAATTATAAGGTCATGTGACCATTCACCCGTCGTGTCCGGGTAAGAGTTCACGAAATTTTAACCAACCAGAATTTCATGATTTTTGGTTACTACCAACTGTAGGATAGTGATCTTCAAGTGTGTTTAGCAGACGATATCACGAAATATATCATATACGGAAGTAATATAATGTTATCGAGACAAATAACCAGGCCATTGAATTTGGCAAGTGTTCGTTGTTTCTCCTTGAGCAACAACCTTAGACAAAAAGTGCCAGAATTATATGACCATGTACAATCACCTAAGGAAGTGGTTTCAGGTGCCCCAAAAGAATTAACTACGAACAGAGTTGTCAGAATCTTCAAAGAGGCCAAGCCAGCCACCCAATCAGGTAATCACAACAGCAGTCACTGGAAATTAGACTGGGATGTTTTGGGTAAAGGAAACAGATGGGAAAATGACTTGATTGGATATCAATCGTCGGCCGACTACATGCAAGGTACCATTATGCATTTTGACACCAAGGAAGGTGCCATCAGATTTGCCCAGGGCCAAGGCTGGGACCATTATGTCCAAGAACCAAAGCAAAGACACTTCAGGAAGAAAGAGTATGCCACCAACTTCTTGCATTCCTCTGGACCTTTGAAGCACATCAGAACAAAATAGACTTATTTCTGTTTCCCGGGCGTCCGTAGACGTACCCTTGCATCCAAGAGTCCCTGTATTCTAGGTCGTGACAAAATTTCCCATTTTTCACTACTGACATGATCAGTGAAGTATTTTTTTGTTTCGGACGCAACATGCATTCACTGTTAGTGCTTCTTGCACACCTCCCTATATGTAGCTCTAGATCATAGTCTTTTTATTCAATATATATTTAATACGTTCGGATATTGTACTGCATATAAATATAGAGCTAATCTTTTGAGAGTTCAGTATAAACAAAAAATTAAAACCGTTGTAGTGGAAATTACGTATTGAACTAACGTAATAATTCATTACAGTGAAGAAACAGTTGGTATCGAAAGCTTATTCTTTGCTGAGCCTTTAGGTTATTTTTCTTTCATTCAGATCCCTTTTTTGTATATAGTGCCGTGATAACGCAGGAAATTATAGATAAACATAGTCAATAGGGCATTTGGGAATTACATTGAGCGGAAGCTAGTTGAATAATTCCAGGAGCATAAACAGAGTATGTCATATAATCCATATCGACTGAGAAATTATAACGGTGGCTACTCCGATAGGCAACAAAGGCCGTATTATCGGCAGGACTCCAAACATTCATACAGAGATCAATATAATGGAAGTGGGGCATACACAGGTAATAGAGGAAACTACAGTTCTGGTCAAGGCATGCATTCCTTGGATGAATCTACCTATATGGCTGAATCCTCACGTAACCAACCAAATAGTCTTGGTCCAGATAATAGAAGGGCCCCGTTAGGATCTAAACTACCAGAGACGGAAAATTCGACGAAAATAATCCCAGGGACTAACCCAAGCACAGGGGTCAACCCCACTGACTCAAAATTTACCAGGCTATTGCTTCATCGTGATTTACTGAAAGATATTGAATTCTCGAATGAAATTGACGCGAAAAAGAATTATAAAGTCTTATATGATCCAGACCTTGACAAGGCACTTCCAAAAGCAGAACGTAAAACAAAACAGAGAAAGATTAGGTTTAACGGTGAGTCATTTTCAGGTAGTGAAGTGACTGATCCTAGAAAATCTACCTCTGGCAGCGCGTCGGCATATTTCCTCAAGCCAAATAAAAGATCTAAGAAGTTTCCTTATAAACAACTTCCACAACCCAAGTTCATATTTGACAAAGATTCCTTAGGACCACCCCCACAGACGGAGTTAGTAGTATGGGATTTACCAACAACGACAAGCGAAGTATACCTCACTAATTTTTTCAGAAGTTATAGTGACCCGATCAAAGATCTAAAATTTATTAATGATCCCTTAAATGCTGTTCCTTTGGGGATTGCCACTTGTAAATTTCAAGGAAATCCAGATAAATCAATGCGTATTGCCAAAAAATTCATTAACAATGTTAAGGTAAGTCATACTAAAATCGATGGGGTGGAATTAAAAATTGCACTTAATGATCATGATAATAAACTCCTTGACTCTAAAATAAAAATTGCGCAAGATAAATTACGAATCGCAAGACTTAAAAGAGAAGAAGATGAGAAAAAACGGCATAAACAGATACAAGATGCTGAAGAAAAGAAAAGAAAAGAATCTGAAAGAGCGGAAAAGGAAAGACGGTTACAAGAATCAAAACAATCATCTAGAGATTCAAACATGTCAAAGCACAAACCCAATACTACCACATTATCAATAAGACATCATAACAAGGTTATTTCTGGTGTATTTTTGCCAAGAGAATTAAATCGTTATATTAAGGACCGTCCATACATTTTCATTAATGACAAATATGTACCAACTAGAAAGATATCTCCACAGGATATAAAAAAGTTTCTTAACAAATATGATTGGACAAGAATACTTCCCGACAGATCTGGATTTTACGTTGTATTCAATACATTAAAAGAATGTGAACGGTGCTTTATAAATGAAGATGGTAGAAGATTTTTCGAATACAGAATGTTTATGGAATTTGCATTACCCGAAGGGTTTTTTGAAAATGGGCCGTCCGTATCCTCTAATGATGACACTGAATTATTAGTGGCCAAGAAGAATGATGTGGTTGAAGAGGCTAGTAATATGTTGATCAAGGAGTTTCAAAACTTTTTAGCGAAGGATATCAGAGAAAGAGTTATTGCACCAGTTGTTCTTGATTTATTGAGTCATGATAAATATCCTAAATTAGTTGAAGAACTTAAAGCCAAAGAAACGGCTGCAAAGCAATCAGCTCCTCCTGTGAGCGTTGTCCCACAAATAAAACAAAATGCATTGTCAATTCTTGCATCGAAAAAGAAGCAACAGGTAGCTCTACCTAGCTTCCGAAAGAAGGAGGACTCTACAAAGAAAATCTTAACGTCTCGCCTAGGCTCTACCGGTAAGAAAAGAAATGTTATTCCAATGCAACATGCACTTAACTATGATCACGAGTCTGATTATTCAGACGAGGACGATTCTAGTAGATCCGCCACTCCGTTGACTCCGACGTTGAAGAGAGACAGGAGTCCTACTGTAAGCAGTATTGGTATCGAAGGAGATTTTGATGATGAAAGCCTGAAACCTCTGAAAAAGAAACAGAAGAAGACTCAATTACAGCAATCGTTTTTGTATGAATCTTCGTCGGATGAAGAAACGGAAGCCCCAGATAGGGATGACAAGATTGAAACCGAAAATGAGGTTGATAATGATGAAATTGACTATTCCAACATTGACAAAATATATCAACCCACAGAAGATATCCCTAGACCAGTCTACGAAGAAACTCCACGGTTTCCTAATGAACCATTCGACTTGGATGCATTTCAACACATTATTAAAGATGATGAAGATTTGGATTTAGCGCAAAAAGTATTTGCAGATATTACAAGTGAAAAAGGAATCACTAACATGGAATACTGGGCATGGAAGCAGAAAGACATTAAAGCGAAGGCTGGTGCTCAAGAGATTTCTGAAGAATTAGAAGTTATCGAACCTCTAGATTCCCGATTTGATTCTAAAAGCGGTGCATTTAGAAGTGAAGGGTATAGAAAAATACCTGATGCAGACAAGATTGAATATCTACCACATCGTCGTAAGATTCACAAACCCATTAAGACAATTCAACACGACGAAAATGAGAATACAGGGGGTACCAATTCTACAACAAGTAACAACAACAATAATTTTCAAAGTTCAAGAGTCAATAGAGCTAATAATAGACGGTTTGCTGCAGATATTAGTGCCCAAAAGCAAATGCTTGGAAGTGAAACTGATATTTTGAATTTGAATGCTCTTACAAAACGTAAGAAGCCTGTTTCATTTGCGAGATCTGCTATTCACAATTGGGGTTTGTATGCATTGGAACCAATTGCTGCCAAAGAAATGATTATTGAGTACGTTGGTGAAAGTATTAGACAGCAAGTTGCTGAGCATAGAGAACGAAGTTATTTGAAAACAGGTATTGGATCTTCATATCTTTTTAGAATTGATGAAAACACCGTGGTTGATGCGACGAAGAAGGGTGGTATTGCAAGATTTATTAACCATTGTTGCAATCCTAGCTGCACAGCTAAAATTATCAAAGTGGAAGGGAAAAAGAGAATTGTTATTTACGCCTTACGTGATATTGATACAAACGAAGAGCTAACTTATGATTACAAGTTCGAGAAAGAGACTAATGATGCCGAACGTATCAGATGTTTATGTGGTGCCCCAGGCTGTAAAGGCTACTTAAATTAAATAGCATATATTTTAATAGAACGTATACGCGTTTGGTAAAAAAATTGATCCAATGTACAATCACGACATACTGAAGTAAACCACTAAGTAATGTCTAAGTTAATGTTTAGTCGTTGTCTAAAATAAGATACAGCTCATTTATTATGATCCGTAATCGAGGCTTTAGACTACCGAGTAGACTTATAAAGGATCGATTAAGAAGAATAATAGTTGCAAGGTATTTTTCGATATCTTCACCTCACAAACAACCAAAGAAGACGAAAGTACTCAAGTCCATTCGTAATACTATCAATGATTCTCATATTCCAGAACAACTTTCAGTACCAGATTGGGATAGAGGTGGAAGGACCCATACTGAAAGCTTAACTCCTTTATATGCCTCAATGAAAAACCTAATTGATTCTAACCCAGGGTGCGTTTGCTTAATACAAGTGGGAAGTTTCTACGAACTATACTTTGAACAAGCTGAAAATTATGGTCCCAAGTTGGGTCTAAAGGTTGCTACAAGGAAAACAAATAATTACACCATACCCATGGCTGGATTTCCAACGTATCAATTACAAAAATTTGTTAAATCTCTTGTACAAGACTTGGAGGCCAATGTTGCAATCATTGATCAATATCCATTAGAAAAAAGTTCAACAGAATCAATAATTCATCGCAAAATATCTAGAATTGTATCCCCTGGGACATTAGTAGAAGAAACATTCTTGAATTACAATCAAAATAACTATCTCGTTGCAATCGCATTTCCTTCTAAATGCACAAAAGTTCCAGCAGATCCGGATCTCTCGATAGGTCTTTCATGGATCGATTTATCAGTCGGAGAATTTTATGTGCAACAAACAACATTGAGTGATCTAATAGCGGATATTTCAAGAATAAACCCAAGTGAGATTGTAATTTCCAAAGATTTTCAAGAAGATAATTTAGCGAGTGGTTTTTGGTTTCAGGATCTTCAAGATTTAAGAAAGTACTTCTTACGCTACCATAAGACAGTATATAAGGATTTAAAACTTCAATTTAAATCAAATCTACAGGAAACTAGGAAAAAATTGGAGAGCTTTTCACCGAAAGAAGAAATGGCAATGAATATGATTTTATCATATATAAGTGTTAACCTTCCTGAAGCGGATCCAACTCTTGACATTCCAATTCAATATTGGAATCAGGAATGCTTGCAAATGGACTCGCGTACGCGGGAGGCTTTAGAATTGACTGAAAGATCTACAGGTGGACATACGTCAGTTGTCGGATCCTTGTTAACAACAATCAAAAGGACTGTCACGCCATCAGGAACCCGTTTACTTACGCAGTGGCTCAAATCTCCAATTTTGGATGTAAATGAACTTCGTCGTCGCCAAAGCTTTGTTCTTCTCTTTAAAAATAACAATTATTTTAGACTGGCATTACGAGCTCAACTTTTGCAACTCGGAGACTTTATTCGATCTGTCCAGAGGCTTGTTTTTGGAACTGGTGATACTGTCAGCCATTTACAATATATTGGAGATGGCCTCAATAAACTCGAGCAACTCCAAGATTTCCTTGAAGAAGAAACCGTAAGAAATTCTGGAGCCGCAAAGGTATTAAATCCTTTTCTTCAGAACTTCAAAGTTAGTAAGACCGTTGCCAGAAGCATTTATTCAACACTCAACATTGAAGATTACAACTCAACTGAGGCAAGTAATGAATCATTTGAAGAGTTTGAAGAAGGAATAATCTCCGGTTCTTATAGTAATAGATCAATCGAGAAATATAAAGGTCCTTCAAGACTGAGGCTGGAGCAAAGTTATTCATTTGCAATAAAAAGAAATAAGGACCCAATTCTAGAGAAGGCCCATGATACATTGGATAAGCTTAGACTTCAAGAACATGAACTTATTAATTCCTTAAGGGAACAAATTCAAGAAATTGATCCAAAATTATCAATTGCAAAGAAAGCACAGCATGGAAGGTATAATAATATATTGTATATATCTGGTAAACAAAAACTGATTGACCAAGCCTACAAGGTATTCGAAAAAGATATACGTGAAAGAAGAAAAGGGTCGTTATTATACAAACCACATTCTTGGGGTAAGTTGCAAGCATTAATTGATGAGCAATTTGACATTATTAAAGAATCCGAAAAGGAGATAATAGAACGTTTACGTCAAGAAGTGTTGGCCAAAGTCACCGAAATTAGAAATGTAAGCAAATTAGTTGACTTCCTTGACATAACTTCATCATTTGCTATCTTGGCAGAAGAAAATAATTTAGTATGCCCTACATTCGTCAAGTCTCCGCAATTAAATATTTCTGATGGGAGGCACATTGTCGTTGAATCTGGCTTGAAAGCTGATAGTGATATGTTTATCCCAAACAATACTAAAGTTGGAAGTGACGGTAATTTGTGGGTAATATCTGGACCGAACATGGGAGGAAAAAGCACTTATTTAAGACAAAATGCGCTTATAGTTATATTGGCACAAATTGGTTCATTTGTTCCCGCCACTAAAGCTAGCATTGGTATAGTAGATAAAATATTCACAAGAATAGGTGCATCTGATGATCTCTTTAGTGATCTTAGTACCTTCATGGTCGAAATGATTGAAACCAGCAATATCTTAAAAAATGCAACTTCAAGGTCTTTGGCTATTGTAGATGAAATTGGACGTGGTACAAGTGGAAAAGAAGGATTGGCAATCGCATATGCTACTTTATTGAACTTGCTACATGTTAATAAATGCCGTACTTTGTTTGCAACTCATTTTGGAAGAGAAATTGAAACTTTGTTAGAGATGGATAAGATCAACCAAGACAAAATACGATATTATAGAACGAAGGTGTTGCAAAATGATAATAGTTCAGGTGACAAGGGGTTTAATTTAATAATCGACCACACCCTTGAACCAGGTATTAGTGATAGATCTTACGCTTTAGAGGTGGCTCAAATGGCAGGATTTCCTGATTCTGCTTTATTAAAGGCACGAAAAGCATTAAGTTTAATTAGTTAATTCATATAATCTTGTATATATTAAAAAAGTTTAATAAATAATATATCTTTACCTTGGTGGAGGGTATTGTGTATTTTGACCTGGGCTTTGTTGATTTGGTGGCTGGTACTGTTGCTGTTGCTGACTTTGTAAATGATTTACTACTAGCTGTTGCAATTGCTGCAATTGGTTTTGCTGAGGCGCCTGGTTAGTTCCCTGGTTCCACTGCGGGTAGTTATTTGAAGGAACTTGTGGTGCATACGTACCCGGATTACCTTGTGGAAAGTACGGATTTGGAAGTTGAATTGGGTTATACGATGGATGTTGATTATGATTCAAATAAGCTTGTTGTGGAACTTGATGGAATGGGGTTCCATAGGATTGAGGTTGTACTTGAGGACTATACCCTTGCTGTTGCATGTAACCTTGCTGCGGATTATATCCTGGTTGCGGATTATACCCTAGTTGAGGACTGTATCCTTGCTGGGGTTGCAATACTTGGTGGTGAACTTGAGGGTTTTGCATGCCATGAATTAGTGGATTGGAATGTTGTGTTTGGGCATTATTTACAGGTACTGGACTATATTGTTGATGTTGATGTTGATCATTCTGTGGATACCCATACGGTTGATATTTCAGTTTTTGAGGGTTCTGATTATCCCCGTTTATATTGTTGTTACCATGATGTCTTTTCCTATTACCCTGTTTAGAAGGTTGTGCTTCCTTTGGATCATCGCCTTCCTTAACATTTTTATTCTTCTTCTTTCTTTTCTTTGATTGTTTCGCAGCTAACTCCTGTTCATCATCAGAAAATTCTTGTTCTTCTTCTGGCAACTCTTCATCGTTACAATTACTGGCATCAGTACCCTTTATATTCTTAATACTGTCAGTATATAAAAATTGGGAATCAGAAACAACGTAATAGACCTTATCTCCTTTTCTATCCTTGAATTTATTGAACTCCTCCTCATTATTGAATTTCACACGGTAGATTGGGGATTGAAGCCTTCCAAAAGTTTCAAATAAAGGACCCAAGACCGTTCTATCTTCAAAACAAAAAATAGAATTTTCATCTAAAACCCTAAACTCTCCCGATATATTAGCTTTTATAATGACGCTTTTTTCTACTAATGCCGTAATCTCTCCGATTAATTCTAACGGAGCACTTTCAGGGATTTTATAATCTGCTGGTAATGTAGGGGCTGCTTCATTAGCCACTTCATTTTTAGAAACAATTGGCCCGTTCGTTGTTTCGCCTTCATCATCAGCCAATTCATCAATATCGTCGTGAGTCACGGCTTGGCTTCTATCGATGTCTGAGTCTGAATCTGAGTCTGACCCCGAACTAGAGTTTCCACTTGAATCTGAAGCTGAATCTGAATCGGAACCACTCGATATATTTCCCTCCATCTCAATTTCGTCATCTGATAATGCTTGAATCACCTCATCTGTCTTCGAATTTATCAATTTATGTACATCATTTTCGACCTCAGCTGAAACTTCGCCGACTTGGTCGTTTACATCTTTTTCATTCAAATAGTTAGTTCCGATCGTTTCACTTTTTCCACTTTTGTCGTCCAATGCCTGTAATTCCTGCTGCTGCGGTTGGTCCGTATTTTCATTCTCCTGAGCCATAGATTCCTTTATTTCTGGAGCTGCGACTTCTGATTCTCCTACTACATTTCCTTTCAATACAGTACTCTCTATATTATCCCCAGAACTTTCTTTGTCCCCGTCATTCCCTAAATGCTCACTATTTTTTGCAGGATTCTCAGAGCTCTCTATCAAATCATTCGATTGCGAAGTCTCAAATGTAGCCTCTTTGACTTGATTTGAATTATCATTATTCTCGTCAGACTTCTCCCTACCGAGGTTAATATCATCTGGCTTCGTATCTTCTACCATATTAGCCTGAACAATTGTTTCTTCAATAAATTTATACTTCGCTACGAAATTTTAATATACATCTGGTGATGATCATTACAATTTCTATCACGTGGTACAAGAATTTTGCGATTTTGTGTAACTACACCTAATAGAGATTTTTTGCAAGCATTCTAGTACAGCCTTAGATATCTTGCTTGACTTACTGATTTGGTTTCGTCAAAAGGCAGAAAGTTCACTTTTCGATTGTTCTATCTCTTCTAGTGAGTCAACCAGATCATTCCTGATTTAAATAATAAAAATTACATCAACTCCTTCTTCTATACTGGCTGGAATATAGGTAAACAATAGGAGCCGTTATTGATAGCTTAACCATTCCGGTTTCTAAGATGACACCTACAAAATATGATAAAACCGAAATGTGAACGGAATGTGTAAAAATAAGAAAAGTTGTAGTGTTTCATGATTCTATGAATTTTCTACAGAAATTCATACATTGTTGCAATTGCGCATTTTGCGAAGATTCCAGGTCTTTAGACATTACAGAAGTTGTATGTTGATAAGAGCATATGGAAAAGATGACCAGTTGTTCCTCCTATCAACATATAGCGAGTCACAGTCATGTTCATCAGTTACTAGAAATGTCCAATAGTATTGTAGCAATGATGCTATTGGAACACTTCTGCCACAAAAATAAGCCACCTATTGTCTGGATTTACATTCCCCAAGATATGTTTACTTTGTACAAATCCATAGCGAGTCATATTTCTGAGTGGTGTACATCAAAATGCTATGGTTGCCTTGCTAGCTGCGTATGAAACATGTCTGGGGGGTCTGGGGTTTCGAAGACCAAAATCTTCACTTCGTAATGGAAGTTTCACTATTTGTAACAACCAAGATTTTACTTTTAAGGCTTACGTTTGTTGAATTGCTCGGCACGCTGCGCTGAACAAAATAGGCCTAGTAGTTTTCTTGTGTTGCCGTAAACACGCTCGTATTAGTTCAGATCGCCATATTCATTGCGTTGTCATCGATTTACCCTCGGAATGTCAAATTGTTATGAACGCGAATCGAAACCGTTTGACAAATTGGGCAATCTCATGCAGGCAACTCCTCGAGTTAGTATGAACCAGCTCGCGTCGCTTGCATTTCTTGACCCAGTGATGAATGGGAATGATGACGATAAACAAAAGTGTTCACCAGGCGAAACATATATATTAAGCTCCAATCCCACTGCAATTACCTCTGAGAAACTTCTTGCCTTTTTGTTATTTTACATTCACTCTCGTTAAATTTAACTGAACTTCTTTTCTATCCGGTTATTAAACCTGTCACTCCTTTGTCAAAGATTCAGATTAAATCATTGGTATGTATTTTTTCCTATATAAGATGGTTGAACAGAATTGATGATCACCAAAGCTCAAACGTCGAAGAATTGAGGTGATGAGTGCGATGCAATAGAATGTTCCACAGGGTGCGCACCAACATTCTAAATTCACTAATGGTATCTACAACCTAGGGGTTATTGTTGTTTTTCAGACGGTGAAAAATCGTAGGTGGTGAAAACCTGACGTTCAGCAAATGCCTTTGGCCAAAACCGCCAAGTGATCAATGGATGAGTTGTTACAAGTATGATACAATTGCATTTTCCTTTGGTGCTGGTTCCTGCGGGAATTGCCGTTTTTGGCGGTTATGCATATTACCCGAGGGCGCGCTCGCAGTACCAGTTTCCGGTAATTTGCTAACGCGATTGGAGGAACACGAATTTAATGGATGCAAATAACTCCTGGTATTATTGTTTATGCCTGAGGAATTCATAGTTGAGGCACCATGTTATTCTTGGAGGGTAGTTGATGACTACGTTTCAAAGAGCATGGGGTATATAATGAAATTGAATTCTTAGGAAACATAATACTTGGTGATTACAAACATTCATTAGTTCAATTCTTGTGGCATACTTCAATTCTATTTGGTTTATCGACTGTTCATCTAGCATCTTGTATAATAGGGTCAAACAACCAGTTACTAATTAATATAGTTATCATGAAATTTTCTCAAGCTACCATTGTGGCTTTTGCTGCTTTATCCAGTGTTTCGTTAGCTGCACCAGCTCCAGCACAAGCTGAAGACTGTGCTACTACCAAAGTTCACGCCCACCACAAACACAAGCGTGAAGTTGTCTATGATTACGCTTACGTTACTGTTACTGTTGATGGCCAAGGTAAGGCCGTCGGTGGTACTGCCGTTTCTTCTGCCACTTCCACTTCTGCTGCTGAAGAAACTGACTCCACCTCCACCACTTCCACTGCTTCCACTGCGTCCGTTACCGCTGACTCAGAACCATCCAGTTCTGAAGCCGCAGCCTCCAGCACTGGTGCTTCAGGCCCATCTTCTTCCGCTCCATCTTCTTCCCCAAGCAGTGGTGGAAGCAGTGGTGCCGGTCCATCGGGTGACTTGAAGGCCTTCCAAGCCCCATCTACCGATTTCGAAGATGGTGTTCTTTCCTGTTCCGACTTCCCAAGTGGTCAAGGTGTTGTTGCCTTAAATCACTTAGGCTTTGGTGGTTGGTCTGGTATTGAAAACGAGGATAAGTCTACCGGTGGTGACTGTAAGGATGGTTCTTACTGTTCCTACGCTTGTCAATCCGGTATGTCCAAAACTCAATGGCCATCCAATCAACCATCTAACGGTGTTTCTATTGGTGGTTTATTGTGTAAGAACGGTAAGTTGTACAGATCCGACACTTCAAAGAAGACTTTGTGTGAATGGGGCGAAGATAAGGCTAGTGTCGTCAGTGAATTAGACAAGACTGTTGCTATTTGCCGTACTGACTACCCTGGTACCGAAAACATGGTTATTCCAACCGTCGTCGAAGGTGGTTCTTCTCTTCCAATTTCCGTTCCTGACCAAGCTACCTACTACAAATGGCAAGACAAGAGTACTTCTGCTCAATTCTACGTCAACAATGCCGGTGTCGACTGGACTACCGGTTGTGCCTGGAACACCGCTGGTTCCGGTAAAGGTAACTGGGCTCCAATGAACTTTGGTGCTAGTTACGAAAACGGAATTGCCTACTTATCCTTGATTCCAAACCCTAACAACCGTGATGCCTTGAACTTCAACGTCAAGATTGTCGCCGACGGTGACGACTCAGTCGTCAGTGGTGACTGTAAATACGAAAACGGTAAGTTCGTTGGCAACTCTGATGGTTGTACTGCCGGTGTTACCAAGGGTAAGGGTAAGTTCGTCTTGTACAACTAGATGCCCTTTTCTTTTTATACCTTTTTTTGTCCGAGCTTAACTTATTTTTATGTCTCAATCTGAATGAATTTGTTTTGTCTTTGTACTTACGTTGTATACTATACTCTAATATAATATAATTCTGCTATTAATTATCATTTCTATCGTACATGTATGTTCCGAGATAGGTATGCAGCAGTTTACAAAATATTTGACGTGAAATTATGATAGTGCGGCTCAAGATTCCTATCGTTCAATCAACCAATGAAAAAAAAAAAATTCTTTTAAGCGATGCCGTTCAATAACTCTTCGGGGACCCCCTTGACCAATTTAAACATGCATACAGTTTCTTTTTCGTAAACTAGATAAAGAATTGTCATCTACACTTTTCTGTTAATACTAGTGGGTCAAAGATCGAATCCCTGACGAGTAGCATGTAGATAAGGTTATCGAGTCAAGATGTATGTACTCCACAATTCACACATCTATGGCAAGCCCTCCTTGTTTGTAGATAGTAACAGTAAACGATAGTCAAAACAGTACATGGAAGGTCAGGGCAGAAAAATTAAGAAAAATACTGTATACTGACCCAAATGGCATTCAGTACGGCAAAATTTCATATATAGCCTTCCGTTCTCGCAATAACATGCACTTGAAAAAATTTGATATTTCGTTATCTCCAGGGTTATTTTTTAGTGACTATCAGCCAAATCTGTATTTAAGTAAGGTATATTCTAGGGGATATCAATAAAGGATAGGTGGTTCATCTAGCATTAGATATTTAGAATATGAATGATACAGAAAAATTTATAGGGTCGAGTAATGAGTCTTACCGAGGATTGAGATCATCGAATGAAAATGAGAAGGAATCTCAGTATTTGACGGTGACAGAGTCCAACAAGAACTTCTTGCAGCTGGACGAATTCCAGATGCTGAGGGAGTTGAAGGCCAGACACATTTCAATGATTGCATTGGGAGGAACAATTGGTACTGGTCTTTATATTAGTACTTTGGGGATTTTGCAGGATGCCGGTCCAGTGAATTCCTTAATTTCGTTTTTGTTTATCGCCTCGTTGGCATTCTCTGTGACGCAGTCGTTGGGTGAGATGGCTACATATATCCCACTTTCCGGTTCGTTTAACCAGTTTGTTACTAGATGGTGCTCGCCTGCATTGGGTGCTGCTAATGGTTTTTCGTATTGGTTCTCGTGGGCAATCACGTTTGCCTTAGAGTTGTCTGTTATTGGAAGAGTCATTCAGTACTGGACTGATGCCGTCCCGCTTGCCGCTTGGATTGGTATCTTCTTTGTTATCTTGACGGCAGCTAACATGTTTCCAGTGAGATATTATGGGGAAATTGAATTTTGGGTTGCGTCTGTGAAGATTATTGCTACTGTGGGGTGGTTAATCTATGCATTCATTATGGTTTGTGGTGCTGGTAAAACAGGACCTGTTGGATTCAGATATTGGCGTAATCCTGGTCCTTGGGGTCCGGGAATTTTGGTTAAGGATAAAAACACTGGGAGATTCTTAGGTTGGTTATCTTCGTTGATTAATTCCGCATTCACATTTCAGGGATGTGAATTGGTTGGTTTGTCATGTGGTGAATCTAAGAACCCTAGAAAGACTGTTCCAGCTGCTATCAGGAAGGTTTTGTGGAGAATCCTTATTTTCTACATTCTTTCCATGCTTTTCATTGGGTTATTAATTCCTTACAATCAACCAACTTCAAGCGCCCATTACGTATCAGCTTCACCATTTATTATTGCCATAAATAATTCTGGTACCAAAATCTTACCTCACATCTTCAATGCTGTCATCTTGCTTACCATTATTTCTGCTGGTAATTCAAATATTTATTGTGGCTCTCGTGTATTATATGCTTTGGCTCAAGCAAGAGTTGCACCAAAATTCTTAGGACTTACTACGAAGCATGGTGTTCCATATGTTTCAGTTATCATTACCGCTGCATTTGGTGCTCTTGCATTTTTAGAAGTGAACCATGGAGGTGATGTTGTATTTACTTGGCTATTGAATATTACAGCTGTATCAGGTTTAATTGCTTGGGGGTGGATTTCGTTTACTCATATTAGGTTCATGAAGATATTGAAATCAAGAAACATTTCGAGAGACTCATTACCATATAAGGCTAAATTTATGCCATATGGTGCATACTACTCGACCATTACTATTTTAATCTTGGTGTTTATTCAGGGTTACTCTTCGTTCTTCGGCATTACTCCTGCATCATTTTTCACAGCCTATATTTCGGTTATTTTCTTCGTTGCTATGTGGGTCGGATTCCACTTTTATTTCAACGGCATCGGAAAGTTTTCATTCACCAAGGCATCATTTTTGAATCCTATAGAGGAATGTGATATTGATACTGGTGTCAGGGAAATCGACGAAATGGTCTGGGATGATGATGAACCTAGAAACTTATGGGAGAAATTTTGGAACGCAGTTTCATAGTTTACTTTATTTCAACTACATCATTTATAGTGTTACCTTTTAATATATTTAATGCATTGCAAGCATCTTCGGTTAATATTTGAGATCTAGACTGTAGAAAAGATGATCGCATAATTGGTGTATTACATGACGATGCTACTAATTTTGATAATTGTTTATATTACATGTTTTTACATAATTAGTCTATTGTACACTTTATTTCTTTCTCGAACTTCTTCTAACAGGTGCTTGTGCTTGTGGTTTTACCGGCGTCGTTGCCGGGACAGATGAACGAGTACTCCTTCTTGACGCTGATTTCTCTGGTTCTGATTCTTGCGCTTCAGACTTTTTCCTTCTTTTCGATGCTGTTGTAGGTGTCTGTTGATTTTGTGCAGGGGGTGTAGAAGTCTTTTGTTTCCGTTTACTTGGTGGTGGTGTTTCAACTGCGTCTAGCTTCGCACTTGATCTAGTTCGTTTCTTTGGGTTTGGTGTTTCCGCTTGGTCGTTGCTTTCACTTTGTTGTTTCCTTGCACCTCGTGTCATTCTCTTTGGCATATCTCCATCCTCTTCTTCGCTACTTCCTTCCTCTTCATTATCGTTTTCTTCCACATCTTCCTGTTCCTCTTCGGCACTATTTTCCACGGAATCTTTCACTTTCTCGTCATCATCTTCGTCTTTTCCTTCTAATTTCTCTTTGCGATCCTCGTCCTTATTCTGGTCGACCTTAGATCTACTGCTATTTCTCTTTTCTTTGCCTTTAGGTGTATGTACTTCTTTTTCTTCTGCCACTTCGCTTTCTATACTGCTAGGTGAATCCGTAGCCTTTGCTTCACCCTTTACGTGCTTTTTCTTGTTCGCTTCAGTAGTTTGCTTCTCTTGATCTTCTGAATTTTCCTCCTCTTCATCCTCATCTTCATCCACAAACTCCTCCAACTCATCAACCCTTTTCAAATCATAAAAATCCTTGAGTTTCGTCCATATTTCTTTGGCTGTAAATGGTTTTCGTTTGTTTAGCAATTCTTTATTCATGTTTTCTACAATCAGTTCCATTTCTTTGTTTTTATATGTCCCAGCAGGTTTGAAATCACATATGAGATCAAACAAAAGGATCTCATCATCAAGTGACCATTCGGTTGCTAGCATCTCCTTACCCATGGCTAATGGTATATTTTCTTCAGACTTAATGTGTATACTTTCTGTTTTCATATCCAAGTATATACCATGTGAGAGTACTCGTGATACCAAAATCAAAACTCGGAACTCGCACGACTTTTGGAAAATGTGAAAAAAAATTCACCGATCTTGAACTGTTAATATGGTGAGTAGAGAGTGAATAAGATTGGGCCAGTGCTTAGCTAGACAAATCAATATGCCTAGAAAGACGCAGCAGATAAACTCTATGACTAGAGGCCGTGTGCGTGCCTCTATGAATAAATTTAATTTGTTCAATTTGTACAAAAAACCTACGATTAATTATCATGGGAAAACATTGTTCCAGCAGAAATGGACAGCTAAAGCAGAAACTAGGGCATACCACGGGGAGCACTTGACCGAAGGACGTTGGAAGCTGTTGTTCAAGCCAAATCTTGAGTCAGTTGCACAGTTGGATGCTTCCTTGAAGGGTGTTGAGGTTGCGCCAACGCCAATGCCATTACAGACGTATGCAGCATTAGAAAAAAGACTAGAATTTGCCCTTTTCAGATCTATGTTTGCATCATCAGTGAGGCAAGCAAGACAATTTGTGCTTGGGGGTCATGTAAAGGTTAACGGAGTAGTTGTTAAGCATCCGTCTTTCCCATTAAAAAGTGGAGATGTTTTTAGTGTGAAACCAGAAAAAGCTCTTTTAGCTATGGGCAGAGTTAAGCCAAGCTTAGAGAAGGCAATTAAAGTAGACAACACCCAAATAGCCGTTTGGAACAAATATGTTAAATCTGCTCAGGCAAACCCTAGGGAGGTGTGGGAATTGAAACAGACTAAACCAAAATCATTAAACTCCTTGCAACAAGAATCCACTACTAGTAAAGAAATGATTAAAAAGTTTAATGAAAGCATCGAGAAGGACATGATTAAATTACAAAAAGAGACTACTAGAGAATCCATATTATCCAGGATTTTGACTATTGCAGGTAAACAACCAGAAAATACTTCAATCACCGCAGAAACCTTCAATGAGCTAGGGAAAGGAAATAGCGGCAAATGTAATGATATTTATCAAAAGCTCGCTGAAAGCAAGCATAGATTGATTTCTAGCTTCTCTCTTGAAGATACAAAGAAATTCATTGGTACCAAATCGACCGAGTTTGAAACTAAAGAAGAAGCTAAGCTCGCTACAGTTATCAAGCAGACTTTGTCTGAATTAGTCAAAACGCAACAAGAATATATTCGTGTTTCTTCCCAGGGAAATAAATTATCTGAAACTTCTAAGACCATACCATTTTCTTCCAGTTTTTCAAAGAAATTGAAAGGTCATGGCAGGTTAGATAAAGAAGCCGTTGTTGAAGACGAATCTACTGCTGTTGTAGATTTGCCATGGCAAAAGGGCTTGTTTGGCCGTCAAGATCCTTCTAAGCCATACTTCACTCCTTGGACTCCAAGACCTTTTATTGGCTGTTTTGCAATTTTACCATCCCACATCGAAATTTCATTTAGTACTTGTCATGCTGTGTATTTAAGAGATCCTGTTGCAAGGCCAGGCCATTCCGAAGTCATTTCACCATTCCCTGATCATGCCCATGAAAGAGCTTATATGTATTACGCCAGAAAGGGGATGTAAGACAGTTTGTTCATTCATGTTAATAATAATTAACTGTAATAATTTACACTAAACTACCTTGTATATATATATATATATTGTCTAATTATATATAAATTGAGTATTATATCTGAAAAACTTGTAATTATGATGCTCGCTAAATTCATATTTAAAATATGAAGATTTACTGATAAATGCCCAGAATTTCACCTAAAGTTATTAAAAGGGCTATTAAACATTCGCTGTTGCTTCCACCACTACTTAGAGCTAATCCAAACTTAGATCAAGCAAAATTAGAGTTGAAATGGATTAAAGACGAACTTCCGAAGAATCAGTGGCTTGATGCAATACATCGAAGGTCCAAATTGGAACCTCTACAATACATCCTTGGATCTCAACCATTTGGCTCACTAGAAATCTTATGCAAACCGAATGTTCTAATTCCAAGGTGGGAAACCGAAGAATGGGTCTTGAAATTATCCGGTGTAGTGGGTACAAACCTTAACAAGTCAAAAAGTATGATAAACATACTAGATGTCTGCACGGGATCTGGATGCATACCATTACTATTGAATTATGAACTTTCAGAAGTTTGGGATATACTGACAAATATCCATGCTTGTGATATATCTAGAAGTGCTATTGATTTATCTTTAGAAAATTTGAAAAAGTATGAAGAGGTTAACGTGCGTTCAGGGAAGGTGAACTTTAAAATCGCCGATATATTTGATAAAAATATCTTGAAATCTGTTATTCCTGATACCCTGGTGGATTTGGTAACTTCAAATCCACCATATATTCCAACCGGTGATTATAATTCACCGCTTCTGCAGAACGGAGTTGAAAAATCGGTTAGAATATATGAACCTCCATTAGCATTGGTTGGCGAAAACGAATTTTACGAGGCATTGATGCAAAATATAATTCTTCCACTGAATGCTAGTGGTTTCGTTTTTGAATTAGGGTATATAGAACAAGTGGAATTTGTGGTTGAATTCTTAAAACAACGAGATAAAAATTGGACTTGTGGTCTGATGATGGATTCTACTAAGAATATTCGATGTGTGGTTGGATGGTTAAGATCTTCGAAAATGAGTTTCTTAGAAGAGCTATGTGATGAAGTTTACGAAAATTAGATATATATATATAACTATATTAATATACATTAATGCTTTATACAGATGCTTCTTCAGGACATTGTTCAGTGGAAGGTTCCACTTTCTCCTTTTTCGATTTACCAAGGCCTCTACCTACAGCTGTTATCCCACCTTCTTTGGGAAGAACTCTTGTTCCCCATAATATATATCCACCAAATCCTCTCATGCACATAACAGGATGCATTCTTCCAGGGATAGTTTGGTGTGGTCTTACACGAGTTTCGAAAATCGAGGGAGCCAACACCCTTTTGTCGGTAGATAAATGATGCTGAGTATCTAATAACAATTCCTTGAATTGGCTATAAATAACAATTGGTCTGGAACCACCGATAGTTGGAATTATTTCTGGCAATAAGGTCGGCATATGCAATGTGCTGACAGCTATCAAGCCATCGAAATTTCCTTCCACAACCATATCAATGACCGCATTGACATCTTTTGCTCTCTGCTCACGACGATAATATTGTGCACGCTTGGTTGTCTTCATTTCTGCAATTTCTTCGGGAGAAAGGGTCTCGAATTCGATTCTTTCATTTTCTGGTTCCAAAAATTGGAGCCAATTAATACTTTTAACCATTCGTGATTGTAAATCTTCTGGATAATCCGAATATCTTAAAGCAATGTGATTTGGATGTTCATTATCATGTGCACTTACAATGAGACCTTGTCCATTCATTCTTTCCATCATCGCATATAATATTGCACCACCAGTCTCGTCAATCAATAAATATCTACCTCCGGGTCTGACATTTGCGTAATTTAATAGCAACCCTAACGTTTCTTCACTAATATCAAGAACACGCTGTGGGTCCTTCTCAATATAATACTGTAATAACTGTGATGAGCCAAGGTATTCAACTGTAAATCTCCTTAAAAATTTTTGCTGCTTTCTCTTCAAATATTTCTGTTGCGAGAATATAGTTTTCTTATCAAACCCATCATGTCCTGCAATCATCTGCTCAATGATTCTCTGTCCTATATCAGACGCAGCACCAGACTGCTTCAATTTATCCACATCCTCGGAGGTCAACTTCTGTATTTTAGATCCGATATTGATAATATTCTGATTGTTTTCGGAGCTATTTGAAAACATCTTAGTGAGCTCATCTTTCGTCAATTCTTCATTATCAGCTTCATCGTTCAATGAATCTTCTGCTTGCATTATAGATCTAATGGGTTTAACTTTAAGGTCCTCAAGAATTTCAAACGTTTGTCCAAATGCATATCCAAGAATTTCATCAACTTTGAATGAACCAAACTTTCCTAAACTAATAATACCACCTGGGTTTAGTTCAACAATTTTCATACCCTCTGAAGGTAATCGAACTAAAGCATGTTGATTTGGTGAAATAATAGTTGTACTCTTTTTAAAAGGTACAGACGCAACTTCCTGCGAAAGAGTAGAGTTACTGCCGTTCTCCATAATCTTACTTAATTCCATAATTCCTATTTATTCCACTTATCTTTGTCTAATGTATATAGTGGCACTTATATCAAGTTATTTTGATGAGGTCGTGGATTCTTCCAATATGAAAAATTTGGAATTTTTTTGAACCTCATCGCAGAACTTGGTGAAATAATACTATCATTTGTTAGGATATCTTTTTATAAAACTAGCAGATAGAGTATAATGGGTAGAAGAGCTAAGAATAAGCAAGGTGTTCCACCATCATTTGATGACTTCCAAGCAAGAAAAGAAAAGAAGGATGCAAAGAGAAAGAGATCTGATTCTGTATCTGAACCAAAGCCATCAACCAAGAAAACTAAAGAGACGACTTCTAAGACTGGAAATAATAAAGCGAAGGTATCCGAAAAGAAGAAAACTGCTATAGTACATGAGCCAGTGGTTGAAACCGAAGAAATTACATCCGCAAAGAAATCTTTGTTTGATGATTCTGACGAAGAAGGTATTGAAGAACTCGAAGATATAGAAAATGATGAATTTGACATAGACAGTAATGGAGAAGGTGATGACTTCGAGGACTCAGATGAGGATGATCGTGAGAGACCTGTGTTTTCTGATGATGAAGAAGATATTGAAAATTTGAACGCTGCTAATATGGAAGCATTATCGAGGCGTTTAGATGAGGAAGAAGCAGAGGAAGCAGAAGAAGCAGAGAGAGAATTATTAGAAGGTCAAGTTGATCAACCAAGAGCTCAGGTGTTGCCAACAGAGGAGGAAGAGAAAGAAATGGAGCTGGGACCACAAGATGTTACCATGACTAGGACAAGAATGATTGAAATTGTCAAAGTTTTGGAAAATTTCAAAGAAATGGCAGAAGAAGGTAAATCAAGAGCAGATTACGTATCCAGATTACTTAAAGATATCTGTGAATACTTTGGATACTCTGAGTTCTTAGCAGATAAGTTATTTAATTTATTCTCTCCAGCCGAAGCAATGGAATTTTTTGAGGCTAACGAAATTGCCAGGCCTATCACCATCAGAACAAATACATTAAAGACAAGACGTCGTGATTTAGCACAAACCTTGGTAAATCGTGGTGTTAATTTGCAACCAATTGGTTCGTGGACAAAAGTTGGTTTACAAATCTTTGACTCGCAGGTACCTATTGGTGCAACTCCGGAATATTTAGCCGGTCAATATATCTTACAAGCTGCATCTTCATTCTTACCAGTAATGGCATTAGGTCCGCAAGAGAATGAACGTATTTTAGATATGGCAGCTGCACCAGGTGGTAAGACTACTTATATTTCAGCATTAATGAAAAATACGGGGTGTGTTTTTGCTAATGATGCTAACAAGGCTCGTACTAAGTCATTGATTGCAAACATACATAGACTAGGATGCAAAAACACAATTGTATGTAATTATGATGCAAGAGAGTTTCCTAAAGTTATTGGTGGATTTGATAGAATTTTATTAGATGCTCCATGTTCTGGTACAGGTGTTATTGCTAAGGATGAATCTGTTAAGGTTAGTCGTACAGAGAAAGATTTCCTTCAAATTCCACATTTGCAGAAGCAATTGTTGTTGTCAGCTATTGATTCTGTTGATGCAAATTCTGCTACCGGAGGTGTCATTGTATATTCTACCTGTTCAGTCGCTGTGGAAGAAAATGAAGCGGTGGTTGATTATGCTTTAAGGAAAAGACCAAATGTTAAACTAGTTGATTCAGGCTTACAAATTGGTAAGGAAGGGTTTACCTCATACCGTGGTAAGCACTTTAATCCAAATATTTCTTTGACTAGACGTTATTATCCACATACTTACAATGTTGACGGTTTCTTTGTTGCAAAATTTAAAAAGATTGCTCCTTCCCCACATGATGTTTCTAAGGCTGGCGCTAAAGAAAAAGAATCGTTAGCTAGATCTGAAGCCGAAGAAGAAGGTATCATTCATGGTGATTTTGCTGAATTTGATGATGATGCTGATAAAGAAATCATCGATCAAACTATTAAGAGAAACATGAAAAGAAAGGGTATTAATCCAAATACTAGAAGAAAGGCGTAATAATCATAAAATGAGGATCTATTTGCATTAGTGAAGTTAAATTGTTCTATTCTTGTATACTATATATTTATATATATTATAAAACTTTAATTATACATAGTTTTTAGAATAGTGGTTACATTAAACAAGCATTTCCTAACCCATGCTCTTTGATATACTCAGGGCCCATTTCTTCATAGTCTTCTTTAGAGACATAACTTTTCTCACATTCTTCACTAGAAGACCATTTTTGCATACCTTTCCAAGCATCCAAAATTGGATCTTTGGCTTTACGAACTTTCAATGGAGCACCCATTGGTAAAAATTCAGTGAAATCATTAGCAGTTCTCTCAACAAAATTTGGTAAATTCGCAAGTCCACCAGTCACAAAAACATCTTGAATCATATTATATGATTGACCTCCTGGAGAGAAATTTCCATCCAATCTTCTATAAAGTAAGTCACTCAGTAATTCGGCTATTCCTGCTTGATCGAGGCCAGCTATACTTGGCTGGAACAATATTTCAGGAACACGTATTCTTTCAACATTGAAATGTAACTGATGATTCTTTTTGATAATTTCAGGGTGGTTTGCCAATTCATCAGGATCGGAAATTTCCGTTTGCATGGAAATGGTTATGTTTTGACGGGGGCCATGAATAAATTTATGTAAGGTCAGGTTCTTCCAATCAAATGTTTGTGATGCAGCGAGTGTGTCTTCGTGATGGAAGTTTGGATCATATTTTAACAACTCTTCCTCTAGCTTAAGAACAGAAGCATTGTCTTCTTCTTGTTCCTCCTGAAGAGTAGCATTACTGATATCTCTATATACACTCCAATCATCATCATTAGCACCAAATGTATCATTTGGGTCATTATCAATTGTAGCATTGGCATTACGACGTCTTTTTCTGAAAGTGCTTGAAGTGGAACCACTTTCATCGTTAGCTAAATCCGCGATATTCTTCATACGCTGTTGCGCTGCCATAGATTTTCTATCTTTGAAAGAGTCTAATAACTTCGAGCGTCCTTTTAATCTATTATATATATCGGCCAATTCCAATCTCTTGACAGAACACCAATCCTCTAAATCACGTTCACGCCATTCTTCTTGTTCTTTTTCGTATTTAATCAATAACTCTTCTTCTTGTCTTTTAACTTCCTTAGCTCGTTCACGAGCATCGAAGTTCGCTTTAAGAAGTCTTTGCTTCCGTTTTTCCTTAATCTGATCTTCTGTTAATTGATCATCAGGAACTTCAACAAGCGGCCAAGAATTCACAGCCTCCCCATCATGCTCTTCATCATTATCACCGATTTCTTGATTACGAGCTCTCTTTAAAGTTTTTTCTAACGATGTCATATATTTATTGAAATCATTCAAGTCTTCAAAACTCTCAGCCTCAACCCTTTGTTGTACTTCTTTGGGAGACATGCTTTCAAATTCCAGCCTAAGACTCGTGTAGTACTCCCATTCTTGGTCTTTCTGTAACAATTTTTCGATTCGTTTCTGTTGAGCTTGTTCTTGTAATCTCTTACCTTGTTCTTTCCTCCTTTGTTGCTGTTTTGCCAATTCCTCAGCCGATTTCTTCTTATCGTTCGAAACATTAATTTCTACGGGAGCTTGAAGGACAATATCATTCCCTTCTAAGACATCCATATTAAGATAGTTAGATAATTCTTCCTGATAGTTCTTCAGCACATAGCAATGATCATGGAATATATTGGTAGTATTCTGCGAGGTTAATTTGGTAGGGAAATAGGGGTACTTGAGAGATAATAACCTTTGGACAAATTGCTGGGATTGGTCTCCTCCCCAGTCGATTCTTTTAGTCTGCAGTAATATACCTTTCCCCTGTGACACAGGTATCACATGGGTCAGTTCATGTCCGGTACCAATAACTAGCCCATTAGCATTTCCACCGGAACTGTTAGCATAATACGAGAAGAGAGAGTCAAGGCCAAATGCCACCTTTGGTGCCTGGTATGCCTCGAAGAGCAACTCGTACATGTTCTTTCTCTGACTGAGTGGGCAGGCCACTGGCTCCGTCATAATAATAGGGTTATTAACACGTCCATTATTACTATGTACCCCCAAGTGTTCAAATGAATAATCAAGCATAAATTCAATATAATCCCAATTTGTGATCAATGGGCCATCGTATGGTGCCTTCAGCGAAGACCGGAGAGACAGATCTCTATACACATCGTTTCCGACTATGGTTAACGTCTTCAACGCCTTCCTGTCTCTATAACGGGCGATAACCGCAGGAAAAACATTATTGGGTGCTTGTGAGTTTGTCAATCCAATCTTGAACGACGATGTACCAACATCCAATGCAATTGGTACGCCGTGTTGGTAATTATTGTAAAACGGTTCTGGGGCTGCTGGAACTTCAACATCCTTTAATGTATATATCTTCTGTGGAGGAAACTCTGTATCTCCTTGCTTTGACCGCATCTTACTAGCACTGGCCATCCCAACTTAGTTCTTTCTAGTAACAAGCTTCCGTATCTTGTCAAATATTGCTTCATGAAAATCTATGGAAATCGATTTGTTCACAGTCGTGCGCATTCCCCAAACTACACGGTGATAATAGAAGTTACGTCAATATAGAAGATCACATTATAGAGTATACTATTTCACCACAAGAAGTGTAAGTTACAATGTCATCAGAAGAAAATCAATTCAATGTCCAGGGGTACAATATTGTTACAATGCTTAAGAGATTGGAGGCAGCTACATGTCGTTTAGAGGACATTAGTATCTTCCAAAACGAAGCAAGTAAGAATGCCACTGCACAACCGAAGTCAATTAATCCACAACAACAACAACAACAACAACAGGTTGGTGGTATTAATAAGGATGTTGGACCCGTAGAGAAGGCTAAGTCTGTTACTGAGTTCAAAAAGTTTATCGAACAGAATGTTATTCCTTTTGTTGATTCGTCTAGGGGAATTGATGCGTTGGTGGGCGAGGCGGCTGATATCTTTGCCCAGGCATTCAATGCCCAATTGGAATTCTTAGATATAGTGAGTAAGACTAAGAAGCCTGAATTAGCAGACCCCAATTTCATGCAATTGTTGAAGCCAATCAACGAGCGTATCGAAAAGATCAACGAGCTCAAAGACTCGAACCGGAGATCGGAATTTTTCAACCACTTGAATACCATCAGTGAAGGTTGTCCTGTATTAGGATGGATCGTTGGTGATACTCCGGTTTCGATGATCCCCGAATTCAAAGACAGTGCCCAATTCTGGTCTAATAGAGTGATGAAGGACTACAAGGAGAAGGACCCAAGACACGTTGCTTGGGTCAATCAATTTTTGGATATCTTCGAAGAATTGAAGTTGTATGTCAAACAATACCACTCCACTGGTCCATCATGGAATAATGCAAATGGCAAGCCGTTATCAGTAGTGTTAGGAGAACACCAAAGTGGTTCAGCACCTGCGCGCAGCACATCACAAAGAGGGGGTCCACCACCTCCACCACCACCACCTCCTGCCTCTGTCTTTGATTCCGGATCCCCAGGAGCATCCAGTGTTTCCACATCCGGTGGTGGTATGAATGCGGTTTTTGCTGACTTGAATAAGGGGGAGAACATTACTTCCGCCCTTAAAAAGGTGGACAAGTCTGAAATGACCCATAAGAACCCATCCTTAAAACAAGCCCCACCCGCCAAGAAGCCAACACCCCCAAAGAAACCTTCCAGTTTGTCCTCTAACCACACTCCAACGGATATCAAGAGAAAACCTGCAAATATGGAGTTGGTCGATGGAACCAAGTGGATCGTGGAAAACTTCACCGAAGCCGACGTGGCCTCTCAACAACCAATTGTCATTGAGGCCGAGATGCACCAATCCGTCTACATTGGAAAATGCAGCGGTGTCACTATCCAAGTCAAGGGCAAAGCCAATGCCATCTCTGTTTCCGAAACTCGAAACACCGGTATTGTTGTCGATTCCTTGATTTCTGGTATTGACATCATCAAATCTTTCAAGTTCGGCTTACAGATTGTCGGCTCAGTAGCCGTCATCAGCGTCGACAAATCTGACGAAGGTAGTATCTATTTGTCCGAGGAATCAATTGCTGCAAACGCGCAAGTCTTCACTAGCTGCGCAACTGCTTTGAATATTAACGTAATGAAAAATGATGATTACGAAGAAATCCCAATTCCTGAACAATTCAAACATTCCATTAAAAATGGCAGATTAGTCAGTGAGGTTGTGGACCATGCTGGTTAGACAATATTCTATTTATCTATTCTGTCTAGTTAAATGTATGCTCTATATATCATATGCCTGTAGGTTGTAACACAAAATCATCTCTTTACACAAAAAAAAGAACTTCATAGAATTTTCCAAAACCAAAAAAAAAAATTCAGACTTATTCGTCAGCGATTCAGTTTTTTAGTATTTATAGAATAATCTTGTTAATTTATTAAGTGCTTTAGCAGTATACATCAGTACAAGTAGTTGTATTAATTAAATTAATTAGACAGAGAAAAAGGGAACGAAAATGGTTAAAGATACAAAATTTTATGATCAATTAGGCGTTTCGCCATCAGCTGGAGAAAGTGAATTAAAAAAAGCTTATAGAAAGGCGGCGTTGAAATATCACCCAGATAAGAACCCATCACCAGAAGCTGCCGAGAAGTTCAAAGAGCTTTCTCATGCTTACGAGATTCTTTCGGACGACCAGAAGAGAGAAATCTACGACTCATACGGTGAAGAAGGATTATCAGGAGCAGGTGGCCCAGGTGGTATGGGAGGTATGGGAGCTGAAGATATCTTCTCACAGTTCTTCGGAGGTGGCTTCGGAGGAATGGGAGGCGGTGCATCTCGTGGTCCAAGCAGAGGTAAGGACATCAAACATTCTATCAGCTGTACCTTGGAAGAGTTATACAAGGGTAGAACTGCTAAATTGGCATTGAACAAGACCGTTTTATGTAAGACATGTGAAGGCCGTGGTGGTAAAGAAGGTAAGATCAAGCAATGTTCTTCATGTCACGGTCAAGGTATGAAGTTCGTTACTAGACAAATGGGTCCAATGATACAAAGATTCCAAACTGTTTGTGACGCTTGTCAAGGGTCCGGTGATATCTGTGATCCAAAAGACCGTTGTACTGCCTGTAAGGGTAAGAAGACTCAAACTGAGCGTAAGATCTTGCAAGTTCATATTGACCCAGGTATGAAGGACGGTCAAAGAATCGTCTTCAGTGGAGAAGGTGATCAAGAACCAGGTATTACCCCAGGTGATGTTGTATTCGTTGTTGACGAAAAGCAAAACGATAAATTCACCAGAAAGGGTAACGATTTATACTATGAAGCTGAAATAGACTTACTTACCGCTTTAGCAGGTGGTGAATATTCATTCAAGCATGTCTCTGGCGACTACATCAAGATCTCTGTAACTCCAGGCGAAGTTATCTCACCAGGTACTACTAAAGTGGTTGAGAACCAAGGTATGCCAATTTACAGACATGGTGGTAATGGTCACTTGTTCGTTAAGTTCACTGTAAAGTTCCCAAAGAATAATTTCGCGTCTGAAGAAAAATTAAAGCAATTGGAGTCTATTTTACCTCCAAGAGCAAAATTCACTATTCCAAAGGGCGCTGAAGTTGATGAATGTGATTTAGTTGATGTTGATCCTTACAAGCACCAATCTGCTGGAAGACGTGATGCTTACGATTCCGATGATGAAGAAGGCGGTGCTGGTCCAGGTGTTCAATGTGCATCTCAGTAGATATATCGCTAGTATTGTTTCTTCTTTTATATTATTATTATATTATTATTCTTATTATAATTATAAATCTATAAATCTAAAGTTTCTATTTTAAGTAGCTTATTGGTTATATACCTTTGCTATTCCTTTTTTTCTTCGTATGTTTCCATCCCAATTGAAATGCAAGTCCACTGAGTAAACAAAATCCGGCCATTAACGTATAACATCCACCTTCGCCCATGGCATTAACCATTTGTTGTAAAACGCCTATTCCGACAGCACCCAAAAGACAACGTGTTAAATTAACACAACTCGTCAGTGCTGAACCATGGCTTGGGAACATATCTACTAGTAATGTTGTTAATGCGGAAAGCAGCGATACGGTACAATATGATATCACAAAGGCTGAAATCAATATTGGTGCTATATTCACATTAGATTGCAAGCACCACCCAAAAATAATGGTAAATATAATTAGTAAGATTGTGGGTATTATACAATTTTCCAACCTAGCCAGTATTATGTCGAAGTCCGGCCTTTCTTCAGGCGCCAAATGAGCGTATAGTGAGTTGTGAGCCTTCAATCTTCTAGAATAATTCCAATCTAGTAACCTACCAGTAATGATTGAACCCAATACCGTACCAATCCCAGAAGGAATATAACACAAGCCAATTGCGATAATGGAAAGATTGTATTTTCGATCCAAACTAGTAGAAAGCGTTGTAAGTGACATGGTCCAAACTGTGAATTGTACTGCACCAGGCATCAAAGCAAGGGCCACATCCTTTCTAAAGAGTATTTTATACGGCATTAATAAATGCTTTAGGGAAGCAGAATGTGGCCTTATGGTACTCAAATCACTGTGTAATCGTCTTTTAAAATAAGGAATTTGTAATAATGGCAGTGTGTTGATTAACCTTTTCGGTGGGACAGACAAGTTACCAACTATAGAACGATTGGTTTCGGGTAATATGAAAAATGCAACTATAAGTACGACTCCACTGCCTATAGCTAAAAATATGAATATGCCCCTCCACGAGAACCCGTGGATAAGGAATGCACCGATTAGTGGACCAAAACCTTGTCCCACTAGTTGTATGCCTTGTATAAGTCCAACAAATTTCCCCCTTTCATGAATGCTATAGATGTCACCTGCTGCTCCAATAGATACAGCGATCAATGATGCAATTGCCGTGGCCTGGACGCATCTCAAAAATGCAAGTAACCAGTACACATTTGTCTGAGAAATGCCGATACAAACAGCACAATATGATATTAAACACAATATTACACACGGTCTTCTCCCATAGGTATCCGCAAAAAAAGATATGAAGGTAGGTGATATGCCTTGGAAGATTAAATACGCAACAACCGACAAATTAACCACAGCTGGGGTTATATCGAATTTCTTGCTTAAAATCGGAAGGGCTGGAAAATAAATCGACCCTGATATACTCGACCATATACCACTCATACTTAACACAGACATCATAACATATTTCTCTGTAACTGTTAATATCGAATACTCAGCCTCTATTAAAGGTTTGTCTTCAATATTACGCTTTCCAAAGTCAACTTCAAACTCATGTGGGGCTAAGTTAGAATGTGAATCAGTAGCCACACTCCGTAAATTACCTTGAGGGTTAGACTCTAGATCCACATCCATACCTTTGGATGTCTGAATTAATGTGTTATTTGTCCTCTGTTTTATGTATTGATTGCTACAGCTTATATGAGTTTACTTGTTTTCATACTATTTGGGTACGGAATTATCGGAGCCGCAGAGAAAAAATTCGATGAGATTCTGTCTATCCATCACTTGCATAGAGAATGCACACAAAAAAGCTTATTAGAAATATCCGAAGAGATCAAGTGCTACCATGAATCTATAATAATTTTGTGAGGATCAGTAGAGATGATGTGATGTTTGTTTTAAAATAAAACGTCATACTAATATATACCTTCGTAAATTCATCCTATCGAACAGCATTTAAACAGCAAACATTGCTATAACTCCTTCTAGTTTATCTGGGATTGATATTAAAATAGCATGGAATGGTAGTAAGTATCACTCGGGTACAATTGAAGGAGGTGTAACCATTTCGCACCATAGTATAAGTTTATAATATTCGTGATTCATTCTCTATAGAATAGTACCTACATATTTGGTTACTATGCATGTGTACGCAACAAATAATATGATTAGGTGCTATTTTAAATTGAATTATATTAGGGTATCATTTATATTGAAGTTATATGATGGTTTCAAATTGAAACCAGGTATGAATTATAGAAGTGTTGACCTAGCGGTCTTTATTATTATTATTGTACTTCCTGGCAGGGGGATTCTTAGGGGTAGTAATCATGAAATTAATGCTCGAAATTTTGGAGTTTGTTTTATGTCTCTTATAATGCAGGTGGTTATTGGAGTTTGGTTCATCATCATCCTTCAGCGAAGACTTACCGGAGTGATGCCTCTTTGATTCCGTTTCTGGTGAATGGTATTGAGCTGGTGTTGGATGCATTGGTGGCATTAAACCTGAAGGTGGACCGCCCGATGGATGTAATACATATTGGTGATGAGGTGGCGGAGGTGGCGCATTATTTGGTGAGGATGCCACATAATACTGATAAGGATGTTGTTGTACATATGGGGCACCAGAAACAGCCTGGTAGTTTTGTGGAGCTTGATACATAACTGGTGGGTATTTTTGGGAATATGGAGACCCCAACAGGGTAGTGGCAGTACTAGAGCTTTCAGTCGAGTGCTCTGGTTGCGAATGTTGGGAAAGATGTCCAGCCTCAGGATGCCTAGGGGTATAATAGATAGGGTAAACGCCAGACATTTGTGCATGTCCATGTTGTAATTGAGGCAGATGTTGCTGCAGATGGCTTGCACCTCTGGAAGGTAAGGTTGGTCTGTCCGTTTGATTAGATGGTGAATCTCTTTCACGGCCTTCATTATAATCATGGCGCAATTTGGACTGTGAAATAGTTGGCAGTTTATATGGTGATCTTATTGGTGATGCATCTGCACTCTTATCCTTGATACTTTCAGTTGTTTCCGAAAAAGATGGTAATGATTTACTATCAGAATATCTTCTTTTAAGATTGTAAGTCTCATTTACTTCTTGATCGTATACATCTTGACTGTTGGCGAGTTTTGTTATCTTATGAATTATATCATTTGGATCTGATTGCAATTTATTTATCTTGGCCTTTAATTCTTCAATTGTGGTATTACTAACAAAAAGAAATGGAATTAATTCACCACTGACATTAAGCGATTTTGCGAGCTTTAGTAATTCAATTGCTGTCACACCAAACTCATTCTTGATAGACTCCTGTCTTGTCTTTTCCTGTTCTGTTTTATATCTTAATATTTCGTTTAAAGTCTCAGCACTATATGGCCATATGGATTCCTTGTCTATAGTTTGTGGTGGGATCCCAAGAATTTGAGAAATGCTATTATCAATAATAACCTTATTGCTAGCATCCCAATTAATCGATTTCCCTTCTGTAGATTTTTCCTTCTTTTGTTTTACAGTAACATCATTTTCTTCTGAACCTATATTCCTAGTAGATACCTTAGCTTCACTAATAATCTTATCAAGCGATTGGGCGTTAAGCAGGGACTGATGTCCATAGTGCTTGTACGCAGACCTGTCAATATTGAAGTTTTGCAAATTAGACAAAAGTCTTTGGTTTGTAGGAGATCTCTTTTGCGAATCAGACAGTAATTCTGGTTTTCCATCACTATCGGAATCGGTTTCCTGGTTGGAACTATTATTGGTTTCAGTTGGAGACAAGGTCGACTCAGTCGAAAGCTGTAGCTCCTTTAGATTATTAGTTTTGGTCGGCGTGCCTGAGGGTTGAACCCTCTCATTGGCTTGCGGTGTACTCATTAGACTGATTAGCGATAACAACTTGGCAGGTTTCTTTATATTGGCATAGAACAACTGAAACTGTTAAATGAAAAAGGGAAATAAATATTCTTTTGGGATAACCAGTTATGAAAGGGTCACACTAATAAATAGTAGAAAATCTAATACGAAGTACTGCTTGAAACAATTCTGGACAGTTTGCGTAATACTAAAGTCGCTTTAGACTAGTTTATCTATTAAAGCTTCCAAAATTTGAAGGTATGTCTATCAAATAACCAAAATTTTGCTTTAAAATGGATTCAATCAAATTTTCGACGTACTTATTATATTATATATAGTTAAAGATTAAAATTTGCAAAATTACTGTTAATAGATGCAAATTGAATAGATTTTACCTGAATTCAAATCGAATATTCCTGAAGTCGAACAATTTCCTAAATAGGAAATGTTATTACATATAATTTTCGAGACTCACAGGAGTAAAGGCCATCGTACTGGTTCCGTTTTCACCGTTTTGGGTATAGAAATTTAATTTATTATTAATGTCGGGATTGAAGGTTGTCCAGATGTAGTTCTTCATATAATACGGGCTTAATCAGGTATAATCTAGTGAAAAGACAATTTTTTCTACCTTAAATCGGCATGTACCTACAGTAACTTGCATCAAAATTGGTAAAAACCTTTCGCATGATTTTCCGTTTACAGTATAGTATGATATTTGAATAGTTTTAAGATCCTTTGTCTAGCTGACATTTGATTTTGATATTGCTGCTCAACCATTTGTAATACCGAAAAACCGAGGTTCCATTTGAGAAGAATGTAGACTTCACAGGTATGAAGATTGTACAAGCCTCGTACACCCTGTACAACCTTGATTTACTATCAGCTAATTGTAATATTTGGATGACTAGACAACAGTCGGTGATTAGATATGATTTTTGAAAACCGTAGTTGTAAAGTACGCTTTGAATTGTAGCAATTGTCTAAAAAATATGCAAGGGATGAAGAAGAGGAGATGCTTCATAAGTATCGAGGAACAGACATATCTACAGGTTGATGTATTGTGTACATTGGTATTGTATACGTTGTACCGTATAGTAATGCAATATGAGAGATGTGAAGCATGGAAGACAATTCGAAAAAGATGTGCGATATCGAATTTAAAGATGGGGACTGGAACAATAATTGAATTAAAATGCGTATTTATTTGTTCTATCGATAAATAACATATGCAATATTATGGCTAGTGATTCGGACTTATATGGGTGTTCAACTGGGTTAGATAATGGAACAATATTGATTGCATTTGGTGGACCTTCGTCATCAGGGAAGAGTACTTCTGCGATTGGGTTACATACACTCATTGAAAATTCAAAAATTGTACACCTAGACGATTTCTATCTTCCAGATAAACTAGTTCCAATTGATCCTGTAACTGGACAACAAAATTGGGATTGTTCAGATGCTATTGACTTTAAAAAGTTCATCAATTATATAAAGGGAATTAAATCAGGGCAGAATTTAAATCAGGAAGTCAATAGTTTAGAGCCAGAAGCTGATTTAAAATTGACAGATGATGAATTCCAATATTTCAAGAAAAAGATAAGGAAAAGTAACGTATTGACCTCGAATAGAACTATTGTATTTGTTGATGGGTTTATGCTTTATCACAATCCGATAGTTTCTGATCTATTTGATATTAGGCTTTTCTTCAGGGCTTCATTCGAGACATTGAAGACCAGAAGGGAATCGAGGCCAGGATACAACACAGAAGACGGATTTTGGATCGATCCTCCAGGTTACTTCACCAATTTAGTTTGGCCTGAATACGTTAAGAGTCATAAATATCTTTTTGAAAACGAGGATGTATCTAAAATTTTGAATACATACGCCTTAGAAGACCTAAAAATCTGTGATTTGCAAAATGAAGACCTAAGTTTATTTGAACTTATTGATCGGTCCCTTCAAATCATTTTAGACAGTTTGGAATAAACTTTTATAAAATTACCTATAAACTAAGATACTTAATTACTATTGTACAAATTATTTTTTAGTTTTCTTAGGCTTCTTGCTGATTGACTTCATCTCTTCATCATAAATATCAGAGGCCTTTTCACTTTTTTGTCTCTTGTTCTTATTTTTGACACTGACCGTACCCTTACCACTTGCTGCTTTAGCTGCAGATTTTCCTGCAGCCTCCCAATCAGCATCATCAGCAATAGCATATTTATCCAAATTTATAGCATTGATAAATTCCTTTTGTTTAGCTTTCAACTCTTGCATTGCTTCATCACCAGCTTCTTCCAAATCGTCCTGCATCTTTTGCTCAATACCTTCATAATCTACTTGATCTGATGTTCCTTCCATAGCTTTAACTGCCTCATCTTCATATTCGGGCATTGATTCTTCGATAGCTTTACTTAAAATGCTTCTGAAATATGTGGAAAATTTACGAATAATTTTAGCAAACATTGCCATCGATTGGTTGGATGGTAAGTTTAATTCTCTCGAAATTTGATCTAAGTCTTTATGTTGCAACCCAATTGCTAACAAAATAGCCGCTTGAACAGATGATAAATTAACATCAGTACCTGTTTTCTTTGAAAAGTATAAATGGGCGATTAATGGCAACATGTCAACAATAACATGGTAATCTAGTAAATTATTTGCATAAGAATCTAATCTCTTTAAGTCAAATCTTGATAAAATATTGTCAAGGTCACTCTTCGTGAACTTCTTAACGATCTTTTCAGAATCTTCACCAGCTTCAGTGGCTTCAATAATATTTAATGATTGAATAGCTGAGAATTTTTTAAATTCATAAGATAATAATTGTAAGAATCTCTTGTGAAAGTCCTTAGAAAATTCTTGTAACCAGCTATTTTCACGGTTTGGCAAGACATTTATCATAACTGAAGTATGTTCCCCGGTTAATTCATTCGCAGTCTGTCTTATGTAAACAGGAACAAACCCTGATCTTTTCCAGAATTTTTGTAGTTGAGGTGTTAAACCAAATGAGACACCTAAATAATGTAAGAAATAAGGTTGTTTTTCCGATAACTTTAATAATAATGGTGGTAAAGACTTGGCGTCCCTTAATTTAATTTCATCCTTTAAGGAAGCATTTTGTAAGTCCTTATCGCTAACTCTAGTGATTGTATGATCATTAATTTCGGAAGATTCACTGATATCAGTAAATTTCCCTTCATAATAATCCTGTAACAATTCAAGAGCCCGTGTCCCATACCCCATACCAGAATATTCCGGATTTGTAGCTATCCTAACAATTCTTGCTCCTGATAATGATGCAAATTCTTCGTCTTGAAATTGTTGAGAAATTAACCAAGGAATCAAATCACCACCAGCTCTCTGACCACGAGACAATGATTTACGCACACTCTCTTTAGAAATCTCACCTTCTAATGCAAGTTGAACAACACATAATGGGTCTGGGATTCTATTATCACCTTCTTCGATAGGTGGTAATAAAACGAATAGTTGATGAGCTGGAGCATCACTCATTAATTGTAAATCATTAGGTGAGTTCTTATAATGAGATGCGACATATAACGCCATCATCTTCTGTAAGAAAGTCTCAGAAACTGGATGGTATGAAAATAAAGTATCCCTATTTACGTAAAACAAATTACATTGGGATGGGTGAGGGCAACCCTTAGTAGCAAACTTCGAATTTTTAGATAAGGTAACATCCAAGCATAGTAACTTATTCAACCATTTTTCTACTGGATCTCCAGGAGCATACCTAATTGGCTCATCTAATACAACTTCACGCAAATTTCTCCCTGATGCTGCTGATTCATGGTTGGATTTCTTGTCTCTGGATATAACCTCTGTATCATTTCTATTATTGTTATCATTTGACTGGTCACGTAATTGCTGGATCAATTTTAAGGATAATGATCTGCCAGTACCTTCATACCCATTAATTGTTGATGCCATAAAAATTAAATATGGGCCCATTAAACTTTTTACGACTGGCAATGGGATAGCAGCAGCTTCATCAATGATAACAAGTTCAGCTTGGCCTAAAACATGATTATCATTTGGTGAAATATATTGAATAGTCTGACGATGGCCACGCTTAATATCAACTCTAACAATGGCCTTATTGAATGATGGGTTGGTTGATTGAATGATATCATAATCCATATGTTCAGTATATCCTAATGCATCAAACCCTTTAAATACAAACTCGAATAAAGTTTTCAAATTTTCTGGCGATGGTGACGTGACAAAAATATTAGAATATCCATGAGAAACAGCAGCTGAAATAGCAATACCTAATGCAGCAGATTTACCACGACCTCTTCCCGCAGTCAATGCGACTGTGCTTCTCAATGTTTTCTCTGAAATAACATCGATGAATGTTAAAATTGCTTGGGCTTGGTTAACTGTCTTGGATAATCCTACTAATGACCCTGCTGGTTGTACATCTGCCAAACTTTCCTTCAATTCTTTCAATTCTCTAGCATTTGGAGTCATCTCATCATCATCTGCAGCTGGTAATGGCTTAACGTGTTTTCCACCGGAAATTGGTAACACGTTTAATTCATCATCGACTACGAGACAGTTTGCGCATGAACCTAAGGATAATAAAAATCTTTCATTGAATCTAGCCACAACGTCATCATGGGCTTCGGTTCTGTATCTGGAGTGGATGTCCATTGTCATGGTGTATAATTGTTTTAAAGAAGACATGGACTTCAACAAAATAACCACTAATCCACCACCCTCAACAGTTTCAATTGTTCTAGCCAACAAATTAGGAGTTATAGCTTCGAAATCTTGCAAAATACACATACCGTATGTGTTACCCAAGATCTTTTCCGTTTCCTTGTAGTAAACGTATCGAATGTGCTGATTCGAAATAAATGCTTCAAACGGATCTTGGTCATTGGCCTCTCTGACTCCTCTTTTTATGTCCTTCTTTATTTTAGATTCTCTCTTTTGTCTGTGAGAAGTAAATCCTAACAATTTCTTCTTGTATGCCCACAACACCGATTTGTTCATCTTCAAATCAGCAGACATCATCAAGTAGTGCAAGTTGGGTAATTGATTACGGGCTTTATCCCCAACAATAAAGAAAAAACTTCTCTCATTTTCTTGAACACCATTACGGATAAGCGACGGAATACGTGCATCAATAGCCTTTTTAACCATCTTCTATATTCTTACTTGTAATCTGGATGAAACTCTCCTCTACTTTACTATCAAACTAGACTGAAAAAAAATCTCATAAGATGAGTAGTGTGAAAACCGAAAGATTCCCGTTTACTTCACCTTATCAAGATTTTGCATCCACTGAAGAGGTAACTTCTTAATAAAAGTCCATTAGATAGCCCAACTCACCCAATTTCTCTCTTATCTATCTGATTGTAGTAAGCAAGTATATATCTCAAGAAATATGTAGTTTAAAGCTAGTCTATGCAAATTCTAGTAAAAGTATTCTATTTGTGTCTAACAGAACCTCACTTATGCCTCAAAATCAAATATTCAGTTACAGCGGGTAATAGATTTTGGCACCCATTAGTAAAGTACCAACTTTCAAGTGTATTTCTTAAGATTATTAGTTAAACGTGTACTCATTCTAAGACAATATCAATTATCATTATTACAATTGAAGCAATGGGAAGACCTAAAAATTCGAAAAATAAAGTCAAGACCAAACCTTCATCATGGTCTAGAAAACCTGAGAGGCAGTTAACCAGAATCAACAACCATGAAAAGAATATAGATGATTTCAATAAGGAAAACGAAGATTATTATGGGGCGGCGCCTGAAAGCATTCGACCAAACATTGTTGACCATGGGGTAGGGGGAAAGAAGAGAAAAGTAGCACCAAGATCGGGCTTGCAGTTCAAAGTTGGGCCTACGTTTGAAAATACCACATTGTACCGGCCCATATTCATTACTTCAACAAACGAAAGTGTTTTCCCTTTTGTGAATGCACGGATTGACAGGGGCTTTGAAAACTATGGCGGTGAATGGATCGGCTACAAGAGGAATTATTTTACATTGGTCAGTTGTTTTGAGCTAGAAGATAAGAATCCAGACATTTTCTTTTCGGAGAAGTTCCATATCCTTAATGATATAGGAGAAATTGAAAATATCAGCTGCTTTGCCTTGAGGTTGGTTTCGAAATGCTCCGAAGATGATACGGTCGTTAATCTAATCCAGCACACAGCAAAGCGGGATAGGGGTCCTCAGTACCTGCCACCTGTGTACCCAGCCATTTCCGGCTTCTTACCATCCCATTCCATAATCAAACAAGCATCTAACATTCGCAACGGTGATAAAATTGACCAATATAACAGATTATTTTATCTTGACAATGCCACTCTCCAGAAAGGTTCTGAGGATTCAATTCTTGACACATATCCTGAGGGGCGAATAGCTACTGTTGCACGATATGAACGTATACAGTTCTCGACCTCTATCAATTACAGGAAATCTACAATGGTAAACAGGCATTTTATCTTGAAGGTTGAATTGTTGGGGCTACTTGACGATGGTAAATATGCGGTATTAGCCAGTACTGAGACCCAGCCTCTAGTTGTTAGAGGAAGATCACCATCCAATTACCAAATGGCCAAGAGAAATTTGAAAGCACTTGCATCGGGCGATTTCGCATCCATGATGAACGGTCCCAGATCCCCAGATTACTCTAGAAATTCGTCTAGCCATACCGAATCTTCATCTGAAGATCACCAAAAACGAAAATATCAAAAACAAATGGCTTTAATCAAAACCAAGCATGATCTTCTAGAATTACAAAAGCCCAGTAAAAAAAGTAGACACAGGAAGGATTCTAGTGAGTCTGGGATTGAATCATCACGACCACCCAAAACATACCAAAATCCTAGATCAAGGCTGGAATTTAATGATTTCGATGATGAGTTTATAAATGATAATTTATTCTCTGAAATCGATCACGTAAAGCAAGAAACGTTCGATTCAATTTTTGATTCATTCCAATTCCAACCCGATTTCAACTTCGGCTTAGAATCACCTTTAAAAACCAAAAAATCAAAAAAATCGAAATCAAAAAAGAAGAAATCACATATGGATGAACTAGAAAGAAAACCTAAATCAAGAATGCTCAACTCTGCTAGCAAGTCAAGTAATTCTAGTTTCAATCAAGGCGAAGATGACAGTTTTGTCGAATTCCAAAAAGAATTATCTATGCTTCAAAAAGAATTAAAAGGCGATTTTGGAAACGATCACACATTAATAGGTCTAGTAACATGATGTCTACATCTACATACTCTTTGTTATGTATATTTCCCCCCCTATAGCCAACATATTTCATATTTTTATCAAACCAGTAGTTTTTATATATCGCTTACATAATTGACGAGACTTTTGAAGTTTTCTCAACTACAGTTTTGAACAAACAGGACTATTAACAGAATTAAGCAGTAGAGTAGTCCTATTACAATTATAAACTATCTAACAAGCTCCTATTGAAATACACGAATCTAGATGTTATTCTTTAGTTTTTTTAAGACTCTTGTTGATCAAGAAGTGACAGTTGAATTGAAAAATGATATAGAAATTAAGGGCATTTTAAAGTCAGTAGACCAATACTTAAATTTGAAGTTAGATAATATTTCATGTGTTAATGAAACCAAATATCCACACTTACAATCTGTGAAGAATTTATTTATTAGAGGTTCTACTGTTCGTTATGTCCACATGAACTCAAATTCTGTTGATTGTACATTATTGCAAGATGCATCAAGAAGAGGTATGTATAAACATTTACAAAATCTTATTTTCACACAGTTTAAGTACTAACATTATACAACAGAGGCCATGGTTCAAACAACCAAATAGATTGGCTTAATTTAAATTGGTTAGGTAGTTAATGTATTATAGTTTATTAAAAAACCTTACAGAAAGATGTTACAATGACTTTCTTCAGTCATTTTGTAGGACTATTCAATCTAACTAAACAATGAGCTCTCGAATGACCAGTCTTCTTACAGTATGAACAAGTTTTCTTGGATTTATTCCCAAAATATTTCTTAGCATCCTCACCCTTTGGTGGCTGTCTTCCCTTGACGTTCGATCGTATCCCCTCTTCAGTTTTTGAAGTTATGCTTTCTTGTAGTTTTAAATTGTCCATATTTTCCTGTAGAGAAGACGAATCTTTATTGTTGTCTTTGAGTATATATTGCAATTTCTTCTTAGAAATAGCTATGAATTCAGTGTCCCCATTGATATTCCAGATTTCATGGTTACAATTACTACATTTAGATGGTTTGCTTATGATTTCACGAAAACTTTCTTCCGATATGGTTTCGTTACTACCTTCTATTATATCCTGTTTTTGTAGTACTTCAATGTATTTGTTTATTTGATGGAGTTTAACATCATATCCCCTTTTCAATTCTTCCAACTCTCGGTTCTTTTGATTTATTATCTTAGCAAGTGTATCCACACTTTTCAGCAATTCCACTACAGACATACTATGATACTATGGACCCTACCTTTGTAATTAGATTATTATTGCATCTCATCGTATTTTTCATGGTACCTTGGTACTCTTGCATATAATCGAATAAAGAAAATATGTCTCTCTTTTTTTCTTTTTTTGTGCTGTGATGGCTTATGGCAGAAGCGCACTGCTTGTGTACTTTCGGTTCTTTATTACAGTTTTAAGTGTCCGGTTCGATCTCTGCGGTCGCGGATTTGATAATTTGAGAAGTCAATTGTTCAAATCCCAGCAATGAGTGGCAATATCGCTGGAGGGAAGCAATTCAGCACAGCACGCTACCCGTAGAGAGGCGAAGCGGATGGCATTTGGCTGGCTTTGGTAAGGAATCTTAAGTATCTAGTGTGACGACTCCGATTCTTTTTTATTACTCTTGAAGTATTAGTTTTTTGCAGCATAATATTATTTCTATTTAAGTATTTAGTCAGCTTTAGACTGCTTGCTTCTCTTGGAGAAAACTTTATTCTTGAAGTCCTTGAATGGTTCTTGTAGAATACTTCTCTCTAAATATACCATAATTGATAAACATGTAAAGCATATGGTCGCACTTTTAAGAAGATCCAAAATACTTGAACTTTTCATATTACCGTGTAGAGCGTAATATTGCAGTATCGCAGTAAAAACACCGATAGCAAATGGTGCACTTACTCTTTTTAAAGCAACTCTGATATTAATACTAACTCCATTATTCAGGTAAAAGAGCACGATGAAGATAGAACAATAAACTATTCGTAATAACATGTTTACTGAATTGGCTAATATAAGGCCACTAAGTCCCATTTTAAAGTGGCTGATGAAAACATACAGACAAAATAATACCACAATTGTCAGCACGGACATGAACATTGAGAACCTTCTGATATCTCTTTCATCCGCAACGCTACTAAAGAAAGCTTCTAGTATGCCGTTGAACGCTAAAAATGGAATGTACATGATATACTGAGGGAAGATATCGAAAATACCAGTGTCTGTCCACTTGGAAGCCCTGCCGCCTAGTAAAAATTGTAACAAGAAAGCTGAATTAGAGAATCCAGCAATACATATTAATACGGACAAGTTAAAATAGAAAATGCACAAGTACAGCATTACTGTAAGCGATTTTTTAATATCTTTTTCGGTGGCCACTGACAACATCCTAGTAAAGAATAAACGCAATGACTCCTCAATTGGTTGAAAAACCAATCTTGCAATAATGGATCCATAGTTGGTGACCACTGAATAGGTACCTTGTTCCTCTACTGTGCATAAATAGTTAATCAATAATTTATCACCCTCCGTTAATAGATGCTTGAAGACCATCTGGATAAATAAACTTTTCCAAATCTTGAATACTCTAGCATTAAAATAATAGTATCCACCCTTATTGTGAATTCTTTGTATAGCCAATGAATTCTGATTGTGTTCAGGTTTTGCATTATTTATTGTAGCAAAACTTAGTTGATACTGAATGAAAATCAATGACGAATATGCAAATTGGCCCAATGAGAATGCCACAACTGCTATTCCATCGTATTCTAAATTCGTTGAAAACGAAATACGTTGGGAAATTAACACCACTGCAAAAGTAGTCACACACCTCACAAAAACGCCTATACTTTCGAATTTTGATCGTTTCTTCAAGTCCAATTGGAATTGGTTTATTGCATATAATGGTTCGGCAAATAGTTCCAAGATTATCAGAAGCCAAATTAAGGCGATCGAAAACTTGTGGTAAGGTAAAAGCATTACAGAGGATTGGAACATTTGCGTTTGGTATTGCCAAAAAAGTATGGCGATTGACAATGGGATGCCTATCATCAATGGAATATATCCGAAATTAATAATGCTTTGCAAGGTTCCCACTTGAGTGCCTTCCACAAATCTTCCCCCGAGTTTACCATTACTACTCTTTTCGGACTGGCTACTAGCATCGTTGGTTCTTTGACTAGACGATCTCTCTCCTTCCCTACTAAAAAACAAAACAGTTGATACTAGAAACTCCAAGTAGCTCGCTATACCAAACACTTTTGGGGATAAATGTCTGATTAGCAACTGATTCAAAAGAAATGTCAATATCTTCGTGAAAAACTGGGTCAACATGAGGAATGTAGCCCCCCTCGTTGACCTACTTAACATTTCACTGTCATTATTTGAATGCCTTACCGTTTTACTAGCAGCGTTCATGCAATTCACCGTTCTTTTCCTAAATTACTATATATCTTACGACTCGTTGTCTCTATTATGGCTAAAATACAGTTCCATATTATGACCAGCTTTACGCACCTGTCTGCGTAACCATCGAACTTAAGGATTCTCATTTTTTACTCTGGCCATAACACTAACTTAATCTTAATATATTAGCCATTAATCATTAAGATAAAAGTCATCAATACAGGAACCAAGAAGTACTCTAAGGAATAACCAGATAGTACTAATAATCATCAAACGAATTTACCTTCTTGAAATCCGACGATTATAGAGGCATTACCATGATGGACCCAAATAGTATAAACCCACACGAGGTTGAATTAAGAGAACAAGACCGTTGGTTACCTATTGCCAACGTTGCTCGTCTCATGAAAAACACGTTACCGGCGACAGCAAAGGTATCCAAAGATGCGAAGGAATGTATGCAAGAATGTGTATCTGAATTCATATCGTTTATTACTAGTGAAGCAAGTGATAAATGTTTAAAAGAGAAACGTAAGACGATTAACGGGGAAGATATATTGTATTCAATGCATGATCTAGGGTTCGAAAACTATGCAGAAGTGTTGAAAATATATTTGGCTAAATATAGAGAGCAGCAAGCTTTGAAACAAGAAAGAAATGAAACCAAAGCATCTAAAAGACAAAAGAAAGCAGCACCTGCAACAGAGCCTATTTCCCATTCCAACACCAATACCCAAGACGACCAGTCAACTTCGAGTTCGCCGTTGCAAGAAGAATTTCATAATAAGCAAGAGAACATTAACCAACACCACTTACCTGAGCAGGAGCAAGAGCTGCACCTACACGAATCGAATAAAATTAATGGAGTAATGGGTTCTGCGGCGTCATCTGCCAGTTCCATAGGTTCACCAGAATCCTTTTTCAACCATTATGACTCTAATGAAGCAGGACATACCCAAGATAATGGGCATTTAGCTCATGATAAGGAAGTGAAAGAAGAAGAAATAGAAGGAAATAATGGACAAGCGCATAAAGATGAAGGGTATAGATATGATGATTTTATTAGCGAGCCAAATGAAGAGCACATAGGTAGTCATCATCAACATATCGACGAATTAACAAAACAACTTACTAATGACGAGCCAGATATTGATACTTTGGCAGCTGGTATCACGCATACCAACCCAAACAATGGCTACTTTTAAAAAATTGTAAGCTATTTAATACTATGGAAAGGATTCTTAGATATTTGGTAGTCGATGTTCGCTAATTCAAAATTAACGTTTAGTTCTTATTATGTGTTATACAATAACTTTTTTTAAATGAGTTGATAAAATTCATTAACTAGTATATATTATATTGGATTAACCGTATATAGTAATCACTCAAATTTAATCAGAAATATATACACTTATTCAACCATAGATAACCCAGCACCCAACAAAATAAAGAGAGAAACAACTATAAAATAGTAAAGAAGTAAAATGATAAATAATAAATAATAAATAATAAATAGTAGTAGTGAAAGAATATTTATAATTCTTCACGACAAATAGGACAGGAACTTGAATAGTTTACCCAAGTTTTTAAACAACTATAGTGAAATTGATGAGTGCAGTTCTGAAGAACTCTAATATCAGCATGCCTTTCCTTTGAAAACTCGTCAAAACATATAATACATTTATCGGTTACCTCAATTGCACAGGGTGCATTAAATTTTTGTAATTGGATTTGTTTTTTCTTAAAATTGATTAAACTTCTTGATTTCAAGATGAGAACCCTTAAGCTCAAGTATGACGAGGGCATGATATGCAATGGGAATGTATAAAAGTATAAGAATAGAATTGAAAAAACGCAAGCTATTCCAAATCTTATCAAGTTGACCAAAAACTCAACTGTATGAATGGTTCTCAGTTTTAGGTCGTTCCATCCAAATTGCTCATCATCACAATTCATGCTTAAACCACCAAATTTGAAGAGTTCTCGACAGTCCAAAAAATATTTCACACTCGTTAATATGATTAATGGAAATATGTGCAAAATTTCGAAGCCAAATATTGAAATTAAAATATTATCTTTCAAAGACAAGCCCGATGACGAATAGGTTGATGCAACTTCTTCGCAGTATTTGTAGATTAGCAAAATATCAATTATATTCAATATAACCAACCCAATTGTGAATCGTACATATTGAAACTTCAACGCCGGAATATCATTTACGGAGGTATTCAATCTCGTTTGTACACGGTCAACACTCAAATAGTGGAAACACTTCAACAAGAATACACACAAAAACAACCCACTAAATTTCAACAATTCATGCTGAACCAGAATCTGTGCCAGCCGCTTGTCTGTGTTATTGAGCGTACTGTAATAAAATATCATAAATCCGAAACAGAACTCCCACGCCGTGTAGCTGATTTTATCCTTCAAATTCCGGATCTCATTTGCCGTCAAGCTGCCAAAAATGGCCCACTTTATGAAATTCGCAGCTAGTAGTATCCCAATTAAGCAAATATTCACCACCTTGAAGTTAAAAGATGATATACCTGTCAATGATGAGGCAAGCGCATGATAGTAATTATTAACCACATAGAAAGGATTGACCCCAATCCCAACAGGACTCACATAATTATTAACTGGTTTAAATTCAAACTTCTTGTATATCGAAATGCCCAAGCAAGCACCCACCTAAATAAATGTTAGTACCAATGATTCATTATCGATGCCTCCATGTGATATTATCACATTTTAAACTTCGTGTATATTTGATTCAAGACGCGCCATTATTGATTACTTACTGCACTATATTGTAGTCTTCTATTTTGAGAATTTGCCATTAATCTATATTCCTATATTTCTAATTCTTCCTAGGGTTATTTTGAATCATAGGCAAAGTTTCTCTTCTAATAGTGTATCGAAAGATCTATATGTCGTGCGATATTCTTTTCGTTACACAAAACCAAGCGCTCAAAATGCATCGCTTTCGGTTTGTAGCCATAGGCATATATCATCTGAAAAATTTTGATAGTAATCCTTCTATCTTGAATGGTCTATTTAAAGTCAATAGCTAGTAAAATATTAGGGATGGGTAAAAGGAACTTCAGAAAAAACAAAGGTGGTAACAATAAGAAGAACTTTGGCAAGAGGTCAGAAGTTCACGATAGAGAACAATCGTGGACCGAAGCGGTGAGAGAAAGTGAAAAATGGGAAACTTATTACAAGGCGATGAATATCATTCCTGAAGAGGAATGGGACACTTTCAAGAAGCATTGTCAAGACAACTTACCATTGACATTTAGAATTACCGGATCTAGGGCACATGCAAACGAAATTAAGGAGAATTTTATCAAGAACCATGTTTCGAAATTGCAAGATGCCGAATTTGAAGGGATCAAATTGACCCCTAAGAACTTGTCGTACTATCCTAATGAATTGGGATGGCAAATAGATGTCTCCAAGGCCGTTATTAGAAAGAATGAAGAATTTGCGAAGACCCAGAGATTTTTGGTCATTGAAACAGAGGTCGGTAACATCTCGAGACAAGAAGCCGTTTCGATGATTCCACCTTTATTGATGGACATTAAGCCACACCATGCTGTGTTAGATATGTGTGCGGCACCAGGATCCAAGACGGCTCAGTTAGTTGAGTCCTTGCATTCTGATGACGATAAGAAATTGGCCACGGGTTTTGTTTTGGCCAATGATTCAGATTACAAGAGATCGCATATGTTGGTTCATCAAGTCAAACGTTTGAATTCTCCAAACTTTATGGTCGTGAACCATGACGCTCAGTTATTCCCAAGGATCAAGTTAAACGGAGCTGCCGAATTTTTGAAATTTGATAGAATCTTATGTGATGTTCCATGTTCCGGTGATGGTACCATGAGAAAAAATGTCAACGTATGGAAAGATTTCACTGTCGGAAATGCGTTAGGATTACATCCTTTACAAATCAATATTTTGAATAGAGGATTGCAATTATTGAAAAGAGGTGGTAGGTTAGTGTATTCCACCTGTTCCTTGTCCCCTGTCGAGAACGAAGCTGTTGTTGCAGCTGCGTTGAGAAAATGGGGTGGTCAGATTAGAGTTGTTGACTGTAAAAATGAAATACCAGGCTTAGTTAGACGTGAAGGTATCAGTGATTGGAAAGTTTTTGGTAAAGATATGCAAATTAGAGAAAAGGGTGCGCAAGATGTTGCCGATACCGTATTTCCACCAACAGAAGAAGAAGCTAAGGCTTTCAACTTACAAAACTGTATTAGAGTTTACCCACACTTGCAAAACACGGGTGGTTTTTTTATCACCGTTATTGAAAAGGTTGACCCTGAGGGTGTCAAGAGACTTGCCGAAGAAGATAAGGAAGAAAGTTCTAAGAAGCAAAAGATCGAGCAATCATCATCCGAAAATACCGACAAACCACATCCTCAAAGGAAAGAAAAATTACCTAGAGATGCTAATGAAGAGCCTTTTATTTTCTTAGATCCTGAACACCCACAATTGGCAAAATGCTGGCCATTCTATGACTTCAGCGAAAGCTTCCCTCGTGATTCTACGTTGGTGAGAAATGCTACTGGTGAACCGTTAAGAACTATTTATTATGTCTCCAGCATATTGAAACAAATGTTGACTATTGAAGAGCAAAAATTAAAGGTTATTCATGCTGGGATTAAATTATTTGTTTCTCAAAGAAATGATACTGGTAGCTGTCCATGGAGAGTTCAAAATGAGTCTTTGCATACAATCAAGCCATTTTTGGGTGATAAAAGACATTTGAGTTGCAGCTTGAAATTATTGGAATTATTATTTCAAGAAGCATTCCCAAAGATCCATATTATCAAAGAATTAGGTATTGATCCGGAATTTTCGTCTAGATTAGACGAAATGGACGAAGGTTGTGTATTCTTAACCGTCAAAAGAGATGGAGATGACTTGGAAGATTTATTTTTACCATTATGGAAGGGAAAGACCAATGTTAACTTGATGGTCAATAAAAAAGATACTCATGAATTACTTTACAGGGTATTCGGTATCGAAACTACAGCTAAAGATGCCGGTAAGGAAGCTGTTTATCAAAAGAATCTTGAAGCCGTTAGAAAGACCCGTGATTCAACTGAACCAGAATCTAGTGTTGCTCCTTCAGAATCTGAAGCAACAGACAAAAATTAATTTTTGATTTGTACATTATCGTAAATAAATTTAATACATTAGAGTTTTTCGTAATATTATTCTGAACTCAACTCCGAATCCGAATCCGAAGCCAGGTCTGAGTTTGACTCGGCATCATCTGAGCTAGATGCCGTGCTCAGCGACCCATTCTCGCTATTTTCTACATCCATATCCAGTCCATCATCCAACTCATCCTGTTCAAGGAACATCTGTGCCGTGGTTTCATCCACCAAGTCATCCATCCATGACTCAACCAACAACCCAAATGCTAACAAAGACGTCTCATCCAAGCTTCTCTCCACTTTCTTATAAGATTTTGACCGAGAGATCTTTTTGCTACTATAATAATGCAATGCATTAAGCAATTCTGGTTCTGGAAGATCTATTCCTTCTGGAAATTCCTCTCTATTTTTCATAGGTATTTTAATCCCTGTAGTATTTAAAGATTCTAGTATCTCATCAGGCGGTATGGCTGTACCATGATTCTTAAAAATTTCGTCCACATCTTTAGCATCCTTGTCTATCACTAAATCAAGCCTTCCATCATTAATTGATACTGAGTGCGATGAGTTCCTAAGCTTATTCTGATCAATAACAACTCCTTTTCGAAATTCATCGTTACATCCCTCATATATGGTTGCTTTTATGGAGTCTCCTTTTGTAGCATTCATACCCCATAAGTCTTCTTCATTGACCAAACTGTTATTTTGATATCTTTCACTATGAACAAAAACTTTTTGTGTGGTTTGCAGCGAGTGCGCAATATTGTATGTTTACTTTCAGAGATCAAAAGATATTGATTTCACCCAAATCAACGAATCTACAACATGGTGGACATTTCATTGCTACAGGAATACCACCTGATACAGTTGGATATCGCAGGTATAGAGAATGAAAATGAGAAACGAAAAACTCTTATACAAATGGCGGTCCTTAAGTTATTTCACCTTTCTAAGGGAAATCCTAATCAACCAACAAAGACAATAAATACCATTAACCCACAGGTTGAGACCTTAACCAAACGTAATCACGAATATGAATTAACGATTAATAAATTAAAGCAGCAATTTACTACGAAAGAGAAACTTCAAGAATCCAAACTAGAAGCATTAAGGGAGGAGATCACGAAATTGAAACAACAAGTGAAAGAACAACCCCAAAAGCAGTTACATGGGCCCAGCCTAACCCTGTTTCAGCCCAAGCTTGATCCAGGTTATTCACGACCATCTAGCGCCTTTTCTACATCACCGTACATGAATAAGATTATGTTCAACCAAGGCAGTGGAGGACTAGGAAAAAGTTATTTATCGCCAACAATTAATTCGCTAAACAAATCTGTCTTGGCTCCAGATTCCAAATCCAGCATACTCTCACCAATACAGAGAAAAAGAAAGGTGTTGCAACCTACGAAGGCCAAGCGAGAATACACCAACTACAACTCTATGAAGAAACAATTTCAAGAAAGTAATAAACTCGAAGAAAATAAATCTCCCACACCTCCACCAAGGACTCCTGATTACGGCGGTCCAATAACGAGATCTATTGCTCGACAGTCATCGCCAGCAATGACGCCATCTAGATCGGCGATGAAGGCAGGCGAACGATCACCTGGTTCGCCAATTCCATTTGCAGCGGAATTGACTCCATCCAAAATTCCCAACAACGGAAAGCTTTTTGAAGACCATGCCAGGTCTTTGGATGATGTTATAAATAAATCGTTTACCAGTATTAACAATAGTGAGGCAGAAAATGAGAACCCTGACGCAAACTCAACAACCATTGAAAATATAAGCAAAAGTCCCCATCCCAATAAAGTAATAACCGACGAAGATACATTTGCTAGTGCCAACTCTTCGCTTGCAAATTCTACAATCAAGAAGGATAGAAAAAAGAAAAAGAAACTCAGATTATGGAAGTCTGAGGTATCCAGAGCTTCAACCTCCTCGCCTATGGGCAAAAAACCGAAATCTAATAATAATGGCTTGCATCTTGAAGACGATGATCTAAATACTTTGAACTATTATCAAGATGAAAACTTCTTGAATGAAAATCACAATATAACGCCAAAACTTTCCAGAAAACGAGTGCTTGAAGATGAACCTAATAACTTCAACTTCAAGAAGAAGAAGAAGAAGAATGTATTCAAGATAGACTAGTTGCCCTCTCCATAATATATATAGGACTATACTACGTATCAAGCGATCCGAAGCCAATTCTTGTAGGTCATGTGACTTCGACGTAATTCTGAAAAACCAGAAACTCAAAAAGCGATCACCGATGGTCGTTGATCACTATATTAAATTACTAATATAATTATATTATTCAAACTATCATAAGTTGCAAGTAATAAATCATTATAGAGGTTTATTATGCTTAGGCCAAGGACTTGTGTAGGTAAAGTAACTTGGAGAAGTTCCAAGACACCGCAATTAGGGCTAAGATTCGCTACTACAGTACATAATCATAAGTCGTTGCCACTTCGTCTTAATACTGACTTGTCTCATTCACAAGCTGCATTTAGAGTCTACCAAGATATCATACATAGAAACAAGAGTTTAGGAGAAGATGGTCCGTCACAAAAATCAGAAATAGAAAATAATCCATCTGAAAGTGATAAAGATACAAACCAAGATTCGGAAACTCCCAAAAATGATAAGGAGAGTGAAAATGATAAGGAGAAGGAAAAGAACGAGGATGCTGATGCAAACAATAAGATTTCATCGGAATCCAGTGGAAATATACAATCTCCATCATCTAATCCGGGAGGTGCTTCGTCGCCGCCGGGGAATAATAATGGTGATGATCCCGACGACTCCAATCCGCTGCTTCCTGTTGATCCTGTAACTGGATTATATCCGCCATTGTTAGCAATCCCGATGAAGGACCGTCCACCACTTCCTGGTCGTCCATTTGCCATCAATATCACCGACCCTGAAGTCATTAGATCCATATACACTATCATTGATAAAAGGGAGCCATATTTCGTATTGTTCCACGTTAAGGACTCTAATGAAGCTGATACGGATGTGATAAATAAGAAAGACTCAGTGTATGATATCGGTGTTCATTGTCAGATAATCAGACACACAACGCCTAGACCGGGTGTCTTCAATGTGCTAGGATATCCTCTTGAAAGATGCAAATTGGAGGAGTTAACTACACCAAATAGTGAGAAGGAGGCTAAAGCGCCAGAATCTACTAATGAAGAATCTGAAAATTTTCCTACTTCATATTTAAAAGGTCTCAAAGTTTCTTATGCGACAGTTAAACCAGTTAAAGACGAACCTTATGACAAAGCTTCTGCAGAAATAAGATCTCTTGTCGAATCCTTGAAGACTTTGTTGAGTAAAATGGGTGGTAAAAACCCTCTTGAAAAGCTTCAAATTAAAGAAGGTACTGATTTGATTAGCGATCCTTCTAAATTTGCTGATTTCGTTGGGTCTACTATTCACGGGGATCCAAAGAAAATCCAAGAAATCTTAGAAACTTTAAATATTGAGTCAAGATTATCTAGAGCTTTAGAATTATTGAAGGTTGAACTTAAGGCCAGTTTGATCAAGGAAAGTACTATACATAATTTAAGTACTAAAGCTGATGAATATCAAACACGTCTTTTCATAAAGGAATTTATTAAAGAATTGCAAAAGCGTGCTGGTATTACTGAATCAGACGATAAGAAAACTTCCAAATTTGATGAAAGACTTAAGCATTTAAAACTTACTGAGGAAGCTATGGAAGCATATAATTCCGAAAAGTCTAAAATGGAAAGCCAGAATGAACATTCCAGTGAATTGGGAGTAAGTGAAAGATACTTGGATTGGTTAACATCTATTCCATGGGGCGTTTATTCTAAAGATCGCTTCAATATTAAACAAGCTAGAGAAATTTTAGAGCGTGATCATTACGGATTGAAGGACGTTAAGGATCGTATTTTAGAATTTATTTCTTTGGGTAGAGTATCCGGAAAGGTTGACGGTAAAATTTTGTGTTTGGCTGGACCTCCTGGTACTGGTAAGACCTCGATTGCCAAATCTATTGCCGAAACTTTAGACCGTAAATATGTCAGAATTGCAATGGGTGGTATTCAAGATGTTCATGAAGTCAAGGGACATAGGAGGACTTATGTTGGTTCTATTCCTGGGCGTATTATACATGCCTTAAAGCAAGCTAAAACTTCGAACCCATTGATGTTGATCGATGAAATTGATAAATTAGATTTAAGTCGTGGAGGTGGTGCAGCTTCTGCATTTTTAGAAATATTAGACCCTGAACAAAACAATGCATTTGTTGATAATTATATCGACGTGAAGGTTGATTTATCAAAGGTTTTGTTCGTCTGCACTGCCAACTATTTAGGGAATATTCCAGCCCCTTTGAGAGACCGTATGGAAATCATTGATGTTTCAGGTTATACTAATAATGAAAAAATTGAAATTGCTAAAAGGCATTTAATCCCTGAAGCTAGTAGAAAAGCGGGATTAGATAGTGAGCACATTGTTATTACAAATGAAACAATTTCTAGGTTGATTGAGAAATATTGTCGTGAAAGTGGTCTTAGAAATGTTAAAAAATTGATTACTAGAATTTTCAGCAAAGCGTCTCTTAAGATTGTGGAAGCTATTGAGGGTAAAGAAGCCACCCAAACTTCAAAGGCACAAACTGTAGAGTCGACGCCAAAATCTGAACAAATTCCAGAAGTGAAGCAGACAGCTTCGGCTTCTGCTTCAGCTCCGGATCAAGAAGCAACCGAGATAAAGAAGACTACACCTGAAAATAAGCAAACCCTTGGAAATGATGATAAGGAAGAAATTAGTGTAAAAGAATCTGTTGAAAGTAAAAAGGAAAGTGAAGAACAACAAAAATTAGTTATTCCTGATGACATCAAGTTAGAAATTACTCCTCAGAACTTGAAAGATTACGTAGGACCTGAGGTTTACACGAGAGATCGTGTTTATGATATTCCACCACCTGGTGTTGCTACTGGCCTTTCGTATAGTACGTCAGGTAATGGGGATGCCCTTTATATTGAATCTATTTTGACACATTCAATTGGATCTGGATCTGGTACCCCTGGAATGCATGTTACTGGTAGCTTGAAGGATGTCATGAAAGAATCTGCGTCGATTGCATACTCTTTTGCTAAGCTGTTCATGGCCAAACAATATCCAGATAATAGATTTTTTGAAGCAGCTGATGTTCATGTCCATTGCCCTGATGGTGCAATTCCAAAGGATGGACCATCCGCTGGTATTTCATTTACTTCATCTTTGATTTCATTAGCTCTTAACGAATCATTGCCTCCTACCGTTGCTATGACAGGTGAAATCACTGTAACTGGTAGAGTATTGCCAGTTGGTGGGCTAAGGGAAAAAATTTTGGGTGCTAAGAGATACGGCTGTAATACAATTATTTTCCCTCGCGATATTGAAAATGAACTTGAGGAAATACCTGATGAAGTTAAACAAGGAGTTGAATTTATTCCCGTTGAATGGTACCAAGAAGTTTTCGATAAGATTTTCCCAAGTGAAAGTTCCCAAAAGTTTAATGAAGTGTGGAAAGAAGAATTTGCAAAGTTAGATCTGAAGAAAAAATCTAAAAAAAAATAAATAGATTAAAAGTTGTGGCATAATTATCAAATAATTCTGATATAAAGTGTGTATATTTGTAAATATTTCTATTCAATTTAATTACGTTATCAAAAGACAGTAAACACTAGTTATCGTAGAATCATTAAATCATCAATTATTTTTCCTTTTCTTTGATATCACTGAAGAACTCACGAACTTCCTCTTCAGTAACTACTTTCCCCTGTTCCGCAAAAGGTTTGAAGAACTCTTTGAGTTTCGAACTAATCTTTTCATATGCTTGTAAACCTTCTATAGCCTGATCTCTAGGCATAGACAGAAGTGCATCAGTTCCTAAGTTGTACAAAGATCCTACAGTCGAATCCTCGCCCTCATCTTCTGGATTCTCAAAAATTGGATCATCGCAATACAAATATTCGTGATTATGAAGAAACCCGGCCAATTTGTTGTCTTGAGGTAAGGTTTCTCTAAGCAGCTGGAGTTTATCCTTAAAATTTGGATGAAGGAAGATTGAATAAGGAGTAGCTTGTTCAGGATCCACCTTAGCCTTTTTGGTTTTATGGGTCTCTTCTTCTTCTTTTGATAAGTATAGCTTCTCATATTTATTCTTCCACTCCTCAACAGAGTCAATTTCATCAAAATGCGGCATTGTCTTCACAACAATTTCCTTATCTGCCGCAAGTTCCTTGAAAATGTGCCCAAACTTATTTACACATCTCCAACAAATAAATTGATCAAAGTCTTCTAATTTCGGGAAATGGGGCACCGAATAGACTTTAGGACGATCTTCCCGCTTTATCGCCACATCTGTATTTGCATCTTCTCCTGGAGGTGATAATATATCTAAAATATTTTTGCCTGGTCCATTATCGTGAGCTTCTCGATCCTGACGAATGGTTCCAGGCTTGTAGCCTAATATACACTCGTCGTGGAACCAGTCCTCACCGCAAGCAAACCCAAAGTAGCATTGCAACATATTTCCCGTTTCCTCCAAAGGATTATACCGTTTCAGGCATGAGCAGAATAATCCCTTAAAGTTTTGATTATACATATTGGACAGTGAAGGAATATCTTCCGCAGGCAATTCTAGAATGTGTTTATTGGAGGATATAGTATTGGAATAACCAGTTTTGGGTGCTTCAGACGCACTGGGCTTGTCGTGTTTCATTAATCTCAATTTGCAAGCACCATTTGGAGTCTTTGACATCTTGGTGGTCCCACAATCACACACGAAATTTCGCTTGCTAAACAATTCCACGATATCGTGGGTTGAATGACATTGAATAGAACATGAATAACACACCCCTATCTGTTCGTTATTGGCCTCACCGCATGTAACACACGCAAATACCGGTTGTCGAAGTTCACCTTTGTCATACGTGCATTCGCTTGGATCATAAGGCATAAGCTCCCGCGCTTCTCTCTCTAGTTTATCCAGAGATTCGATATATTCAACGGCAGTGACAGATGCTGGCTCCTTTTCTTCTCTTTTGGGACTCATTTCATACACTTTACCACGATTATTATCTTCCATGTACGTTAAGTTGTTCTACTATTGACAATAAGTAACAACTGCGTATTCATATTATGAAATCACGTGATGCTAAGCACTGCCGTCCTCTTTTTTTTGCACCCAATAAGCACGGACTAGGTTGTTTGAGTGGGTTTCATTGCTACTTCTGACATGAGTATCCACATATCAGTGGCAATGCTCTTTAAAAACACAAGTAGGGGTATTAATTTTATGATTGCATTAAATTTCAAATTTTCTTGATACTTTTACCAAAATAGAAAAAACTATTTATTGAAAGACTTCTATTTTTGGTTTACAAGACTGGTTCAACCAATTTTGATCAAGTCATTACATCTACAAAAGGTCTAACATAATACTATATCTTTTCACACGCCAATCCCCAATTGTCTTCTGTAGCTCTACAAGCTGAAAGGGTACCTGAGATTTTGTGTCGCAGAAACTACAAATCAAACATCCATACACCAGAATTTGGACAAACCTCCTTACACCAATACATTTATCCCGATTAGGCAAAACTTTTTTTAATTATACGCGTCAAAAAAAAATAGATTCATTTAGCAGATGTTAGATTTTAAGAGCTATTCTAGGGTTTCTTTCTGATATTTTGCTAATTAATAGATAACAACAGTATAAATTATGTCTAGTCCTACCCATAACTCGAGAAAGAGACAGGTGGATGATGATGGTGGAGTTTCTCATCCGTCATCTCCAACTATAGGACAAAGTCCGCAATTACCACCGTCATCTCCAGCCATTCCATTCGGAGATGATAACGAGGAAGAAGAGATTCATAATGATGTGGAAGACTTAAATCCTTCGGAAGAAGAAGATGGAGAAGATTTATTAGACAATATGGAAAATGATTATAAGAGAAACGAGACACAAGACCACTATGACTTGGGCGATGGGAATATCGACGATGAAGAATACGATGAGATGGATGCAGCTACAAGAAGAAGAATTGATAGTCAATTGAACCGTCGTGACGTATTGTTGGGTAATACCACAGGAAATAGGTCCAGACGTCAAGCATTTTTGCAAGATGAGGGGGAAGACGAAGACCATATAGATGATATTGACCAGTATGGGTTACCAATTCAAAGAAGAAGAAGAAGACAATACGACGAAGACGCGGATGACATGATGAATGACGTGGAAATTGACCCGTTCAATGAAGATTTGTCGTTAGAAAGTTTGACGGATATCAAGGCACCCAGTATAACCGAATGGATTGTCCAGCCGGCTGTATCCAGATCGATTGCCAGAGAATTGAAATCCTTTTTGTTGGAATATACAGATGATAAGGGTAGATCTGTCTATGGTGCGAGGATCCGTACTCTAGGAGAAATTAATGCAGAATCCTTGGAAGTTTCATACGAGCATTTAGCTGATTCTAAGGCCATTTTGGCGTTATTTTTAGCTACGTCTCCTACAGAAATGTTGAAAATCTTTGATATAGTTGCTATGGAAGCTACAGAATTACATTACCCTAACTATTCCCAAATTCACCAAGAAATTCATGTTAGAATCGCGAATTTTCCTAACCATTTGCACTTAAGAGATCTCAGAGAGACAAATCTTAATAATTTGATTAAGATTAGTGGTGTTGTTACCAGAAGAACAGGGGTTTTTCCTCAATTGAAATATGTTAAATTCGACTGTCTTAAGTGTGGAGTTGTTTTAGGTCCATTTATCCAAGATGCTAATACTGAGGTTAAAATTTCATTCTGTACTAATTGTCATGCCAAGGGACCATTCAGAATAAATTCGGAAAAGACCTTATATCGTAATTATCAAAGAATCACCTTACAAGAATCACCAGGTACTGTTCCTGCTGGTAGATTACCAAGACACAGAGAAATTGTATTGCTTTGGGATCTTGTGGATATTGCGAAACCAGGGGAAGAAATTGAAGTTACAGGTATTTACAAAAATAATTACGATGGCCAGCTTAATGCGAAGAATGGATTCCCAGTGTTCGCGACAATAATCGAAGCTAATTCGATTAGAAGAAAAGAAAGTAATGTATCCAGTGAGGGCGTTATAAATTCATGGACCGAAGAAGATGAGAGGGAATTCAGGAAATTATCTCAAGAGCGTGGTATTATTGACAAGATTATATCTTCCATGGCACCTTCGATTTATGGACACAGAGATATTAAAACTGCATTGGCGTGTTCGTTATTTGGTGGTGTTCCTAAAGATGTTAATGGTAAGCATTCGATTAGAGGTGATATAAATGTATTATTATTGGGGGATCCAGGTACTGCAAAATCGCAAATATTAAAGTATGCCGAAAAGACGGCTAACAGGGCAGTTTTTGCTACTGGTCAAGGTGCTTCCGCTGTTGGTTTGACAGCATCGGTTAGAAAAGATCCAATCACAAGAGAATGGACCTTAGAGGGAGGTGCCTTAGTTCTTGCTGATAAAGGTACTTGTCTCATTGATGAATTCGATAAGATGAATGATCAGGATAGAACATCGATTCATGAAGCGATGGAACAACAATCTATTTCCATTTCTAAGGCTGGTATTGTCACCACATTACAAGCAAGGTGTGCAATTATTGCAGCTGCTAATCCAAATGGAGGAAGATATAATTCTACTTTGCCTCTTTCACAAAACGTGGATTTGACAGAACCAATTTTGTCTAGATTTGATATTTTGTGTGTTGTGCGAGACTTAGTCAACCCAGAACTGGACGAAAGGCTTGCCAGTTTCGTTATTGATTCCCATATGAGATCACATCCATCCACAACCGAAGACTTAGAGGATGACGAAGATCAATTGGACGATGATATGAACGACGAGGTAGATGACACAGCAGAAGAAACACCTACTAGAGGTAGCAAAGGAAAGCAATCAAGAAAGCAGAAAATAAATCAATTAAACAAGCAGCGTGAAAGTGAAATTTCCCCAATATCACAAGATCTTTTGAGCAAGTACATAAATTATGCCAGAGTAAAGATTCATCCAAAATTGCACCAGATGGATATGGATAAGGTGGCAAGAGTGTATGCAGATTTAAGAAGAGAATCAATTTCTACTGGTTCGTTTCCTATAACGGTTCGTCACTTGGAAAGTATTTTAAGAATTGCTGAATCTTTTGCAAAAATGAGATTATCAGATTTCGTTAGTCAAAGTGATTTGAATAGAGCAATTAAGGTGAGTATCGATAGTTTTGTTGGAACGCAAAAGATTACCGTTCGTAGACAATTGCAAAAGTCGTTTATGAAGTATACTTTACCAACGAGGAAGAGTTAATTTATGTTATTCGTTAGTGTATTATATAGTTTATTATAAAAGTAATATTGATCCTGTATGTAATCTCGAATCTTTTTCAAACGCGTACAACAACATCACTAATGATATTCATTAGATAAACTAGATGCTAAAAGACTACTTCCTCATAAGCTATGTTAAACTTGGATGAGTATGTATACATAAGGAGGATATAAATTGCAAGGATTTATTATTAACAGACAAAGAACCATAGAGGCAATCAAGTTATGCAAGCATATACCCGAGTCGGACGTAGAAGAATTATGCTCTAAAGCAATTGAGTTGTTAATAGAAGAAGCTAACATTCAACACGTTGATACCCCTGTAACAATTTGTGGAGACATACATGGCCAGCTACATGATTTAATAACTTTATTTAAGACAGGAGGAGAATGCCCACAAACTCAGTATCTTTTCCTAGGAGATTTTGTAGATAGAGGATTCTATTCATTGGAAAGTTTCTTATTATTATTGGCCTTGAAAGTAAGGTATCCAGACAAGATGACCCTCATCAGAGGAAATCATGAATCTAGACAAATCACTACGGTATACGGATTTTATGATGAATGCGTTCGCAAATATGGGTCGGTCAACGTTTGGCGCTATTGTTGCGATGTTTTCGATTATTTATCTCTCGGGGCCATAGTAGGTGGTAAGGGTGGAGTGTTCTGTATACATGGAGGGTTAAGCCCGGATATAGATTCCATTGATCAGATAAGAGTATTAGACAGAAAACAAGAAGTGCCTCATGAGGGGGGTATGTGTGATTTGCTCTGGTCGGATCCTGAGTATGTACCTGGATGGGCCATATCGCCGCGAGGAGCAGGCTTCTTATTCGGCGAGAATGAAGTCAACAAATTCTTGCAGATGAATGATATTTCCCTTATAGCCCGAGCTCATCAATTGGTCATGGAGGGATATAAAGAAATGTTCAACCAAGGCTTGGTCACTGTTTGGTCTGCTCCTAATTACTGTTATAGGTGTGGAAATATAGCGCTGGTATTATCTATTGATGATAACCTAGACCGTGAATACAAGGTGTTCAAAGCAACATCGCAGGATGTCAGTTCAATTCCATCCAAAAAACCCCCAGTCGATTATTTCATATAGTAAAATTCTCATGATGGTCGAATCTAATTATAGTGAAAATAACGGCTTTGAAAGCGAATCGTATTCATAATACTTCCAGACAATAGGTTTATTCTGTCGCGACAAACTGCTATTATTGTGCGATGCAAGAATCATCCTAGCAAAATGGCTTACGTTTCTAAAATCGAGACACTGGAATCTATTAATATTATACCCTCAACAAAAGTACTTTTGTTGGCATGGATATTTCGAATGTATTGTTTACCTCGAATTGAGCCAGTGTCTTCACTGACACATTCGCTTCGGATAAACTATTTGACGCATCATGAACGGGCACATAATCTGCGCATTGAGAATGTTTGGAATCCACGATGGAATTGTACCATGCCAGATCATAGAAGGAGAATATGTGTTGCAAGGGAGAAAACGCAAGTAGTAGGTTAGTATAGGAGCTTATAGAATTTCTATGTGTATATAGTATTACAAAAAGAGAGGAAAAATTAGTATGCTGAGGTAGCTAGGTAATAATTTTTTTTTTTCCGGTCCCATAGGAAGGGATGAGCCAGTATAAATTTAGAAACATATTTATTCACGAAAAGTAAACTATTGGGCGATTTGAAATTAGTTCTGCAATAATATGCGATGATCCTACACAATAGGTTGGATTCGAGGGAATAATTGTACATATGCATAAGACAAACAGTGTTTCTAGTAAAATTTGTAATAATATTGTTGTCAGCGAGAAAACTAAGCCAAGCTTCGTATAGATATCAATGATTCGGCCCGTGGTTCTGCATTTTTGATACGCAATCAACATCAGATGTAAAAAAATATGGTCCGATATATTTGACAGAATTTCCCTACTTTTCAACTAATTATTTTACCTCCTCTTAGTCTTTATTTTTAACTCGTCTTGCTTTATTGATTTCTTACCTCAAATACAGTCAATAAACGACTTGTAAGGCATCGAACACAAACGCAGAACACCATTTAAATCACTTAGACCATTACATTCCAATACTTCGTTCCTGTTTGGCAATACTACTACAGCTTCGAAACACTAGCATAATCTATACAATATGAAATTTTTAATAATTTTGATGGCATTCATTTCCTTAGCTGCTGCGGCTACAACCACAAACACATTCACAACCGTTTGGAAAACTGTCACTCAAGGTGGTACTACGGTTCACACCCCTGTGCCTTTTTCCCAATCCATGATGTCAATTATCACTGATACTAATGATGCTGCCACCCCTACTAAAGGCTCCATTGGCTTAGGAACTATTAGTGGAGTTGTTGGTAAGGTTAGATCATATTCCTCTACCACAATTACCTCGGCCAATAATGCTGCTTCATTCAAATCACCTATGTCCTCCTCCGATAGAGGTATAGGTTTACACAGCACGTTTTTGGTGGGATTGGTCTCATTCTTGGCTCTATACACCATGTTCGTATTCTAATGAGGGACTACCCGGGGCATATCATATTTTCAGTTTTTATATACAATTCAATATATTTAAGTAGAATCAAACACATTTCTCTAATCCTTTTACTGTATTTCAGATGGGAGTGCTCTTTCAAGCATGCTGATCTAGTATCTTCGGTTTCCCCTTCGAAGCTTTTCGCAGCAAGATAAATCCGTAGTCTTTAATGTCGCAAACACCAAAACATTTCCGGTAAATAAGCTTAGTATCGAAGAAGTGTCGTCAGCTATGAATGGACTACAATTGCACTACTAGGTTTCCTCAGCACACCTATTCGTCTGTAATCCATACATTCGCCTGTTGGCTTCAACAGATAAGCAAAATATGATCACGTGCACACATACATGCTAATCGAAACAAGAACTGTGGCATGATTCGTAGTTTACGTTGCCACACCAAAATATAATAAAATGCCTAGGGATGTCCAGTCTAATGAAGCTTCGGGAAGCTTGTTGAATCGCCATTCTCGATCTCCCCAGTTGCCACGCGATTCAACTCTTGATCGGCCCCACAAACCGTCGATTATGCGAACCATAAACGTCTTCAAATATGCATCTATAACCTTGGAAAACAAGGGAGCGGTGGCCAGAGATCATGTATGTACAAACAATACCATTTATTACAATAGAATCTATACTAACCTAACAGATGGCCAACGAGCGAACGTTTTTGGCGTGGCTCCGTACCTCGCTATCATTCATCACCATTGGCATCGGTGTGACCCAATTGTTTCGGTTAGAGAACAACTCTTCCAATGTCAAGATAAATGACATGGTGATCAAACTCGACAATAGCAGCAAGGTCATCAGCGCATACGGCAAACCGCTTGGATCCATATTCATCATTTTGGGCATCATCACCCTAATTTCTGGCATAATCCGCTTTTTTAAAGTTCAGCAGATGCTCGTATACAACCACTACCCAGCCAGCAGACTATCGGTGTTAGCATTGATCCTGATTATCTTAGTAGTGGTGTTAATTACCTTCGCCATGATTATACAATCCTTTGCATAGTATGTACCTCGAATACTACCAATATCTTTGAAACTTATACCTAGTTCTATTCCCTTGCATCACCCTGCAAATATCCACACTGAATAACGGTGTTATGTAGACGATTCAATAGGTTTATCTTGGTGAACTTATAGATCCTTAAGATCTAGGGCTTTTCTCCTAACTAGTGAGTGCGGCACATGACAAAATAACTTTTTGTCATAGAAGTCGTGTGAAAAACCAACCTTTTTTTTCGTGAAAATTCTCAACCATCACTTACCCTTATTCCTAATTATATATTATTAATATTGTTGAATTTTTACGTATACATATCCTAATTAAATAAAGAAATCAATACAAAATGGTATGTGAACTGAACTCAACAGAGTTAGAAATAAAAATAAGATCGTAGAATGGTTGGAGGACCATAATAACATGAAAAGATAAAGGACAGTTGATAAATCGTAACTCCGTTTGAAGAACCCCCGATGTTGATGAACTAATAGCCTACAAGTTTCTGGTAGAAATACGTAATGGGCTAGGTACAAGGAAGGGATGATAGATGAATAGAAATGGTGGAATATGTGAAGCCTAAGTGGACGTAAGAACGAATGGCAATTAAGGAAAGGAAGTGGCAATACGATGGACCTCCAAACTAGCGATCTGTTGGATACTATGAATAATATACTAACATAATAACAGGGAAAAGTTCACGGTTCTTTAGCTCGTGCTGGTAAAGTCAAATCTCAAACTCCAAAGGTTGAACCACAAGAAAAACCAAAGAAGCCAAAGGGTAGAGCTTACAAGCGTTTATTATACACTAGAAGATTCGTTAACGTTACTTTAACTAACGGTAAGAGAAAGATGAATCCATCCCCAACTTCTCAATAAGCGAGTTTAGGCTAGTTTATTGTTGGTTTACTATTATGATGTTATTAATACAATAATTATGTTTATTAGTTTATAAATATGGGTTTTTATTCTTTGAATTGAGAATCATATTCTTACTCGTTCATAGGTTAATACTATGTCATTATGTATAAGAGTGCGATGTAGTGATTATGTTTTTGAGGTGTATTACGGTAGGGGATCTATATATATCGGTCTTCACCATTGGGGGATTAAAAAGTATGCATAAACTCTGGCTCTAACGTCAGCAGTTTCTTCGTCCTCTTCGAACATAGGCTTCCAGTTAACCATATCAATCTTTTCCGCTTTGAATTGGAATTGTTCACAAGTTTCGAAAAACTCCAAGTCCTTGTGCAATAAATGTGCTCTGTGGGGAGAAAATACCACCAATGCTTTACCATTTCTCTTCATGGAATCTCTGCAAGCTCTCAACAACTTCAAATGCTCGGTGTGGTTAAAGACCAAATCAGACAAGATAACCAAATCAAACTTGTCTTCTTCTTGCACATCCGCATTTTCGTCATCTACCATCAATGGTTTCACGTCATTTCCCCAAATAAACCCGCTAACAATGGACTTCGAAGGGTCAACTCCTTCGCAATTATCAAAGTTATACTGGATGTTTGTGAGTAATTCCGGATCTGGGTAATCGGTACATATAACCTTGTTACACTTGTTGATTGCACAAATCACAGATGGTAGACCTGCGGCTGCACCCAACTCCAATACATTCTTACCGGTAACTAATTCTTCTGCATGCTCGTCAAGATAGTCAGCCGTATAAATACCTGCATTCCACAATAAATGGCCCCATAATGGTGATTTTCCAACCAATCTCAAGTTGAGTTCAGATGGATTACCCTTTTTCTTTCTCTGGTACTTTGCAAAATGTGGTTCTGGTGGAGGTGGATTAAATCCTTCGGGTTCTTCAAACAACCCTGTGTCTATAAGTTCATCATCTGACATTTTCAATGAACTATTCCTATTACTTGAAAACATTTCAAAAAAAACCTATGAACTTTTACTCTTTCTTTAATCATATTACACGTGATATCCATCGATAAATATGTATACACATCAAGCATAAACTACCATAACTATTTATGGTGTAAATACAGAATTTGGTAGTCTTATCATGTCACGGTATACGCTTTCCAGGCTTCCTGATCATATAGTGCATATGTTCAGAGTCTACGAGCGAGCTTCGAATAACATTTTACCGTATAATACGACAGTTAAGAATTATTTTCAAAAATCATCAACGGAATATAATAACTTTCAAAGATACAAGTTACTCACAGAAGATACTGGAACCAAGAAGTACAATATAAAGGATTTTCCTCCATTGGTAGGTAAATGTATAGCACCTATTTTTGAGAGCAGGCTTATGTTGGACGAGATCGAAGATTTGAACACAAATGACATCTTTAAAAACGAATACTTGGAAGAAGAAAGCAAGGATATCATAAAGGAATCTGAAAATCTAGTACCAATATTAAGTTCTTCTCGACAGACGGTAACGAATTATACAGATTTCCAAGCTCAGATAGCCCTGACATTTGCATCATATTTCAGTCCATATACCTCCGTTCCAAGTGTTGAACTGGTTAAGAAATCCTTCCAGTGGTATCAACGTCTACTTAACCACACACCGATAATATTTGTCCTTAAGCAAACAAACAGACTTTTCTCTGATACGTCACTTTCACAAATGAATAAACCATTAACTGATTTTTCACAATCTATATCATCATTGCAGAACAAATTTGCCAGCCAGCCAGATGGTAAGAGCATTAGGAATTACCATTTCACAGGACTAACTTCGGTGGACTTGTTTAACTTGGCAATCAGATCTCAAAGTCAATTTGAACAGAGTAAAGATTTTGACACATTATTGAGCAGTATTAATTGGGAGAAGCAGAGCCAAGTAAAGGATGCGCTAAGTGAGATAATCACCAAGAATAAATCAGTTCAAATAACAGATCAATTGTTCAACCCTGTTGATATAGAGCCCCAGGATTTGATCTCTAAATTTCCCTTGCATAAAATATTCAAAGACCTTGAATACAAACCACTACATAATTTATTACCTTTTGATATAAAGTATGACGACTACCATATTTTGACTATAGAGGAACCAATAATCAATGATGACCACAATGAAATCCTCGACTTACTTGACATCTACAAAGAGGATTTCGAATTAATTGCAGTTAGGCTAAGCCTTAACAATGACTCCATTAATGACTTCTTTTCTCATAATGTATCAGCTAATGAATCCAAATCGTCTTCTAAAACCTATGATGATTTATTACGAATTGCAAAATCTAAGAATGCTCATTCAGAACTTCATGAAACGCAACCTTCTAATATTGACAATCTTATGAAGAGGTTAGGTGAATTAGGCTTGGTCTCTGTTGATGAAGGCTGTGCAAAGAATTGTATATATTTATTTCCTAGGCATTTGTAAATACTAATTAATCAGATACAAAGATCGAGTGTAGATAAAGATTTTGCGCCGCGAGCTGCACATTTTCTGAGTTAAAGGAGTAAATGTACCACTTTGTTGAACTACCAGCAAAATGACTATTCAATTCCATGATAGACGTATCCGGTCCAATCGTTTGGTCTTATTAATCATAGGAGTGCTATTTGGGTTATATCTCTTAAAGCATTTACCTTCGAATAATTCCAAAGAAATAAGTTCAGAGGTTAACGATATAGGCGATATCGTACAATTTTCAAAAGGCAAAGATCCTTACAAAGATTCCTTAGACAAGTTTGATGCCCATGTGAATAGAAAGGACATTGGTGAAATTACTGAAGCGTTTTTACAGAAAATGGACAAAAAAACTCATAAGTGTCCCGATTATGTCGAGTATTCCCAAGCTAAACATCCACCCTTTTCTGGAGGCAAACACAAATACCCATTTATGAGACCGGCACCGAAGTGTCGGACATTTGTGTCGGAATCAGTAGAAGAGGTAATCAATGACTTGAAAATGAAGGTTGAGAATGAAGACCTTGCCCGTTTGATAGAGAATTGTTTGCCCAACACACTCGATACTACGATATTGTGGCATCAAGCTTCAAATAAGAAGAACAAGGACAATATATCACAGTCATTTGTTGTAACAGGAGATATTCATGCAGAATGGTTACGGGATGCCGCTAGGCAATTATCTGTTTACCAACCGTTTGTTAAATATGATGAACATTTGAAGGAATTGATTAGAGGAGCGATCAACACACAAGCTTACTACATAATTAATTCTCCGTATTGTAATGCATTTCATCCTCCACCAGGATCAAAAGTTAAAAGGGGGGATACAGCAGTTGATCAAGTTTTCCCAAGCCCTGATTGGAAGCAAGTATTTGAATGCAAATATGAATTGGATTCGTTAGCGTCATTTTTGACATTAAGCAATGAATACTATGAAAATTCTGGTGGTGATTTGTCATTTTTCAATGACCTTTGGTTAAAAGCATACGAAAGAATTTTGATCGTAATGAAAAGAGAATCCCAACCATCATTTGATGAAGAAACTGGGCAGGCCTTACCATTCTATTATTCGTTTCAAAGACAAACTAATATTGGGTCAGAGACCCTTCCATTACGTGGGGTAGGAAACCCTGTGAATTATGGATCTGGTTTGGTAAGATCCGCATTCCGTCCTTCTGATGATGCTTGTATTCTACAATTTTTTATTCCCGCCAACACCCACATGTTAACAGAGATGAAGAGATTGAAGAAAAATTTCTTGAAATCTGAAAATCAACCAGAGTTAGACATAGAGTTACTAATTCGTCACACTGACTTCTTTATTGAAGATATTGGTCGGGGTATCGAAAAATATGGAATCGTAGAGCATCCAGTTTGGGGTAAAGTATATGCTTACGAAGTTGATGGATACGGCGGGTCAATCCATATGGATGATGCAAATATCCCTTCATTATTATCTCTACCAGATATGGGATTTTTGGATGTGAATGATGAAGTTTATCAGAATACTAGGAAAATGATTTTGTCAAAAGCAGGAAATCCATACTTCTTATCTGGTAGTCAATTTGAAGGAATTGGTGGTCCACATATTGGCATTCACTATGCCTGGCCAATGTCTTTGTTGGTGAGGATAAGGACCACTGATGATGATGATGAAATTATGAAGAGCTTAAATCTCATAATGGATAGCACTGCAGGATTGGGGTTAATGCATGAAAGTGTGCATGTTAATTCTAGAAACGGTAAAGATTTCACTAGGACATGGTTTGCTTGGTGTAATTCAGAATTTGGAAAGACAATAATGTATTTAGCAAAAAATAAACCACACTTAATCTTCAAAAAAGAATTTGCAAAGGCCTACAACTTAGACGAGGTCTTATCAAAAATGATTCATTAAAGGTCAAGCATTACATACTACAAACACTTTATAGGTATATAATATATACACTCATATTGTACAGTCTATTATAAGATCATCATTTTAGCGCTTGATATATTCAGCAATTGATTCAGCCGTCTTAGATGAGGCGGGTTTAGCCGTCGCTTCAAACGCAGCCTGGTATCGTGCTTGTAAGTCTGCATCAGTACTAGCATTAACTTCAGAACTTCTGTCTTCAGGGAATGTATATTCTCTTTCAGTTTCATCTTCGTCTCTTGGTAATTCTCCTTGATATTCATCATCTCCGGCTTCTTCATAGTCCGATAAGACTTCTGAATCATTGGCTTTTGCTTTATCCTTAATATCCAAGTCCTTCATCAACTTATTCAAAGAGCTTGATTGTCTTTTATTTTCCTTATCTTCTTTTTCTTTTAATATTCTGTCTCTCTCGGCTTTGTAATATTCATTGTATTCATCAACTTTATTGTCAACAGCATCCAAAAACTCATCGAAACCTTCACCAGTATAAGAACTCACGCCAACTACATCTAACTGCGAATAAAATTCTTCCAACATCAAAGACATTGAATTAACCAAAGAACTCATGTAACCAGAAGACGTGCCATCTTCACCATTCAACTCTTGATCTTGGGATAATGCCATTTGGAAAGTTTCAAAGTCTTGCATCCATTCTTTTGCAAAGTCACAATTCTTGATATCACTTTTGTTGAAAACTATGATCATCGGCAATTTGGTCTTGTATAAAATAGAACATGCGTACAACATATTAGACATGAAAGTTGTTGGTGATGAATTTCTTGGTGTGTCTACTATGTAAGCAATTACAGTAGGGAATGTAGATGCAAATGCTTCTGTTATGATTGCACCACTAGCCGACCAAATAAAGCATTCAATTTGACCCGGTGTATCCATAATAACGTTTTTCACTTTATCTGATCTCTTTTCCACCAATTTAATTACTTGATCGATCTTAGTAGCGAACAAATTCAAAGATGTTACGATTGCACCATTAGGCCCCAAGTTATACTCCTCCATAACTTTTTTATATTTAACAGAATCTCTGATATCAATATTTGCACCAAAAGGGACTTTAAGTACTGCTGGATCCAAATTAATCACATATGGTGGTGACTTTTTGGAATGAAGGTGTGAATTCAACCTTTGCATGAATGTGGTTTTACCGGATCCGGCCATACCAATACAAATAACAGTAGAAGGTGCCATTTTGTTCTGTTGATTAAAAATTATTAGAACTACTACCTACGAAGATTTTAATAATCGTCCTATATAGCGATGGATTAGAAATACGTGTCACGTGATTATCATTAGCTATTACTATTTAAACTCTAAGAGTATATATGTTTATATATTGAATCATAGATCAAGACGATCAAGACGATCAATGCAACCGAATTAGTTTCATCTAAGAATGGGATTTTAACACTCTGTCAACGATGCCTTCAAAAATTGATTCATGAGATAAAATTTGAATATTCTCAGCTTCAGCTGTAAACACTTTGTCCACCTTCGGAGCACCAGGACCTCCAATATTAGGCATTTGTTGTTGCTGACTTTGTTGTATCATTTGGTCTACAACAGTAGCATCACCCATGAGTAAAGAGTATATAGGTTTTAATCCAAGTAAATTCACGAAATACCAAGAAATCGAAGAAACGTAACGGACACTCAAATCTGGAGTAGCGACACCGCTTTGCAACATGCTTTTAAAACCATCGGTAACGAGAAAAGGAAGCTTCATAACAATAAATCCGGCGAAGAAATAGTTGACCCACCCCATTATTATTGTTTGAGGAATATAATTCATTAAATTCCCCTTCATCATCGACATCATAGCATCATTGGTAGATGGATCAGTAAATGGGTTTACTGGATCTGCGTCAGGATCAATCTTTTCTGCATGGAACTCAGATGAATTCAATTTTTCAATAAAGTACTGCTGTCTAGCTTCGAATTCCTCCGTAGTCAATATACCATTATTTTGTCTAAAGCAGGCTGCTCTTCTCAAAAATTGCCTTTAAAATCACGAGTTAGTATTCAATTGAATTGGATGAGATAATAAAGAATAATATATGTACGTACTTTTCTCTTAATACTTTGTATGGTGTTAATTTTGGAGCTGGTTCAAGCAATGATGTAATATTAGATCTTAATAAACCAACCAAAACCATCACGAACGAAATGGGTAACAAAACCCAATACTTCAATTGAGGGTCAAGTATAAGATCGGGGGATATCATTTGGCTGTGTTAAACAAATAAGTCAGTTGAATCAATCTTTCGATTATCAAAAATTAGCCCATGGAGCGCACAAAAATTCACGGAGAACTGGGTAACAAAATACACCTAATCACAAATAATAACCCAATCTTAAATGATTATATATTAGACTACAATAGTGGCCAGATACTCTGGAGGATCAAAGAACTACGATATTTGCAATTGAAGGAACCTTTGTTCATTCATCATTCTAATCCTAGTTTGTAACTGGGGTACTTATTGATTTGAGAATTAATAATTACAACTAGCAAGCGCCGTGGCGCAGTGGAAGCGCGCAGGGCTCATAACCCTGATGTCCCCGGATCGAAACCGGGCGGCGCTAGTTTTTTTTTATTATTATCACTTGAAACTGATAAACCAGAAAACAATACTTCGAGTAATGATCTCCGGCGAGAACAGTTTTGAGTTTGTTTGACCCTCTGACCAGTATTCCTTATACTTGTTGAAACTATAACACTATTCAAAGTCCGACTTCTAGCAGACGTAAGTTTATAAAACGATCACGTGACTTATAGTAGATGATGCTTCTCAAATATTATATGGTGAATCAATTACTTGCAAACGAAAGGCAAAACAAAGAACTCAAACATCGAAAGTATGGGCTGGTTTGGTGGTAGCTCTTCAGCAAAGGTTTCTCATGTTACGGAGGCTGCAGAGGAGCCGAAACCTCAGCAATTTTTAGAAGATTTACCTCCTAAATTTGAAGATAATGGAAGCATGCAGAGAAAAGAACAAGACTACGTTGACGTAGCAAAGCAGATAAAACTCTCTGACTTCACTGTGACCCGTTTCGTTAATATGCCCTGTTTTAGGGAAGCAATGATTACCGGATTCCAAGCCATGGGTGTTTTAGGTACTGTGACATTCCTCATTCACAAGAATCCTAGTAAATCTATGAATTGGGCTGTATGTGGTTTCTTCTTAGGTAATGTGGTAGGATGGGAACAATGTCGTTCGATTAGAAGAAGATCGTTTCAGGCCATGGAGAAGGCTAGAGAAGTAAATCAAAAGAAAAATGAGAAGAAATGGGAGGGTAAGCAAGATAGTGAAGATGAAGTATTGCAGAAGTTTAATGAAGTTCAAGGTGGCAATAAGTAATTAAGCCTAAGTATTATCGCAACCATCTCTATGTATATATTGATAATAATTAACATTCTAGTATATTTAACGTTACTCCTCTAGCTTGTGGGTTGTCCGAAAATATCCTCGGCCCGAAAAAGTAAGTGGGTGTAAATGTACTACTTCGAAAAATCTGGAGTAGCTACTATATAAAGAGCTAAGTTTTACATACCACAAGATTTGCTCTGAGATATAGCTATCGTCGCCATGGATAATCATAAGGTAGCCGTGTCATATAAGTCTTTGAAGTCTAACCTTATTAATTTACCTTCTAATTTAAGTAATTTATTGTTCAATGCTAACGTCAATATCCAAGATGTTATCATAGAGTTGGTCCTGAAGTCAGGCTCCAGAAACTATGCTGGATGGTCTGGTATGTCGTCATCAAAACTCAAGTCATTGGAAATAGATCCTGTATTTGCTCAATCATTAAATGTACCTGACAAACAAGAAGTTACATTAAACTTAAAATTGAATAATTTCGAAACTACTCAGATAAATTTAGAGCCAGTAACATCCTCTGATTGGGAATTGGTCGAATTGCATGCTCAAATCTTAGAAGACAAGTTGTTATCCCAGTCCAGATGTGTTTCTTTGAATCAAATTTTGGTGGTTTATCCTTCCCAAACCACTTCTGCAAAGTTAATTGTCACGGACATAGGAAGCAAAGAGCATACTTATGCTAAAATATCGCCTATGTGTGAAGTTGCCATTGCTCCAAAGGTTAGGGTTAAAAAGTCTGACTCAAACTCCGGAAAATCTACGAAATCCGCTAAGATAGGTAAAACTTCGGTGGAAGATTACGCCAATTTGCCGTCTATATTAAAAAGAGGAATATCATTGCCACATAATTTGTATTCTGAGTTACCGTCACATGCAAACCTTGAAGGGTATGAGATTTATGTTAACTTTAGTGAAGTTATAAATTCGTTAAATAAAGCGGAATATGTTGCTGTGTCCATAGTTCCTGGTCCAAATAGCAAGTACAATATCGTTGGCAATGGTAATCAAGAACAAGACCCAAGCCAAGCTCAAAATCAATCAAAACAAAATAAGCAAGAATCTAAAGATAAAGTTTCAGTTCCTTTAAGAGAAAACAAACGAGTCATTGCAAAACTTGTAAATTTTCCAAAATGTCCAGCAAATACTATAGGTCTTTCGCCTAAGTTGGCCATTGCATTAAATGCAGAATTTCAAGTTGGTACCATAGTTGTGTTGAAACCGGCTATTAAGTATGCACCGAAGCGACCATCAAGTTTGGTGATTCACCCTTACGTTGTACAAACCAAAAGAGGCGATCAAATCAATTTAAATTCAAGTGAAAAGAAAGATAAAAGTTCAAAGTTGATACAAACATTAACAGCTTTGTTTTACAACGAAGAAACTTCCATTACAAAATCACCAATTACAAACTATGTAAAATTGCCAATCATTCCACATATTCTACCATGCGGTGGGTTATTAAAATTTAAGAGAAATGACGACGTAAATTCATGGATAAGACCGTTTACTATTTCTGATGATAAAAAACCAATTAAGTTAGAATTAGGTGAGGAATTATTAAGAAATGCTTCTTTTATCGAAGAAACCAAACCAGAACAAGAAGAATATGAAGCTGTAGGATTAGATAAAACCATTGATGAAATAATGGATTCTATTACCATGACCAAAAATTCAGGGACATTGGTCTATGGTAATTCTGGAAGTGGTAAGACATTGACATTAAATATAGTCGCCAATAAACTCAGTTCGGAATATGGTTATCATACAAAGTATGTATCTTGTGAAAGCATCATGAACGAAAACTTTAATCTGTTGTCAAGTAATCACGTTACTAAGTGGATCCAAGAATGTTCCTGGCATAAACCATCCTTATTGGTTTTGGACAATCTAGATAAAATTTTATCTGCAGAGATGGAGCATGTTGATTCCACTGTTTCAAATCAGTTAACAGAATTCTTAATATCAAAATTACAGAAAATATATTCTCAGCACAATAGCAATCTTTCACTTTTAATTTCTGCTACTTCGAAAGAAGCGCTCAACAAACTCTTGTTTCAATGTCATCTATTGGAACACTTCCAGCACTTAACACCACCGGACAAGAAGACCAGATTGGACATTTTGAACGGTTATATGACTAGAAAGTTGGGATGCGTTATAAATTTTGATATCATGGATATGGTATCTGAAACGGAAGGTTATTTACCGAACGATTTGAAGACTTTGAGTGATAGAATATATCATGAATCATTATTTAACCAAGCACAAAATCTAGATGAAAGCGAGTTGATTGTGTCTAAAGATCATTTTGAAAAAGCCTTAAAAGGATATACTCCTTCAAACTTGCGTGGTGTAAAATTGCAAAAATCCTCTATAAGTTGGTCTGATATTGGGGGATTGAAGGACGCCAAAAATATACTTTTGGAAACCTTGGAATGGCCAACAAAATATGCTCCAATATTTGCGAATTGTCCTTTAAGATTAAGATCAGGAATTTTATTATACGGTTATCCAGGTTGTGGTAAAACCCTATTAGCTAGTGCTATTGCTGGTCAGTGTGGATTGAATTTCATTTCAATTAAAGGTCCTGAAATTTTGAATAAATACATTGGTGCTTCGGAACAATCTGTTAGAGAATTATTTGAAAGAGCTCAATCAGCTAAACCCTGTATCTTGTTTTTTGATGAATTTGATTCCATTGCCCCAAAGAGAGGTCATGATTCTACCGGTGTCACTGATAGAGTTGTTAATCAAATGTTGACACAGATGGATGGTGCTGAAGGGTTGGACGGTGTCTACGTATTAGCTGCAACCAGTAGACCTGATTTGATTGATTCAGCTTTATTGAGACCCGGTAGATTGGACAAGAGTGTAATCTGTGATATGCCTAATTTCGAAGATAGGTTAGATATTTTGGAGAGTATTACCACTAAAATGGATCTTAGTGATGACGTGAATTTGAAAGAAATTGCTGAGAGAACTGCTGGATTTAGTGGTGCAGATATGCAAGGTTTGGGATATAATGCTTATTTGAAAGCGGTGCATGTCAAATTATCTAATGATGAACTTCAAGCGGTTAAGGGTGAAAAGCATAGTTCGAAGGACAAAGCCTCTTTTGATTTCTTCCAAGTCAATTCAGAAAAATTGAAAAATACCAAACTCAGACCTGCTGATAGAGTAAAGCTCTTACAACAAATTGAACAGGTATTCAACCAAGAAAATGAATCCCCAGATAATGATGAAAGTAAAGCTGCGACGGATGATGAGTCGTCAAAAGTTGTCATCTCACAGAAAGATTTATTGGAATCTTTGAAAGAAACCAAACCATCTATTTCTGTAAGTGAGAAAAAGAAGCTTCAAAAAATATATAGCCAATTTGTTTCAGCTAGAGATGGTAATATGCCCGATGGAACGCCTAGTAATGAAGTAGGTGGCAGAACTACTCTTATGTGAATAAGTATTTAGAAACAAAGTATCTATCTAATAGAATATTTATCCTTGAATTATTTCATATTTCTTAACGAATTATATACTGTACTCTTTCGAATAAGCTTAGAAAAACTGTGGAATAGTTGATGGAAAGCGAATTGGGGACAAATAAGTACCAGTGATTAGGCTGCAATATTTAAGTGTACCGTTTTTACGAATATTTTACGCGTACGCAGCACACGAAATTTATATTTCAAAATCTATTGATAATTGACCATAATAAATCATATCATTTTAGCATTCTATCATATGTACGGAGACCTTGCTAATAAGTTGATACTAGACGCAAAGCGGTCTACCAACCTTTCGGAGCTACCAATTTACCAAGCCGATTTAGTTAAAGATATCATTAAAGAAACTACCGACCTTAATAAAGATGCCGAGTTTTTGGGTGAAGAACAACGAATACATGAAGAGGATTCGCAAACTTCTAATGAAGAGAAGATGAAGGTAAACCAATGTCAGTTGTTTGTAACACATTTGTGTATGCGTCGAAATAAGAGATGTTTATTAGCTTACGAAAAGTTGAGAGCTGATAAAATAGATGAGTTCTCATGGTTGAACATAGATCCAATAACAGAATCAGGGAATAATGACCCTAATAAAAGTGGAGGGCCTTCAAAAGGCAGTACAAATAATCCATTGATTAGCAATTCTACGTTTGCAAACTATACTACACAATTAAACTTGGATAACTTGAACCACGCAGAACAAGAGTATTTCAAGAACTATCAACATTTATTAATCAATTACAAATCTAATTTTGCCGATATTGACTTATCTGGAGATCTCGAGCCCCCATCCAATATATTTACGGACGTGAGAGTTTTAAAGAGTGGAGGTGAGGTCCAAACAGAATACGGTGTGTTTAACTTAATCAAAGACTCTCAATTCTACGTAAGAAAATCAGATGTTGAAAGGCTAATACAACAAGGGTATTTGGAAGAAATATGATACAGGAAAACGTATATCAATAAATTTTAATAGATCGTTTGTCGTACATATGTAGATTCTCATGCGCTTAAGTCATGGGATGCCATTCTCAAATGATCCTCCTCCTTTCTTCTTTATCTATTCTATTATCCATTTAATTTTCTTCATTCCCATCTTCAGTTTTCAATAAACCCTCCAGGCCTGTCATATCGTCCTGGTCAGTTGCTGTCATCTCGGCGTCTTTCATATCCTCATCTTCTTCACTTTTTGGCAATGACCCACTTACCACTGTATCCAACTCTTTTATTTCATTTTCGAGTTTCTTTTTACCCAATGTAGTATTCCTTTGGTCGACACTAATGGGAAGTATCATTATACCATCTTTATTTTTATCATATACTCCTATATTATCATCCATTATCTTCACTTCTTTCCTCAACCCAATGGCAATTTTGCTTATATTATTATATATGGCTTTCGTTTGATTCGTGAATTGGTCCTTGGAGTCGGACAGGTCGTTATCGTTGGTTTTAGGAGTAGAATATGTTTGAAACAAAGTTGACATATTATCTAACAAGGAGACAATCTTACAGTCAATTTCATATAATGAATCAAGCCTTTCTTGTACAAAGCTGTCATTATTGGATTCGTCTATAGACATTTGAAGTAATTAGTGTATAGTTTTCTTTTCTCTACTAGTTGATATAAGTTTTTATCGCATTGAAATATTGAGATCGTTAGCCTCATAAATTTTATAGGCCACAACCATTTATTGTACCACCAAGTCTAATAGTGATGCCAATCGATCTAGGGCTCTCAAGAGTAACTAAATTACTCCAGCATCTAGGAAACCCACATATCAATGCATACAAATCAATTCATGTTGCTGGAACAAATGGCAAAGGGTCCACAGTAGCCTATTTATCATCAGTATTAACACAATCAAAAATCAGGAATGGACGTTTTATTTCACCACATATGATATACTATAATGACTGTATTTCAATAAATAATGAAGTGTATCCTCTTTCTAAATTCAAGCTGGTTAGTGACTTAGTGCAAAAGGAAAATGCATCGTTACAACTTGAATGTACAGAATTCGAATTGTTGACGGTAACAGCATTCAAAATTTTCGAACTAGAAAGAGTCGAGCTTGCAATAATAGAAGTAGGGTTAGGTGGAAGATTGGATGCCACCAATGTGCTACAACCATATAACTTCCAAAATAGAAGCATCAAAGGAGGAGTTATCGCAACAGCTATAACTAAAATAGGTATAGACCACGAAGCATTGTTGGGAAATACCTTAAATGCTATAGCTCAAGAAAAGGCAGGTATAATGAAGAATTTTATACCATGTGTTGTAGATAGAACAAATGGCAGTGAAGTGTTGGAAGTGGTTAAAAAGAAAGCAAAAGAAACTAAATCAGATTTGTATCTAGTCGATGGTATCAAAGAAAGTGATAGTCAGTCTGATGTCTTACAGAATACCAGTGACCATAAAATCGTGAAATCATTCCTCAAAGTCTCTCCTCTCAAGGGTGACTATCAATTGCAAAATTTGAGTGTAGCATTGAAAATTATTGATATAATCAACCTGCAAGATCACAAATCATTAAAAGATGAAAAGAATAACTTGATAATAACCCCTGAATTGATTAGACGGGGTATTGAAAAGACTGATTGGCCTGGACGATTGCAGACTGTAAAGATTCCGAAGAATGGTTTGTCCATTCTCCTAGATGGGGCACATAATGAAAGTGCGGCTATAGAATTAGGTAAATATCTCCAAAATATCAGGTCAAGTAAGAGAGGAATAATATTTATCATAGGGCTAACAAAAGGAAAATCAATTGATAATTTATTGAAACATATTACAATCAAACTGGATGATACTATCATACCCACTATTTTTACGCCACCGGATCATATGCCATGGATCTCAAGTTATAGTCATGATGATATACGAAGAGTTGCAACCAGATACGTCCAAGATGTTAGAGACATTGGTGATTTCAGTCAAAGCATTGAAAAGGTGTTGGATTACGCTAACGACCTCAAAATAAAAGGAGACAATAGAGAAATTGTAGTATGTGGTAGTTTATATTTGTGTGCCGATGTTTTACGGCAAATTGAGAATACTAGACCTGAATAATTGTATATTTGCAAGGATATAGTAAATTTATAAAAATCTACTTGTACGCGTAATCTTAGTCTAAATTTTTTTTTTCGTGGAACTGCTGTGACATAGTTATTCCTTATCATAATGCAATGGCGCCTTTATCAGAATTCGAAAAACAAAGGCAGGAAAACATCCAGAGGAATAAGGATCTTCTCCGTAAATTGAATTTGGATTCAATTACAGATTCTATTTCCCGTGAACTCCCTAGTGACAAGAAAGGTAATGGTGCAAAAAAGAGAAAGACCAATAATGTTCCAAATCCAATTAAGAGGGAACCCCAAGAACCATCGAGAAGATCTCGTCGTTTGGCTGGTGTAACTATGGAGAACACAGAGGAGTATCAAAAGGCGAGGGAAGAAATGGAAAGGGCTGAAGAGAAGAAGAGAGAGTTTGAAAAGCTAAAGCAAACACGACTATTTGGTAACTTTCATTTAATTGACCTTGTTACAGACAAAAGACTGGGAGATCTAAAATTTGAAGACAAAGTTCTAAAATTACCAAACAAAGTAAAGGAAGAAAGGATTAAGCAGGAAGACGATAGACTCAATGTTGAAGATGATAGCATGGATATAGAAGAAGACAACAAGGTTTTAGAACTTTTGAAGGACCTTGGTGATAAATTTTCCGCTGGTGACTTCTATGATTTGATAAGAAATTCTACATCCAATTATGATAACAAAGCTTTAGAGAATAGGAGGAATGAATTTGATAAATTAAAATTGTATGAACGTTTTGATCCGTTGGATATCAAAATTACTCACCAAAGAATTACAGCTTTGAACTTTCATCCTTCGAAAACAGATAGGATAATTACTGCTGGTGATAAGGTGGGTAACTTAGGCATATGGGCTGTAGATTCGACTGAAGATGAAGACCCAGCCATAACCATTTTAAAACCACACGGAAAATCTATATCTAAATTGTTAACCCCACATAATAGCCCTTCTAAAGTGTATTCCTGTGCTTATGATGGTTCTGTAAGACAACTTGATTTTAACAAATTGCAGTCTTCAGAAATTATATATTTAAAGGATCCATACGAATCCCATGATTATCCATTAGGTGTATCTGATATTAATTTATGTCAAGAAGGAAATCCAAATATATTGTATATGACTACACTATCTGGTAATTTCCAACAGCATGATTTAAGGGTGCCCTACAATGCTAAGAAAGCAAATACATTATTAAGATTGCTGGACAAAAAAATCGGTTCATTTTGTATTAATCCGAACGTATCACATCAAATTGCAACAGCTTCCTTAGACAGAACATTAAAGGTATGGGACTTAAGGAATATCAGCAAATCAAATGCTAGTTGGTCGGAATATGATGACCAAACCTCTCCTCACCCGTATGGTAGCTACGCATCTAGACTCTCCGTGTCTTGCGTAGATTGGAATAATGAAAATCGGTTAGTTTGTAATGGATATGATGATACGATAAATATATTTAATCTCAACAACCAAGACCTGAAAGCCCCAATAGTAAATAAATGGTCAGAAACGTTTGAGCTTGGAGTGAAGAAAGAGGATGAACAAATTTCTAGTGATATGAAGCCTCTTACGAAGATTAAGCATAATTGTCAGACGGGTCGTTGGGTATCAATACTTAAATCCAAATGGCAGATCTCACCAAAGGATGGAGTTCAAAAGTTTGTTATTGCAAATATGAATAGAGGTTTGGATATTTATGATCAAAAGGGTCAGATTTTGGCCCATCTAACTGATTCGGATAAGGTTGGTGCAGTCCCTGCTGTCGCTTCGCTTCATCCCGTAGAAAACTGGTGTGTCGGTGGAAGTGCCAGTGGTAAACTTTACTTATTTGAATAGTTATGTTTAGACATACAAGTATTTATAATGTACACTTATTTTTTATCTCATTGAAAGCTAAATACCTCAAATACTATAAAAATTATTAATTAATTTAAGCAGAAGAGGTCATAACTTGCCAGACTCTGATAACGTTATCAGTGTAACCAGCGAATAAGTTTTGACCATCAGCAGACCAAGCTAAAGAGACAGCTTCTGGGTCCTTAGCCTTAGCACCAATAGCAAATTCTGGCTTCAATTCATCTAACAAGGTTCTTTCTTGTAAGTTGAAGATCTTGATACCAGAAGCAGTGGCAGCAGCCAACCAGTATCTGTTTGGAGAGAAAGCTAAAGCGTGGACTTCAGAGGCAGCGTTCAAGGTGTATAAGGTCTTGTTTGAGTTCAAGTCCCACAAGATGATGACACCGTCCTTACCAGCAGAAGCACATAATGATCCATCTGGAGAGATGGTGATACAAGAAATGTAACCGGTGTGACCGATGAAGTCAGCGTTAACATTGTATTCGTTTAAGTCCCAGGACTAGATAATTGTTAGTAAAATTGTCAACCGAATAAACCGGTCGCGCACACCATAAAATATTGTGATTGTGGAAAGTATCAGAGATCTTGGTGATAATGATATGTCTCATTCGAAGCTGGCGAGCCCCGTCTGAAGTAGCAAATATATAATACATCATCTACCCACAATCAAACACAAATGAGTCCGCGAGCGGAGGCTAAAATTCAATCGCAAGCGATTGCATAATAAAAAAATTAACATACCTTAACAGTCTTATCCCACGAAGCAGAGATGACGGTGGAAGAGTCTTCGGATGGAGAGAATCTAACGGCAGAAACCCAGTCGCTGTGGCCACTTAAGGTTTGCATACATTCACCGATGGTGTTCCAGACCTTGACGGTCTTATCACGGGAAGCGGAAACAATTTGTCTCAAGTTCTTGGCAATAGAACAAGATAAAACATCACCGTTGTGGCCGACGAATCTTTGGGTACATTCACCGGATTCCAAGTCCCATAATCTCAAGGTTCTATCCCAAGAAGCAGACAAAGCGTAAGCACCGTCAGCAGAGATGGTGACATCTTGGATAATGTGAGAGTGACCTCTGAATGACTTCTTTGGGACACCGTATTGGCTGTCATCACCGGTCAATTTCCAGGTGATTAAGGTCTTATCTCTAGATCCAGATAATAATAAATCTGGGTCAGCGGCGGAGGTGGCTAACGAAGTAACCCATCCGTTGTGACCTTCTAAGGTACCTCTTAAAACTAAAACTTCTTGATCAGCCATTGTTGTTTTCTGTAATATACTGTGTTAAAAAACTATTAAATTTCTTTAACTATAGTGGGTATTAAATCAAAAATTTTTCACTCTCAGTAGTAATAGTGAGAATTTCGGTGAAAAATTACACAAAATCCTTTTTCCACCAAAATCATCGCGTTATGTAGCCCGGTTTCTTTTTTTTGGTTCCAATTTGCGTGCTGGAATTAACTACACAACTGTGCTCGGAAATACACACTGGGTGGTGACTGTTTTTTAGCCGAAATATACGAGGTTTCATTTAGGTGGCCTGGGGTGGTAGGTGCTGGAGGCATAATTGGGTTACAAGGGGGTGTAGAAGCTAAGCAGGGGTATTGGTGGTGCTGCCGGTGGAGCCTGTGTAGTCGAAAGGTAATATAATTAGGTGTATGTGACATAATGATATTACGAGAATTATAGGGATAATGTACGCATTTTTGTATATTTTGCAGCTATCAACCAAGAATGAACACTCAAAAAGTAAGAATTTTTTTTTTTTCACTGAAAGATGGAAAATGATTCAACGGGGCAGACGATTCGTAGATCAGGGTTGATGTAGAAGTGGAGGTTTTGAGCAGGGGCGGAAGTGCTTTGTTTAGTCCTTATTCGGGATGGATATGCGGCGACAGACCACGCGGTAACAAGCAGGAAGCACACGGTGATGGGTCTGTGTTAGAACGGATCATCGGATGAGAAGGAAACACGCGATGAGTCCCAGTAGCAGCAATAGAAAGGCTTCAAAAGACTTCAAAAGAATTCAGAAGCCTGCAAATGGCTGCAAATAGCAGCTCACAAATGGCTGCAACACCGGGAGTGCATATAGCGGATCTAGTATTCTTACTATTCGCGTGACAAGTATCAACAAGTAATGGCACCATATAGTGCTTTTCAGGAATATACAGATGGTATAGCCAATATGAAGTCAGACCAGCCTACTATCGCCATCCTAAGCGGAGGAACGGCCACCAATGAACTCGTGTCGCTTTTCAAGTCTGTATCGGCCAACATAAGCTATATTTTGCCCGTTCTGGACAACGGTGGCTCCACGTCAGAATTGATTCGTGTTACCGGAGGGCCAGCCATTGGAGATATCCGGTCGCGGCTAACCAGACTTATACCTGCTGACCAGGAGGCGTTACGGAAGTTGCTTAGCTTTAGGTTATCGTCGAATCCGCGAGAGGCAAAAACGCAGTGGAATGAAATTGTGGATGGCACCCATTCGTTGTGGTCTGCCATAGACCCAGCCACGCGAGAGATTTTTCGGGCTTTTTTCATCCACGTCCATGTTGAGTTGTTGAAGCGGTCGAAGCATCTGTTTTCACTACACGCAAACAAACGACAATTCAGATATGAGCTAGCTAACGTGGGGAATCTTTTCTTGACTGGGGCGCGATTGTTTATCGGGTCGTTAGACGCAGCAGTAGAGATGTTTGCCCGTCTTACAGGAATTGACCCCGAGACAGAGGTTTTACCGTGCATCAATACAAATTTCACCTATCACATCACCGCCCTTCTCGAGAATGGATTGATAATCACCGGCCAATCGCAGATTTCACACCCCTCTGAGTCTGATTCCCACGTCGACATTCATCCACCACCCATAAATGCATCGCCACCGTCTACGCCATCAGCGCCGAACATCAAGAGCAATTTCCTAGAAACCCCATCGGCGTTCGGACTTGGTGCTAACGACGATGCCAACAACGACCGTCATAGCATTGGCTCCGTATTATCTGAGGACTCATCGGATGAGGAGTCGGGCCATGTTCCGCAATACACTCATCCTGCCTTGAAAAAATCACAACTTCATTTCAACAAATCAGAGCATATAGAACCGCTCTTATCTCCAATCAAGCGGATATTTTACATTTCTCCATATGGGGAAGAGATTTGCCCAACGGCGCATAACAGAGTAACAAACAGCATAGCAAACGCCGACGTCGTCATATATTCAATTGGATCTCTCATGACAAGCATAGTGCCCATAGTAATATTGAAAGGAGTCGGAAGGGCAATTGCAAATGACATAGCTCAAGAAAAAGCGGGCAAGAGGAAGAAGCGTATATTATTGCTCAACGGATCCAATGACAGAGAAACATATGGAATGTCGGCATTAGACTTCGTTAATATTATTATCAAACTGGCGACGTACTCACTAAGTGAGAGTAAGATAAAATCTAATTCTAATATTGACGAGGTCAGTGACCAACTTGAGTGGAACAAATATATCACTCATTTATTCTTCATGAAAGATCCAAAGATTGATGTTGATCGCAACGTTTTAGAGTCTGAAAAGAAGATATCTTGTGTTGAAGTGGAGAGAGAGAATGGTCATGATTATTACGACTTGGCCGACTTAGAAGCTAAGTTGAAAATGACTGTTTACGGGAAGCAAATACCATGATTCAATAGATTCTTATATTAGTTGTGATTTATAGAATATACAGATCTAATCGTACCATATTTTAATTAATTCTTCAGAAACGGCAGAAGGCGTCAAGACACCCAAGTCTGTGATTAATGCAGTAATATATTCATGGGGTGTGAAATCAATGAGCTGAGTCTTGAACAAGTTTTCGTCGTCGTTATCGTCTTGAACCGATTGGGTAAGTGCAGTAGGCAAATCATTTGGTGCCAACGGGAATAATCTCACAAACTTGTGCGATTCCGTCACCACATAGAATGGTTTATTATTTGCTTTGGCCAAACAACCAATTTGGTACGATCCAATATGATTTATAATTCCACCACTTTCTGCGACACCTTCGGCACCTACTAAAATTTTATCGACCTTGTGAATAACATATCCAACAGCATTATCCACTATTAATTCCACAGGTATACCTGCATCTCTTAAAAGCTTTGCCATATGGTATCCTGTACCGGTTGGGCGAGATTCTGTAACTATCACTCTGAATCGAATTAATCTTTCTGATCTTGCTCTTAATAATAATTGATATACAACACGAGAAAATGCGTGCACCAATATCGTATCGTCATCCTTGATAAATGGAAGCCCGAAATCAGCCAGCTTGGCTCTAGATTCTTTGGCTCTTTGAACAAACAATTCCCCATTTTCAACAAGGTTCTTCTTACAAGATTCCCAATCGGAATATAAATTGGTATTTCTCAATACAAATCTCATAAACAAATCACAGCCAGCAGAAAGCGAAATGGCATTGGGAATGGAGGATTTCAATATTTCTATATTAGACTTCACCAAGTTAATCAACTCCGATGATGTCGATGGTTCCTTCACTCTAAGCATAGTAACTAATGACTCAATAGCTGCAATAGGCATTGTCATTTCTTTATCTTCCTCCAAAAACCTGAGGTAAGTTTGTTTAATGTCAAAACACTCTTCCGACATCTTCAAATCTCTATTATAATGAACAACCTATAAGTATCTTCTTCTATTCTACTGTAATATAGTTTAAATCTTCAAAGATTTTGGAAGATGTCACCGAGAAGAGTAAAAAAGCACGTGACACAAATTCATTATAAAGAATTTTATGATGGGATTACAGAAGTATTGTTTCTAGTACTATACAAACCATCATGAGTAAATCGTCTAACATTGACGAAGGCTTGTTTGTCGAAGAAGATGAGCAAATGAATATTGATTCTGATTCAGATTCACCGGTTCAATTTCATGAGGCATATGAAGAACAACCCCATGAGGAAGACGATCCGATCGTTGATTCCATCCCTCTTATATTGAATAACTTACCCTCACTATCCAAACAGTCGTTACATGTATTACAGTACATGGGGAGACCGAAAGCACGTCCATTCACTAATGAAAGCCTAAAGGCATCTGTAAAAGAAGAATCCAATTACTTGGAAGTCAAGGTTCCTTTGGACATTAACAAGTTCTATGATGAATCAAGAGCAGACGAATGGGGAACAGAAGTAACTGAGCATAGCCTTCAAGGAGTTTTCAACAAAACAGATGGTGGTCTTTATGCGGGCCAATTACTACAAGACGGGAATAATAAAAAAATGGTACTCGTGCCTGTTGATAGCACAGCACAACTTAGACCATCTTTTACATACTTGGATGAGTTGGAGGCAACAAGGCTGGCTCAGCGTAGAGCAGATATAATGGAGACCCAGAAACCAAGCAATATCCAAATCTTGCAGACATCGGCCAAGTCTAATGCTCTGGCAAGTTCGAATGACGGGTTTGCCAACCACACCCTAGGAGAATCTTTAAAACACCTCAAAAAGTTTTCAGAAGAAGAATGGTCGTCTTTACGATGGATTAAAACTGATAATGATGCTACCCAGGAGCATAAAGGAGAGTTGGTTAATGGTGCGGATGGAATTGTATTATCCACAGAAACCACAATGGATGAATACATTGATGCCTTAACGCAATAGTAGTTCCTACGAATAATGGAGTCCAGAAGAACCATTGACACTGTATATTAGATTAGTATAGGTAGTTCGAAGTAAGTACCATCAATAGAACTTAGAGTAATACTATCTTGCACGTGAGAGGCATCATGCGGCTCACATAAATATGGATTATGAAAAATTATCTTAGAGAATATGGCATCATATCAAATATACTTGCAATAAGTCTACAATTCAATATGGATGAAGATGATGGACTATTACTCAACTTTGCTGCACCTAGTGATAATACTGCCAGCATAGCTAAAAATAGAAAAGCAAGCGGCAAAGTTACAGGCGGTAGATGGAAAGATCGTCGTAAACTTCAACTATCTTTACAAGGTAGAGGTAGATATCAAAAGAACGAAAAATCTGCTGCTACAGGTGTAAATAGCACCAGTATCGAGAGCTCCAAGCTAGACAGAGAAGCCCGTAATGTCGAAGCAAAGGAGAAACCAAAGGGGGAAAAAAGAATAGGATCATCTAACCCAGATCAATATGGTCTCTCTTCTAAGAAGGTTAAATTTCAGGAAAAGTCTGGTGAATTCGGGGGTAAGAACAGTTCATATGTTTCTTCCTTATTTACGTCAAATGATGCAAGCACATCATTAGCGCCTACAGATGATGCTGTAGCCACCACGACGTATTTACCTTCCAATGCCCCATTGAAAGATGCTACCACTTTTGATGGTTTAGGACTTAATGATAAATTGGCAACGCATTTGACGGACGTCTTAAGATTTAAGACACCAACAAAGGTTCAACGTTCCGTGATCCCAAGTTTAATTGCAACGCAGAGAGATTTATTTGTTAAGGCGCAGACAGGTTCTGGTAAAACTTTGTCCTTCTTACTTCCGATTTTTCACAAATTAATGTCAGAAGATAAGCATAAAATCACTCGTGAATCTGGTTTATTTGCTATTATTTTAGTTCCAACTAGAGAATTATCGACACAAATTTATGGGGTGTTAGAAACGTTAGTAAGGTGCCATCACCACTTAGTGCCAGGAATTGTTATTGGTGGTGAAAAAAAAAAATCAGAGAAAGCCAGACTTAGAAAGGGTGTTAACATTTTAGTGGCAACACCTGGGAGATTAGCTGATCATATGGAAAATACCACTTCTTTAGATGTTAGTCAATTAAGATGGTTAATTTTAGATGAGGGTGATAAATTAATGGAATTGGGATTTGAGGAAACGATTACTAAAATCACAGATAATATCTCTAAAAATTCTAAAATTTCAGAAACCATCAACAAATATCAAGGATTGCCCACTGAAAGAGTTAATGTTCTATGCTCGGCAACAATGCAAAAGAATGTAAAGCAATTGGGAAATATGGTCTTAAATAATGCAGAAATGATAACTGTCGATTCTAATGAAAACTTCAAAGGAACAGTTAATTTTGAGGATGGGGACGATTTTGAAAATCATGACCCTGAGACTAAAAAGATGTCTGCTCCAGATCAATTGGTACAAAAGATATTGGTAGTACCACCAAAATTAAGATTAGTAGCCTTAAGTGCTATGTTGAAAAAGATTTCGAAAGATATGAAATCTTTGCCAGAAAACATAAATAAGAGAACTATTGTATTTTTTTCATGTTCCGACTCCCTTAATTTCCATTTCGATGTGTTTACAAGAAATGGAAACAAGTTTGTGAAAAGAAAGAATAGAGACACAGACAAAATTGAAATAGTAGAAATTCCATATTATGCAGATTATGAGAATGAAGGCGAAGATGAAAGTGAAACACCAAGCATTTTGACCGCTCCATTATTGGGAAATGGCACTACAGTTTATAAACTTCATGGTTCGTTGTCACAGCAATCCCGTACATCAACTTTACAAGCATTTATTAAGGATAACAATGGAAATAGTTCATCACCAAAGCATTCAATTTTATTCTGTACAGATGTTGCATCCCGTGGTTTGGATTTACCGGATATCTCAAATGTTGTTGAATACGACCCACCATTCAGTATCGAAGATCATTTACATAGAATTGGTAGATCTGCAAGAGTCGGGAAGGAAGGTAACGCTGTTTTATTTTTGCTTCCAGGTAATGAGGAAGGGTATGTTGATGGAAAATTGAAAGTGGTGCACCCTAAGAAGGATAACCTAAGAATTGTAGGTTATGAAAGTATTTTGAAGGATGGTTTTGCAGAATCAGAGATAGATCAAGATGATAAGAAGGTTTCTGGCAAAATAGACCCGAAAAAGAAGTATGGAAAATGGGATATTCACGCCACTACTTGGCATTTGGATGTTGAAAGATGGCTTTTAGAAGATAGCACAGCACATGACAAAGCAGTTCAAGCTTTTACATCCCATATTAGAGCATACGCTACCCACTTGTCTTCTGAAAGGAATTTTTTCAATGTTAAATTATTGCATTTAGGTCACTTAGCAAAGAGCTTTGGATTAAGAGAGACACCTAAAAAATTAGGAAAATCTGTAGGATCGAATGGTGGGATCCAAGAAAGCACCTCGAGTAGGAAAGTTAAGAAAGAAGATCCAAGAAAGAAAATGCTAAGAATGGCTAAGATGGCCGTTAATTCTAACAGTAGTGAATTTAACTATTAGCTATAATTCATTTTACTTGTGTATAATAGTCAATTTTGATATAAAGTTATTACATATTTATTTCTAAATGTAGCTATTCTATTAAACCAGAATCTCTAAGTTGACTATAGTGAGCCTCCTTAAAACCTTGTTCATCCCATAGGCCGTGATTTTCACCAATCAAGTAACCTATATTACGTTTTGCATAGTAGTCTCCTTTGATGCCAATATTTTCTATAACATCATCCAAAAGAATAGCCTTTCCAACGGATATCCCGTCATTCAAACCAGGGTGTTTAACGTTAACTATATGAATATGAAAATGGTAATAGGAGGGCTGGTAATGTATGAATATTCTCAATTCGTCCGGCTTGACAGGAAATCTTTCGCTAGTAATCTTTCTTATTTCTCTTTGGATATGCTTCAAAAAAGATAAATGTGAATCATTTAAATCTCTAACAGATGAAATATCAGTTCTGTTAACAATACAACATAAATATAAGGAATCCATGTTGATCTTGTCCCATTTCATATCAGGCAATAGCACAAACCCATCATTGGCATCTTTATCGTGGTGTATAAAAGTCTCTGCTTCTTTCCCTTCAAACAAAATATTATAAACCCACTTAATCCTATCTCCTTTCATTTTGGAGATATATGGCTTGACAAAACTTTCGTAAGTATCTGGGCTTTCTAGAACATAATGATAATTTTGTTGCCCGTATTTCTTGATGTGAGTTTCTGTTGCAGGATATATTAGATTGAGTTTTCCAGCAGGCAAGCTTGGTAAGGATTGTGAAAGCAAAGCCAGTGACCAATAATATACATCATTATGATTTATTATTTGCAACTCGTTAACCAATTTGACAACTTCCAATTCAGATTCTACTATGAAATGCGATTTTTCAATTGAAATGATAGCATCTTGCGAGTCAATTTCGCCAAGTAGTACTATTGTTTTAGTTTGGGGGTCCGATTTCAATAATCTGTTGAATCTGAAACGATTCACTAGGTCAGAAACTTCTGAAGTCATATTAGTGAACTACAAGAACTAAACTTAAAACTAGAATTTTTCGTATCGCACCTTTTATTCTGAATTACGTTAGATACACAAATATACAATTCAATATCAGTTCTCTTCTCGTTGCCCGCTGGTATTTTCTTGTTCGTCTATTTCATCATCCTCTCCATTTAGATCAAAACAAACCCAACTAGGCCATGCAAATTCGTCTCTTATAATATTCCTTAATTGCTCCACCAAAAACCTTTCAACCTTCCCAACGTTACGTAGAGCATTTTGTTCTACTTCACCAATTTCTGACTCTATCTTAACTTTTTTTATAATGTCAATTCTCTCTCTATTAATTGGACCAGCGATATATTCCACGAAGTTTCCACCACTGGTGGCACTAGCCATGGATTCAGGTACCGAGGAATTGTATGTATTCGACGTAAAGTAATCAGAATTTGTATCATTTACATCGCAAAGGAATGAAAAGAATACGGAATTCTTCAAGTATGCAATTGTTACTATTGAATGAATTAACAAGTCAGTCAAATGTAATTTGATCGGAAGTGAAATAAAATTAGGTGAAGGATAATTTACCAACAAATTAACAGTTAATTCTAAATGCAAGTCCCCATTATACTTGACTTCCGCAATTATTTGGATATCATTTTCACTCTTGTTGGAGCATGATTCCTTGGAAGACATTTTGTAACCATTTTTATTAGTGTGGTCGGCACTGGAAAATCTTGATGCTTCTTTACTTTTCAAAGTAGCATATGGATTCTGGTTTAGTATATTTGTTGGAGTATCTGTACCAGTATGTGTACCTGTTGCGTTGAGCTTTCCAAGGCCCACGTAGTTCATATTATAGTTATGCAAATAGTTTAAATTATTATTCCCAATTATTAGAGATACCGAATCCAGCGATGTACGCGATCGCTTGAGATCTGTGGGTGGTGCTGGTGGAGGGCTTTTGATTTTTGAATCAGCATTTCTGGTATAAAACGGATTGGTATTGGGATCCTCCGTAATTATTGATAAGTCATTAGATGTACTTCTATCGCCATCATAATCGTCTTCATCATCACTGGAATTTGAATACCCAGGTACAAACTGGGGCATGTAGTTCATATTCTTTCTTTCTTTATCATCATCTTCACCTTCTTCCTCATAAAACTCTTCAAATGGATCACCAATGTGTCTAATTGTTATTTCTGGTGCAGAATTACCGAGATTGAAATCTGAAACTTTTAAGTTGTCTATATATGATGGTAAAGATAAATTTTGAAATTGATTATCGAGGAATTCTTTAATGGACTCATTGATAGAACCATCAGAAACAAGCTCCGTCCAATTTATATCGAATGACATTAACCTCGTAGATCATCAGCTTTCTAACCTATTTCATTGAATATGATGATAATTTCATTACATAGAAAAACATTACACAAAATCAGTGATATCTATATGTATGGGGATTTGGATGAATATTTCTCCTACAGAAACAGGAAGGTATAGCGAAGGTTGGAATAATGCAAAGTCAAGTTATATATGTTAAAATGACGTAGAGTTGCTTATCGGACAAATTATCTTTAGCCCGTTGACGTTTGTATACGTCTCCATTTGTTGTCCCCACATACCGGATTTTGTTCCAGGCCGGAGTAAAATTTTCAGTTAGTCATAGTCATAGTTCTGCCATTTATATATACACTACATACAAGAGTGGTCCTTCCCATTTGTATATTGCATCAACGTTGATAAGCTTGATTGAGAATTTCATTTAATTTCTTTCGTTTTCTAGCACGAACCTGGATAAAAATACAAGGCTTCGAAATTTTATATAAAAGATTGATTTCAGTATAAAAAGTTATTGATAAAGTTTATTAAAGTTTGGTGCTCTTAGAATGGTAGATTCATTATTGAAGATCGTTATTATTGGTGCAGGGCTTATTGGTCCTCGTCATGCCAAACATGTTAAGAGCAATCCTCAAACAGAATTATTCGGAGTGGTAGATCCTACTCCGGCAGGCCAAATCTCTGCCAAAAGTCTTAAAACTTCTTATTATTCTTCCATATCGGACATGATAAAAGAGTGCGATAGTAATAGTATCCCATATCCGGATGGAGCAATAGTATGTACGCCTAATGCTACCCATGTTAAAATTGCAGCTGAGTTGGCTACTCATGGTATTAATTTGCTAGTTGAAAAACCGTTATCTTCAAGAGCAGAGGATTCAAAAGCATTAAAAGAATACGCCCAATTGAAAAATGTCAAGCTATTAGTGGGTCATCACAGAAGATTCAATCCATTCATCATAGAAACTAAGAAAAGTTTACATAAAGTAGGTGATATTGTCGCGATCCAGGGCACTTGGGCGTTGAAAAAGTCAGATGAATACTTCACGGCTGGTCCCTGGAGATCAGATAGCAAGACAGGAGGTGGTGCCTTGTTGATAAACCTAGTGCATGATATTGATTTATTACAATACCTTTTTGGTCCGGTAGAGAGGGTCTACGGAGAATTATTGAAAAAGCAACGGAAGGAGTTTCCAAATGTTGACGAAGGTGCGGTTTTGACTTTGAGGTTTAGGAATGGTATCTGTGGCACGTTTATGTGTTCTGATAATGTTACATCGCCATTCAATTTCGAAGCAGGTACTGGTGAAAACCCAACAATTCCACTACACGAGGACTTAGAGGGATTCTACCGTGTTTTTGGATCCAACGGTACTTTGTCCATTCCAGATTTCAATTTGTACCATCAAATAACAGCAAAGGATAAGCGATGCAAGTCATGGTTAGAGCCAATCGTCAAAGAAAATATAATTCCAGACCGCCAAGAAGTACTACACTCAGCATTACCGTTTGATTTCCAAATCGACCATTTCGTCGATGTGATCTCTGGGAAGGTTGAACCTTTCTGTAACGCAGACGATGGAATATCTGCGCTTCTCTGTGTCGATGCCCTTATCAGATCAATCGAAACGGGGTTGCCCCAACTAGTGGAAGATGTGGAAAATATTGACCCAGATTATAATGCATTGGGCCTTGATGATTCAACTTCACCATTAAAAAACTAGATTTATAACATGAATTTTATTTTGCACGTACCACTTTCAATAATGACTATCATTAGGATAAAATGTAGATATCGTTCATCATGTAAACGAGTTTAGTAGTAAGAAGGATCTCAATACACTATCTTCTAGAGCATTTAGGTGCAAAAAAAAAAAGAAGTTATCACAAATAACACATCAAATACTCCTTTTTTTTTTCTGAACTAGGACACACAAATCATTTGCTCTTTTAGGATTGAGCTTTATGTGCGTTTGATACTTCTTGAGTTATTCATCATAGTTATGAACAGTATGGAGCCATCTCTACATAACTTTGGTGGCTGCATATTTTGTGTAATATTTACCAAAATGCACGACCATCAGTTAACCAGTTAAACTTCGAACAAATAATAGTAATCACATTAACAGTAGTATTTCTGAACCATAATCCCCCAAGGAAAACCCAAACCAGTAAGAATGTCTAAGCACGTCATACCAAACACTTTGAAAGAATTAAGATTCCATTTATCTCAAACCGGTGAGGCTTCTATACCATTGAGAAAATTTTTAACCGCAAACTACCCAACCTTGAAGGTTCAACTGAACTACAAATTACCAATTTTAGTTAGAGAATCCTATGGTATCCCACCAAGTATAACCGCCAGATTTGAAAAAGGTAAAGAAATAAAGAATAATGTGGAAGGATTAGATTTGAACGGAATTGAAAATGCTTTCAAGGAATTAATGAAGAATTAAGCTATAGGAGTTGAATTGTCTTATAAATATATACATTGCATAAGTTACATTTATTTAACGTGAAGATTAAATATATACTTTTAAACTGAATCTATGGACATATTGCGGGTTTAGGCGGAATAATCATGGCCAAAACGGTACATGCCCCAGCCTAAACTAGCCTGTTCGTCATTGTATATCTCCTTAATAGGCTCGCCAGTGCCGTCGACTAATCCGCTAGCAACCACTACGGGGACAAAATGCTCGAGCGTAGGATGAGCTTTGTAGAGTAACGTTTTGTTCTCGGTCTGCAAATTGACCAAATTTGTCAAAACGTTATCCGAATCCACAATCGATTTGGTAAGAAGCTGGTTAAATGGCTTAGCGTACGGCATAACCAGACCTGGGGTTCTGAACGACCCGATATCTCTCAAATTGTGTACGGACATTCCGGAGAAGATCACCATTCCTCTTAAATACTTCTGCTGATGCTCGTCCCAGATCAAGTTTTCACGGAACTTCGATAAAACCTTTCCCAACTCGTAGTGCGTCTGGAAGTCTTTCTCGTTCCCTGTAAGGGAAACTTGGATCAATGCAGTGTCGGGCAAATCTAACCCTTTCATTTCCGGCTGAGATGATGACCGCGTATTGTAGTCCAGAAATGCAACTTTCAACGGAACCCACACCCCATGGTCAATGCCCCGTTCCGTTATCTCACTCACAAACCCACTGCTCACAAGCTCCTTTTGGATCTGCTGTGCAACACCATAGTTGTTCTTCGTGTGAAACTCCTCCTTGTACATATGGTCCGGAAACCCATAGAAATCATACACTAGCGGGTTTTCCTTCGAGACACCAATTCCGGATCCCGGTGGAACCGCAACATCAACCTTCTTGTGGCCCTCCGACTGCCAATGGGCCGATACAACCACAATATAATCGGGTTTCCATTGCTGCTTAATCTGCGTCCCAAGCTTACGGATACAATCCCACGCTCCCTTATTGCCAAAATCATCATCTTCATACATGAATGTTGGTCCACCGTGACTCACAAAGAACCCTGGGAAGGGGTTCTTATTTTTCACCATACCATTAATACCGTTTGCAACTTGTCTTGTACTCATTATTATATATATTGCTGAAAAGATAAATCCAACAACTATTGATTTCATGAGTTGCTTGAAGTAAATCTGGTTCTTTCCAATGCTACCGTGGCTACCATTATATACTATTTTACTTGCAAATCGTATTATCAATTCATTCCTAAGCTTAGTAACAGTTTTACTAATATTACTTTCTTCGCATGTCTAATACTTATGTAAGTAACTGTCAAAAAATAGACAATGAATTTCGCAATTATCATAAAAACATGACATTCATGATAAACAGTATTTCAAAAACAACTATTGAACTCAGTCTATATAGCTAACAAAGGTTGTGAAAACTCTGTCTACATCTACAGAGACGCAAATTAAACGATAAAGTTCAAAAAAAATGGTTAGCTTTTTCTCAGGTCGCAAGGTAAGTAGGATAAATGAACAAGCAGATATGAAATTTGATTGGAATAATGAGTACTAACAGGAAATAGAAGAGACCAGAATCGTATCAAGGATTCAGTAAGTATGCCGATGAGTTGAATCGGTATAATAGTACCAGTGGAGGAGGAATTGGCAATGCTGGAGTTGGAAGAAGCCAATCGATGACCAATGGAGCGGGACAAGCAGCATTAGCAGCACTCAAAATACATAGCCAACCGCAGGGGCAATCACATTCAGGATATGCAAAACAGACAGGAAGAAGGACCAATTCGTTGATGGGGGATGCCAATCGGTCGAATTCCTTGCGCAGCTATACGTATAACCCAAAGCCATCGTATACGGTTGGCCAGCCGTTGGGGGCTGGAGTGGGAGTGCCTAGGAGAGTCAATTCGTTAAATACAAGGTCCAACGTAGGATCATACAACTTCCACAAGCCTGGACCACGGTTAAACTCGATGGGATCACAATCGTCGTACTCGCGGGCCGCACCTGCAGTGTATGAACAAGAAGAAGAGGAGGATGGTGATGTGACTATCACCACTAAGACAACGAAAGTGGTGGATGCGCAAGGACGTACGCTGTCGATTACTGTTGAAACCATAAAGACTTTGGGAGATGGGTCTACCATTACCAATACGACCACGAAGAACATATCGCGCAGTAACTCGAGGGCCAATTCGTTAAATTCGCAGTCATTGGCAAGTAAGGCTGGCTCTGGCAATTCCATGAAGCACAATTCATTGTTGTCGAACGGAGGTGGCACATATAATCTTTCAAAAATCGATGAAGATTTGCAGGACTTTGACTACAACTACGAACTTGACAATGATAAGCTCACTCCAAGGGACCATGGCCATGATCATGTATTTGGAAATAATGACCAAAGTTTGATGCTAAACCATGGAAATAATGTGCCTACCGATTACGACAGCCGGTTTGAACCACCTGAGCTCCATCAAAATGCGGTTGGAAATGAATCATTAAGCAGTAGTACTATGCAGAGCTCCAGTAATGATTCATCAAGACCTTTGAAGTCTATATTGAAGAAGAAGAATAATGGCTATGACGGCGCTGAGGATGAAGGGTTTACTGATGCTTCAGACGGAATACGCTCCAACCAAATCAATAATGACCAGGGTGATTCTCGCCATCCTTACAATAGCTTGAGCACCAAACCGTTAGGAAATTCATCCGGATTCAAGGTTCCTGGAGCACCAGCTAGCCAAAATACTAATAATATAACAAGAAGCCCAAATGCTAATTCGAGGCAAGCGCATTCACCGTTCATGTCTCCAGTTTCAAGACACGATGATATTTTGTCAGACAAATCGGCATCTTCGAGGACTAATTCAATCAAGTTTTCTGATAAACATGAAACAATACCTATTTATTATAGTGAAAATGATAAGCCTGAAAAGCATGAAAAGCTCTCAGATCGGGAACTTTATGGTAAAGCCATGCAGGTTGCAATGGAAAGAGTGTATGGAAATAAAGATAAGGAAGCCTTGGAGGCGCCTCAGGAACCACAATCAAGTGTAACAGAATCACCTAAGACTGATGGTAAGAGAGCGATGTCGTTAACGTCCAATCTCTCGTCATTGGTAGATCACAAACAAAAGAAGGATAAAAAGTTACAAGAAGTAAGCGAGCAGGGAGTTAGTGATAACTATACTTATCAGAACCATCATAGAGATTTTGTTGGGCTTTCTTTGCGAGACAAGACCGATTCTAGACAATCCACTAGGAAAGACAGAGCAAAAGAAGAAAAGAAACAACATAAATCAGAGATCAAAGAACAAAAGAATAGGGAGAAAGAACGAGAAAAAATGGAAGCAGAGGCCAATAAAGCGGCAACTAAGGAGCAGAAAAAACCCCATAAATCCCATAAGCATGGTAAATTTACATCATTGTTCGGTAGGGGGAAAGGTACGTCTAATGATGACAGTTCAGAGTTGGCTCATGAGGAATTATTATCTAATGAAGCTGAACCTCAGACAATTGACAACAATAAACAAGTTTCTTCTGAATTGAATCAAGCGACATACGTTGGAAATTCCGAAGGGAATGCTGCAATAGAACCTTCTACAAATGATAAGCCAATTTCTGCTAACGATTCTCCGGTCTTAATCAGTAATAATATTCACCCTATCGCTGAAGAAAGCGATATTAATAAGGCTCTTCCGGACAACACATTTATTGAAGAACGGATAGACAATGACCTTAATCTGAAACAACGTACAATCGATACTTCCCCGATTAATCAAAATTCGAACACCAATTTTAGCACCTTGGATCCTACGAAAGCCTATCCAATGACCGAAACAAATCCGGAATATAATTTGAATAAGACGAATTATATCGATACGAATCCAGCTTCTGAAAAGGGACCTGATTCAAATAGTGGAGCATTTTCGGTAATCGTTTCTCGTTTGAGCAACCTCATTCCCGAAACTATTGGAGGCTCATCTGCAACAGGCGAAGAACCTAGTGGACCAAAACGGCTTCAAAGTGACAATAACCTTTCTCAAAGTGGTAATCAATTTCCTGCTTTAAATGGGGAACGCAATTTAGGAGTATCTGGGACTCAGCCAAACAAATTGGATGTGGGTGATTTGAATGATAATGAACCAGCAGCATATCAAGACATGCCTGGTTCAATGCCAGAAGTTGATCAATCAACACTTCGGGCCATTGTTAAAAATGATTCGGAACCGGGAACTTTGTTTAATCTGGATATAGCAGACGCCGATTCTGCAATGAATCTGGATCAAGTTAACTCGACACAACGAATGGCTGAACAATCTTCTGTAACTTCAAACGATGCGACGGAAAAACGTAAAGGTAAAGTTTTAAATCCAATTGCTGTTCCAGTACTTAACGAAATAGTATCCGAGACTACAAGCTTAGGAAGCCAATCAAATAGGTATTCTGATATCTATGGAGTTGATGAGTCCGAAGAATTTGTTGACTCTGAAGACAAGGATATACCACAGATTGCCCCACCAGTAACAACGGTGGGAGACCATGAGACGGGAACTTTAAGCCCAACTCTCAAAAACTACGACGCTATCGAAGAAAGTCCGTCGTCGACGTTAAAAGCCAATCCTGAGGATGAAATATCCGATGCTGGTATTCCTGAGGTTCCAAAGGACTTGAATGTGTATGAGACTAAGCAGTCAAATGGTTTACCTTCAGGTAATGAATTTACAAGAAATAACGTTGACAATATTCCATTAGCTGCTGCAACGATTGCAACGAATCCTTATAATCTGTCTTACAGAAATACTACCGATACGAAAACAAACTCTGAAAATTTATCACAGGCTGCAGCCACTACTGCTGGTCTTCAGCATCCAAATAATGGCATTGCTGTGACAAATGAAAAGAAAAACCAAGAGAAATTATCCGAGGCTGCAGCTGCTAATGCAAATCAATTATCTACTTCACCTATAAATACCAAGGAAGATGAAACTAATAATTATAAAATTTCAGAAGCTGCAGCAACGACTGTTAATCAGCAGCAATTGTCCCCCACTTTATTGCCAAAATCTTCGTTTGAACACATTCATAAGCAAGAGCTTGAATCTCCTGTTGTTGTTAACGATGATGTAAAGGCCTCTAAAAAAGGAAGCAAGTTTAAGCAAAAGCTTTTCAAATATTTTGTTAATACCTATGACAAATAATCTTCCTAAACTCTTTTACAAGAAAAAATCATTTATTTATGCTTGACTTTTATTTATTGTGTGTTTTATAGTAAATTATTCCTAAATCTTAATCCTTTAATATATAATGTTTATTCACTGTAAGTAGTACTATGTCAAGTTTAATACTACTCAAAATCTATAAAGGTGATTTACACTTAAAGTTATGTGAATTTTGCCTAATCAGAAAGCAATAGTTCAAAACTCTACTGAATCTATTTCCATTGGCTATAGTCTTTTTACCCGTAGAGATAGCTAGATTCTCTTTTCTAATCTCCTTGAGTCGCTCTTTAAAATTTCCTAAGTATTGTAGAGATAATTCATCGTTTTCACTAATATTCTCTTGTTGCAGATTGAATTTAGATTTCCAATTAACGACCTCTAATTCTATGTTGTTTGCTGAATGTTTTGCTCTCTTTGATATAGTTCGAGCTATGCTGTTTTTGCTTATTGGTGTGACTAAATCATCTAAATCATGAAATCGTTTGCACTCCTTATCCAAATTTATTTCCCAAAATTGGTCAGATTCCTTATCAAATTTCAATGCATTTAGAGCGTTCTCTAAGCTGCTGGTATCGGATTCATCTGCTAGTAACAGGGAAGTATCAAAGAGAGGTGTTGAATTATCTGAATCTGCATCGTCCTCCTCTTCATCAATGTCATCATATAGTATTCTGGATCGATTGAAAGACATAAACGTATCACAACTAGCATCACAATCAACGCCATCTATGTGTATATACAGAGAAGCGTCGGAAGCATCTTGTTTTGAATGAATTTGGTGTCTATTCCAAATGTTATATACCAAGGATATAAATTTACTCTCCTTTTTTGGATTCAGATCGATATTTTCCAATTGCTTGTCCTCTAGCAATTGGCTTGTTCTACTTTCCTCTTGATTGGAAGTTTCGATTTGTAAGTTATTCTCTTTATGAAAATGTAAAGAAGGTATGGAGGACCATTTATTCAAGGTCTTGCGTTTAGCACATTGACTTTCAACATTTACTAAGTGATTATCTATGCACTTATTATTTCCTATACTCCTAAATAGCATAGTGCTTCTGTTTATTGTCCTTACTAGATGTTAAAAAGGCTCTTTATTTAGAGTGCAACACATTAGAGTGGGTTTGTGGACACAATTTGCACCCATGGGTAAGAATTGGAAAGTAAAAAATTCCTTTAAGCACAATCGTATATGATGATTCAAATACACAATCTTATAGTTTCATGAGCATCTAACATGATAGAATATGTATAAACCATGGCATTATGTTATCTAATCTGGGGTGTACACCAATACAACATATGTCGATTTTAAATTGGCACTTTTCATGCCAAATGCCGTATCATTAGGCTTATTGAGATGGAATGCACCTCTAGCTATCCCATATGTCATATGTCATGCCCCACTGTAATACTACCATGTAGTAAACCAGTACATAGTTGCATATCCCTGGACATATTTGAATATAACCTCGAACAAAATATCGAATGCGTATAGATAAGTACATTTTTCACATAAATTTCCGTTAAAACGCTAGATAAATTATTATACTATGACAGAAAGTATACCAATACCGGATACTGAATACTCAGAGACTCCGCCGGATGGTCAATCAGAAGACCAGTCATCAGTCTCATTCCCTATGAATTATGATCATATGCCATCGGCTTCTATTCGAACAGAACAGATTTTCAATTCGAATGAAGAAAAAACCCTGGACCCTTCAAATGTTTTCGAATATTTGTGTTTGGCATGTCGTTCCGGGGATATTGAAACAGTGGATTCGTTACTATCCACACCTGACTTAAACATTAATCAGGTAGACGAATGGGATTATTCGCCGTTGATCTTAGCGTCATTATGTGGCCATACTAAGATAGTTGAACTATTATTATTCAGAGGCGCTGTGTGTGATAGAGATACATTTCAGGGAGCAAGATGTATCTATGGTGCTTTGAATGATACTATACGTGACTTGTTAATCAGTTTTGATATATCGAAGACGGTTGATATGTCTCAACCATTTGCTAGTCATATTTCATCGTTACTAAGCCCAATGAACCAAATACTTACATGCGATATAGTATTTTGGTTTCCTCAAGCAAATGGCTCGCTAGTGAGCAATTACCTGGTCTTCAGGTTGAATAGGTTTATTCTAGCTGCTCGGAGTCCGTACTTTTATAATAAGTTGAAAAAGAATGGTGCATGGTATACGAAACCATTAATTGAAATGCCTGCGTCTACAAGTCCTGTTGTCTTCAAGATTATTGTTGACTACGCATACTTGAGAACCGATACACTTCCAATAGATAGAAAGGAAACGCAAGATCAATTGATCCAGTTTGCATCAAAATTACAATTGAATGATTTATTGAAAAGCATAGAAATGATAAATGAGGCTAAAAATGAAAAGGAGAAAGCAAAAGTTAAGCATGAAGCTTCGTTCATGTTTGTTGAAAGAGCGAGAAAAGATTTAGATTCTTTCTTGGTAAATAACATTATTAACAACCGTATTACTTCAAATTTAGATTTGCAAGACACTGTTGACTTTGAGGACATAGACCCTGGAGCCTATATAAACAACAATCAAAAACAAGAACTTTTGGAATCACCTGCATTTCCAGACATCATATTATCAACAATAGATTCCGAATCCGAATCAGTTATTTATTTCCCAGTACACAAGGCCGTTTTGGCCAGATCAGAATATTTTGAAACTATGTTCAAGTCAGATATATTCTTATCGTCGCATGAAGTTTTACCCGTTTACAATGATGACAAACGAACCTTAGGCAAAAAAGTCATTAATAGGCCGCTTGTGTTGCCTGAATACATCCCGGTTATTCAAATTTCCTCAACTACTTCAAGCGCAGAAGTATCTAAAATAATATTATCGTTCTTGTACCACGACGATGTTCCTCCAATTCCATTGTTACATACCATTGATCTTTTATTTGCTGCTGACGAATTATTCTTAGAACGATTAAAAACGATGTGCGCAGTTAATATAACTTCACAATTCTCAAAGCTCACATATGAAGAATTTCAATCATTGGAAGATTTGGTGGGCTATAATCCTTATGATCTTATTAGAATTTCAAGGCAGACCAGGTGCGATAAGTTAGAGCAACATATAACAAAGCTTATTGCTTATAATTTGGAAAATATATGCCAAGATTCAAAGAATAGAAGCAGCTTCTCTATACTTATAGAAGAGAGTGCCCATCAAATCAAAGAGAGACAAGATACTGATACAATTGAGCTTATCGATGAAATCCGGTATTACTTGGGCAAAAAGTATGCAGTTAATGATGAATTTACGGACTTTGAACCGATCGCCGAGCAATTTAGAGATTCGGACCCAACATACACTGCTTCTGAAGACATTAACATCTATAAGAACGCTATGTTTCAATATGACCGGGACATTGAACTCGTAGATTCATTACTAGACGAATTGCAATTAGGTGCCTGATTTGTTTATCACGTGTGTTATACCTCTTCGCATCTGAAGTGAAAAAAAAAATGTTTATCTAGAATACATATATATAGTTTGAATAGACAAGTAAGACAATTTTATAGTAATTATGACGGATAATAACCCCGATGGAGGTTTATCTGCTGATGTATTCTTAATGGAAGATAAACTATCTAAAATAAGATCTCAAATCAACTCTAAACTTGAGAATCAAAAGAATTTTGCTATAATCTTATCCGCAGTGGAAGAGAATATCGATGAGCAGAAGAATGAAAAGACACCAGTAGCTTACTTTGTCTCGTTCTTATCATTATTAGATCAATCTGTGAAAGGCGATAATATTGTTGACCACAGTTTGGCTACAACCACTGCATATTTTTTGGATATTGTATTCCCATTTACTCCCAAGCCTTTATTGAAAGCTAAATTTGGAGAAATCTTGACTAAATTGGCACCACCATTGACAAACTCAGATTCAGAAGCACCATTAGTAAGATCTACTATTGGAGCCTTGGAGAGTTTATTATTGGCCCAGGATCATCAGCAATGGGTATCCACTGGTAATATTTCTCCTAAAAGAGCTTTAATAGGTTTGTTAGAGTTATCTTTTGATCCCAGACCGAAAGTCAGAAGAAGAGCACAAGAAGCTGTTCACAAGCTCTTGACCAACCCGCCTCCTTCACCATCCCCAGTACATGTTGCAGCCCCATTATGTGGTGACTTAGCATTAAAGAAATTAGTTACATTAGTTTCAGAACTGTCGAAGAATAATAAGAAGAACACCAATAAGGAGTCAAATTCACAAATAATTCACACCTTACAATTAATCTCTTCGATTACATCTGCTAATTCATGGCCATCAGCTCAAATAGAACCGTTATGTGATATCTTACTTGAGATCTCCAAAACATCTGACCAATACTTAGTTACTTCTGCATTTTCTGCATTTGAAGGTTTGTTTAAATCCATGTCCAATATAATAGATGTTGAAAAATTCACCAAGGTTTTGGATATTATATTTGATTTGAAGCCATCTGTGAACGATACACATTTAGCTGCCTCTTGGTTAGCTGTTGTTGCCAAAGCGTTAGAAAGTTTTGCAACATTATCTCCAGAAACATGTGTGGCTAGACTTCCAAACATTTTACCTACAATTTCCCTGTTTTTGGCTTCTGAATCTAGTGATATCTATATATCTGCCTCACAATGTTTGATTGCTGTTATAACAGAGACTATTCCTGATAATTTTCTACTTCAACCATCTCAGGATAATGGTATTTCGGGCGAAATTTATGAATTAATGGATGATACCGTTTCCTTTATTGCTGAACATATTGAGAAGGAATTGTTATCTATTAAATATCAGCATGCAACAAAAGAAATCTTGGAACTCATTTCTGCAACGATATTGAAGTTGAGAACCCGTTGTAACCCTGATTTCTTGAATATTTTAGAAGTTACAGGTCAATGGCGTACTAATGAAACTGATTCTTTTCCACATAACAAAGAAGCTGAAGACATCATCGCTGCTTCAATTTCTACTATGGGTCCAGATGTTGTATTGAGTGTCTTGCCTTTGAACTTGAATGGGGGAGGTCCTGGTAGAGCATGGTTATTGCCATTATTAAGAGATAATGTACGTTTTGCCAATTTGGGTTTCTATAAAAATGAAATCTTACCTCTTGTTGAACTTTTTGAAAAGAAGATCGCGGATGCTCCTAGTAAAGAATCAATGCATATTAAAATATTCCAAACAATTTGTGATCAAATCTGGTCCTTGTTGCCTCACTTTTGCGACTTGCCTAAAGACTTGAGGACTAATTTTGATGATTCTTTTGCTGCTAATTTGTCAGACTTGATGTATTCTAAAGTTGAATTGAGGAACCCTGTTTGTCATGCTTTGAGATTGTTGGTTGAATCTAATATTGCTTATAGTGAAGGTGCTTTAGAAGATGATTTATTAATGCAAGAGGAATTTCCACTTTCTGAAGCAAGAAAAAATTTAGAATATTTGGCTACTAAGTCTTCAAATATTTTATCCGTTCTTTTCAATGTCTTTACATCTACTATTCCAGAATCAAGAGGCTTTATTTTGGATACTGTTGATACATACTTGCAAATTATTCCAAAAGAAGACTTGGAGAATACATTTAATAAGGTTTGTGGATTATTGAAAAACAGTATGGATGAAGAAGCTAATGCTCCTTCAAACCAAAATAAACCCGAGGGTCCTAAATTAAGTTCAACAATGATGGATTTGATTGTCGCCATGTCTAAATATGTTCCTGAATCATCGCACAATGCCTTATTCAGTATTTTTTCATCGACGGTTGCATTAGAAAACGATACTTTAATGCAAAAGAGATCCTATAGAATTATCAATAGACTTGCTGAAACTGAAGAGGGTAAGTTATCTATTGTTAAGTTTATTTCAAATATTGAAGAAGTTCTTGTCAAAACAACTGAAATAACATCAAAATCTGCAAGATCATCTAGATTATCAGCTATTCTTTTGTTGTTAGATTTGTTACCAGAAGGTGACTTACATTTTATACCTTCAGTTTTGCAAGAGATTATTATGTCAACTAAAGACGTCAACGAAAAAACTCGTGGATTATCTTATGAAATATTAATAAAAATGGGACGCAAGATGAGCGAAGGGGGTGTTGTCGATAACTCGAAGGTTCCGGGCTTTAATGATGAAACTCCTTCCACTGAAGCATCATTAACAGAATTTTTCACTATGGTCAGTGCAGGTTTGGCTGCACAAACTCCTCATATGATATCTGCTACTATCACTGCAGTTTCATGTTTAGTCTTTGAATTCAAAGACGAATTGCCAACTGAGGTTTTGATGGATATTGCATCGACTGTTGAGTTATTCTTAACTCACAATTCGAGAGAAATTGCTAAATCAGCAATTGGATTTGTTAAAGTCGAAGTATTATCCTTGCCTGAAGATTTGGTTAGAGCAAACTTGAAGGAATTATTGACCAAATTAATGAGATGGTCTCACGAGCATAAGGGCCACTTCAAATCCAAGGTTAAGCACATTTTAGAAAGGTTAATAAGAAAATTTGGAGTGGAAGAAGTTGAAGAAGCTATTCCAGAAGAAGATAGAAAATTAGTCGCTAACATCAGGAAGACCAGAGACAGAACTAAGAGAAAGCAACTTGCTGAGGCAGAAGAAGAAAAGCAAAATACTGGAGACAAGAAATTCGTTTCAGCTTACGAAGAAGCATTGTACGATTCCGATGCGTCTGATGCTGAGGATGATAACGATGACAATATGCCAGCTGATGGAAAGAAGAAGTCTAACCAGTTCATCTTAGATACTGGTGATGAACCATTAAACTTGTTGGACCGTCAAACCCTTGCACATATATCGTCTTCCAAGCCAAAGAAATTTGGTAAAAAGGATTTGGCTGCTAAATCTGATTTCAAGACCAAGAATGGTAAGCTTGTGTTTAATGAAGGTGAAGAAGATGACCCATTGGCCTCTAAGGGTTCAGGTATTGATGCATACTTGGATGCTGTTAAACTGGCTCCTGTTAGAGGTCAAAAGAACAAGTTGAAATTCAAGAAGAAAAATGAAGATAATTGGTCTGATGATGAAGAAGAAGAAAAACCAGCTCCAAGGCAATCCAAAAATACCTTTTCGAATAAGTCAAGAGTTTCTAAACCAAAGCAAAAATTTAAAGCTAGAAAGAAGCTTTAGTTTACTAAAATAACTTATATAATACATATATATTAGTATAATATTTCAACTATAGTAAAAATCACTTGTAGTGCTAGTATCAAATTTTTCTCAGAGCTCACATGATCGTTAAATTTTTCAAAAGTATAATTTCATAGTCAGAATGTATAAGTTGACATTTCAGATTCACGATAATAAGATGTCCTTGAAAAGTAGTCCTATAAAGATCAGGTTGGCTCGTTTTGGTAGAAAAAACCAACCATTATATAATATCGTTGTTGCCAATAAAAGATCAGCCCGGGATGGTTTACCAATAGAAGTTCTCGGTACTTACAATCCAGTGCCTATTCCATTATCACCAGAAGAAAAGTCACAAGGGCTTAAAGCCTATAAAAATATTGAATTAGATTTTGACAGATCGAAATACTGGATAGGTGTGGGAGCTGATGTTTCTGATCGTGTTAATTTCTTGTTCAAGAAGGCAGGTTTATTACCTGACCAATGGCCAAATCCAAATAAATTATCACAACATGTTGAAAAGACTATTTTGAAAGATGCCAAGACTATCTATGAAGAGCCAAAACAACTCATCAGACCAAGAGATTAGAATGTCAGATTCATATTATTAATTGTACCATCAGTTTCGTCAATTCATAGCATTTAACAGTGTTTTCAGTTCCAAGGCTGTCTTTTTAAAACATAAACCATCTTGTATATAATATTATGTCTAACTACTCAATATAAGTTCTAGTTACAGGCTTGTGGTATAAGTAATACCATGGAATAAATTTGCACTTTCTGCACCGAGTCGAACCTTCGTGGGACCTAAACATTTTTGGAATACCAATTGACACTGGTATTATTTCCTTAATCCTTGTTCTTAAACCACGTCTCGGTATATACTTCAGTTGGTTTGTATTTAAGATGTAGCTCGATGGAAATTGGTTATTCAAATTCGTTCCAGTGCCTTCATCGTGATGAGCGTTTAGGTCTCCAAAATTTTTCACCCATTCAGGCTCTTTTGGTCGGTTAAACAAATGATATTTGTAATTATGATTATCAATTTCCTGTTGTTTCCTGGTCAACTTGACGACAGTTTTCTTAGACGAATTGACAGACCTGCGTGTTGTTTTAATAATTGGTGCAAAATTCCGCTTCTGAAATATCAGAATGTATAGGTTAAGTAATTTAGAAAATTCTTTGTCTGATTCCAAATGAACATGTGGGTTCATATGAATCCTTGTTATGATTGATTTTAAACAATATTTGATCTCCACTAGTTCAATGCAAAAATGTAGGTCGTGGTTTTCAAGTTTATCTACAACTCTTATTAGGTGGTCCATCACTATATTCAATTCAGAACAGAATCCACCCTTAGTTATCACTAAATCAGACTTGGTCAACTCAAGAAAGAAGTTAAACACTTCTAATGATGGAGAACAAATCTCCTCTACTGTAGTTAATATGCGATTTATTAAGGCCAATCTTAGGTAAACGAAATCATGGTGGCCTTTAGATTCTGAATATTCCAAATCCTTTTTCTGAGAACCTATTTTTGAATTAGATGATAAGTCAATATTATTAATAATGTTCCCTGAATACAGACCCTCATCAATTTGATGTAGCAAGGATATTTGGGATGATTTCAAGTATTTCAATAATTCAACGGTTACTTTTCCAGAAACGAATGATTTGTAGGGCGATTGGCTCAATGAGTCACTAGAGCTAAATATTAACTTAAGTAGCTCCTCAATCTTTATAAGGTTTTTATTGTCTGGGAAAAACGAAATATCGTATCCGCTGGTAAAAATTGACGCAATAATTACATCTTTGACTAGTTTATCAAACCTAATGCGAAAGAATCCTATGAATTCTCCATTAAGTTTGGGATCACTACCAGCAATGTTTTGCAGTCGCGTTATTAAATCTATCAAGTAATCCGTTGGGATTTTATTTGGCGGGTATGGCAGTTCATCGATTGCAAAATTTAAATGAGCCAAAATAATTGATAATTCTTTTTCAGGATGTATTATTTGTAAATTTCGAATTGTGGTAAACGATGGATAAATGGTGCTTACAGCAGTATCTGAATCTGATTCGACGTGGTCCATGATAATCCAATAGCCATCTAGTGTTAATACAAGCCAATTCAATTACTGCAAATTATTTCTGTGGTTTTCGTGGTCGCATTTCCACACAGACGAGCAACATCACCAAAACCTACAATAGACATTACAAATTTAGTTTTATGAGAAAAATATATTAAGCTATACTAGGATATATAATCAGTTTAATCGAATAAACCCATACCCATGTCACCGTCAGATTCTTCTTCTTCTTCAGCTGGAGCTTCTTCAGCAGCGGCACCAGCGTCACTAGAGGAAGCAGCAGCTGGAGCAGCAGCAGCGTAAGCATCTGGGTTAGCTAATCTGTCCTTGATGGCTTCAGAACCTTCGAAGGTGTAGTCAGTAGCAATAGATAAAGCTAAGACGTTCTTGTAGTGGTTAACAACGGAGTGACCAACAGATGGTAAGGTTGGGTAACCAACAGCCAAGGAGATAGAAGCGATGGTGTTAATGGCGGAAACGAAGTGACCGACCAATTCATCATCAGTGATATCCAAGATGGAGGATGGGAAGACTTGACCGTTGTCGTAAACTTGAACAACAGACATACCATAGGTGAATGGAGAGATGTTCAACATGTTCAACAAGGTAGCTTCGGAAGGACCAACCTTAGCATTGGCTTCGACAACCTTAACGTCAGAGACAATTTCAATGGTACCTCTGGCAATCTTGGTTGGAACACCTAAAGCTTGGAAGAAAGAGGTCTTACCTGGTTCCATACCAGTGTTACCGGCTGGAATGAAGACATCCTTTGGAGCAACAGCACCGGCCTTAGCTGGAGCAGCGACAACGTTAGAGACAATGGTGTCTCTGATAGTCTTCAAGTCACGGTTGGTGAAAATGAAACCAACATTACCTCTGATGAAAGGTAATAATTTTTCATATTCTGGCAATTCAGACAAGAAACCTCTGACGGCTCTTCTGACCATAGTGTTCTTACCCATCAAAACAGTAGCATCATCACGTAATGCCTTTCTGATTTCGTGCATTTGTTGGGAAGAAACATTATCGACACCAACGATGAAGATAGACTTGTATTCTTCTAATAATTCTCTTAATTTGCTGAAGTATTGAACTTTCTTATCACGAGCACCACCCATTTCGACTTTATATCTTATTTATTGACGATAGGAATATTTAATGGTCCCAATATCTGATTATGATAGTAAAAAGAAGAAGCTATATTATACTGGCCCATTTCTTGAATTTTTCACCACCCGAGAATCGACAAAAAAATTTGCCTCTGGTTTTGTGTCACTTTTTGCCAAGTGCCATTTTGGGACAGAACCCTAACCCTATTTTTACGAACGTGCGAACAATATGTATATAGAGGTATCTATGGAACTATATAACTGCAACAATTCAACCCATGTTCATATTCTCGTAGCCAGAACTGACAAAACTATTCTTCAAGTACTCCTCCCAGAGTTTCTTTAGTTTGTTCAGCTTTTTCAGCTTTTTCAGGCTCTTTTTATGCTTATTTTTGTCCTTAATGGGTTTGCCTAGTCTTCTTGCAAGGGCAACCCACTCGTCAGTGGTGAGAGTGGACATGTCGTAGATATCGTCGTCGGTGGTATATTCGATTTCGTAGCTGAATTTCTTTTTACCCTTGTTTATGCTGGCAAGATCGGCGTAGTATTGGACGTATCTTTGGGGGGTGAAGAGTTGGGGCGTATAGCCCGGGCCCAAGGGTTTCGACTTGGGTTTTTTAGGGGGGAAGGTCTTGTCTTTCTTGAAGATTTCGGCCTGTTGGTTGAGGGTGATGAAGTCGTCGTCGTAGTCACTGTCCACGGTCGAGTTCATGAGGGTTTCGAGGCCGTGGAAAAACTCATCCCACGGAGCGAACGCCGGCTGTTTATCGGATGCAAGTAGTTCTGCGAGGCCGGTGGTGTTGTATTCCCAAACCCTCAACCCCGAGTTGAACGTTGGAACAACACTGGCCGCGACGTGGGATACGGTGTAACGTTCGGCTGCGACGCCGCTTCTACGCTTACCCTTGATCTTGGCGTACATATTCTCCCGGACAGAATCCATGTAGTCGACCTTACCATTAGGGATTCCCCCTTGTATTTGCACCTTGTCCATGTTATCGAAGTTCATTGGATCATCAAATCCATCCTTAAATATTGGGCTATTGAACGCGGAATAAGAATCTTCCAAGGACCAGTCCTCATCGTCAGTCTCTTCCTCATCGTCCAGAGACCAATCATTTTCTTCCAGGAGACGATGCGCTATATCGGACTCGTAGCTGAACCCTAGCTTTCCGAATTTCCTCTCGATTGATTTGTAGGCGGCCACGGAGTCGAGCGCTATGAAATGGTCGATGTTCATGTGTCCGTATAGGCCGCCAATGATCACATCTCTATACTCGTACGCCCACACGACGTATTTACGCAAGCATGAAATGTCGTAGTTCTTTTCATTGGGTGGAACATGTCCTGTGAGCCATACCTTCATGTTTCTGGCCCGCATTTCCTTCAACGTATATCCCAACCACTCGAAGAGCTTATAACCAGGCTCCTTCTTCTTATCGCAATTCTCCACCAACGGGTTGGACTGGTAGAGATACAACGTGTTAATGGACAACACCGCAAGTTGGTTAGGAATGATCTCCTGGAAAAAATATGCCCCCCGGATGAATACATGCAATTGCAGCGACGGTATGAATTTCTGCCATATTTTGTACAACTCTCTCGTCTGCAATGTAGGCCCCGGAGAAAACAAGTTATGAGGAAACACATCGTTGTTCCCGAGCGATGGGACAAGTGGAACAAGCAAGTCTCTACGGCTGTTTCCCTTGGTATCTTCCTTCAAAAACGCATTGTACATCAAGTCGCTCACCTTCTCGTTCATATCAAAAATGTTCGACTCCGTTCTGGGGTACCGTCTGTCATTATCGTGCCTCACATTATCTCCTGTCCACACAACAAAGTCAATCTTATCTTTCAAGTTCTCCTTCACCCACTGGAGCGTATCTTCCATCAACACCATAGGACTGTCGCACCCAAGAGTCGCATCCCCGTACTTCCCTGCATCTCCCTTTCCCGAATGGCAGCATGCGTCCGCTCTGGAGCCTGCCTTGTAGTATGGGTCTGGGTGTATGTCAGTGATATGAAGAAACCTTCCGTGCAAGACTTGCTTGCCATTAGCCCCAATCACCTTCAACGGTTTCCTGGGAGTCAATCCCAACTTTTTAAGCTCGTCTGCCGTCTGTGGCTCCAATGTCATCTCCTCCACTGTCATTCGGGCCCCAACATCCATCTCTGGGTTCGAGCCTGCACCATATACCAGCACCAACCACACCATTGAAAGGAGCACAAGCACACACCCAAGTCCGTTTATGGTCCTTCTTAGCACCGACGTCTTGTCTGTCCTCCTGCAGTTCTTCTCGTCCGCTAATACCGTCATTATCGTCCTTCCTACCTATATCTACTCTACAATTCTACAACTCTTCGGTAATTTGTGTGAAAACTACATTTCGTGCACGTGCGCTAACATCGATTTGAACCAGCACTCATAAAGCCTTAGTTTTCCTCCAGATATGGTCTCAGTGGTTCCAATGTCGCCCAAGACATAATTTACAGTTTGGGTTCCATTGCCTGCACCTACTACTGTTCTTCCAACGGCCGATAGAATCAAAATTTTGGGCTTCGGCCAATATGACTGATGGTGCACGACGCCGTTCGGGTTCAGGGCAATGTTGAAAAGGCCAACTAGCCCCTAAACGCCCCCATTAGCAAACTCAAATAGTACGCCTATGCATGACGGGAATTTACTTGATTTATCCAATATTACTCGCGTACATCAATAAAACTAACCGTAATGGAATACCATTTACCGAATAGAGCAATTCACCAGCGGTCGCGAATTCTTTTATTTACACATTTTGCAGCTTTCTACAGCCTTTATTGAACGCGAATGTTAACATACGCGATTTAGCCAGATAAGGAAGAGAGTTTGGAAATAGGTAATCCGAAGACCATGGCATTGTTCATGTAGAAGGTAACGAACCGAAACAACATATTAGTTGCAGGTAGGCAGAGAAGAAAAACGTGAATTTGGTGAGAAAACCGAATCGCGATGGATGAAAATGGTAAATACCACGGTCTAGAAAACATATTACTCGATTTAAATAATTAAATAGAGGTATTTAGATAATAGAATTAATTTGACCGTTCCTGAATGTTTTTTTTACTAGACAAGGTACATAACATGCATTTAAATTGAAGACCGTGATTATCAACAAAGGTAGTAGACTATATATATGAGCGATTCCTAAAAATGGCGGGAGAAATTGGTGAAAGAAAGTTTTGATACAGAGCCATGTCTTCCCTTTCAATGTACTTACAAACGCCTAAGAGGCCCAATTTACCACCAACACCTCTGAGCTACAAGAACAATCGCACGACGAGCCTTCCACCGTTGTCGTCGATCTTGGCCAACAACGAGGAAAGCTATCCAACAGCACACACACTTCCTTCATTGGATACGTTTGTGACGCCATATGACAAGAACATCCGTGCCAAAGGCATGGGTTCCGGCCACTATTTACCTTCACAGCATCAGTTCCGTCACCCGGGACATCATGCAATGCAAACACCATCCAAACAGAGCAAGAAGGTGCCTACGCCCATCAACACTGACTCCAACAGCAGCTTTGAATCGAGCGAAAACGATGTCAGCATCAATGCTCCAGAGACCTCGAGCAAGCCTAAGACCAGAACATCCCCTACCGAATCCAAATCATACGCATTTATCAGTCATTCGCCAGTGACGTTCCCATCGCAGGAACCATCCATTGACAATGCGCCATTGGCCAGAAGGAAAAGAAGGAGAACTTCACCAAACGAGTTGTCTATCTTGAACAATGAGTTTGAGGTTGGTCAAACTCCCAACAAATTGAGAAGAATTGAAATAGCTTCCAGGGTATCGATGACAGAAAAAGCTGTGCAAATCTGGTTTCAAAACAAAAGACAATCGCTCAGGAAGCAGTCTAGTACCGAAAAGGAAATCACTGAATTGCCTTCTACTTCCCCCACATTGATCACATCCACCCCAATGAAACCAGGGTTACAAAAGTCTGAATCACAACCATTCCTCCCTAGTCCATCATCATTTGCAGTTAAACAAAGAGCAAAGTCGACCACCCCAGTTCCAGTTGCCAGTTTGTCATCTCATCCTCCTAGCTCCGTTGTAAATACACCTATGGCTAACAAATCTGTGTTCAGCACCTCCGTCACTCCATACTCGTCGTTTTCCCATTTCGATGAATTCAACACTTCAGTCGAATCAATCGGTTCCCCAAGCTTGGTGTTGAATGAAACCACCAAGAAGCAACCTACTTCCCTCAACTCCAATGTTTCAAGTACCATGACTTTCAAGTTAATGCCGGCCAAAACTTCGACTGCAACTTCCCCAAACAAGCCAAATCAAAAATCATCAAACGAATTCCCAGAAAAACGTAACCAGTCGAAGAAAACCAAGACCCAAGCGAATGGTAACGACTTGCAAAGCTTATTGAATTCTGCTTCCACTACATCTACTAAATCTACGAACAGAAAGCCATTGGGTGAATTGGATGTTAATACTTCCAATGCCGCAAAACCTACAAAGCCTGCAAAGAAACAAAATGAAAAGGAATGCATCAAGAACTTGTTATCATTGAGAGCTGGTAACTGGAACTAATTATTTACTCCCTATGTATTATACAATATATTCTCATTAGTAATTTAAAAATTGTAGTTATTTTGGTTTATTTTGCAACCTCGGCAACAGCCAAATCTGGCTAAAATATGGTGGCTCGCGATTTAAAAGATTTTTCTCAAAACAGATATTCACGGACAAAGCAGAAATCCCTTACAAATGCATATATACACTTAGGGACATAGTGTTTATTACGAGTACCTTCTGGTCTCTTCCTATCTAAATACAGACATACATATGTAGGATATAACGCAGGCGTGCGTGAGTCTTTTACGGGAGTAGTTGACTATACGCTGTCACCTTCCCAACAATTGGTACAGAGCTAACCTGTAAGATCTCGAAAGCAATTGGTTCGTAGGCGTTTCTTATTCGTAACCTCCTATATAAGCCTGGTGCAAAAGTTGGTAGTAGAAAAGTCAAAAGGTGGTAGTAGAAAAATCAAAAGTCGATACTACGGAAAAATCTAAACGTATAATATTATTAAATTACATGGAAATATATAAAAAATAACCCTAAAATAACAATTTTAAAAGTAAACTAGAATACCCAAGTAACTTAAAATTAACGACCACGGGAAGTAGTTTTGGTGTGTTGACCTCTGACCTTTAAGCCCCAGAAGTGTCTGATACCACGGTGAGCTCTGATTTTCTTCAATCTTTCTAAGTCATCTCTTAATTTGGATTCTAAGTTGTTAGCTAAGACGTGGTAGTCCTTACCGTCAACTTGGTCCTTTTGTCTGTTCAAGAACCAAGCTGGGATCTTATAGTTGGTTGGGTTTTGCATGATGGTGACAATTCTTTCCAATTCTTCTTGGGTTAATTCACCGGCACGTTTCTTTAAATCAACATCAGCCTTCTTACAGACCAAGTTGGAGTAACGACGACCGACACCTCTAATCTTGGTTAAGGCGTACATAATCTTGATTCTACCATCGATGTTGGTGTTCAACAAACTAAAAATTGTTAGTAACTTGTTTCCTCGACGCCGCAGCTCGTAGAACGGTGGAAAGCGACTCCCTGTCTCGAAATAGAACGATATGACCCATTCTCACTCCTGTGGCCTCCCCTGTTGCTGTTTCATTCCCCTTTATAGCCCCATTACGGCTCTTTGTCCACTTCCTTTTCTTTTCACCCTTTTGCAAACTTCCACTTCCGATCTCTCAAAGTCACCCCATTCAACTTCCATTATTCTCTCAAATCCACCCCGAAGTCTCTCATACTCGTTCGCGTGTTCCTATTCCAATTTCTGTCTCCCATTCTACGTTGGGGTTCGTTCTATCTTCACATTAAAAATTTTCACTTCTCGTCGCTTTCATCAATGTTCTACGTCTATTCTTCTTCATTATATCAAAACATACCGTAAGATGTGTTGGAATGATCCTTCTTCTTGGACAACTAATGACATAGTGGCTGTTTCTTATGCTATATTTCCAAAACTATCTAAGAATCGAATTTTCTCTAGTAGTAGTATTGAAATTTTTCACCTCCCTCAATCCAGTCCTTCATTATGGGAATCCGGGCTTCGCAACCTTTTTTTGGTGATGGTAGTCCCAAAACCAATTCTCATTTTTTTTTGAAATTCACACGTGTTTGGAACTAGAGGGCTGGAACCTATCGTGACTGTCTGGATGCAACACTATACTATCTGTAGCAGTGTTTGGGTGCAAAGGTATAGTGGGGCAAGTAATGGGATACCAGGGTATGTGAAGCAGGCTTCTTTGTGTAGTTCCACGGTTCTATTACTCTGGGTTCTTGGGCCGGATCTGTATGTAGTATTAGCTGAAAGTGGACTCAAGGTGTACTGAAAGTGGTTGGACATTGGTGAAAGTGGTTGGCCATTGGTGAAAGTGGTTGGATATTGGTAAACGGAAACTAAAACCACAGCTGTGAGACATACGGGATTTGGTTCGGGATCTGGCTACTGGAGGATTCATTTGTAATTATGTATTGACTATGTACTATTCTATCTACAGGTTTATTCGGAGGCATACTTGGCAATCATCCACAGTAAGGCCGGAGCCTCGATGTAGATGCGGTTTGCCTTCAATATGTCTCTGACCTCGACGGCTTCTTTGATGAGTACGTCGGCCTTGGTCCCCACGTACTCGGTGGAGTTGATGAGGTTGCTTCTCTGGCCGTCGGTGATGAACAACAAGCCCAAGTTGTCCAAATCGTGGGCATCGACAAATTGGCGAGTAGCCTCAGGATGGGGTGTTTGGAAGTCTACCGTGACATCGTCGGCTTCGCTGGCCAAGCCCGTCTTGTCGCCTCCGATTATGAAAACCTTACCATTACGGTACTGGTCCGCTAATGCGGTCTGGAATGCCTTGTTGTAGATCTTGGATGGCAACAGTGTCGACCAGTCGTGGGGGGCCTTGATCCCGTGGGCTTTGATTGCGTTGTCTCTGATGGGTGAGTTGGCGTCACCAGTTCTGGCACGGCCGGTACCCTTTTGAGGATGGAGCTTTCTGTTGGAGAAAAGTTTATCTCCCTTGGTAATCACGTATCCCGAACCAACTCTGGCACGATCAGCTTCAAACACGACGGCGCTCCATAAAAAGTCTCTTCTCAACGGAGCGTCGAAGAATGCCGTGGGTAACGGGATAAACGAGTGTGGTTCTAACGATGGGAAGCTGCGCAATGACCCCAAGGTGTATTTTGGAGGTGTTGCGACCTTGAATGCCGTTGTGCTTCCATTCGTCACTTTGGCTTCGGTGGCCATCTTGCGAATAGACTGCTTAAACATGTTGTTTATATTAGGGGATGCTATGTTTAATAGAAGTTTCGTTTCGAGTTCTTATAAAAAAGGTAACTTATGCAAATATTAATTGGTGCTAACCCGATCTTTTTGATATGCTAGGTCACGCAGTGTATTTATTATGGCTGGAGTGTCTTAATGGAGTCCCCTCTGTAATATATAATAGTTTAGTTCACTATCCTTACCTTTGCAATATGATCTTGTATCCAATCTCGTACTCAAGTTAATACTATTAGTGAAAAATTATTTTTCGGTACAGACACGTTGGTGTTGATTTCCTCCAAAAACACTCCAATGGATGGATGCAAAATACCTATTAAGATCGTCATTAATGTATATGTTGCTATATATGGATATAATCTATTTGGATTGCTGAGCTTCATTAGTTCCATGAGTTTCTTCCTCATCTTCGCTATCAATAATGAACGCCTCATGCCCATTATTGTCACCATTGACATTCATCTCGATGTCTTCATTGGCTGGGGCGTACGTACCACGGCTATCACCAGTTTTCAATTTGTTGATCGCTCTTGACAAGATTCCTTGTTCGTTGCGATCAAATTCTTCTTCCTGGAATTGTCTGAGTTGATCTGCCCATTGGACGTTTTTCTTCTTACCCGATGGACCATTCTTGATAATTGATGATGGGCGGGATCTATACGAGGAATAAAGGATGTATACACCCCAAATAAGAACAATTATAACTAAAAGCTGGATGAGCCTAGTTATACGACTAGTCGTACGTTGGTTCTTGTCATCCACTGCTGCTGCAGAAGCAGATGGCTGTGGCACTATGGAGGCTGTTACGATCGGATTTTCTTCATGGGAAGGGGTTGCTGGTTGTTTATCTTCTGATTGAGATTGCTTGGATTGTCTGACGCCCAAAGGATACGTGACATACGCCTTTTTCTTCTTATCGCTCTTGTTATCAATCTCCTTTTCATCATAGTTTCCTGTTATCAAATCCATTAAACTCCTCGACACTTCCGGTTTATCAAATGGAACCATATGTGATGCATCAAAGACGTTGACAAAAGTTAAATTTCTCTCTGTCTTTATGTAGCCAGCCGTATTGCCATCATAAATCCAATCAATAGCATCGTTATCATCGGAAAACCCCTGCTTACCATTCCAGGTCAATTTTTTGATAAAATTTTCCGTACCAATATAATTGCAAATAATGTCTCTGTTCCCGTTGAATAAAACTACCTCAATTTCTTCCAAAAGTGACGGCAACAAATAAACGGAAGGCTTCGAGTATTTAGCCGTGAAATGATTTCCAACTTTTCCAGAGCATTCCCTCCATTTCTTTTGATTAATCAAATTCAAATCATCCATAACACTCTGCTGTCTCAAAAATGGTGTAACAGTAGCTAAATCTGGTGGCCAATTCATTCCACACGAAGGGTATGTGTCTTTTAAAGTATAGTCATATACATTGTAACACTGTTGATCCTTGGGTGCCAGTTCGTCATGCGTGGCGCCCAAGATCTTATTTAAGACTCTTTCGCAAGTACTCGATGCTACTTCAAATTCCAGAATCGTCCCCCCACTTGATCCTTCAATTTTGTCAACAACCTTTTGACATTCTTCATGCTGACGCAATATCTCATGCCACCTACTATTTTTGGTGTCAATAATTCCTGCTTGGACGGAATATGGTAAATACGATAAACTTTGTTCATTTGGAGAAACCCAGCCATTTCCAATTAACAATCCCTTCAAATTGTATTTCTTATCATCTTTGCCCAAATTCTTATTATGGCGTAATATTCCGTCTGCAATATATGGAATGTACTGACCAGCATAACTCTCACCTGCAAAATAAATCTCATTCGATGCATCTTCTGGGAATAACTCAAAAAACTTCTCCATAAATTTCAAAAATTCGATAACAATTTGATCCAAGTCGTGGTCATATTCGTCACTATAACTGAAGCCCGTTCCCGCAGGTTGATCTACGAATACGATGTCTCCAGACTTATGCCACGAGCCTTTATTGTACGTAACTTCGCCCTTTTTATTGACCCGGAACGGGCCTGCTTCCATTAGGGCCCCGTCCATTGACGAGCATCCAGGTCCTCCATTAAGCCAGAAGATAGTTTTCTTCTCTGCTTCCGGTAACTTGTTCACATCGCTATACTTCCAAAAATAGTAATGCGTATTATTTTCGGGGTACAACTCAAGTTGTCCAGAAAACATCAACGGCCTCTCATCATTTGCAATATTCAGGAATAGCCCTGGCAAATTCGTTACCAAATATTGTGATTTGGGATCATTCCTGGATTCGAGTGGATGTGCAAGCGTTAACAAACTCTGGATTAAAACCAATAAGAAGAATCTAATCACCATGATTTCTAATAAATGCAAACCGATCTCTCTACCTTAACTTAACCCAAATATATATAATGATTCAAAGCACCCCTTTTTCAGTACTTCTTTTAATGAATCTATATTTTGGTAGATATCGGAATAAGAAAGGTATGATTCGTATAACTTCAGTTTCAGTGTGATATCGTAGCTCCTTCTGAGGCACTGTATAAAAATTACTCACGTGAATTCTTCAATAATGTCAATGAACATTCCATATTTTATATTTAACTATACTAAAAGAACACTTGATGAATCTAGATAATATAACAACAGAGGCGAAGGGGAACACACTTGGCAAAACAAAAGAAAATTAGAAAAAATTCTACTGGCTCAAAGGTTCAACGTCCCAAATACTTTCAGCATATTCGTCTATGCATCTATCAGAGCTGAAAAAGCCCATGTTTGCAACACTCAAGACCGATTTTCTAACCCACCCTCTTAAGTGGGCCTCAGTCTTTTTGTAGTCTCCATGATGATCGTAAATCTTCTCTAATCTATTATGAGTGTCCAAAAAAAGGTCAAAATCATCGGTGACAATGTAATAGTCACCGTGGTTTCTTATACTTTCAATTAAAGATCTATACTCGTCAGGATTACCGAATTTTCCCGATTCGATAGCATCAAATACCTTCCCTAAAGTTTCAGGAACATTTGTTCCACTGTAGATATGTTTGTGCCTTAATTCATCTACAGATTCCGCCAAGTTTCCGAATAAGAAGATATTGTCCTGGCCTATTTCCCTGGTGATTTCAACGTTGGCACCGTCCACAGTGCCAATTATTAAACCCCCATTCAAAGCAAACTTCATATTAGAAGTTCCCGATCCCTCTGTTCCGGCAGTGGAAATATGGTTCGACAAATCTGAAGCTGGAATAATCACTTCCGCTTTTGAAACATTATAATCAGGAATAAAAACCACCTTCAATAAGTTGTCAATTTCCGTATCATTATTAACTACCTCGGATACTTGGTTGACTAAGTGGATAATTGTTTTCGCCATATAATATCCAGGAGCAGCTTTCCCTCCAAAAATAGAACATTTTGGTACGTAATAGTCTGATTTAATTTGATCAACACTGATACCCTTAGAAATCAATTCCTTAATGTGCAAATAACGATGAATTACTGCAAAAATGTTTAATTGTTGTCTTTTGTACTCATGTATTCTCTTTACTTGAATGTCGAATAAAACATTTGGGTCTACAAAAATCCCTGTTTCATTCTTAATCAAGTCTGCCAATCTAACTTTATTATTAAATTTAATGTTATCCCATTTAGTCAAAAATTCAATATCATCAACAAACAGTTCCAATTTTTTTAAATTTTCTAATTTTGTTAGGTATTCATAATTAGGATCATTTAATTTTTGACTAATTAACTCTGCCAATCTTGGATTAGCTTGTCTTAGCCATCTTCTTGGTGTGATACCGTTGGTAACATTCATGAATTTATCACTTCCAAATACTTTAACAAAATCTTTAAATAGCGTAGTCCGGAGTAATTCTGAGTGCAATTCTGCAACTCCATTGACCTTGTGAGATCCAATAATAGCCAAGTAAGCCATCCTGACAGATTTAGCATTATCTTCTTCAATCACTGATACCCTACGTAATAAATCACGATCACCTGGAAATCTATGCTCTACATCCTTCAAGAAAAAGAAATTAATATCATAAATGATTTCCATATGGCGTGGTAATAATCTTCCAATTAAGTCAACTGGCCATTTTTCTAACGCCTCAGTCATAACCGTATGGTTTGTATAAGCAAAAACTCTTGTAACAATGGACCATGCCTCATTCCACTTCAAGCCTTCCAAGTCAACTAAAATTCTTTGCAATTCAACAACGGCTATAGTTGGATGAGTATCATTCAACTGAATTGCAATTTGATCTGGAAACTTGGACCAATTGTTTTTATGGTTCTTCTTAAAACGACGGACAATATCGTGCAAGGAAGCTGCAACCCAAAAGTATTGTTGTTTCAATCTCAATTCCTTACCCTTTTCAAAATTATCATTTGGGTATAATACGGAAGTAATTGATTCTGCCTTCTGTTGATTTGCAACAGATTGCTGATAATCACCAGCGTTAAATTTATTAAAATCAAATTCCTGAGTAGGTTTTGCGTTCCATAATCTTAAATTGTTCGTATTACTAGTGTTAAATCCAGGAATAGGATAATCATTCGCAACTGCTAAAACTCTCTCTCCGCCATTCCAGATCTTCTTAGGTTGTCCAGTATTAACATCATGAGATTCGTAGACATAACCAAAAAAATCCACTGGGATTTGGATTTCACTTCTTTCAATCTCCCAAGGATTTGGGAATTTTAACCAATAATCTGGTGTTTCAACCTGATACCCATCGATTATTTTCTGCTTGAATATACCATACTGATAATTCAAACCGTAACCCCATCCGGAATAATTTTTAGATGAGAGGGAATCAACAAAACATGCTGCCAATCTTCCCAAACCACCATTTCCTAAAGCAGCATCAGGCTCTTCGTCCAATACATCTTCCAAATTGAAGCCAAGCTCCTTCAAAGCATTATTGGTTGTATCTCTGCTTTTCAAGTTGATCAACGCATTGTCCATTGCTCTGCCCATTAGAAACTCTAACGAAAAATAATAAACACGTTTTCCATCATGAACTGTTTGTCTTTGTTGGGTATTAGCCCAATCGACCAATAATTCGTCTCTAATTGTCGTTGATGCTGCCTGGTACGCACCCAAGCTGTCGCAATTGAACATATTTCTAGCTAACGTAGTCTCGACATGTCTGACAAACTCTTGTTCGAATTTGTCAGGATTCGTCAAAACTGTATCTCTATTATCCCTACCATTCGATTCTTTAAGATCCAAAGTCTTTAATTGACTGTATTTTTTCCAAATGGTCTTGGCTGATTCAGGGATAGAAGTGTCAAGTGCGATAATTTGATTAGGAGTAAATCCAGTATTGGTCCTACTTAACCTAGGTTGTGGTAGCTCCGATGGAGTTAAGTAATCACTCATTCTGAAATGAACTTCTAATAGAATTAAATTACTAGATTGTAGGGGATTAGAGTACTTTATAAGAAATCGAAAGCAAGGCTCGCTTATTACAGAAATAAATAAATTGTGGTACCATAATCGGAAAATATTGATCCATTCGGTATCTACCCATTTTAATGAGGTACGACTTCTATAATAGGAGTTTCATATGTTTCACAGGTACCACAGGTTCCCTTGTATACGGCTTTATGACATTGGATCCCTCTAGAATCAGCTAACTGTGTGTTGGTTGTAGATATCTATATACAGAACAGCAACATTTTTTTGCAGCTAAATTCATTATTTCAAAACCTTTTATAGCTCAGCTTCTGTTGGGTTCATAAAATAGTTCTTATGCATATTTATTGACCGGTAAGCTGGTATTGTCATTATGTTTTATGTCATTATGTTTTATGTCATTATTATTGGTAAGTTGTGTGTGTATTTAAGGGTATTTAGGTCATGAGAACATATATAGATTCAACGCATCTATAAAGGATCCGAATCAGCAGAAGCAGCAGCAGTGTTAGAAGATTTAAGAGTAGTTGGGTTAGCACTAGTCATGACTGGTGTACCAACAGAAGTGTAGCCGCCTTTAGGAGGACAGTTATCTCTTTCAACTAATTCGTCCTGTTGATAGGTGCTACAACATTGGTCGGATGGGTAAAATTGGGTACACCAATCTTTACCACCGTCATACTTGAAGCCTGAGTTATATTCGACACATCTGAAACCCTGACTGACCAAGTTGTTGTATTCGTCAGGATAGTAGTGCATATTCTCTTGACAAGAACCAACCAAGAAAATCTTATCGGATTTTTTCGACTTGTCTTCCTGCTTCTCTAACTGGTACATCACGGTGAATTGGTACAAGAATTGGCATAACATACCTTTCGAGAAACTGAATTTGAATTCAACACCGAACCCTGGCTGTTTTGAGATCAAGAGTGGATTATATTTTTCCAAGACACTTTTGGAATCAGAAGCATTCAATATAGCAAAGTCATTCAATGATCTGTGGTTTGGGTTCTTGAAGTATAAATCAACAGTATAGTTATCTTCATCTTTATCATTGTTTGCAACATACAAGTTGAAATTGATTGGAAAGTCTTTAGTATCATTATTAGACTGAATAGTAGAAGCAAAATTGTCACAAACGTATTGCCCCGAGAACAATAAGTCAGATGAAGATTTGATGCCTCCCATGGCCTTGGAGCTTGTACTCAACTTGTTAATTTCTGGGATATTTGAAAGGAATGCATGAGTAGTGGCAATAACGAGTAAAAGTGGGTATAAAATAGAAGCGAACATGGTCAATTATGCTTTTTACAGGACTGAAAATGGTCAATTCAAAGGATATTTACATGCTCTTATATACCTAAAATATAGCAGCTATTTTCGCTTTTTGGAATGAAAACATAGTATGAGCCAGTATAATTCTCAACACAATATCCTGACCCTGGTGAATGTAAGATTGCGAAGAATGCCATACTTGAAACATGCCGCAACTATATCTGGAACCCCTATAGGCATATGGGGAATAGGATAGCAAGACTGTTCATTGACTCAGGGGTAACATATGCATGTACGTCCATACTATTTTTGGTACGTTTATCTGCACTGCAGCTAAACTGAATGAAACCATTAATTATTTTAGCGAACGTTTGCCAAGTTAAAGTAGAACAACTAGGACCACGATTAAGGTATTTTAAAAGCAGTAGATGTGCATTACTTGGCCTACATTCAAATTGTTAGATAGACATTGACGGCTATATGGGTGCATCGTCAATTGTAAATAGTCATCAGTACAAGTAAGTAGCCGAGAAAAATCAGAACGATTTTAATATTCTCTATTACATCATTGCGAGCATCTCAGTTTAAGCCTTCAAATTTTATTTATTTATTTATTTGTAGCTTTTCCTAAACAAAAGCGCATTCATTAATGCGACAGTATGAATTATAGGTCATTCAAGGCACATACCAACTCGTCGATTAACTCGCTATGCCTTATCGATTCGACCAATTTTGTATTATCTGGAGGTGGAAACGACTGTTGTATTAGATTACATAATCTAAACGAATCAGAAGTACAATCAAGTAGTTTTCCTAAAGAGCATATCAGCTCCATCAATAGCATAGACATTAGTGCTTCGAGGGAAGCATTTGTTTCCGGGGGTGGAGATACAATAGTGGTATGGGATTTGGTAAAACAATGCAAGTTGACTAGGTACCAATCCATGAATAACCAAATACGGGACGAGATATTCGAATGCAAAATTTTGAACGACAACTTGATTGTATCGTGTGGCTCAAACTGCTTTCTCAACTTTTACGACTTGAGGCAGTCGCAACGAACGAAGCCGATATACTCGATTAAGGCGGGAAATGATAATTTAAACTCTTTGGACTACAATCTGGAGTCAGCACTTTGTTCGGTAGCAAGCTTGGACGGAAGCTTGGCCACGGTAGACCTACGGAAAGGTGAATTAATTACCGACATGTTTGATAACGGTGGCTTGTTACACGTCAAGTTCTGTTCGAATGACAGGACGTTGATAACGTTTGAAGATGGGTCAATAAAGCTCTGCGAAACACATAATTTGCAAACAATTACGGATATTCAATCATCACGGACTAAGTTGACCCATAGGATAACCTCAGATCTCATCAACAACTACTACGATGATACAGAGTATGTGATAAATGGATCTGAAAGTGGTGCAGTTAACATGTGGAAATATAGTCCAGCAACTCATACTGCTACGACATTCAAGACATTGGAACCCCAGTCTCCAACCACGGATGTTTCGCACGTACTAAGTATAGTAAAATTCAATAAATCGTCAAATAGACTAATTAGCTCCAGCGAAAATGGAACTTTGCATATTTGGGACAACATTTTATAACATAGCATAGTTTAATTAATAACACACATATCAGCATGTCTCTATAGTGTAACTATAATGTAGATTACTTCATGTAGGTTTGTTTTTCATTGTAATTGACACTCTTTGGAATAGTCATTTTAAAACTTATTGTATTTACTACAAATTTAACCAATTGTTGCAAATTCTTTAAAATATTATAGATTTCGTAAAACTTTGAATTATCAGAGAATCTTATAGCGCCTTAATGAAACCACCTTAATCCAAACACAACATGGTCACTTTGGCCTAGTACCACAGTTTTAGGCAGCTTTGACAGTAGTATTATGATAATCAAAGATAAAACTATATGGTCGTGCATTGTAACATAAATGCATTCAGCACTTTTCACTCACATTATAGAATTCTTGGAAAATAGTACTAGTGATCTGAAAATAAATAGTATACTACTTAATAAATCTTGAAAAGCAAGGTAATTTCGATGTCTTCACCTACACCAATTTCTGCCGAGACAACTACAGTTACTGATGCACCGGATGTAATAACTACCCAAGAATCCAATGATCAACAATCGCAATCTGTCAATAACGACCAATATTCTCCAAAGTCTATAGTCTTGGCCAAGGTTAAAGGATACCCTCCGTGGCCAGCCATGATCCTCGAGGAGACATTGTTACCAGAAAACATTCGCAGTAAAAAGCCAAAAAGTGTGAAACAACCTGCTAAAAGAAAGCTTTCGAAGCCAGTGGTCATTTTGCCAGTTAGGTTTTTCAGTGACGATACGTACATTTGGATCAAGAGTAACGAAATAAAGCCATTGAATGACGAAATGATTAATCAATTTTTGAGCAATGAAAAGAAAAGAAAGGACAAGCTATTACAAACCGCGTATGAACTCGCGAATGATCCACCAGACATGGAATTGTTCATCAAATGGGGTTCAAAGGGCGAACCGGTAGAAGTACCGTACGCACCTGAGGAGGAAATGGAAGAAGAGCTCGAGGACGAGATAGAGGATCTCGAAGAAGACGAAGAAGAAGAGGAAGAAGACTACGAGGAGCCAGCAAAAAAGAAGCAGAAGAAATCCAATAAGACAGCAAAGGCTACCCCCTCGAAATCAAGCAAGAAAAAGCCGACCAAGGCCACCAAGGCAAAAGCACCACCTAAGGAAAAGCCAGACCCAAGGGAACAGGGGTACGACAGCGATTGGGGCTTGGACGAAGTCAAGCACTACAACTACGAAGAAGGCAATTACATCTTCGACGACGAAAAGGACCAGATCAAGTTTGAGGACGAATTCCCGGCCGCATCGACCATAGTTGAAGCGTTGGCGAAGCACCACAGCCAGTTCGACAAGTTGGACACTGCATTGACGCAGCAGCTTCTCGATGAGTCCATAGACGAATCGGAAATCTTGCAGAACATCAAGAAAATCAAGGACCTCAGGCTACCCAAGACTGTGGTCGCCAGAAGTAAGGTGTTGAAGACTTTCATTCTCACCCTCAGAAGACCCGTCGAACACTTCCCCTACAGCAAAATCAAAAACGAGATCAGCAAGATTGTCCTCAAGTGGGTCGACTTGTCCGTCGACGAGAACAATTTGCAAGAGTTGCAGGCGATAGAAGAAAAGGAAAAGGCCGAGGCCGAGGCCAAGCAGAATGCTACCCCCGACCGCGATCAAACACCCATACATTCTCACGATACGCCACAGCTTGCCAACCAAATCTCTGGCCACGAACCCAGCCCCAACGGTGCCACGTCTGACCCGTCAAACGGCTTGAATCCCGAATCCACCTGATCGCATGCCTTATGTCCCGTACGTAAAATCACTATGTAAAATAGATGTACAATAAAATAAAAATAAAACACTCACTAGTTCTCGCCCCATAGTATACCCTACTCATCTTTACATTACTCTGCCTCTGTTCCACCAAAATACCCATAATACACCGGCTATTGCCCTATAGTTTCTGCTTATCATTACTTTTGTCTGCGTAAATTACATTCTACCTACTAGTAAAAATGAGCATTATACCAATTTAGTCCACGAACCAAAAAACTCAAAAATTCTCATTTTGGAACACCAAATTGGTTTATCCCCTTGTTTTGATTGCTTATTTAGTCAAAAAATACTCCATTAGTTAGTATAGTACTAGATAATTGAATTTTAAAGTAAGTACGAAGTTTAATTACCTCAGACATGCAAACGAGACCTACAGATAAGGATAGATTGACGATACCATATGCTCTTACAGTCTGATTGAAGTATGAAAAATGTTATTGAGACGGGTTACCTAATTGGGTACAGTTCAATTTCCTATTATGGTTAGGGTTGCACATATGATGATGTGAACTTAAGACATACATAAAGTTGATGAAAGACAGACAGAGTGTGAAAAGGGTTCGAAGGCTGGAGAAAACAGGGAAAGTTTGTTGGGCACGTTGGCGATGGACTGAGGAGCGAATATGGTGAAAAAGGAAGAAGTACTAACCACAAACAGATGTCAGAAGCTACTATTAAGAAGTTAGAGAGCGATGAGCAGTTAGGTTCCAGCGGAAGCGGAAACACGCAATTTAACTCGACTTCGTCCACGGCCCCTACTGGCGGTGATGACGACGACGACGACGAGCCAGGCAGCGGAGGCAAGCAACAGAAGGAAAGAAGAAAAATTGAAATCAAGTTCATCCAGGACAAGTCGAGACGTCACATTACGTTTTCCAAGAGAAAGGCAGGTATCATGAAGAAGGCCTACGAGTTGTCGGTGTTGACCGGGACGCAAGTGTTGTTGTTGGTTGTGAGTGAGACCGGGTTGGTGTACACGTTCACCACCCCCAAGTTGCAGCCATTGGTCACCAAGTCCGAAGGGAAGAACTTGATCCAGGCATGTTTGAATGCCCCCGAGGAAGGGTTAGGCGACGACCAGGGCGAGCAGTCCGACGGCAACTCCCAGGAACTGCCAGACCAAAGCCCCGTTCCCCAGCAGGGCAACCCGCAACAAGCACAGCAACTGGCAGCCCATGTCCACCATGCGCAACAGGTCCAGGCTGCGGCTGCAGCCCAGCAGTTGCCTCCTGGGGCCCACATCCCCCACGGCATGCCTTATCCCGGGGCTGGCCATCCCCAAGGAATGCCAATGCCTCCGCAAGGGTACAACGACCCAAACGTATACCAGCAGTATTTTGCAAACATGCAAAACAGCAACTTGCAAAACCAACAACAGTATCAATAAGATGTTTTCGTTCAATTCTGGGTGTAATATATGTTAGCAATGTCCGTAGTGTATATGCGTTTCTATTTCTATAATACAAGTTTATTTTAATACTACTCTATCTAAACGCCCCCATTATGTCCCCAATCCATCACTGCATTCCATATACACCTCCTATCTACATAATTTCCGCTCATTTCGCTCTATTTTGCCTACATTTCACCATATTGCTCCTACTAGAGTGAAAATTCGTGAGACGTATTTCGGGGTTTTCAATCTCCGAGCATAAAAAACTCCATACTCCCACATATATCCCCTAAATGCACTAGCTACACCCTTTAGGCACTTGCTCACACACCAATGCACCCTGATGCTACACTTGAAATCACCAGACCCTTATTCGTCCACTTCCTCACCTACTAGCCTCAACCTGCACTATAATACCCCTTTCGTGTCTTACCGATCACCGAAAATACGGTGCAAACGGTTTTTCTCTAAACTTACCGTATTAACCTCGTATATGTGTACAGCTAAATCTTTCAATTGAATGACCTTACAAACAGCTTAACTAATTAATTGTTGTCCCCGCCACATTATAGGAATATTTAGTAGTAGCTAGAACCACTTTATTATGTAGTATTAGGAAGAGTATCATTAGACAGTTACGATCACCTGACCTAAAGATATTTGCTAATAAATATATTTTGATAAGGGATTAAATATCCTTTTAGTTAACAATAATAGTATTCTTTTTCAATATCAGGATATAGACTATAGATACTAGGATAAGAGAGATATAATGCGTTCTTCATCATTTGGAGAGGACCTGATATGGTTAACACCAAACCAAAACCAAAACCAAAATCCATCTTCGCAGAGAAGATCTTCGGGGTTCGAGTCGATATGGGGAAATAGTGGAAATGCTGGTCTGGGGTCTGGAAGTGCTGGTGGAGCGGCAGGAGTACCGGAGAGTCTCACCGGAGGCAACAGTGGAGGCAATAGTAGGCGGACTAGCGGTGGAAACAGTGTTTCTAGTGCCAGTGGTAGTGGTCATGCGACGATTGCAAATACGAGCGGACCTGTTGGACCCAACGGTAGTAATAGCGGGAACATCTGGTCGATGAACCGCAACAGCGTTTCAGGGACGGGGGAGTTTTTGCCCCAGATGCCCAATTTGCTTAATAGGAACTCGTTCGGGGGGCAGTCGTTCAGCCCCAAGTCCCCACAGTTGGATTTAGACAACTTGGGCCAGTACGGATTTAATCTTAGGAGACACTCGTACGGGGACGTATACAACCACAACGCAAATGCGAATAAGCCCTCATCTCAGGGCCTGTCGTTAGGGGGGATGCACGGAATGCCCATTAACACCAGCGTTTTGGAAGAGGACGGCACGTTAGACATGGCTAATAATTATTTCGAGAAGGACCCACACGAGAGAGTCAGAGTTACAGTGAGCTTGTTGAACGAGCGGTACTTTGACGAGGAAAAATATTTGGGGGACTCGTACCAATTGCCTAAGTTCCCAATTGAAAACTCGCTTCGGAATTACCAATTAGTTCTCGTTGGATTCAAGGCCGGCAGAATTGATGTGTTCTACTTGCCTGCGACCAATGAGCTTTCTAATATCAAGGTTGGCGACTTGGTTATTGTGGAGGCCGATAGGGGTCGGGACTTGGGAAAGATATTCAAGATGAACATTTCCATTGACGAGGCTAGACTCATGAAGTTGTTGCAATTTCAAGAACAGCAGGCCGCGTTATCGGAAAGTGATGTTGTTGCAGATTTATCGGTCAAGAATTTGAACTTTCAAACTTCGCCGGTATCGCCTCCAACATTGCACTACCCCAAGCCTATACTAGCCTTGGCCCAACCCAATGATATTTTGCAGATTTTGAATAAGAAGCAAGACGAAGAAAAGGCCTGCAGACTCTGCTTGGCAAAAATCGCCAATATAACTAACTCCACCACGAGTGACATGTCTCCTACGGGCGGTGCAACGACCAATTCGATGGACTTGTTGCAGATGAAGCTAATTGATGCTGAGTACCAGTTTGATCGGAAAAAATTGATCTTTTATTATTCAACTCATAAGCGGATTGATTTCAGGGACTTGGTTAGAGAGTTATTTAGAATCTACAAGACAAGGATTTGGATGTGTGCTGTAATTGGCATTCCATATTCTCCTGGACAGGTGCACAATGCCACTAGTCCTATTTTGAATAATCTGAATTTAGGAAATGAAGGGTATCAAGGAACGCTAATGACGGGCGGACAAGGCTTTAATCAAGTTAATATGCCAGGCGAACATCAGATGGCTGGACCATTCCATAACTTTGCTCCCGGACCAGGACCCGGACCCGGACCAGGAACAGGACCAGGTTTTGGCCCAAGACATAGTTCAAGCGGACCATTCCAATTCCAGGAACATTTTAACCAATCGGCTCCAGCCACTGCGGGTGGTCCTAGACCAAGAGCAGGTCCAGGACTGGGACCTGTACCTGGATCGATGCCCGGACCTGGTGGACCCTTTCAATTTCAAGATCCTTACAATCAATCTGCTCCGGCACCAAACATGGGCCCAGGCCCACCCGGACAAATGCCAGTGTTGAACGATCCATTTAAACCTCAGATGATGCAACAAGGCTCGTACAATGCTGACGGCAGATTATCGTTTTCAGGACCTTACGGGGAGTATAATAGAAGAATGTCGTTGCAAAATTACAACGGAGAGATACCAAGAAAGTTTTTGAACGGTGGTGAGAAGGAGCAGGACTCAAGCAATGAATCATTTGTTTTGAAATCTTTAGTGGATTCAATAAACCACTGAACAATTGTATGTTCAGTTGGTGCACTAATATAAATACGCAATACAAGAGGTTTTGCCAAGGAACAACGGCATGAACAACGGTAAATAAGTTTGATAAACAGAAAATTTCAAGAAACTACGATACAATTTTAAAAGACTTAAAATATTAAACGATTTTTTATACTAGATGATTGTTATGTGGGTAGGAAAGGATATAGATAAAAATGTTAGGTTGCAAGTATAAAGTTACTAGATTTAATATATGAATAATTTATTTGCCCGGTTTTCAATACTATACTGAAATTGTACAATCAAATACTACAGATTTTACAGATGTATCTAGGTTGTTCTAATACACGAATCCAATCTACATGGCATTACATTACATTTGACCCAAAGATAGGTCCCAGAATCACCATAATGCATTGGATAACGTAGATTACTAATTTAGGCAATAACATTCTTTCTCGAATATAGTGTTTGTTATGCCGAGGTAGGGCCTGAACCGCAGTAAATTTAGACTCATTTTATAAGTCACTATTGACATAGAACGAATGAAAAAGCCTATGGTAACTGAAAAACTAGAGGAGTTAGCATGGGACAATACAATGTTGTTAGAAAACAACACGCTACTTGTAATTCTTTTTTGAACGAACGGTCGAGCTATATCCGGGCAGATTAGAATAGTTTTATGGTATTACTAATTCCTATAATCGGGTAACAAATTTTTTTTTTTTCATATAAGTGAGCGCTCGAGTATGTTTTTACATAGAATATTTGACTTTTCTTGACAGCAATATAGTTTTTCTAGATAAATTACTATTACCATAACTGCAATAATATACATGACAATATGAACTTTCAAGCGACTGATTATTTGACAGATTTAAATCTAGATTTTGACAACGTTTCTCCTAATAGCGATCACACATCGAATGATTTGGACTTATTTAGCCAGTCTGAGTTTTTTGATTTGGATGTGTTTGCTAAGGACTCCGTGGCACCTTCAAAGCAGGAGCAACAGGAGAATTTGTCGATCAAGGAAGAAAATGATATGAATATGATGCTCGGATTCGAAGGTGAAGGTTCCGAAGAGGGGCAAGGAGAGTACAACGTGCTACCATCATTCGAATCATCTGAATCGTCCAACGAGGACAAAAGAAAGAGAAACACAGCTGCAAGTGCCAGATTCCGTATCAAAAAGAAGATGAAGGAACAGCAGATGCAACAGAAGTCCAAGGAATTACAAGATAGGGTCATGGGATTGGAAAAGAAATTGAAAACATTGGAAATGGAAAACAAGTGTTTGAAAAACTTGATAGTGCAACAAAACGAACAAAAGAACAGCGATTTGCTTGAGAATATCAAGAAGAGATCGATAATAGACTCAACTCCGGTTTTCCAATACACTAAGTAATAGTGGTCCCTTTCCCGTGCATGTTTGCTAATAATTCCAGCTAGCTGCTATGCTTAGATTGTAGCGTCACATCTCATAGAGGAATGATGCGGCAGCGTACCATGTTAAATCCAACTTTAACACCTAGATCCAACTCTAATGATTAACGACTTTCAATTCTTCAACATGAAATACGTTTATTAATTATTTCCAACAAATAATTAATTGTTTTTTTTATATGTCATACTCCTGATTAGATATTGCTTTGGTTTATAAAATAATTTCATACTTTGCAAATACCTGTTCTGCTGAATAATGGTTTATTTCTTTATCAGCCTCCTATATTGCTGTAGGTTAGAGATGTTTGGAGCGTACTCATGACGTACTTTTCACCGTAATAATTTACATTTGATACTAGATATCGCTATCACTTATATGCTCCATCAGACACTTGAATCTAGAGGTCATACTCTACATATACCATAGAAACTTTACCTCTGATATTAATTGTGCTTCTACAATGGTATTAATTTTCACCCTATTTATCGCGCACTTAATTTGATAAGATTAACCGCCTCCATAATATATAATCAATTCAAGTATTAATCCACATAGACATTGGGTAATACTAGTTCGTAAATGTCACAATGAATAACGATGATTCATCCGATGAAGTGAACAAAACTACAATTTCAATTTCTCATAGTTCGCCGAACTTATCGAATGAACCCTATAACAATAATAGTAATTCAAACTCATCAATTTTTGGTGGCTCACAATTCCAGTTGTCCCAAGCTAATATTAGGGAGTTGGAAAGATCTGTATCGCCCTGTGAAATATCATTAGTCAACGAAGATGAAGCGAAGAGAGAAGCGGCCGAAGCTGAGGGCGTTCGGCCCACTACAAATGTAAAACCCAACATGGATTTCCCTAATTTTGTTGAAATTATACAAGAGCAGATAGATTTGCGATTGGCATCTTCGGATAACCCTACGGCGGTGATGGAATTGGACCTTGATGGAAATATTAAATACTTGAGTAAAAATTGGGAGGTAATTGTGGGGACCAATATCAAGAAAATCGTAAATAAGCCAATTTCGAATATAATCATTGGCAATAGTCACGAGGATTCACAAGTGTTCAATAATGCAATAGAACATATGGTTAGAGATGATGGAAGTTATAAGGTGAAGTTCGTCACAGCAACGAACGACAGGTATTCAACTAATATGTCAGATAGTCATTCAAGTGGTAAAATGACTCCTCATAACTCAGTCGAGGACTTGAGCAAAGATATACCGATGGTGGACTTAGACTACTCGCCCAGAAATGACCGAGAGCCTTCTGAAACTGAAGAATCGAGTTCTTTGAGTTCAAAATTATCCAATAATGGTAACATAATAGAGTTAGAGGCTCAGGGAATTTTAATTCACGATTCTAGGACTACATTACCAACTCATTCTATGTGGACAATTAAGCCATTCCTTCATGTTGACCTAGACTTAACGTTGCCGCAGCACTTAGTCAATTTATTAGGATTTGGATCAGAAATATTTGAAGGATACCTTGTGGGTCTCAAAGAGCTAGGTATAATAGATGAGGAATCTGTACCGCAACCTAAAACCATCCTCTGCAGAATCTGTGAACAAAATATACCTGCTTGGTTTATCGAGAAACATAGTGATTTATGTATTGTTGAACATAAAGTTAGCGAGGATTTGCAATCTTGTCACGATGCTATTTCGAATCAGAAAGATTTGATTTTAAAACTCTCAGAAAACATATGGATACAACAATCACAACAGTCGCAACAATCAAATTATTCTGGTTCTGCTTCGCCACCCTCATCGCTCTCCTCATCTTCATCAAGTGTAAACCTGATTGGTTCTTCTAGCGGTATGATATTAGATTATAAAGGCATACCATTACCCAAAATAAGTCCGTTAGATTCCCCGAAGTTATCAAATCATGTCCTATTAAAGAACGCTTCAGCACTCCTGTTACTTCAAAGTAAAAAGTTTCCATTCGGGATATTTCAAAGGTTAGTTGAATTGTGTGATGAAGCTCTTCAAATAAATCCCGCTGAAACCAACGAATATGGAGAATTCCAATTTAGTCCAAACACAGAACGGGCGGTCAATTATGTATCAAATTGGAAAGTGTTTGATACATCTGACTTATCCATGAAAGCCCTTATCGAAGATACTCAAGCTCTTGCAAAAGAAAAAACTGATACTTTGACGAGGTTATTATCAATATTGAAATATTCTGAAAAAATAAAAAATGAAGTTGATGAATTAGTTCTAAGAATTGTTAGAAGTACTGTGGCAAAGATTAAAGAACAGACTATGATGAACGATAATCATCATGACTCGGTTTATTCCAGTAATGATGATAAAGGTACGGCTGATGATTTAACTATACCACACAAAGGACACAAACATTCCAAATCGAATTCAGCCACTCTTCAATCTCCTCAACCTTCACGTACAAGAAGCCCATCATCGAGACTATTTACTGAACCTAGTTTACCTGACGAGAATAAATCAAACTTATCCATAACACCGAAGGATATTTTATTAAGAGGTAGAAGCCCCTGCGATATAACTAATTCGCAGACATCTTCAATATCAAATTCTCGAAGTCATTCAAGAAATGCATCACAGGATGTTAATGTTGTTGGTGCTCTAAATGATTTGGATTTGAGTAAGAAATCTTCGGAAGGTTTATCTAATAATTCATCGTTTTCCTCTCCTAGGCGACATTTATCGCCAGCTCCATATATTGAGAAACAAAACTTTTCATCATTCCAGCGGAACACGAACTCCAGATTTGAAAATAACTCTCCATTGTCTTCTCCATCGTTGGCAAATTCAGAGCTTCATAGCGATAAGCACATCTATGAAAAAAGATCGAGCACAGGTGGATGGCATAACCACAACATGTCATTAAATTTGAACTTTCATTCGAATAGGAGCTCAATTAGTAAACCACCATTATCTCCTTTGTTAGTGTCTCTGACACCCACTAGCAAACCATCAACTGGTGATATTAAGGATTATGAAGTATTAAAGGCTATTAGTAAGGGTGCATTCGGCGCTGTCTTTTTAGCAAAGAGAAAACTAACAGGGGACTATGTGGCTATCAAATGTTTGAAGAAGAGAGACATGATCGCAAAAAATCAAATATTGAATGTGAAGTCCGAAAGGGCAGTTATGATGCGACAAACTGACTCCCCATATGTTGCACAATTGTATAGCAGTTTTCAAACAAGAGATTACCTTTACTTGGTAATGGAATATTTGAATGGTGGGGATTGTGCAACATTATTAAAGGTGTTAGGGACATTGGGTAATGAATGGGCTAAAAGATACATAGCTGAAGTTGTAGTCGGAGTGGATGATTTACATAAAAGAGGCATAATTCATAGAGATTTGAAACCTGATAATTTGGTAATTGATTCTAAAGGTCATCTAAAATTAACTGATTTTGGGTTGTCTAGAGTAGGTGTTATTGGAAGACAAGCAAGATCGCAAAGAAAAAGTAGTACCTCAGAACAAGCTATTGAAATTTTCCGGAAAAGTCTTAACCAATCCAATCAGAATACATTAGCTAACATTTCAGGATTAGGATTAGGAAGCACAAATGACTCACCATTATCAGATACGAGTACTCATAGAAGGAATACTTCAGATACTTTATTTTCATTATCACCAACATTAGAACATTCAAAGCCTAATACCGGGTCACTCCTAATGTCTCCAGCCGCGGCGGCAATGGAGACGTTTAGCCAACCGTTCCCACAACAGCTGTCACAACAAAAGCAAAATGCCAATAGATCAGGCTTTTTTAGCTTAAAAACGTCTAGCAGATCTGGATCTGGATCTGGATCTGGACCCTTGGAATCCCCATTATTGAAACCAATACTACCAAGGACCGCATCCGAAACTTCATTTTCCATAGCTGATGATGATTTTCCTTCAAGTCCATATCAGAATAATAATAACATTAAGTCATATGCTTTGTTTGATCCAGAAAATGAAGATTCAGGTGAAATGAAAAATTTCGTCGGTACTCCTGATTACTTGGCTCCCGAGACTATCTCTGGGGTTAGACAAAGCGAATCGTCAGATTGGTGGTCATTGGGATGTATATTATTTGAATTTTTGTTCGGATATCCACCATTTCATGCTGATACTCCTGATAAGGTTTTCAAAAACATTTTAACCTGTAATATTGATTGGCCCCCACTACCAGAAGAAGAAGAACGTGAAATATGTCCACCAAATGCGAAAGATTTAATAAAGAGATTGTTAACTTTGGAACCTGATGAAAGATTAGGATTCAATGGAGCGGATGAAATTAAGAAGCATCCATATTTTAAAGAAATCAATTGGGATATATTATTTGAAGAAGTTCCTTCGTTTATCCCAACCCTGGATGACCCTGAATCGACTGATTATTTTGATACCCGGGGTGCCGATATGTCGCATTTTCCAAAGGAAGACTCTGATGAAGAAAAAGTAGGGAATGAAAATGCCACCTCGATCAACACGTCTGAATTTGGCTCGCCTTCGTTGCACTATGTACCTAGCCCAGGTTTGACTAATGCAAATGATAATGGCTATGGAAATGGTAGCAATTCCAATAGTAACAGTACTAGCGGTGTCAACGGATCTGGAAATAGCTTGGCTGGCAGTGGAAAACGAGAGAGAAGAGGTAGCAGATTGGCCGATCCAAGCGAATTTGGATCGTTCCACTTCCGTAATCTTTATGTTTTAGAGAAGGCTAATAAGGATGTTATTAATAGATTGAAAAATGAACATTTGGAGCATAGGAATAGCTATTCATCATCATCATCAGAATCCACGTCAAATTCTAGAACAAGAGGTTATTCCTTTAGTGGAACAAGCAACAATGCTAGTCCTGGAAATCCATTCAAACGGCCTGTTTCTCCAGTAACTTATTTGACTAATAGAGCTCCATCTCCAAGTAAAATTGATAAAGAAAACCACTCATCGTCTCCTCAGTCCAATACTTATAGGCATGAAAGGGTTGGATCTGCTATAAGTTATTCATCGGGTGAAGAATACCCATTTGACACTGGGAAGATTTCACCAAGTACAGAAAGTTTCAAAGGAAATGGTCACAGATCATCAGTGCATTCTTTATCGAGGCAGGTATTTAAACAAAGTGATTTTTCACCTTCCAGCTCTGATACGGAAGATTCTAAATCACTGGCTTTATTAAGGATCAGAAAAAGAAGAGAAAGTTCGAGATTTCAAGGAAGTGAAGGGTCCTTCTCCCTTTCTGGAGGTAAAGGTAGTGGTGAGATGCTTCGGCCAAAATTGCACGAATTGGACGTATTATATTGTGAGCCGATTCCTATAGTTCGTCACACAATTTCAAAGTTAATGGAGAAATTGGGATGTATAGTCGTTTCGGTTTCAGATGGGGATGAATTGGTTCGTCGGGCTACTAGTCAAGTTAAGTTTGATTTGATATTTACTGCATTAAAATCGTCAAAGGTCGAAGCACCTGATGCGGTCAAGCTAATAAAGTATACTAGTGGTTTAAATTCAAACACGCCAATTATTGCAATTACTGGGTTTGCGAAAGAAGCAATTCAATCTTCGGCATTTGACGATGTGCTAGAAAAACCAATAGACATGGAAGCACTTACGAACTGCGTGAATAAGTATTGCCTTAATTCTGCTTTGCATGATGATGAGGCTATCGAATCTGATACGGAAGTCGCCATTACAGAGAAGAAGTAGTATTGTATTTAGATGGAAATTAATGCCGAATGTTTATACGAAAATAATATGTAGACTAAGAAATAAATTGATTATTTGCCATTTGAGTCATTAGGGGTTCCTTGCTCTAATTGTTTATTCTTTTCAACTAACTCTTTAGTATCAGACTCACTTTTAAGGTAGTTTTTCTTGTACCATTTTAATTGTTCTATACTTTCCAATATATCGGATCTAGCAGTATGAGTACCCTGTTTCTTCGGGAACAATTTCATTAACTCAGGATTGTGCCTATACCCAACTTCCATAACAGACGAAACATCAATCAATCTGTAGTGCAAGTAGTCGACGACTTTGGGGAATTCTCTCATCATAAAGAATTTATCCATATGGATAGAATTACCAGCCATGATGCCTTTATTGGGCTCCACATGTTGTTTTATGTAGTTTAACAAGTCATCTTCAACCTTGGATAATTCACATTGAGGATTGTCAAGTATTTTAGCAGTTAAACCAGATTTCCCATGCTGATTGACACACCACTCATTCATATCATCCAACGTTTTCTTTGGATAATACACGGTGGACTCAAAACCTTGCTCGTCAATTATGTCTAAGTTTCCATCAGTAATGATACAGCATATTTCAATTATATGGTCTTCGAATACGTTCAATCCAGTCATCTCGCAATCGATCCACACAAGAGGCTTCCAAACGGGTTTCTTGGAATTTATTAATGTCTGCATCATTGTTTGCAAGCTAGGATGTGCAGCTGCATCTTTATTTGAATCCTTTCTTGGCTCTGTCGTAGGAACTTCGACATTAGTAGTGGTGACTTTGGTGGTTGAAGTTGCCATTATATTGTCACCATCAGTAGCTAACTTTAACTTCTTATTCGGCATCCCTTGGGAAAGGTTCTGTGAAGACATGATACGTGATAGTAACTTAGGATATCTGCTTTTGGTAATATATCTTATCATAGATACTTGATTCAGCGAAGAAGAGATGAACGCGATAAATCGGACTGAAAATAAAAAATATATTCGCCAGGTAGAACCACTTTTTTATCAAGGACCCCTAAACCCCATAAAATGGCACCTACTCAGAATAAGACAATTGGCAAGCTCGATAAGTTTTACATTGCGTACTTCATTATGCATATCCCTATCACGGTGATTATGGATTCGTGTATCTTGATCCCACAGGAAAACCAGTTTGCAATCCAGCAGCAGTTGTCTGAGTTCCATAACACTACAAACAAGGACTTTTTACTTATAACATTACCGCTATGGTTGAAGGTATTCGGCTTGTTTGAGCTTTTTGTTCAATTGCCATTTTTCGTTGTCGGTTCGGTGCTTCTTTGGAAACAGGCAAGAGCCGTGTACCCTGCGATGATACTCTACGGATTCAACGCCTTTTTCACCACCCTTGTGTGCATAACCTACATCCTTGTTGAAGGAAAGGCCCACGGTCTCAGCAGCTTCGAAAGCAACAAGTTGGCGGCCATATACCTGCCGTACTTGCTTATTCCGTTGGTGATCATGGTGGACTACTCGAAAAGAACCATCGATGCGTTAAAGATCAATATTTCATCAACTAAGAAAAATATTTAGATACAGAACTATATAGCACTAGAAATATAGAGCACCAGCCCCGTCACCATGGAACTTATTGGTATTTTTCCAACAATCCGTCAGCAAACTTGATGTATTGTTGCTCGGCGTCCTCTTGCGACGTACCCTTCAACTTGGTCCACGACTTCCACTTGTACTTGGCCTTCAAGTTGAACATGCCCGGTTCCGCAGTGGTGTTGTCGCCAACGGTGGCTTGCTTGTACAACCCGTACAAGTCCAACAATTCGTCGTCGGAGGGACGTTTGGTCAAGTTTTGGACCGCAGTAGCCTAATCGTTAGTACATTGTCCAAAAACTTCTTCTCTAACTGTCTTCTCTGAAACTGTTGGGTCGCCCGGCCTGCGTTAAATGCCAATTCCACCATATCTGGGGCACGCAGTAGCCACATCAATGTGGTCTGCCCTGCATCGCCAACAACACACCCAATTGCCATCCCCGACCGCTCATTCTCCTCCAGAAAACACCTCACACCCGCAGGTCACCCTCACTCTCATTTCATACATACTTTATCAGTAAATTCTTGGGAAACCATCGTTACAATACTGCTCCTTCTTTCCCTAAGTGAACAGATCACCAAATCGGATTTTTATACTGGCCCGATGTGCGCGAACCAGATTTCACTCAACACTTCGAGATCTTTTATTTACAAACGGCGGGGGTCAGGTTCGAACTCGCGAATGAGCGTCTGGTCTCACCACAATCCTCAGGACGTTTTTTTTTTTTCGCCCCCCGCCTCTAGTCGCCTAACGCCGTCCGTCTCAGCGTGGTAATTTATCCGTTTTTCTCCCTAAGCTCCCTGCGGCTTCGCCGAGCCTCGCGAAATTCCTCTCTAAGTATTCCCGGCTCAGCGCCCGTAAATATCGTATTTCCGTACCGAAGTATAATCGCGCTTACCGAAGTTCTCCCTAGCGCTGAATAATCGCATTTTATACGCAGCTACGGAATCCGGAAAAGTTTTATCTCCGTCGGCCGTAACATTTCTAATCAAGCTGCAAATAGTTGCAGCTTATAAATAGATACTGAAAAGACTAGTAGGTGCCGCTTACAAATTTACCATTTGACATATATAAACAAGTGGAAGTTTCGATTTTCTGGAGATAATTAGTCTGTATAAGCATATGATATAACAGGTATTGTAATTGATACCAGCATTTGATAATATTTTTGTTGATATTGATAAATTAGTATTGACATTGGTATTGAGACGGAAAAAAAAAATCACGGCACGTCGGATAAAATAGGAAACGACGGTACGAATACAAATAGCTAAAATGAAGAAGGATAGTACAGAGTGTCCTTGGAAGCTTCAATACGACGAGAAGTTGGAGCAGTATCACTATATTAATGTGATTGATAATACGGTAACGTTTGACTTACCGTGCGAAGTGAACTACACACCCGAGCTCATCCGGCCGCGGACGATTTTCCACATGAAGCGGAAATCGAGCATGGAGACGTCTAAGGTGAGTAGCCGGTCAGAGGACCTGTCGATGGAGGAGCATAGGAGGAAGAAGACGATTTTCGGCAAATTGGGATCGATATTGAGGCATCGGCTGGCTCGGGAGTCGGTGGGAACGGCCCATGCGAGCGATGCGAGCGTTGAGAGCTTGGACAGCGAGGTTTACGAGAACGAGTCGAGCGATGACGGGATAGAGCCCATGATTGGTGGTAATTATCGCCATGACTTGGCACGCAGCGGTACTTTCGACTCGATCGACGACTTGAACAGTATGATCAGCGGGATCGATGACGAATATCTTTTGCGTAACCCTACCAACTTGAAGAACTTTGCCGGGACATCGGTCACCACCAACGCCAGCGACATGGAGTCGGTGTCGTCGAGCGAGTCTATCCATTCATACTACTCCAACTTGCCACACTACTACGAGGAGCTCGAGCAGGACGCAACTCTTGATTTCGATAAGGAACAAGAAAGGTTAGAGTTGAGGTTGCAGTTCAGAGAAGAGTTGCTGATATAGGGGCATTGGTTTTCAGGCTTGCGGGCCGTTGTGCATTATTTATTTAGTTCGGTGTATATATTAGGTGAAATTTACAACTCATTTCGATTACATTTGCGATCGTTGTAGGCATTGGAAGCGCTTGGGTTACAACTACGCATGAGGAACTATCACTAAAGCGTGCATTCAGAAGAACTAAATATTTCAAATGTTGATCTCAAAATCAACATCAATTTCTTTAATCAAATTATCCATTACTCCTAAGCATCTGTAGGTAGAGCTGGCAATTTTGGCCTCTTTTTCTGACTTTTCGGCAACCAACGCCTCGTAGTTCAACTTGGCATCCACAAGCGCCTTTTCGTTCTCTTGATTAATCAAATCTTGATAGAATACTCTGGCATTGGTCTTCAATCTTGAGAATGGATCACCACCGTCGGTGTCTGTCGTCTTCCTCAACTGGGAGGATTTATTCTCCGCTCTACTGATATTAACCTGATTCAACTTTCTATTTCTTTCGTTCACCTTCGACATGGTGTTTAACGATTCCGATTGGTTATGGGATTGTGTTTGCGAAATTAACAATTCGTCCAATTGGTGCAATTTCTTTCCTATTTCCTTAACCCTGTCCAAGTTGTTTTCTTGTTGAGCAATCTTCAATTGATCCATCATCTTTGTCTTTTGGAAAACTGCATCGTAACCTTGAATGTTCGATTGCAACTTTTGCTTCCTATTGATCATTTCATTAACATCCTTGTCAGATATTCCTCTGTTGAGTAAATACTGTAAACTTTCGTATTTATCGTTGACATCATCCAAATAGGCAACCTCTTCTCCTGTCTTATTCAATTCACTTAAATATCTCTCAAATTCCTCTGGTAATATTTCAGAATCCGAGAAGATACTCATTGGGAAATCTTTTCTTTGTTCCTTATTTTGATTAACCGTCAAGTATATGTCACACTTAAAATTTGGCATGCTATATGGCTTTTCAGGGACATTCTTAACATCGGTGATTTGCACCATTCTGTACATTGGTTGTCTTGTTCTTTTGTCCATTCCGATATTGATTCTGGCATAACAGTCGAGTATGGTCTCATTAAAGTCACTGTAGAAACAATATTTATGTAATATAGAACGACCGACCCTTATTTTATTTATGTCTTCTAACTTGGCACGTTGGGTACTTCTTTTCTTGAACTTTGCGCTCGCTCCGGAACCCCAAACGACCTCCTCGTCGTCATAGCCATATTCGTCGTCGTCTTCAATGAAGCCTTGGCCCTCGTCATCCTCATCCTCTTCTTCACCTTCATCGGAGTAATCTTCCTGACCTCTTCTTTCCTTTCTGGACTTTTGTTCTCTTTGTTTTCTTAATTCACTCAATTTATCAAGTTTCGAGCTCTTCCCAGTTGCCTTAGACCTATTACTGGACCTAGTTGCCTTGACTCCTCCCTGTTTTTGTTGTTTCATTCTTTGTTGTAAATATTTCTTTTCATTATAGCTTTCCATCTCTTGAGTTCTGTCGAATAATGTTTGTTCTCTTTGAATTTCGTCCATGGCTAACAATTGTTCACGGTCCGCTTCATCTTTATATTTGCCTTCGAGGGGGTATGGATTGATTAAATCCTCTTCCTCCTCATCAAAGTCGTCAGCCACATCATCGTCATCTTCTGCATCCTCACCGTCGTCGCCAAATTCTAAATCGCTGGTATCGACTCTTCTTTTCTTCGATGACCCAGGACTCTCATCCGATATATTTGGACGCTTGGATGGTTCTTCGGTCCCAATTTCGGAATCCGAATCCCCTGCTCCAGCTAATGCTAACAAATCGTCATCTAAATCAGACATTTTACGTTGTATTGATTGATATTGTTGTTATTATTACTTCACTGACTTCGATTAATTAATTTTGAACACAGAATACAGGTAGAAGCGCGACATTTGAAAATGTCAAGAAATGTCGTACAAATATAAACCTACCTACGGTTGGTAGAATCGCCCAATTATGACAATGGTACCGGTGTTCAGATGCCAGGTTGTCTTGGAACTCAATTGACTAAGCGTAATGCTATTAAAGATACTTTGGAGCTAATTAATAGATAATTGGTGTGATATGCCTTTTCGCACAAGTCTACGTAAATATGTTGGTTACTCCAGATACAAATATTTGGTTGGTTTCTAGATCGTGTTCGAGAATATTACTGTATGGATGTGTAGTTAATCTTCTTAGATTGAAACCAATCGTTATTACCTACTCCAAAGTTATAGCAACATCTACCAGCTTCTAATTTCCCAATGTGAGCCTGTCTATGTCGACTTTTCGCTCAATTGGAGTGTCATTAAGTCGATTATTTATGGTTATCTCATTACCCAGAGTCATACCAGAACAACCTCATCAAGTATACATCTATACAATCAGTAATGGAGGTATAGTCAATAGTTGCAAAATTCAATTCATTCTCCAAAGTGCGTTCGGTTTGTGTAATTTTGATACCATCTTATGTCCAATGATGGGTCCCTTTAAAATTGTAGTCTTTCTACTGCTATATCATAGTTGTGAAATACCAATATTAACTAACAAATTGCCCTACCGATAAGGGTAGTTTGATAAACCATGGATATCAAACTATTAATCAACCCGTCAGGACCTGAACGTGAAAAACCAGATAATTCTGCAGCCAGAAAGAGAAAACTAGACGAGGGTTCTGATAATACAACGAAACGAGCCCGAATAGAAGATAATGAGTCTGCAGAGGGTAGCGATTCAGAAATAAGCCCAATATCCTCGAGAAGATCTACGGCAACTTCTATTTCTTCGTTGAGTTCCAACGATACTACTCCATCACCGCATCTTGCGTGTAATGGAGTTGAGCAAAACGATGATTCTTGCGAAAGCAAAGATAAATTGCAAATAATTGACCACAGTAACTCGGATATCAGAAACTGTGATGATATGATGAGAGTTTTGATGCAGAATTGTAATAAGTCGTTACAATTGAATAGAATAACATTTGTGGATGAGGACCTTCCAAAGATTGCCTCAACGGGCAATTTAACAGAAGAGGAAGAGGCATCAATACGACAAAACGTGGTTGCAAAGATCCATGAAAAGTACGTCGAGCCGTTGCTCGATACAACAGGGTTTAGATGGGTTCGAAAAGAAGTGCCGTCGAAGGGTCGTGGTATAAAGGTATTTTCAATAAAGTACTCCTGTTCCCAGCAATCTCGAAAAAACACGAAGAATGTTCCCACTTCGGATAATAGCAGGCCTAGACAACTAAGTCATCCGTTGAAACAGTATGACTGTGAATCGGCATATTCAATAAAGTACATTTGGTCGTCTCAGACTATTGAAATTAATTACAAGCATTTACATCATCCTCCATATAAACGACTACCCGAGAAGTTGAAACCCTATATTCGAGATCGGTTGGATATGAAGGCCCTAGACCTATATAAGGAAATCTTGAACGAACCGCAATTCTGCGACGTCAAGCACTTGATTTTCTTTGGTAAAGTACAAAGCTTCTGGTCCAAAGAACGGACCAAGAAGAAAGAAGAATCCACCAAGGAAGCATTCAAACAATTCTTTCAAAGCTAATAACCATAATATTCCTACATAACATTTACGGATTCGACTCGACTAAAGGTAATAGTATATTAATATTAGACTTAATATCTAATGCAAGTAGCATATATATAAATACATGATTAATGACATGATAAATTATCATTTTTTTTCTCATTTTCTGTTAAGCCTTCATTGCTGAAGAAGCGGGTGAATAAAGATATGCCTGATTCATAATAGTAGTCCTCATCAATAAAAAAAATAAAGATCTTCAATAAAAATGTAAAAGTACAAGTTGAATTCCTAAGCGAAGTGAATATCTCCATCGTGTTCATGAGTCGAACCCATTTATTTCTTAGATGGCTTGGAAGTCTTCTTTTCCTTTTCTTGTTGGTCCTTTAAGACTCTCTTGACGATCTTTTGTTCTTCAATCAAAAAGGCTCTGACAATTCTTTCCTTGACACAGTTGGCACATCTGGAACCACCGTATGCTCTTTGCACGGTCTTGTGGGTCTTAGAAACTTGTGCGTATTCTCTTGGTCTTAAAGTAGAGATACCTTGTAAAGCATCACCACAGTCACCACACTTTGGTCTAGAAGCTTGCTTCTTGACGTGTTGAGCGACCAACTTACCACCTGGGGTCTTAACAACCTTGATTTTGTTAGATTTGGTGTTGTATGGGTTTCTTCTTCTGTAAGTAACACGTTGAGCCATTGTATTTGTTATTAGTATCTAAATAAAGCACTGTAAACTATTAACACTATAATTGATATATTGAAAAATTTCACTACTGAGAGGTCGACTCCGAAAAAAAAAAAAAAAAATTGGGTGATGTTACACAAAAGCAAATTTCTTAGGGCTCGAGGCGCGATAATCATGACTACTACGTGCGCTGTGACTGGCACTATACCAATCCAATTTGCAAAAAGCTACAGATATACGGTACTACAACCCAGAATGGCTATCAAATAGCCCTGCTAGACGTGAAAAAACCTTATAAGTTGTATGTATTAAAACATGAGTATGAGTGGTGTAACGTAAGCAAGCAAAATATGACAAATAGAATTCTTATAACCCCAATATATAAATAAAATGTCAACCCATTAGTTCATAGTATAATGATTATAATGTATTATAAAAGTGAGCATAGTAAGCTTCTTAACGTAATCTTCTGGCTTCACGTTCGGATTCCATTAAGCATAAGATGTCGTTTTCTCTGACTGGTCCCTTGACGTTTCTGACAATGGTTCTGGATGAATCTTCTAAGAATTCAACTCTGACTTGGGTGACACCACCTCTGGATCCGGTTCTACCTAAGACCTTGATGACTTTAGCTAAAGTAACTGGAGTTTTAGTGTCCTATAGTCATGGTTAGTAATTGTTCACAAAATATCGACTTCGAACTAGAAGTGTTCTTGCTGGCAACCCTAGGGGAGCTAACGCAGCCTGTTTCAACGCTGGTAACATCTCCGTCTGCCGGGCCATAGATACATACCATTTTTGTATACTAATAAGATATATGTAGTTTGCTATAACGATTTTTCAAATCTCTTCACTACTCTTGTTGGTAGGAATTTTCTGAAAAAAACGAGCTCTGAGAGTGAAAGAAGATTTGGTGAAGATTGGGCGGCACACTACTTCACGCCAAATTTCGATTTTTGGGAAAGAAGTCGTGGGCGGTTCATATTTGTCTAAATTACACAAAACCGTCTAAAATGTGGCTGGTTTCGAAGTGGCTAGTGGGATGTGGCTAGTGAAATGATGAGATTGCAGGTTAGATAGCAGCTAGAAATAGTTACAGGTTAGGTGCGATCTTTTTTTTCGTTTTTCGCCTTCGGCGCATTTAGTACTTGTATGGAACCATCGATGAATAGGATAAATATGGCAATACGACGCCTAGACACAAGGTATTGATTAGGGAAGAAGACTACGTTCTGGCCGAAAGGTTTACAGCAGCTAATTCGAGATTCTATTAGTTATGAAGGTACCAAAAAACGTCAAAATCATACAAATACGTATGGAAAGAACGGTGTTCCGCATTAGGTTAAAGCCGGCGGATTTACCGGATTTAAAAAGAAATATGAAAGCATGGCCTGATACGCCTTTCTTATATAAAAGCGATAAAACCCTAGAAGAAGTGATTTTAGAGCAGAAACTACAAGGTAAAATTTGGTAGACATGACATCCACGCAAGTCCAGACGGAGCTCAATCCAGAAAAAAGCAGTGATTCCAGCGGAAGCACGAAAAAAGTAAACGAGTTTAATGACGGTAGAAAGAGGGCGCCGTACACATGGGGAGCATCGGCAAAGGATTGGTATAAACAGTCGTGGCATAAGAGTTATAGCGACGAGCAGGTGGAGCGCAATTTGCTTTCGACGTTGCCGTTCTATCCTGAGTCGGATGGAAAGAGGGTTGCGAAAGTGATCAACACCGAGATCAGCGATGGCAATTTTGTCCACGAGTTTTGCATTGAAAATACCGAGAAACCAGCTGAGGAAGGGTCCGGTAAGACTGTGTCGGGAGAGGCGCCGGTTATGGATATTGTTTTGGTGCATGGATATGCGGCGTCGTTGGGGTTGTTTATTGATAACTTCGACTCGTTGTCGTCTATTCCGGGAGTCAAGATCCATGCGATTGATCTTCTTGGGTTTGGGTTTTCTTCGAGACCAAAGTTTCCCGACTTTCTGTCGCTGACAAAGGAAGACATTTACAAGATCGAGGACTGGTTTATAGATGCGATGGAGGAATGGAGACAGAAACGTAATATCAACAGATTTATTTTGATGGGCCACTCGTTCGGGGGCTATTTGAGTTGTGCCTATGTCATGAAGTACAACAAGGGGATCCAGGATGCGTCCGGCGCTATGAATCCTGGCGTGGTCGACAAGTTGGTTTTGATCAGTCCTGTTGGGGTCGAGAGAAACAAATTTTCCGTGTTGAAGGACACGGCAACATCACCAGCCGTATCCGAAGAGCAAAGAGCGGAAGAAAATAAACAGGCCCCAAGTATCGCGATATCTGAAGAAGTGACGGCGGACCAGGAAGCCATCATTAATGACGAGTCACAAGAGCCAGAACTGGAAAATGTATCGAGAGGCAGAAAGGTATTTGATGTGTTATGGAAACGTAACTACTCTCCTTTTTCGATCCTTCGTAACTTGGGTCCATTCAAATCGAAGATGATCTCAAGGTGGACCACTCACAGATTTGCCCACGTCTATTATTCGGACCCTGCGAAATTCCATGCCATGCATGATTACATTTATAGAGTCTTCAACAGCAAAGGGTCTGGGGAATATGCGATTACCAGAATTTTGGCAGTCGGTGCTTTGCCAAAAGCTCCATTGTTAGACAGATGTCCTGAAAAGTTTGCGAAGATGAAGGTTCCTACTTTCTGGATTTATGGTGACAAGGATTGGATGAATGAGGAGGCTGGATTGGAGATGACGAATGAAATTAATAACTTATCTACTGAAATGCACGGCAGAAAGTTGGCTCTGTACTCGATTCTTCCAAACTCTGGTCACCATCTTTATTTAGATAACCCTGCAGGGTTTTCTAGAATAATATTTCAGTTCTTAGGACTTAAGAGGTAATTAGTTGAGGATATACATGTAAATAATAATAATAATAATAATAATAATACTTCTTATTCATTTAGATCTTTAAATATTTCATCGCTTTTCTTTGTAACATAATTATTGAATTTTTGTAAATTTTCGCAATGATTTTTGGCAACTTGTTGAAAATCACTTTCAAGTTGATCGTGCAATTCCTTTTGCTTGGTAAATATATCATTTTCAAACTTCTTGATTCTATTGATTAGGTTGGACGAAAGTAGATTCAACCCTTCATAAATTAAATTATATTGCTTGCCAGTATCAAACTCTTTTATAGAAGTATTGTAATTAGAGAATGATGTTTTTGCGGTTGTACCATCCAAATTAGAAGTATTATTAGAACTGCTACTTTCATGGTAGATCATCGATTTCTCAGCTATGTTTTTCAGCTTGGTGCTTTCTTGATTTGTCATGAGTTCTGCAAATGTAGTTGAGTTTCCAAGCATTGGGCCTTCTTCGTCCACATTCAGCACTTCCTGTTCGTTTGATTCTGAGTTATTCAACTCACTATTTTCAAGACACACTCCGTTCAAGATCGAGTTGTTGTTGATTTCATTAGCTTCTGATTCCCTATTCGAATTAATGATCTCATTATCAATGGGCTTTACTTTCTTAGATACACTAGCTTTTAGCTCCATTGGAACACAAGGTTCTGCAACCTCTTTGGAAAGCGAATCTTTTACTTGCACTGAGTAGTCATTTGACTCATTCTCTAAGACCTCATAATGTATAGGTGAAGAATATTCCATGGGTGCAGTTTTTGTGTTCCTTGAGGTTGCAAAATTTTTGGGACCCTCAAATTTGGGATCTGCATTTGAGTATCTCATTCTCTTGTTCTTGTATGATATCGGTGTAGGAGACAACTGTGAATCTGAAATTATGGAAGAGTTTCTTGTACTGTCAGGTTCTGCAGAATGGACCTGTCTATCTCCTTTGGATACATCATTAATTTTCTTCAACGGCGTAGGTGGAACAGAAGAAGAAAAATCCCAAATATCCCTCTTATGATTTTGTCGCTTATTCTTTTTCCCATATTTTTTCGAAATTTGTTGCAAATCGTTCAATATTTTAACAGGAGTTGGAAGAAGTGACTTATTTTTATTTGGAGTACTGTAAATAGACGAAGCTCTTGAAAAGCTGTCTTTATTACTTTCCAAAAAGTTGTTAAACTTGATTGAATCTTCCTCCTGTTGAACAGATTCAATGGATAGTGGGTCATCTCCGAAAAACTTGGTCGGCGGAAAATATGGAGGATTGTTCATTATTCTTTGAGATTTTCTAAGGTTTTCGTTATCCACAACTCTTTGTTTCTTGGACTCAATCTTTTTCTTTCCTGGGGGTTCGGTGATGGGTGATACGTATTCTTCATTAGAACTGTGTTCACGTTTTCTTTCGCTTGCTTTAAGAGATGAAGTAAACTCTTGAATACGAGAAATTTCCCGGTTCACCATATCAGAGTCTATATCACTTAACTGACTCCCCGAAGACAATGTGAATTGTGAATCATTCTTTGTTTGTGCCGTCTTTTCTTGAGAGTTAACCGAGAGAGACGAATTGACAATTGAAACTTTTTTGTTAGTAACGTTAATGATTCTATTAAACATCCCAACTAAGGAATTAAGCAACTCTTTCCTCTTTAATACAATTTCGAATACAACATTTTTGATTTTCGAATTGTTGGAGAGCATCGACGACAAATTCCAAGTTTCCTGTCTCTGTTTAAATACTAGTTTTATTATTGCCCCGTCTAGAATATGAAAGCTTTTTAAATTATTCAAATTGATAAATACCGGTTCCAATTTACCTGCACTAGAAAACCATAATATCATGGCTGTTCCAATGATTTGAAGGAAAATCAAATCGCCATTTTCGAATGATTTGGTTTCCAAATTAAGTGAACGAACGTAGCTTAACTGGTACAAGTTTCTGAAGATTCGATTCACTTTATTCAAATAACCTAACGTTTCATAGCTTCCGGCGCTTACAGTTGGGGTTTCACGAAGAAATTTTGGTTGTTGAGTGATACTTATTGAAATCGAGTCACTATTAGTTTCCTTGGATATCGAAGATTTCGTAAACGACCGGGTCAACTCTAACAAATAGTTGACGCTAGTAAAATCTTGGTTGGATAATAGCATTCTTTGTAACTTATCATAATAGCCTTGGGGAATAGTATCCTTGCTTATAGTGTAATCATGTAGCTTGGTAATCTTAACCAAAAGTAACGACGAGAGCCAACTGGAACTTGTGCATCCAACCGAATCCTTTAGCAACTCTTCTACTACAAATTCGTTTGCGGAACAAGGTTCGAGACACTAGCAAGTTAGTATAATATCCTAAAAGGAAACAAAAATTTATACATACGTAGACCAAGGGCCAATATCTAACTATCCCGGGAACACATCTCTTAATACACTCGTTTGAAACTAGCACTATCATAATATGGGGAAAGTAGTCACTGTTAGAAGCTCTAGGGGTTTTGTAGGCCATTTCAAACAAATCTTGAATACTGTTTCCTAGTCTGAGCAGCAAGGAATCATCAAATTCTGTTTCGCTGAGGCATCTAAGCGAATGCTCAAACTCCTTAAAATCGTTCCAATTCACATCTGTAGTACCTCCTCTAAGAGAACCAACAAGCCCTCTAATGCAAGCAATAAACCTTTCGGAACTAGACATAATCACTGAGGAATAATAATATAGCTAACTCTGAAAAATGTTGCAAAATTAATTTTGAACCGTAATTTTCTTCACTTTCAAACCAAGTGGATGTCCAGAAGTTGGTATTTTACAATTGTTATTACTGTTCTATAGTGCCTTGGATAAAGGAGAGTTGAATTCTATTCTTTGATAGCTAGAGAAATAAAATAAGTTACTGGTATTTACAACCAACATCACCAAATCAGAGTGGTCGCGCCTGTACCCATTTTGCTTATCAAAAATTTTTTTTGGTGACGAAAGTGCCTTTCATATATTGGTAATACAAAATACGCTAACAGATCAAAGGACTTAAACTATGTCATCCGACGAAGAATTGATCAGTTTGTTTAGCAAGGTTGGATTCAACGAAAAGAAATCCAAGGACGTTTGTAAGAACAAAAAGGTTTCCCAATCATTAGCAGAAATAATCAATGAGTCAAACATTAAAGAAACAGACGAGAAGAAGCTTGCATTATTGCACGCATTAGCGGTTGAAAGTAAGGGAGCCGAGATTCCAAGACGTGAGTTGATTACTCAAGGTATCATTGATGGCAGATTGAAGACCAATTTGCAAGTGACTGAAGCATTCAAATATGTGAAGGAGAACCCAGAAACAGCCACCAACGAAACGATGGAAAGCAAGTCGGGGGTTGGAATCGACCTTAGCGATGAAGATGTCAAGAAGGAAATCAGCAAATATTTGGACGAGCGCAAGGAAGATATCGAAACCAAGAGATACTCGATCGTTCCAAGCTTATTAGGAGATGTCAAGAAGGTCCCCGAATTAAAGTGGGCCAAGCCAGGTTTGTTCAAGCCTATAATCGACGAGCTTATATTGGCGATGATCGGTCCAAAGGACGAAAGAGACGTCGTGAAGAAGGAGAAGAAGAAGCAGGTCAAGAAGGAGGCCGTTGCTAAGAAGGAAGAGCCCGTTGAAAGATCCATGTTCAGTGAAGGGTTCTTGGGAGACTTGCACAAGCCGGGTGAAAATCCCCAGAAATACCCTGAGTTGATGAAAGAGCATTTGGAATTCACAAAGGGTAAAGTGTTGACCAGATTTCCTCCTGAACCAAATGGTTACTTGCATATTGGACACTCCAAGGCCATTATGGTTAATTTTGGATACGCTAAGTACACCAAGGGTAACTGTTACTTGAGATTCGATGACACCAATCCTGAGGCGGAAGAAGAAATCTATTTCAAGTCGATCGAAGATACTATTACGTGGTTAGGATACGAGCCATGGAAAATCACGTACTCGTCAGATTACTTCCAAGAACTTTACGAATTAGCAGAAAAGTTAATCAGCTTAGGAAAGGGCTATGTGTGTCATTGTAGTGCCGAAGAAGTCAAGGCCCAAAGAGGTTTGAAGGAGGACGGAACCTTGGGTGGGGAGAGATTTGCTTGTAAACACCGTTCTAGAAGTGTGGAAGAGAATATAACCGAGTTCCGTAAGATGAAGAATGGTGGATACAAGAGTGGTGAGGCAACTTTAAGAATGAAGCAAGACTTGGAATCACCATCGCCTCAGATGTGGGACCTTGTGGCGTACAGAGTGTTGAATAAGCCCCATCACAGAACAGGCGACAAATGGAGAATCTACCCAACATACGACTTCACCCACTGTCTTGTTGATTCGTTTGAGAACATCAGTCACTCGTTGTGTACCACCGAGTTCAGACTCTCAAGGGAATCGTACGAGTGGTTGTGTGACGAATTGCACGTGTACAGACCGGCGCAAAGAGAGTACGGAAGATTGAACATCACCGGTACCGTGTTGAGTAAGAGAAAGATCGCCAAGTTGGTCAACGAGGGCATTGTCAGAGGATGGGACGATCCTAGATTGTACACGTTGGAGGCGATCCGTCGTCGTGGTGTTCCACCGGGCGCCATCTTGAGTTTCATCAACACCTTGGGGGTCACTACTTCCACCACCAACATCCAAGTGGTGAGATTCGAAAGTGCCATCAGATCGTACTTGGACCAAACCACCCCGAGATTGATGATGATCCTCGACCCCGTCGAGGTGGAAATCGAAAACGTCCCCGAGGACTACGAGGAAAACATCGAAGTGCCATACAAGCCGGGCGACGTGGCCAAGTTCGGCACCAGAACCGTTCCGTTCACCAAGCGTTTCTACATCGACCGCTCCGACTACCGTGACACCGTCTCCAACGACTACTTCCGTTTGGCACCAGGCCAGCCCGTTGGTCTCATCCGGGTCCCTTACAACGTCTCCGTCAAAGACGTCGTCAAAAACGCCGCCGGTGAAGTCACCAAGATCGTGGCCCACTACGACAACGACGGAACCCACAAGAAACCCAAGACCTACATCCAATGGGTGCCCCACACGTCGACGTCGCCGGTACGCATCCTGGAGGTCCGCGTGCAGAACCAGTTGTTCAACAGCGAGAATCCCGCAGCCCACCCCGATGGCTTCTTGAACGACATCAACCCGCACCTGGAGCACATCTACCGCCACGCCGTCATCGAGCCCGCGTTTGTTGACGTCCAGGCCAAGTCGCCGTTGAACATCCCCATCGACGGCAGCGACTTCAACATCAAGGAAAAGCCCTCGCCCGAAACCATGCGTTTCCAGGCCTTGAGAACCGGCTACTTCTGCGTGGACAAGGACTCGCGCGACGGCGCCGTGGTGTTGAACCAAATCACCACCTTGAAGGAGGACTCGGCCAAAAACTAGACCACCGCAACCCGGCTCCGTGGCTGCGAAAACCTACTGTGTGAAAAGCTGCGTGAAAAGCTGCTGTGCGACACCGGCCGCGCGCGCCGGTTCCGGCGCGCAGCCGTTCGCAAATTTTTCTTTTCACCTACGCGTAGCTCACAGTTTCGCTGTATAGATCCAAATACAATATCTACCCCGTACGTACCCTGTAGCACCATCTCAGCACCACCAACCCTCACCAACCCTCACCACCAACCCTCACCACATACCCTCATTCACAGACTCATCTCTGAAACATCTCTGCCACCCAACACACCCAACAGTAACAAACCACATCCCACACCACATCCCACACCACATCTGCCACATCTTGCACCGCAGTAGCCACCGTTTTCGGCCACTAACCCGCCTGCCAAAATTATTGCCCCCCCCATAACACCCCCATAACAGCCCCACTGCGTTGCGCATCTCATTACGATGTTTGCGGACCCATTCTTTTCCTAATACTGTCACCCTCATTGAATCAATATTGCAATTGTTCGCCCCGATCACTAACAATGCATTTTCCTGCGCACCCGCACAGAACATTTACTGCACCACCCCATGGGACAATTTCGCGCTTTAGGCAATATTCGGGGCGGGCAGTCGCGAATGTTAGGCCAACTTTTGTTCCCTAGGCTGTTTTCGCAGGCTGCGATGCGCTTTCTCCCCATAGATAAGCCCTTTAAGCACCCCAAGCACTATTGTCACTAATGTCACTAAAATCACTAAAATCACTAAAATCACTAATAACACTAATTCGCATTTAGGTATATAACCACAAATAAAACCATATTCTCTTACACTCATAAACTCAATATACTCCATATACTCCATATACTCCATTTACCGTCATGCATACCCCAGACATAAGCCAGGCTTGGTGAATGCTAGTATATGTGGTATTCTCTAATATAACTACAAATATCTAATCTAGGCCCAGTGTGGTATCTCCCCCAAAGAAGTTGACTCAGGGACTATTATTCTGTAACCCTCAGAACTTGGCTCAACAAAAAAAAAAAAAAAAAAATTTCTGTCCCCCCTTTTTAAAATTTTATATATAAGCAGTTTATTGCTTCTTTTAAAAAATGATTTTTCCTATAGTGGGAATAGGTCTTTTTCGTACAAGCGTACCTATATTTATTAGGGATTAATATATCGATAAGGGATCTAGCGGTAGATGAGCATGTCTACCCAACTAGCCCAGTTGACGGTTAATAATTTGATAAGCAAGCAAGCAAACGAGGCGGAAGAGATCAAGTCCGATGCGGATACAGAATCGAGTTTGAGTACGATAAAAGTGGGCGAGAAGAAAATGGGGGCCAGTGGTCCCGGCGGTAAGGCGTCAGAAGGCGTAGAAGGGCTGATGGCGCAGGACGGGGTTGCTGGAGTGGGAGAGTTGATGGTTGAGCGTCCTGGGTTGCTACGCAAAAAATCGGGCGAGTTGATTAAATCGTCATTGAAGTTGAGCGGGTTGTCGCGGAGCGGGTTGTCGAGAAGCATGTCGGCGTCGCAGATCGGGGCCAACAAGTCGGTGAGATTTGCTACGCGGTTGGCCAACGTGAAGATGTTTGACGGCACGGATTCGCCCAGCACGGTGTCCACGGCGGAAAACACGCCAATGTCGTCGCCACAGACGCAGAACGAGGATGGCACCAGGGGCTACTTCGACTTCAAGTGGGAGGACGAGGAAATCAGCGATATCACCAGCGATACATCGTCGGACGATGACGTGCACGAGTTTGCGCCGGTGCGGTACGCGATTGCGGAGCTGGATCTCAAGCCGGCCAAGAACATCTACGACAGACAGCACAGTGCGTGCTATTTGCAGTCGGTGAAGTTGTCGCCGGAACGGAATGCGTTGGTGGGGTTGATCATGGCCAAGAACATCGCTTTCGAGAAGCGGTTGTCCATCAAGTTGACGTTCAACAACTGGGAGTCGAGCGTCATCGTCAATAACATATCCTACTGCAAGTCGTTCCTGTCGATCAACTTTGACCAGTTTAAGTTTGTGATTCCGTTGGAGAACTTGCCGCACACCGTCCGGGTACAGTTTGTCATCCGGTACGATGTCGCCGGCAACAGCTACTGGGACAATAACGATGCAAAGAACTACAACGTTACCTTGAAGCCGTTCGTGGCCGCCAACTCCGGCATCAAGACCTACAACTATAGCTTCAAGAAGACGGTGCCGCAGTTCGACGAATTGGTCACCCGGTTGGTCAGCTATCAAAAACTCGAGGACGACGATTTCGATAATCGCAACGACGACTACGTTTACTCCAAAAGGGCCTTGAACAAGGCCAAGTCCGATTTGCATAACAGGTATAACATCAACGACAACTTGGATGAACCAAGATCCAATCCCTTTACCATCAGCACCCCAAACATCACAGTCAACCCGCCAAACTCACTGGTATCTGACGCCGCTTCGGCCAACGTAACCACCACCATTTCCAGGCCATATCTCAAGTCTTCCTTTTCGACATCAGATATCTCCAGAGTGAGACCAAAATACTCGCAATCCTACAAATCAAAGCAATCGACTACGCCAGAAACAGATAGCACCAACTTCAATTCTCAATTTTATACAAACCTTTTACAAAGTTACTGTTTTAACAATGGAGACAACACCAATTCACCAACCACAGCTCCTTCCCCATACTACAATTCAACCAATTCGTTGACCTCGTCAACAGCATCTACACTCCAGTCTTATAGTGATTCAATTTACACTTAGGATTTTCACTTTATTTATTTCATTCACACTAAAACAAGAAAAAAAAAAAAAAGACTTGAATCGCATCTTAGGTCAGATTACTTTACTTTTTTCTGCATTTGCCTTGGTTATTCAACATTTCATTCATGTACAAATAATAGGTTTTCTCGCGTTCTATGGGTGTCATTTTATTTATGTTGGTTTTTTAAATTTAGTTCTGCATTTCGTTGTGTTTTGAGCATTTCTTAAAATGTTTATTTATTGTACTATATAGATCTTTATAGGTTTACAAATATATACTTTTCTTTACAATGCCGTAGATGCTACTTCGTTTATTATCTATTAATGTATTTGATGCAGTTATGACGGCGGCTGTGTGGGCTACTCTACTCCAACAACCACGGCCGTTCATTCCAGAAGGTATCACCGATTATGTCAGTGTGGTACTCTATTATCTGTGCCTTCTTTCTTTGCTTTTCCATTCTTTGTAATTGCCGTTTACTCAAATCGTCACCGTCTTGGGCGTAATCGTATTCTCGGACTAGTATAGTTCCCTTCTTGTAGATCTCCAATTCATTATTGTAATTAATTCCAAACTCTTTGAACAATATTTCGTTCTTGTCACTAGATACAGTGCCCAATAATCTGTTTTCCGCCTCCTTTCCTGTCATGCCTCCTTTAATGACCAAGCTCCAAAACGTAGTATTATATAGGTTATTGATATGACAATCAACCTGCCTCCAACTGAAATAGTCCCGTATATGCTTAGTGGAAGGATAGACAACTATTCTAGCGTCAAAAGTCGGCAATCTCTCGAGCTTGATAGGCTTTTCTGGAAATTCTGCATTCCATTCGTAGAGATAATTCACCGATATAAATGATGCAAATGTGGACACTAATTTCATTTCTCTGCGCTCAAATAAACTGCATTTCTTACGGAGGAGAAACGAATATTCATCCGAGTCTCCGTAAGCCATCATAATATCTGGGAATTGTGTCATTAAGTTCATTGCTGCCTTATTCATCACCTTCAATGCCCTATTGTCATTTGGTTTGGAAAACTCATATTCCTCACTAAACTTGTGGAACCCTTTACCATCAACCCTAACTATTAAATAAGTGTCAGGAAGAAGGAAATTCTCTCGCTCAAACTGCTTTATGTATTCAAACCGTGAGTTGGCCATCTTTACTATTATTGTTAAATATGGTTGATAAATCAATCATAGGTCCGTATTATATTATGGTTCTATCATGTGACCTCATCTTCAGAATTTTTTTTTTTCATTTTAAAGAGCTCATTGAAAAAGTTCTACATATCCCATAGTAATAGTAAGATCAACCCGCAAAAGGTATATATCATAGTAGCATGGGGGCTCAATTTAGAACTCTTGAACGTGAAAAGCGTTTTCAGAATCCTCCAAAAGATAAATCAGCATATCCTTTATTAGCCGAGGCAGTTTCACCACATATTGGATCATTCAATGCATTGACAGAAGGACCAGGTGGTGGACTTTTAAACTTGGCGGTTAAAGATATCGGCACCAGGACCATCTTTGATTCAAATGATGTTGATAGGTTGGGTAACAAATTAAACATTAGAGTTGAATCCGTGCAGTTGGCCAAGCCAGCTGTGCCGGTGAATGATAAGCTTTCCATTAATAGAAGAACCTACCCTTCGGAATGCAGGGAAAGAATGTCTTCGTACAGATCCAGATTAATGTTGAAGGTGACATGGAGCATCAATGATGGGGAAGAAGTTTCCGAGATTAGAGAAGCAGGTCAAGTTCCTATCATGTTGAAGACAAACAGATGTCACTTGGAGAAATTATCGCCCAGCGAATTAGTTGAGCAAAAAGAGGAATCAGATGAAATGGGTGGTTACTTTATTGTTAATGGTATTGAAAAGTTGGTTCGTATGTTGATTGTTCAACGTCGTAATCATCCAATGGCCATCATCCGTCCATCCTTTGGTAATAGAGGGGCTTCATACACAAAGTTTGGTATTCAAATCAGATGTGTTAGACCAGACCAAACTTCCCAAACTAACGTCTTGCATTATTTAAATGACGGTAATGTGACGTTCAGATTTTCATGGAGAAAGAACGAATTCTTGGTTCCAGTTATGATGGTATTGAAGGCATTAATTGAGACCAACGATCGTGAGATTTTCGATGGTATTATTGGTGCTGATACATCAAATTCCTTCTTGACTGATCGTTTGGAATTATTATTAAGAACCTACAAACAATACAACTTGTATTCAAAGCAAGAGACCTTGGCTTACTTAGGGGATAAATTCAGAGTCGTCTTCGGTTCTTCCCCTGATGTTTCAGATATTGATGTCGGTAAAGAGGTTTTAAGTAGAATCGTTTTGGTTCATTTACCTAACAACTTGGATAAATTTAGAATGTTATTGTTTATGATTAGAAAATTATATTCATTAGTGGCCGGTGATTGTTGTCCCGACAATCCTGATGCTACCCAACATCAAGAAGTTTTATTAGGTGGTTTCTTGTATGGTATGATAATTAAAGAAAAGATTGATGAATACTTACAAAACATTAAATTGCAAATCCAATCCGATATAAACCGCGGTATTGCAATTAATTTCAACGATAGAAAATATATGTCCAGAGTTTTCATGAGAATCAATGAAAACATCGGTCAAAAGTTGCAGTATTTCTTGTCAACAGGTAATTTAGTTTCACAATCTGGTTTAGATTTACAACAAGTTTCTGGGTACACCGTCGTTGCAGAAAAGATTAATTTTTATAGATTCATTTCTCATTTCAGAATGGTCCACAGAGGTTCTTTCTTCGCCGAATTGAAAACCACCACAGTTAGAAAATTGTTACCAGAATCTTGGGGATTCTTATGTCCTGTCCATACACCGGATGGTTCTCCTTGTGGTTTATTAAATCATTTGTCCCATAAGTGTAAAATTGCTACTGAGGCTTCTGATGTTTCTAAGGTGCCAAATGCCTTAGCGCAACTAGGTGTTTCTCCGGCTCACAGTTTTGCTGCTGGACCAAATGTCTGTTGTATTCAATTAGATGGTAAAATTATTGGTTGGACAACTCACGAGCATGGTAAAATTGTTGCAGATACCTTAAGATTTTGGAAGGTTGAAGGAACACATGGATTACCCTTAGATTTGGAAATCGGTTACGTCCCACCTTCAGCTAAGGGTCAATATCCAGGTTTATACATATTTGGTGGTCATTCCAGAATGATGAGACCTACCAAATATTTGCCATTAGGTAAGACCGATATTTTGGGTCCATTCGAACAAGTTTATATGAATGTTGCAGTTACCCCTGCTGAGATTGAAAATAATATTCATAGTCATGTTGAATTTTCACCAACGAACATTTTATCTATTCTTGCTAATTTAACTCCATTTTCTGATTTCAATCAATCACCAAGAAATATGTATCAATGTCAAATGGGTAAGCAAACAATGGGTACTCCTGGTGTTGCATTAAGCCATAGGTCTGATAATAAATTATATAGGTTACAAACTGGACAAACCCCAATTGTCAAAGCTAATTTATATGATGACTATGGAATGGATAATTTCCCTAATGGTATGAATGCAGTTGTTGCGGTTATCTCATACACTGGTTATGATATGGATGATGCGATGATTATCAACAAATCTGCGGACGAAAGAGGTTTCGGTTATGGTACCGTCTACAAAGTTGAAAAAGTAGACTTATCACAATCGAGAAGAAGAGGTGACCCAATAACCCAGCATTTTGGCTTCGGTACTGATGAGTGGCCTGAAACTTGGAGGGAGAAATTAGATGCTGATGGTTTGCCATTGATTGGAGTCAAAGTTGAGGAAGGAGATCCAGTAGTTGCCTATTATGATGATACTTTAGGTAGAACTAAAGTGAAGACTTATCACTCAAATGAGCCAGCATATATTGAGGAAGTTAAGTTATTGGGTGATGATAATGGTGATCAAGAAGGTCAACAAATTACTATTAAATACAGAATTACTAGACAGCCATTAATTGGTGATAAATTCTCATCCAGACATGGTCAAAAGGGTGTTTGTTCCCGTAAATGGCCTCAAGTTGATATGCCATTTTCTGAAACTGGTATACAGCCAGACGTTATCATCAATCCTCATGCGTTCCCATCTCGTATGACGATTGGTATGTTTGTCGAATCCTTAGCTGGTAAGGCCGGTGCATTGCATGGTATTGCCCAAGACTCAACGCCTTGGAAATTCAGCGAGGAAGACACTCCTGCAGATTTCTTTGGTGAACAGTTAAGTAAGGCTGGTTATAATTATCACGGTAACGAACCTATGTATTCAGGAGCTACTGGTGAAGAATTAAGAGCTGATATTTACATCGGTTGTGTCTATTATCAAAGATTAAGACATATGGTTAATGATAAGTTCCAAGTTAGATCAACTGGTCCTGTTAATTCGTTAACTATGCAACCTGTTAAGGGTCGTAAAAGAAGTGGTGGTATTCGTGTTGGTGAAATGGAAAGAGATGCTTTAATTGGTCACGGTACTGCATTCTTATTACAGGATAGATTGTTGAATTGTTCTGATTACACACAGACTCCAATCTGTCGCTCATGTGGCTCATTATTGAATACCCAAACTTCGGTCCCAAGAATCGGTTCGGCTGCTTCTGTTAGATGTAGAAGGTGTTCAACAAAGGTAGATTCTTACAGTCAACAGGTAGAATTTGTTAATGAATCAGATATCTGGCAAGATGGCCAAGGTAAGAAATTCATTGGTGGTGATAACACCACTACAGTTGCTATTCCATTCGTCTTGAAATACTTAGATTCAGAACTTGCTGCTATGGGTATTAAAATGCGTTACAACGTTGAACCTCGTTAATTCTACCGCTTGCATTACACATCTACTTTTTTATTCCATCAAAACTAAATATCTTTTGCTTTATTTTGTTTGTTGCATAACTGCCTTTCACAATTTTTTTTGTATATTATTATAATCTTACGTATCTAGTCTGATATTTCTTCTTTAAATGAAAAATCTAGTAAAATCTAATAAATTACTTAGCAAGAATGACAACATCTGTATTCTTTGAATTGTCTAGAATATATTTTGTATTAACTAAATCACTACCATCTGCTCGATTAATTGCTTCTTGTTCATTCGTAGCAATACCAGATTCTAAGTGTCTTTTAATAATCCTTTCTCTTACTAAGGGTAATGGCGTCTTGACAAACCACGTTTCATCAACATAAGTACTAATGTCATCCCAGTATGGGTCTTTTAATGAAACATAATTGCCCTCAATTATAATGATTTTCGTATCTGGGTCAATCACTATATCATCTTCAACTGGGTCTTTCAACCTGTGATCGAAGGAGGGCGCCTTTAAAGTTTGGTTGGCATGGTCTGGCTTATTTAACTGGGCAATTAAATCTAAAAATTTTTTTGCATTAAATGTAAACGGAGCTCCTCTTCTAGTAAAAGCTTCTTGTGGATTTGGAAATTGGCTTAACTCGGATCTGTATAAGTGGTAACCATCTTGTGGAAGAACAACTGATTTAACCTGCTTATTCAATTGTCTCACAACTTCTGCTGATAACACAGATTTACCTGACCCTGGAACACCTGCCAAAGAAATTAGAATCCGTTGTTCTTTATTGCTTTTTCTTTTGTCTAAATAAAGTTCTGATGCCCTTTTGACTAATTCGTCAATTTGATCTACTGATATTTCAATTTGATTAGGCATACTTACCAAATTCAAAACATAATTTTCAAATTCCTAAAATGTTCGATCTCCCTAAATATTGGAACACTGGAACAATACTGCCAGCCGATTCACGAAAAATTATATATGGATATCAATGTAACCTAGATGACCGGTGTTATTATATTTATATCACAGATTTCAAGGATGTCTGGATAGAAAGTTTGGCTAAACAAGAAATAATAGAAAAGGCTAGCAGCTATGGGATTGAGGATATGAATGACGAAAGCCTTTGCTATTTACTAGATACGCTAAAAGAAGGATTTTATTCTGAAGAATGCAATCAATTCACACATATTACATTTACAGCTGATGGACATAAAGAAGCGTCTAATGGAAATTCAATTCTGGTTAAATTCAACAAAGATATAGAATGGGAATTTACTTTATCAAAGCAACCTTCGAATATTGCCATTGACATAATATCGTACCTCAATTTCCAGCAATTTGAAAACCATAACTACCTCCAACATAAGATTGAAGAGTTAGAAAAGCTTATTGAGGTCAAAGATCATTATATCGTATATCTAACCGAGAATTATAAGGCGCTAAATGGAGATGAATTAATGAAGAAGTACAGGAAGAACAACAAGATGGATATAGAGTATCTATATAAGTATGAAAGGGCACATTGGCTTGAAAAATTACAAGATTCTTATACAGCGACATTAGAAAAAAGAAAATATATGAGGAAATCACCAGTTGATAAGCTATGGTCACATATTGACACTTCTATAGAAAATAAAGAATCATGGGCTTTTTCGAAACTGTTTGACAAGTTGCCCCCTGAAAAACCAAAAGTTAATCAAGAAGAAGTATTCGTTAAGGAGGAATTGCCAAGTACAAGTACTATGAAAAATCCGATTAAAATAGAACATGACGATCAAACGCAATCCCCGTCAAAGAAAAGACCGGCAGTAAGAAAGATTGGCATGATTGGGCCACGTAAAAGAAAGAGAGCTATTTCAAATCGTAGTGAAGAAAGTGATAGACATGTACATACAATAAAAAGCGAGGATAATGTAATTTAGTTTACTTTTGATTAATGCTATAGATCTTCAGATATAGAATTTCAGAATCAAAATTCTATTTAACTTGTCCTTATATGTGACTTTTCCACCTCTTGATGAGAAGGCTTAATGCTTCATTTTGTTGTTCATTCATTTCTGCCTCATAAAGTACTGTTAGTATATCGGACCAAAACTCTACAAACTTGTTTAAATTGATTTGGTCCTGTGGTACTTCGGTTAGAATAGGCTGTTTAACTAATTTCTGGCCATCTTCTACTTCAGCAAATGGTTTTAATGACTTTATATTTCCCTTGAAATAATTAGAAAATACAGGGAGCCAGAATCGTATTATGACATCAGAACAATGTTTGAGAGAGGTTATCTCTTCACGATTATAGTCTCGTATGAGATCTAAATCCTCTCCGTAATTGCTTTCCATACAGCGATGGGTAACAGAAAGCATAAGTGTTTGAACCTCACGGTAAACGTTTTGATAAACTTCTTCAATACGTACCAGGCTGCCATTTTCTTGTCCACCCGTTTCATCCAAAGATGTAGGTACTGGTAAATTTGGAATAGGAATTTCCATTTGGTGACTCGCTAGTTGACCATATCTTCTCAAGTTTTCTGTATAAATAGTATTAGCTATAATGTCCACGTTCATGTGTTTACGATAACTTACAGTTAAAATATCATTTGTAAGGGCTTTCAAACAAAAGTTTTTATCATTAGAAAGCAAAACTACTAATGAATGAGGATAATTCTCTTTGAAATATAAAGAACAATCCAATATCGCATCGTCTTTAATCGTTGTTTTGTCCAACCTTTGTCTCATCTTTTGGCCCCGTACAACGGGACTATTCTTCGCCAACGCCGAATAGATCCAGTCATTTGCCCATCGAGCTAAATGTCCTACAGATTGGCCCGAAAGTTTTTCCTCTGAATTCTCACTTGCTATACGGTTCGAGTTCTTTAATCCATCGAGTTCCTTCATCACCGTCATGGGAATAACAATCTGCAACCCATATCTATTGGCTACTTCTTGTAAATCATTAATAATGTTTAAATGCGATAGTATAAAATTAGTATCAACTATTAGGAAAGAAGTATTTTTACCTTCATTGTCTATTCTCTTTGGTTCTTCTTTTGGTTCTATGTCCATCGAATCATCATACAAGATTTCATTGTTATTCCTGCTATCATTAACAAAATCCGATATTATGCTGACTTCATTATAATCATCCATAGGTACCATTTCTATATCCTCTTCGTCCTCTGTATTAGTCTTAGAAGATGGGGCGTGCTTAACTGCTTCATCGATCCGATTTTCAATTGTTTTGATGATATAATTAATAGGCTTTCTAGGGCGATTGCTGCCAACAGTAATTATTTTTTTCCTATCAGATGTACTTAGACCTTCAGGAGCATACTTAGAGGGTAGTGACATGATTCATTTGATACTTTGCAACTATCTTATCACAATTTCGTAGTCTCATCATATATATTAGAATAGATGTGAAAAATGCGCGAGCCTAAATAAACTAGACAAATGTTTCTATACAATCTCCAATATAAGTTCGAATAAGCTTACCGATAAACTCATGAAAACAATAACAATTATCATCCATGTAATTCTATTGGTGTTCTTCTCATTCATACTATCACTAACAATGTCCAGGAACTCCAAAAATACTTTACATCTATCGTTCAAGACCTGCACCCGTTGATCGATTTCTAGATATTCTCGTACACCATTGTATAGAGGATGCAATGCAGGTTCTAGGGACCAGAAAAAGTCGGGAGTGTCCAAAATTGAACTAGAGAGATTCACATCAACCCTTAATTTAAAGAGTTTACCTGATTTCTTTAATAATTGTTGTCGTTTCAATCCCAATCTCCCAGTTAATGCTAATTTCTTGGGCAATTTCGAAATCAGTTGCAAACTACTCACCATTCGACTTTCAAAAAGGCACAACTTCGTCAGTTGGGCAATTGCATGGGACATGGTCAACTTGATTAGATGATCACCAGATCTCAATGTGATCATGTCATTATATATTCTTGGTCTATGAATTTGGTCGTCGTATTCAAAGTGGAATTCCTCAGTCTCGATATCTTGTTCATGTATTGGATTCACTAATAAAGGTTCTGGTTTATCGGATGCAAATGCAAGATCAGCCAAAATATTCTTCTCGTGAATTTCCGAAAAATTCCAAAATACAACAATACCATAACTGAATATAAACATTTCCGCATGATGTTTAGATAATTCCGCTTGTTCATCGTTGCTTAAATGCAGAGATTTACTCAAGTCCAGACTTGAGTCCGACTTGTCTTCATCCTTAGAAGTATGCTTGTTTTCTTGCTCTAGTGCTTTATCCTTGCTGTTACTCAGTGAATCTTGGGATTCATCTTCGTCTTCTGTCTCCAACGGTGGAGCAAAAAATTGCGGCTCCGAAGGATCGAATGGAGCATTGCTATCAAATGTCTCCAACTCAGGGTCCATTGAGTAATTGTTTGCATCTTCCGGAGTTTCTACGCCTGAATAGTACTCATATAAATGATCGGTCTGCTCACTCCTATTGATCATTTTTTCCATGTACCTTTTATTAGCAAGTAATTTTTTAGAGTTATTTGATTTTACTCTGAAGCCTTCGCTTCCTGGGAGTAATGGCAAAGCATAGGGAATATACAATGCTTCATCGTATAAACGTGGCTTCACCTCATGATTCTCTTTCAAGAATTTTGACACCGGAACCAAATTGAATTGTTCACACATAAAATAGGCCGTCATACGGCTGAACTCATGAGCTCTTGTTTCCTTGGGCATCAATTCAGCACGAGATCTTTGTATTTGTGCTTGCAAGTCCGAAGTGACTCCGGACGATGGTTGTGACATTATGGGTTGGGGTTGCGGTGGTGGTGGTGACGAACTATAACGTTGCTGCTCAGGAATCAAGACCAACTTTTGTGATGTTTTGGATGTTCTTGACGGCAAGGATTGTGATAATTTAGGAATGCTTCTGATATTCTTACGAAATGACTCCTGGTCTAAGTACTTAGAGTTCGGCATTTGTATCTGTCCTGGGGGAGGCGAAAGCCCTCTTGAAGGTGACCCAAGTGTATTTACAGGCTGGTTCCTCGGCTGTAAAGGCGGAAGTCTCCGCTGCCCGGACGGTATATCACTAGAGTTACTTAATAATTTATCAACTGAAATGTCCGTGTACTTATTAGCCCGAGACGCCAATCTTTTCTGCAACGAACTCTGTTGTCCTGAGTGAGACTGCTGATCCTGCTGCTGTTGCTTCTTGTAATTGTGGCCCGCAAATGGTGCTCTGGCTCCTTTCACTGCATTACTTCTCGCATCCGTTACCAAGATAGAAGGCGATCTTTTAGCAGTTGGTCTTTGCAAATTATTTGAATCATTCGGATTCGGATTAGAACTCATTATATGCAAGCTCTGGTGCATTCAATGGTAATACTAGCCTTGTTAGTGCTTAAGTATAAGGAAAGAAACCTTTAATTGTAGGTAAAGTGTAGTGGTATTCTGTTTAAAATCCTTAGATTTTTATTAATAACGTGATCAAATTCACGTTATTAATTTTTTCTTGAAAAATTAATGAAGACTCCTAGAAACTTCAAACAATATTGCATTCTGTAAGAGCAGGATAATACACTTTGAACATGAGCTTTAGTTTAACAATTGCAGCAAAGGCTCCGTTGGTTGCGTACTCGACCTTGATTGCTATTGGCTTTGTCAATGCAAGCGAATCAAGTATTTCTATTCCAATTGAATTTGTGGACGAAAAGACTGCTGATTCATCTAGTCCAGATGCTACCGTCAAGTTGGTTACACCAGAAGGTAAAGCTTATACCAATGAATTAGAAGCTTTAAATTATTTAGCAGAAAAATTTCCAAGTATCATTGCTGAACAAACCAAGTCACAAGATTGGGTTAAATTCTCGTTAGAAAAATTGTCAAACAAGAACTTCAAAGAATTGGCCGGTGATTTAGAAAAGTTAGATGCTCATTTGAACTTCAGATCCTTTGTTATTGGCTATTCATACTCTTTGGCTGATATTGCCGTCTGGGGTGTGTTAAGAGCTAATGCATTAATGGGATCTGTCATTAAAAATGGTGTGTATGCCAATGTTTCTAGATGGTACAACTTGTTGGCCGCAGACAAGAAATTCGATGGTACAGTTGAACACATGACGAAGTCCATGGTTGAATTAAGAAAGTCTGCTAAGTCTGCAAAGAACGGTGGTAAAAAGGAAACCCACAAGGCTAACTTCGAAATCGATTTGCCAAATGCTGAAATGGGTAAAGTTGTTACTCGTTTCCCACCTGAACCATCTGGGTATTTACATATTGGACATGCCAAGGCCGCTGTGTTGAATGAATACTTTGCCCATGCTTACAAGGGTAAGTTAATTATCAGATTCGATGACACTAACCCAACTAAAGAAAAACTTGAATTCCAAGATTCGATTATTGAAGATTTGGCATTATTAGGAATTAAGGGTGATAGAGTCACTTATTCGTCCGACTACTTCCAAGACATGTACGACTTAGCCATTAAATTGATTAAGGATGGAAAAGCTTATTGTGATGACACTCCATTAGAAAAGATGAGAGAAGAAAGAATGGTTGGTGACGCATCAGCCAGAAGAGAAAGATCAGTTGAAGAGAACTTGAAGATATTTACCGAAGATATGAAGAACGGTACTGAACAAGGTTTGAAGACCTGTCTTAGAGCAAAGATCGACTATACCGCTTTAAACAAGACATTAAGAGATCCTGTCATTTACAGATGTAACCTCAATCCACATCACAGAACCGGTAGTGAATGGAAGGTGTATCCAACCTACGATTTCTGTGCTCCTGTTGTTGATTCCATTGAAGGTGTTACTCACGCATTGAGAACTAACGAATACAGAGACCGTAATGCCCAATACGAATGGATTATTAAGGCCTTGGGATTGCGTAGAGTTGATATCTGGGATTTTGCTAGAGTTAACTTCGTTAGAACCTTGTTATCCAAGAGAAAGTTACAATGGTTTGTTGATAAGAACTATGTTTCTAACTGGGATGATCCAAGATTCCCTACTGTTAGGGGTATTAGAAGAAGAGGTATGACTGTTGAAGGTCTTAGAAACTTCATTATCTCTCAAGGTCCATCAAGGAACATCATTAACTTAGACTGGTCTGTTATTTGGGCTTTAAATAAGAAGATGATTGACCCAACCGCACCAAGACACACGGCTGTTTTCATTGAAGACGCTGTTCCAGTCAAATTGTTGGACGGCCCGGCTGAACCACACACTGAAGAAAAACCAAAGCACAAGAAAAACCCTGATGTTGGTTTGAAGACAGTTGTCTATGCCAATCAAGTCTTAATCGACCAAACTGACGCGGAAGGTTTGACGGACGGCGAAGAAATTACCTTTATGGACTGGGGTAATGTTATTGTCTCTAAAGTTGTTAAGGAAGGCGACATTGTCAAGTCGGTTGAAGCCAATTTGCACTTGGAAGGTGACTTCCGTAAAACTTCGAAGAAGATTACTTGGTTAGCTGACACTAAAGATAAGGTCGAAGTCGAATTAGTCGACTTTGACCACTTGATCACCAAGGACAAGTTAGAAGAAGGGGACAATTTCGAAGACTTCCTTACTCCACAAACTGAATTCAAAACCAAAGCTTTCGCTGACTTAGGTGTCCGCAAAATGAAGGCTGGTGAGATTATTCAATTTGAAAGAAAGGGCTACTTCAGAGTTGATCAGGCATATGCTGACGGTAAGAATGCTATTTTGTACAACATTCCAGACGGTAAGACCGTCTCCAGATATGGTACCAAGAAATAATCGACTCTATAGTGTGTATGCAAAATATATGTCCGTTCGAATCTACACTTGAAGAGACGAACCTAAAGACGTCATATAGGTCATGAATTCTTAGCGTAGCAAGTAATACATGCCAATATTTCTTATTACCTTATGACGCATTATGGGATGCTCTATGACCATCCGTCCATGCAAGTATCCCTCGTTATTACTAGACTTGCATAATCCACTAGTAGGCCTAAAAAAAAACATAATGAAGGATGCGAGGTTCGAACTCGCGCGGACAATCGTCCAGCAGATCTTAAGTCTGCCGCCTTAGACCACTCGGCCAACCCTCCAATTATGCGGATTAATTTATTGACCTCCACTATGCCATCATCTTGTTATTGATTGCTGCGAATAACGAGAATTGAGGCTATTATCGGACGCACTATTTAATGATGCCGAACATAGTGTCAAGTAGCAATTGGACTATATCTACTGCCATTGATCAAGAAGAAGCGATTACATAATATAATACATTTGCTAGATGTTCCCCCCTAACCATTTGGTCCGGTTATACTCTGCAACATATGTTCAAACTACTAATAAACTACTAATAAAATTTGAGAGATCTCATTCACTGGCATGCTTGTCGAGTCATGGTAATGATGGTTATGCCACAGTTCTTGATAACATTGCTTGCGTCTATGTGCTACAAATCATAGCAAAACCAAGGCATTATGGGTGGAAATTTTCAACGATTATGTAATTTCACCTTAATACGTCAGTGTGCCATACAATACGATACAGTATCACGCTTTGCAGCATTAATATAGCAATTGCTAGATAGTCGGACATTTATTTTGCTCTTTCCATAACTATATAAATAGTAGGAAATCATTGAAAGTCAATTGGAAAGAATAATATCTAAATAGAAATAATTAAGATCAAAATTCAAATTTAATAATGCCACAACCACATAAGATATTTTACAAGGGTAGCGAATCCGATTTCGTGATTTTCATCGAAGACACAGACTTGGTGCAAAAATATCAAAAGGGGGACACCACAATTCCTTTGATCGACATTGTTTCAATTTTCAAAGTCTTCACAAATAGACAAGGGGGTAGTGAAGGTGTGTTAGATGAAGCATCCAAACAAGAATTGAGTCAAGAATTCGGTAAAGCAGATATCGATGAAGTGATCAAGAAAATATTGAACGAAGGTACTGATAAGCATAGCTCCAACATGGGTAGAAATGCCAGTTCGCTTAATGATTCTATTGGCTCAGGTGCTGCGAATAACTAATGAGCTTGTGCGTGGAAAGGTTCTCGCAATCGGGCGATTGTCATTTGCATTAACGGATTGCATGTAAATATGTTTATGTATCGCTCAAAATGTTGAGTTTCTAACTCAATACACAAATTTATAAGAAATCATTCCGTAGCTAGCTTCATCGAATTTGAACGCGAGATCAGAAAGAGACCTAGTACCGCGGTTTTGAATTTATATGATTTGGAATTAATTCGCTTTATATCTGTGTTTGTAACTTCGGTAGTTATCATTTTATCGTTATCTAGAAGACTCAATTCGCTTTTATTTCTTGGTCTGAACTGTTCCGACTTCGTTCGTTCTGGTTTGAGGACCGGTGGTTCGCCTTGATCGTCTTGCGAATGGCTTCTAATAGAATTGATCCCCTCACTGAAACTGTTTGAAGTCCTCAAGCCTCTGAACGATCCCATTCCCATCTTAAGCTGTGACCAACTTGAACTTTTCTTGATTGCGGGTTTGTACATGTTTTCGAGCTTAATATGGAACATTAACGGTAATCCTTTACTCCATATTAGCATAAGATTTATTTCAGCATTAATTCGTTCTGTCTTGGTAACGATTACCGATATATTCCTTATGTTTGCCGGAGGATAGGCCATTAGGGAATTGCAATTTACCGGTGCAATTGAATTATCATCTATATTATTTTTGTAATTGAAGAAGTTAATCATAATTTTAGCAAATATTGGATCTTTAAAATAGCAAGAGTCCTTGAAACTTCTATATATTGAAGCATTTAGAGGAGAAATGTCATAAGGGCATATGGTTTCTGGATATGAAATCAAGAGCTTGTGAATTTTGGAATGTGAATAATCTAAAGCATATGGACCATTCACGAAATTGATGAGCGTATCCAAGTAGTCCAGCCATATTAGATACTCTTTCTTTGTAACATTTATTATCAAAATTTCATATTGGCAGAACTTATCTTCAAATATAAGCTTCATTGAGTATGGAAAACTGGTGTAAAGACCACCTTCTTTCTCTGTAGGATCTTTAGATAGGTTGCAGATCGATAATGGTACAATAAATTTAATATCGTATTTTTTCACTCTTCTATACGAGATTTCACTCAAGATTAAGTGACTCTTATATAAAAAGGCCCCCATTGTGCATGATTTTTCAACATCCTTTTCTAACCATGCTACTATTAGAGATCCAACCATTAAACATTTGCCAAAAAACTGCAGGGATAATTGAACACCCATTGATACATTTTCAAAATTCAATAATCGGTTTATTGTTAAACTAACATCGTAATCTTTGGAAATCTTTGCATTGCTATTGAGTTTATTCAATTTGGATTTAATTAATTCATAGTGGTGATATATAATATCGTAATTCTCGCAATCTTCGTAGGAGTGGGTATATTTCAACAAAGATTCCACAATTAGCCTATATTTTGCAACTCTGGATATAGGCTTTTGTATCAAAGACATGAAAGATAAATCCATTCTTTTAGAAATGGGTTGTGTGGCTTCAAGATAATTCTCCCATCCTTTTACACAAGCTGCATTTGAAATCTTCCTGTTATTTAAATTTATGTAGTCAAAATCTCTTACCAAGTTTAATACGTCTTCATAAATGTTGCAATATTCCCCATAAACATGGACATCAATGCCAAACTCGCAAACTACCTTCGTGAATTGTGCAGCTATATAATTTATGGGCTCTTCTTCTGTCAGGTTTCTGGGTTGTTGGTATAAAGACCGCAACTGAATCATCATATTAGTGTGGTTTTCTATTAGTTTAGCTAAATTTTCCTTAATCAAAAGCAAAGGAATTCCACATCCTTCAATTTTATCGTTTACTAGAAAATCAAAATAGTAGTTTAGTAGCATTGTCATTGAAACAACGTAATTCTCCTCGCTATCAAGTAGCTCTTCTAACACCCTTTGCAACTTATACTTTTGCATCTTTTTGGGTTTGTCTACTGGCGAGAAAGATGTAATTGGCAACGGAGAAACAAAATCAGATGTAGTTAGCGCAAATTCACTATCTTGGGGGGATAAAGGTCCCAATTCATTGCTCTTTATGTTAACTATATTGTTCTGCTCCATTTCTTGAAAATTATCTGTATATTTAGCCTGATTATCTCGGTAGACATATCTTTCAACTATCCCCTCTTCTAACTTAACTAGGACTTCATCGTTCAACTGTATTTGATTTTCCAACTTCACCTTTTGTTGATCAACTGATTTAGTTTTACATTTTATCCTGTGAGTTGGTTCCATTTCCATTGGTGTCATTTTGTGAAATATAGCATTATTTGCAATGTTTCTAGAATATTCAGGATAAGTGTTACTTTTAGTATTTGGAGAATCATCCTGCTCCGAACCCAAAGAATGAAACAGTCTCAGTTTATTATTTTTGATCATATTACCAGCTTTTAGTGCATCTGTATTAAGAACCGGCTCTGAACTTGTTTGAGGCTGATAGTAGAACGACTTTGAATTTTCCGATCTTGTCTTGCGCTTTGTATGAAATTCTGCAGCCAGACAGAATGTCTCAACAGAGGAATTACTCCTATTTGAGTATATTCTATTCATTTGGAGAGTATGACTTAGTAACTTGAGTGTAGATGGAAGAAGATGGATTGGAAGTACTGAAGCTTTTTTGCATCCACAAAAGATGGTGATATGCTATGTGCAGTATGGTATTTAAACTACAATTCTTACAAATTTCACGGCAAATATGTTAGTAGAGTGTTTTTCAACGATATTGATTTCAAGATGAGTTCAAGAGCTTTGAGGAGACTTGAGAGACAAAGGAACGAGGACATTGCGAATGCTGCTTCTGAATCACAAGACAACGCCGAAAACAAAGAAGAAGAAGAAGAAGAAAAAGAAGAAGAGCTTGAATCACACCAGCAGAAGTCATCGTTCAATGCATTTGCGCTTCTAAACAGTGATGATGAAAGTGAGACTGATAATGAGAGTAATAATGAAGATGACGATAAGTTGAAGGAAGAAGAAATACCCAAAGTGTCATTACAGTCAAAGAAACTGAAATCCAAAGCAAAGAAGAACAAGAACAAGAAACAGGCAAAGAAGTTAGTCGACAGCGATGAGGAATTAGATCAAATTCTATCGGAAGCCAAAAAGAAGGATGAAGAAAAGGCGAAGAAAACTGAGCCAAAGGTTGCGTTGAGGGAAGCGGATGATGAGACATACGATTTTGAAGAAGAATACGATCAAGTTGTCGACCCAATGCCAAACTACGACTCCAACTTTAAGAGCTTTACGATGAATAGATTGAAGCAATCCTTACCCTTGCTTTCGATCGGTTCTGCAAAGAATTTGGATCCAGATCAAGAATTTCGAAGTTTATTTGGTAATTTATCGATAGAAACCATTGATGATGCTAACACCACAACTTCTTTAGCTATCTCGCCCGAGGTCTTACAACAGTTTAAGAAATTAGCTAAGCTTACCAGAGGATGGTCAGGAAGAGATCGTAGAGGAATTCCTGGCACAACAAGAAAGCTATTATTGACAAGAATTCGAGATGATTGGTTACCAACTACTCAGAAACCAATGACAATGGAAGAATTAAAATTTGACGATATTATAAATTATTTGGACTACAAAGAAGACACAGCAGACTTTGAAGATTTGGAAGTAAAATTAAAGAAAGAAATGTCCTTAGGTGTTAAATATTTCAGATTTAACAAAATAAATACGGTTCAAGAAAGAGTAGCAAATTCAAGATTTTACGCTTCTGTTGTGATGACTCCTGATCCTGAGTCATTAATGACTTTGTTACAACAATATCCTTACCATGCAGAAACATTATTGCAAGTTGCAATGGTGTTATTGAGGCAAGGTAGCGACAAGTCGACTAGTAATGCTTTAATTGAAAAATGTCTTTTCGTTTTTGACAGAAGCTTTACTAAGAATTTCCATGAATTGTTATGTGAAGGTAAGACTGGCTTGATCCGGTTGCCATATGAATCATTCTTAAACAGACAATTTTACTTGTGCATGTTTAGGTATATCATGAATTTGGGAGAACGTTCGACATTCTTTACTGCACTTTCGTATTGTAAATTATTATTATCCTTGTCTCCAACTGAAGATCCATTGGGTGTAAGATACTTTTTAGATTATTATGCAATCATGAGTGAGGAGTTCGAATATTTAATTAAATTTTCCACGGCGCCCTTAACAACAACCTACGAGAAATGGTTGACTCCTGGATTAGCTTTCTCTACAGTGCTTGCATATTTAAACTTGAATGACTTAGAAAAGGCCAAAGACCAATTAAAATTAGCATTTCAACGTTATCCTTATGCAGCATATAAATTGTTGGAGTTAATTGGTTTACCACAGGAGGCTCCTATTAAGGAGAACGAAATTCCTGTCAATGATGAGACTTTGTTAGCGGCCGAGACCTACTTGGTAAGAGCAGGCATTATGTGGAATGATCAATCCAAGAGACAATTTTTGCACGATGAGCTATTGAAATTGTTCCAACAAGAGAAAATCAGTAAAGCATCTAAGGGGTCTCTTACGTCTTCAATTTATGGTCTTTTTTCTGGCTTACAGAAAGCAGAAGCCCCTAACAACGAGATTCCCTTTAACTTGATAAGGTTTGCAATATTATCAGGTGAAAACAAGATTATGGCAAAGGTTCCACAATCAGTATGGACCCGTGAAGATGTCTTTGAATACGACGTATTGCCTCCTCAAAATACAACAGTTAAGTATAACGAATACACAGGTGTTAACACGAAGCAGGACATGATTGTCGATTCGTTGTTGACGTATGTGGATCAAAACGTAATCGGTTCAATCATACAGAATCGAACAGAAGAAGATGATTTTGCTGAAATAATAAGACAATTGCAACATCAAGAGGAAGGTAATGAAGAAGTAGATTAGATATACTTGTTAAGTAGGAATAATACAGTTGAATAGAAATTATAACGCTAAATAATTGCTCAACCTTCAAATCGCGAAGACCAACATATAAACAATCTTTCTGAAAATTCATCACGTAAATGATTTAGTACCAACTCAAAGATGATTGCAATTGACCTTAAATTTCAAGAATGGCAATGGCAATATCAAATATCTACAACTTTCTTCATATTTGGGATCCTACCAACGTTATATTATATACATGCTAAATATATTACTACCAAACCCAACAAGCATAACAAGCTTGAAGCACCTGTTAAACTAGTTATCCCAATTCCGAATGAAGCTAAACCTCATTGGAAAGGGAAGAGGTTATATCATCCGAACCTTTCAATAAGAGTCCCTAATGAACCCAACAAGATCCAAAGTTATTGTCCAGCAACTAGTCAATATTTGGGAACGTTCAGCGCAACATCGAAAGATGAGATGAACCAACAAATTCTTAAAGCAAAAAAAGCACAAAAGAATTGGGCTAAATCATCATTCACATTGAGGAGACAACTTTTAAGAACACTCAGTAGGTTTATCTTAGATCATCAGGAAGATATTGCACGTATAGCGTGTCGTGATAGTGGTAAGACCAAGTTGGACGCGCTGATGGGTGAAATAATGGTCACTTTGGAGAAATTGAATTGGATTATTGCTAACGGGGAGAAAGCCTTAAGACCTTCTCAAAGACCTGGTCCTTCTAATTTATTGATTGGGATGATGAAAAATGGGGAAGTAAGATATGAACCATTAGGTGTTGTAGCGGCCTTGGTTTCCTGGAATTATCCATTTCACAATTTGATGGGACCAGTTATTGCCTCATTATTTACAGGTAATTCCATTATTGTAAAGTGCTCGGAACAAGTCATATGGTCATCCACATGGTTTGTTGATTTAGTAAGAACCGTTTTGAAACTGTTGAATATAGACGAAAATTTGGTTCAGTTATGTTGCTGTTTTCCTGAAGATGCCGATCATTTCACATCCCATCCTGGATTGTCTCATATCACTTTTATTGGTTCAAAGCCAGTAGCTCATAAAGTTGTTGAATCTGCAGCAAAAGAATTAACGCCTTGTGTTGTTGAATTAGGTGGAAAAGATTCATTAATTGTATTAGATGATGTTGTTGATTTAAAAGCCTTGTCGTCTGTTATCATGAGAGGTACTTTTCAAAGTGCTGGTCAGAATTGTATAGGAATTGAAAGAGTCATATGTTTACCAAAGGCGTATGAATCATTAGTCATGATATTATCTGAGAGAGTGAAGACTATGCGCCTTGGTTCTGATATTGATCAGCTAGATGAAATAGATATGGGTGCAATGATATCGGATAACAGATTCGAATGTTTTGAAAAATTAATTTCTGACGCAATCAGTAAAGGTGCCCGATTAATTTATGGTGGTAAGCCTTACCAACATCCAAATTACCCACAAGGACATTATTTTGAGCCTACTTTACTAGTTGATGTTGATAGAACTATGGATATTTTTCATGAAGAAGTCTTTGGTCCAGTTTTGACAATGATAAAGGCTAATGATATTGAAGATGCTATTGAAATGTCGAATGCAACAGAATATGGCTTAGGAAACTCAATTTTTGGTAAAAGTTTCCAACAATGCAATGAATTGGCTAATAGATTGGAAAGTGGAAATGTAGCAATTAATGATTTTGCTACGTACTACGTAGCTCAGTTACCGTTTGGAGGAATCAAGAAATCAGGCTACGGTAAATTTGGCGGCGAGGAAGGTTTAACGGGATTATGTGTTGCTAAGTCAATCGTCATGGACAAGCCCTTATTACGAATGTTCGGCATAGCTACCAGTATCCCACCTGAAATCGACTATCCTATACCTGACGATAAGAAAGCATGGGGATTTGTGAGTGCATTAAACTCAGCTGGTTACGATAATAGATCTTGGGAAATAGTTAAAGCGTTCAAAAAACTCGCTAAGGGAGGCGCTTGATACTTCTAGCTAATTCTGTTTATTGTAGTAATAAAACATTGTATATATAAAGTTAAGTAAATAGAAGTAAAATGGCAATTTAATCTTCAACATCGTTCTTTGATCGAAACTTCAGACGTATGCGGACATACATATATGGCACGCTTAGATGCCAATCCGTAATGCATTCATTTAGAGGCGTTAACGTGTATTTCAGGGGTTGGCTTGATGGTAGCATCAATCAACAATTTAATAACTGAATCCTTCTTTTCTTTAAATTTGTCCTTAATTGAAGCCAACTCTTTCTCAACTTGAGCATCTGCTTCTTTGTCAATTGATTCATTCAAACCAGCATGCTCTTTTTCGTAGCTTTGCAATTCGCTTTCCTTCTGTTTCTTGTATTCTTCAATTTCACCTTGTGCGTCGGATTTTGCCGATTTTAAACGATTCGTTCTATATTTTCTGGCCTCATTGACAATTTCAGCTGCGTCCTTTTCAGTTTTTAATAATGCTTGAATACCAGATGACATGTTTATTGCTATTCTATAATACAATTGTTAATTTATCTTTCAGAACGTTATCCTTAAGCTTTAATATATTAGCGAAGGATTGAGGGTTCGAAATTCGATCAGGACACGACTTTATACAATTTCGACTTCAGACTTTTTTTGCAATTATGACTACAGTAAAAGTAGAAATTAAATATAAATTAATGAATTAGATATAATAGTATATACAATTGATGGATGGATGATTAATCCCAATAATAACCGTTAGCAATAAACCGCAACATGTACTCATCAACATGGTTAACCCCGTCTTCATAATCCACATCTTCCAAGTCATTGTTAGATTTCGAACCAGCTTGGACAGTTGGATCGACAACACTAGGACCAGGAGTCTGGGAAGGAGTACCACCAGTTGTAGCAGACCTAGATTCTTCATTAAAGTCGTCATCGTCGATCGCAACTTCTTTCATTGCTTCATTGGCAGCTGTTCTGTCATCTTCATCTTCAGCTTGTGCCAATACGTTTTCAACATTACCACCGATGGCATCAAGAGGCTTATCAGGAATACTTCCAGCAACGCTTGAATCGTTAACAAGATCCTTAACTGAAAACTTTCCAAAATAATCGGTGGTAAATTCACCTTCTTGGATAACAACATTGTCTAGTTGTCTCTTTTGGTTGGCTTTTCTTAAAATATTTGATTCAATAGTATACTCTGAAACAAACCGATAAATATGCACGTCTCTACTCTGACCGATTCTATGACAACGATCTTGACATTGTTTATCCATAGCCGGATTCCAATCTGAATCATAAAAGATAACTGTGTCTGCACCAGTTAAGTTGATACCTAAACCACCCGATCTAGTGGATAAAATAAAGACGGGTATTTTAGAATCCCTGTTAAACTTTTCAGTCAATAACTGACGGTCTTCAATTTTGGTAGCCCCATCAAGTCTCATGTACCTATATCCATGAATGTTTAAAAATTGTTCTAGAATATCCAAGACTTTTGTCATTTGGGTGAAAATTAATGCTCTGTGACCATTTGCTGTTAAATCCTGTAATAATGTTGCTAATTTCTGTAACTTACCACAATCGAACTGCAATAATGACTTATCTGGAAAGGCAATTGATAATTTTACCTGTGATTTGTGGAATGGGTTGTCAATTCTATTACAAGCAACATCATTCATGATTTTTCGTTGCGTGGATAGAGGAATAAGCTGATCTTTCATGTCTAATGTTACCACACTAGGTGTAAGTACTGAATATTTTTCAATAACGTCGTCCATGGCTGCAATCCTTCTTGGAATTGATAGTATCATGTCATTATAAGTATCTGTAACTGGATTTTTGGATTGTGTAGCAGAACTAAGAAATTTAATAACAGACTCGCCAAGGAGAGGAATTCTATCACACCTCAAGTCATTCAAATAGGAAGCATGCTCTAACTTGTCCCTGACTTCTCTTTGCTCGCTCGCTTTCACAAATTTATAATACTCTAAGAAATTATCTAAGTTGGGCTTTTTGTACTCAGCAGATGATTCAATTAATTGGTTTAGTTGACCAGCTTGATCCTTTAATCCTTTAGAAGACTTGAGCTTTGCAATTGATTGAGAAGTGAAGTAATTTGAATTATCAATGTTCGTAATGTCCAAGTTCAAGGTTTCCAAAGATACCTTCTGTTTGAAACTATCATCATTTAAATATTTCCTAACAATAGCATCGCTCGAGCGAAACGAATCAGCAACACATCTAGGCATTGAAAACGACGTGACAATTGGTCTTACTTCGAATAAATCCGGATGATTACAAACTTTCCTCAATTGCATTAGACAGTTAATAATTGACAAGAAATTTCCAGACGCTAATGTTTCTTTAGTTTGAGCTCTAGACATGAAATCATCATATAAATATCTTTGCCTCTTTGATAATCGACAGTAGATTATGTGTTCATACTTTCCAGGCATTTGGGTTTCAACATCCTTTTTCAAACGACGTAATAAGTAAGGTCTCAACACTTGATGCAATCTTGAAACTGTGTTCCTAGTTTCTTCATCCATTTTTTTGGTTGTATTTTCATTTTCATCAATTATATCATTGTTTGTACCTTCAGTTGTTTGTTCTAATATCTTATCAACGGGTCTTCCAAACCATGATTGGAAGTCCTCAAGATTTGCAAATCCAGCAGGCATTGCTTGATTCACCTTTGAAGAGGGCATTAGGAAATATAACAAAGACCATAATTCCATAAGGTTATTTTGTAAAGGAGTACCTGTCAATAGTAATCTATTTTCAGTATTAAAGTTCAACAAAGCCCTCCACCGTGCTGACCTAAAATTCTTAATGTTATGTGCCTCATCTAAAATCATATATCTCCATCTCCGTCTTTTAAATGATTGGTGATCATGGACAACTAATTGATATGAAGTAATGCAAACGTGGAAAGCGTCTGGTTTATTCCAACCTTTCCTCTTCTGAGCTCTTTGTTGGGGGGATCCGTAGTATGTTAGCACTTTGAATCCAGGAGCAAACTTCTTGAATTCCATTTCCCAATTAAGCATAACTGAAGTAGGGACAACAATTAAGTGGGGTCCCCAAATATGATGCTCAGAAGCTAAATATGCTAACAAAGATATCGTTTGAATAGTTTTACCTAGACCCATCTCATCTGCTAGAATACCATTGGTGCCATTGTTGTATAGACTAGCTAACCAATTTAAACCCTGTTTCTGATATGGCCTTAATGTTCCTCTTAATAAGGGAGGAAGCGGTACATCCCTAACTTTCGAGCCGTTAATTTCTTCTTCAACAATTTCTTGTTCACTTTCCTTTTCATCAAGATGATGTGCTTCAGAAGATTTGGGAGTTTTAGGTTCATCTTCTTCATCTGTTGTAGACATATTTTCATCATCAGATGCTTCATCATCTTGTTCATCTGCAGTGACATCTTCGCTCGATTCGTTGCCATCCATGGAACCATTTCCAAGCAAAGCAGCTAAGCCAGTAGCTGCTGGTTTAGACTCAACTTTTGAATCGGAGTTATCGATATCACTTTCAACTTCGCTTTCGCTAGACTCATCGTCTAAATCATCATCAGAGGAGGATTCAGATTCTATTTCATCAGCATCTTTTGAGAACTTCTCGATTAATGCCTTTTGTTCATCAGTGTATTCCAAGTCACTTACAGGATTAGGACTTGCGGTGGCAGTCTGGCCATAGAGAGCTGCTAACCCTTGTTTCACATCGATACTTTCATCATCCGAATCCGAATTATCATCGGAAGAAGAAACATGGTCAGAGGAGGCATTCGTTGATTGTTCAATGTCCGCATATTTTGCACGCAATTCATCGATATTTAACTTCATATCATTCTCGTTAGTGTCCGCTGAATCCTTTGGCTGAGTATCTTCCTCAGAAGTGTCAGAGTTTGCATCCGAGCTTAAATGATGGTCGGAATCAGAGTCATTGCTTCCAGAATCAGATTCATTTTCACTTACATCTTTAGATGACTTATTGAACTGCGCTTCTAATAATTGCGTAGAATGCTCTAGCATTTGACTCAAATGTTCTCTTCCCTTGATTTTTTTTAATTCTTCTTCTTTTTGCAATTGTAAAAAACGGTATACTTTACTAGCTTGTACCCATCTTTTCTTAACGGCCTGCACAGCAATTCTACTAATCCTTTTCAAATTTTGTTCCTTTTCTCTAGCCAATCTTTCTTTCTCACCCTTCTTTTTCTTGAAATGTTGTTCCACCATTTGGGCAATTTTTCTTGTTCGTAATTGATGCTGCCTACGCATTTGCTGATGTATCCTTGAAAATGCCATGCCGTGCGATAAAAAATAATCGTAATGTGAAGAGTGAATAGATGTTCCTTGCGTTTTAGGTACAATTGCACTGTGCATTCGAAAAGGATCAACCGCTTGTTTAGTATTCGAACTATGAGGGAGAACAGTTTTTCTTCTTTCAATCTTATCACCATTCAATTCTAACCGTTTTTCGACAGATATCTTTTCATGCAACTTTTTGAGAAAATGTACTTGCTGGCTCATTATCCGCTCATATTCTTCGGGTGTATTATTGTAATCACCAGTATTTGTTTCATCAACTATTGCAGATTTGTAACTATTTTGAAGGAAATCTTGTATTTTCTTTTGAATGCTTGGATCAGCAGATGTTTTAGAGGAGGTCGAAATTAACTGTATGGGTTGCGGATGATAATCAATGATTTCGCTATTTCTTTCATTATGCGATGTCTCTGTTGGATTAGGATCAGGCACCCAAGACGGTATATGTGAAGGATGCGTCACTATAGGAGGCGGTATAGAGTATTTAACTGCCCTGATCTTATACTTCGTTCCTTCGTCAAGATCGCTTTCGTCATCTTGATCCTCTGATTTCACCTCAATATCATTTTTTCCTTCCTGCTTGATTTGCTTGATTTGACTCTTCTTACTCCTTCCTCTTAATATGTCCTTGTTCAGCGTAGATTTTATTTTTTGCTTATTTGACTTCATCTTTATACTCTCGAGTAATCCAATCTCGAGGTCTCTACTTCTTTGTAATACCTTATCCTTAAACGGGTACTTTTCAAGAATTTTCTGTTCTCGTTCATTCATAACTTTCTTTTGTAATCTTAAGGGAATATTACTCAAATCTTGTTCATCAGACTCTTGTGACCAAGACAACTGATATCGAGGATCCTTGACAAAAAACTCAAAAATTTCCGGAACATGGGATGCTGATACACGGGAAAAGTCTGAAGGGTTCCAGTATACCATTGTTTTGTATTCCTTTAATTGGAATAATTCGTTGACTGATAAATTAAAGTCAGTTATTGTTTCTGCCAACTTTTCTTGAGATGGACTCAAGCTATTATCAAGTTTTCTTTTCTTAGAGTCTATTTCAGGCTTTGCATTCCCATTAACACTTTGATTAGAACCTTTCAATTTTCTTTTGCCTGACATTTCATTAATTTTCTTCAGTTCTTGTGCTTCAATCTTCGTGGATGAAGGAACTGAAGAATTCTTTCGACGACCGCCGCCTCGTGCCATATTTCTTCGAGACGAAAAGATTGCTGGTGCTTGTGGTTGGAAGCTAATATAACTACGCCTTCAATCTACGAAAGATATATGTGAAAGATTTATAATATTTCGTCTTCGGTATTTTGGTTTAACAATTAGAAGGCCAAAATAGTCAGAATAGTATCACGTGATCGTGATCTAAGTATATAGCTTCCAGTAGAACTTGGGAACGCCATCTACAAGAGTAAAGTAAGTAATAATGTTAGATTCAATGTATCAAATATATAGTAATCATTACGGATAAGATTATTAGAGGAAAAAAAGACGAATTATGCGGTGGCTAATGTAATTAAAAAGCCAGGGACATTCGTGTGTACGAATGTGATGGAAACTCGGGACGTACAATCGAGAAATATCTCTTACCATGTACGGGATGTAGGTGAAAGTGAGAGCCCAGACATCAAGCTCCTATGTTGAGAGAGCAGTATTCCAGAGAATACAATTAAGCCTTAATAAAATCAGCGTTTTCTTGTTCGTAAGCAGTCTGGTTATCTTTGATGTCATCATTTTTAGCTAAAAAGCCCAATTCTTGTTCAGCAGAAGTGTCTGGCTTAACTCTGTAGAAGAAGTCGTCCTCTTCACTACCGGAGCCTAATTCTTTGGCCAACCCACCGAACGGGAAGGATCTTGGCATAGCTGGTTTGGCAGGGTTCAACTCAAAGTACCATATAGCAACCCCGAATCCAATGACAATCGAAAAGAAGATCCCGTTGTGTTTAAGAGCAGTCTTATCTGAAACGAATTGGAAGTAATCGGGGGACCACATATCATGCAAATCGTCATCAATATGCAATGGGTCGTTAATGTTTCTTCTGTTCTGAGGATCATCGTACTTGGCATATGGGTCTTTGTCTTGCGCTAAGATAGGCTTGACGTTTTCGTAATCTCCTATTTCTGGATGGTTAGGGTCGGTCAACTTGATTACTCTGCCAGTAGTGTGGTCAGTGATTGAAGTTTTGGTAGTCAAGCATCTGATACTTCTGCGAGGCATGTACCTGGCAGCATTCAATCCGATTCTGGAGATCATATTCGTGATCTTGTTGCCGTATATAGATTAAAGTCGTTGTATATAATCTACCTATATAACAGTTCTTCTGTTATTGAACCAATGAAAAGAACGAGAAAAAACGAAAAATCACCAATTGCTTACATAATCACTTACGCTATGAAGTATTTATTGACATCTCTGTACCGTTAACAGGCTCCTGGAGCTACAGAAGTAGAGCATAAAGTGTATCTATGATATATTGAAAGTGCTATGAATGATACGCATTATACATGTAGTTATAGGCGGGTTCTCGCCGCCGTAAAAAAAGTTCTGGTGCCAAATTGCCAGTAATAAAGCACAGGTGTAGTACCCACGGCCCACGAACCCACCTCACTATTAGTGATGAAGCCAAGCGTGCAATGTCGTCTAGTTCTTGGATTCTTGTGCTTCCCCAAACTTGAGGTCCTTCATGGGGGATTTTTCACCGTCTGCAAATCCACGCAATCCCTCGTACCCACTGAGTCCTTCGCCAGCGTACTTAGTCACATATCCCACAAGCAAGTACACTGGGATAAAAGCAAGGAGGACAGAGCTGTTGCGCATCGTCCAGTATGTATGCACCGGTGGTGGGTTTATATTGAAGTTGTATTTGTTATTGAACGATGACTTGACACTAGCACTGCTAGTGGATGCTTGCGATTGGAATCTCTTGTGCATCACAGACACGTTGTTTCTCATGGATCTCGAGAACATTTTCAGTGTGTTATTTATGGAACAGAATACCTTTAATATACCCTTTTGTTGGATGATCTACTATTCTTACTACTGTAGTACCAATGAGAATTGAAATTTATGAGCTAGTGTAATATTCGGTAACCACACTATTATTTGAATATACCGATATCAAAACTTGAATTACACACGACACGAATACCATTTTTTTGGCAGCCAAGTTGTTTAGCGACCAGGAATAGCGGTTAATAATTGTAAGAATTTAGGGAATTAAAGAGATAAATAAAGGTAATGGCAGAATTAGAGGATATTGTAGGTACACTTGAGGTGATGAAGGTAGAACAGGCTGTTGAAGAGTCGTTTTTTAGAGATAATCCGAGTATGAAGGTCGAGAGGGATATGTGCAGCTGTTCAGGTGGTGAAATGGATAGAAATTCAATAAGCATAACCGTTAAGGCTACAGTTGGTACTAAGGAGACACGGAGTCAAGTGGAGGCCATTACAGAGGCTGGGTCGGGGTATGGATGCACTTGTGGTGAAGAAATCAGATATATAGTGCCCATAGGGACGGGAGAGCTAATCACGGGCGGTAGGGCCACGGAATCATGTAAGATTATTATCAGACATCCGACAATTTCACTGGTCCATTTTATGGTATGGTCGGTGAAATTCGATGCTGATAGCGTGCCACTCGTGTATTTGCGGGATATGTCTCTTAATGGGATTTTGCTTAACGGACAGAAGATAGGACGTGACCAAACGGTGCTTCTCGCCGATGAAGACATAATCCATGTCAGATGTGCAGTTACATTCTGCTACCGGTCACTTTATAGAGACGATCTGTTCCACCATCAGCCTTCACCTATTAGCACTATTGAAGACTGGGAGATCTCTAAGCGGCTTCTCGGGTCCGGATCCTTTGGGTCGGTATACGTAGCGGAGAAGAAGAAAGACAAAAAGAAGTATGCTGTCAAGGTTATAAAGAGCTTGAATAACTCCAAACAGGATACACTGTACCAGGTAAGATTTAAAAACGAAGCCCAAATATTACTGCAAATAGACCACGTATGTTAACTCCATCACATAATTATCACAACATATACTAATTCCGATAGCCAAATATTATTAAGGTGCATGAAACGTTTCTTCTAGATGAGCACATTTACATTTTCGAAGATTTAATTTGTGGCGGTGATTTGTTTTCATATTTGATACAGGGAAATTCCCTTAAATCACTACCGGAAAATGAAGTCATACTTATTGTCTACCAGCTACTAAAGGCAATAGACTATTTGCATAATAGTCTCGGTGTGATACACAGAGATTTGAAATTGGATAATGTCTTGCTAAAGGCACCAGTTCCTTGTACTAAAATCATTCTCTGCGACTTCGGCATAGCCAAATCCTTGAAATTTTTGAGCGAACGGACAAAGACAGTCGTCGGGACAGTGGAATATAGTGCTCCCGAAATATTTGCAACTAATGGGAAAGAAAATGGAGCTAATTGTATTCAAACGCCGTTAAATAATGGGCCTGGGAACACCGGGTACGATTATAAATGTGATACATGGTCCTTGGGTATAATGATTCACATAATGTTATCTGGAATATCCCCTTTTTATAATAACGGTCATGAAGTAGACATGGTCAAGTGTGCGAAAGTAGGTAAACTAAATTTTGAAAGACCTCAGTGGAACGGAATAAGCAGTGCTGCAATAAGCTTTGTAAAAGATTTAATCCAAACCAATCCAAATAGACGACTAAGCATACGAGAATGCTTTCAACACGAATGGATTTCTAGACATCAGGTTCAATTAGAACAGATATATGAGACGAAAATTGTTAATCAATAGGTTTTGCACTAATCATATCCTGCACATACAAAAATCTGATGCTTTTAAAAATGAAATCTATTAGATAGTCTAGTATTCAACTATCTTTAATACTCAAGTATGTCCTATAACAATACAGGGGGCAGTGGAGGCTATCGATCACGAAATACAGGATCAGCGAATCAATCTGATCGAAATTACCGTCAATATGACAATTCTAGTAGTGGCAGATACAATAGTGGCGGTTATGGTAATTATAGTAAATACAATAATCAATACCAATCACAGGTACCACTGAGGAAACCTTTTAATAGGAACAACTATCAAAGTAACTATCAGCAAAGAAATAACTACCAGAGTGCTTACGATCAACCAAACCAACAGTCACAGTTTTCTGATCAGAACCAGCTATGGATGGGTGACTTGGATCCATCGTGGGACGAAGATGCAATAAAAAAAATATGGTCTGCATTTGGTGAAACGCCCATTTCCGTGAAGATAATTAGGGATAAGTTTGTTCCAGATGGTATGAATTCAAAGACTAACGCCGGCTATTGTTTCGTGACATTTGCAAGCCAAAAGGCCGTTTCTACTGCTGTATTGAAGAATGGCTTGCAAATTCCGGGATCTACAAGAATTTTCAAATTAAATTGGGCGAGTGGTTCTGGCTCAACTGCATCGACAGAAAGTAATACAACAGGTTTCAAACCTCAAGGGAAACCCCATAATGATTATTCAATATTTGTTGGAGATATAGCATCTGAGGTTACTGAGCCTATGATTTTCGAATGCTTTAACAAGGCTTACCCCAATCAAGTGAAGCAGGTTAAGATAATGATGGATCCAGTAACAAAATTATCTAAAGGATTTGGGTTTGTTCGATTTACAACTGGTTTTGCACAGCAAAAAGCGATAAATGAAATGAATGGTACTATTGTTGGAAGTAGACCAATAAGGGTTGGAATGGCAGCTGGAAGTAGTGCCAGTAGTGCTCCTCTGGAATCATTTGTCAAAAATGAAAGTCCAGCAGCATCACTGGTTCATATTGTTCAACAACAACCACCTTTGAATGCAAACACAGACCCAAATAATACAACTATAATAGTCAAGGGCTTATCTTCAAAATTCAGTGAAGATGAGTTGTGTACTCATTTTATCGCGTTTGGTGATATAGTGTATTGCAAATTAGGTTCGGATTTGGATTCTGGAGTTATTAAATACCTTCTCAGGTCTGCCGCCGAAACGGCTCTTTTACTTATGCATGGAACTATATCTAATGATTGCCGATTGAAAGTCGGTTGGGGAAAGAGCGATGACGCAGAACTGACGACAATCAATTTCATACCTAATCATTCAAAAACATATACCAAGGCACCAGCAACCCCCATTTCGTATGGTTCATTTGCAGATCATAATGTCAGATTAGACAAATTATCTAAAGAGCAAGTTGATCAAATGGCATCTAATGTGGTAGAGGAAAGTGAGCCTATTAGTATTGAAAGGATTAATGAAATCTATGTCAATTCAAAATTACATAGAGAGGAATTACTTGATTCCGCAGTATTCTAGATTTGCATTATATATACATAATCAATATAGTATTATTGATCTTTATGATTTTCTTCGTAAACACCGGGACAATTAGTTTCTAAATCATTTTGGTCGGTGAATGAGCATCCACAGTAGTAACAGTAGTTATGGGTATTTCTCAAATACGTGAGAAGCTTCTCTAATTTAGTGTCTGTCTCTAAAGCCAAGTAATTTTCGTATTCATTAGTTTTGGGCTCATCTTTTATCAGGTCATTCAGTTCATTTGCATCAGCTAATGAAGAGGTTTTCTTTTCCCTTAATTCATCACTTTGATTATCTATCCTTACAATCTTCGCATTGGCTGCTTTAGCAGCGCCGGCTTCGATCAATTGTGTAACATAGGGTCTCCATAGTATGTTCACATACTGAATCTGAATATTATCACCTTTTTCATAATACATGTCCATATCTCCGCTCAACTGGAAACAAACCTTCATTAATTGATTAACTACATGCAATGTTTTGCTTTCTGTTTTTGCTTTTTGGATACGATCTCTATACTCCAGTATATCAATAGGGTCATTAGCTATGATTTCAGTTTCACCTACTGGTTTTGATGCTCCTATACCTAGCCTATCAGTTTTTATATTAACTTCTATCGGCTTTGAGATCGAATCATTAGAATCATTAGATGCACCCAATGCTTCCCCAACTTTAAAACCCATCTTTTCCATAATAGAAAGGCCAATTGACTTGTTTGTATGTTGACCTGCAAACAATGATTTATTTAATGCTTCTTTACGTTTTAATTCTTGAACTTGATCATATTTCAAGTTATAAAATTTGGATGGGTCTTCATCTGACTCGTTCAACTCGCTAGAGTCATTATTATGCTTCTCAAGTGGGAATTCCATGTAGTCTATTACTTGATCATTACTTGTTTTAGAGCTAGCTCCATCATTTTTTGCAATTGTAAGTTTTCGTAATGGCTTTTTGCGTTTGAGATTCCGTATTCTTATATCTTCTGCTTCTGATTCCGATTCTGAAGAGCTCCCGAAAACATTGGTAGCCCTCTTAACCATTACTCTAGTAAAATAAGATATATTGATATTGAACTGTTTTTGTGACAGTATGAAAACGAGAGTATTTTGGAATTATCTAATGCTCTACGATAATAAAGAAGTTAGAATATCCAAGAAATGCTTCCACATAAGAAGAATGATCAATCATTCCTATCTGTTCCAGTGTCTAGAGTTGGTTCATCGCAAAGGCTAAACCAATTGTCATCACAAGGACTAGCTGTGACTCCTAATTCATATAATTCAATCCCTTCAACTCCTAATGCATATGTATCATCATCATTAAACCCCACTAAGAATACGCGAGGAGGTCCTGGCACATCGAGCCAACTACTTACTAATGAAGATTTGAACATATTTGAAAAATTACCTATAGTTGAGAAGATAAAAGATTTTGAGCAGAATTTGACAAATCTCTCGTCCAAAATTTCATCGTTTGACGAAAGGGAACTAACACAATCTATTAGCACATTAATAAACGTGAACGATATAATAAGTTCTGAAATTGGAAAATTAGAGAGACATCAAAGCCTTGGAAGGGATATTGAAACTCTTGAAGACGAGAGAGCTGCATTGGATAATATATCAAAGCATGCCTTAAAAGAATTAATATCATACCGTAATGAACTTAAGAAACTTCCACGTTTACCTTCAAGTAAGACAAAGTCTTCAATACTAAAGGACTCTTATGATAATGAAGTAGATGTAAATGAAGTTTTAAAATACGCAATGAAGCTTTCAAAATTTACGAAAGCACCTCCTACTGTTGCAAATGTACCATTCCAAATACATCCAAACAACTACGTGTGGCCCGCTGAGGATGCGTTAAGGCGAGGTATGCTCGCTTTGAGCTCAATAAGGGTCGACGATGTTATAAAATCAGAACTAGGTGATGATACATTACTGGCAAAGAATGAAAACGAAGTGGAAAATGAGGAAATTGATGAAGAAGTGGATCAAGAAAAGTCTACGAAGGCTTCTCCGCACGCAAATTATACGGTACCATTAGGAGATAAAGAAGTGAAGAAGCAAGAAGACCAAGACCATCATCTTGATTTGGACTTGTTTGATCCCGATGAAGAAGATCTTTCAGATTAATGTTCATAATGTATTTATATAAATAGCTATATAGGTAATGCCTATTTTCAAGGATTAATTTATCAGTTTTGAGTGGTTGCCAAACATCTCACTAGGGTGCTTAAAAGTATTGGTGGCTTTTTCACCTCCTAATAAACAGTCCAATTCCAATTGATTAGAATATAATTCTCCAGACTTTAAATGTTCCTGTACCAAATCTGCCAAACCTTCAATGAATTCTTCATTTCCATTCATTGATTCTGCTCTTAAAACTTTTTCTGGATTTGTGCATTCCTCTTTCAATTCAATATCTAACTCGTGTAAGGTTTCAATATGATCAGATGTAAAGGCAACTGGTACTAAGACTATTCCTTTGATATCTTCATTTTTTTCCAATTTTCCAACTATGCTGGCAGTTTGACCACCCAACCAAGGTTTTGGGCCGACTTTTGATTGCCATACTAAACGATATGGATTCTTAAATTTAAGATTCTCCATAATTGCATATACGGTGGACGCCACTTCAGCCGGATATGAGTCACCACGGTTAACAATTTCCATTGGTAATGAATGGGCTGAAAACAAAATGATAATTTTATCTCTATCTTGTTCTGGGAATGCCTGTAATTTTTCATTAATATGATTCGTAAACGCGTTAATAAAACCCTTATGTTTTGGCCATCTGTCAATGATTGACCAATTGATGGCTCTCTGGGGGTCAAGTTCTAAAGTTTTTCTGTACAATTCATTCACCGAAGAACCGGACGTAGAGTAAGAGAATTGAGGGTATTGCGAGAATGCAACCGCTCTCTTGACACCATCATCCATCATTTGCTTTAACGTATGTTCAGTTAACGGATTTGCATACCGGAAAGCAACGTATGGCTTGTGAGGAGCAGTCTCAGGGTTAGTTCTGTCTAATCTTTCACAAACCTTTTTGCATTGATATTCGGACCAATACCTAATTGGTGAACCACCTCCAATATCATCATAATTCTTTTCGATCGATGGTGTACGACGTTTAGCAATAAATTTAGCTAATGGCTTTTGGAAAATACCTAAAGGTATTAAGTCTCCATCCGAAAATAGTCTTAACAAGAAATCATATGTCTCTTTTGTCTTCGACGGACCACCCATATTCATGAAAACGATACCAGTGGGCGATTTATTGAACCCCTGGGTGGAGTTCTCACGCCTAAAGATACGATTCGAGTTCAAAAACACCTTCGCTGTTGCTCTTCTGAGTATCATGTTGCTAGAGATCATTTTCTCCTCTTTGCTTCTATTCCATTCTTTATCTTTGGGTCGAGCTGAAATTTTATCAATTTTATCACTAAAATCTACACATTAATTACACAAAATAATTATTAGTGACGTAACTAGAATTATTTAATTCATTCGAATATAAAAATATTAATATAAAACTCATTCAGATTTTTTCAAATTTGATGTTTTAGCTAAAACATCCTCCTTTTTAGCGTAAAAAATCTCGTTAATTTCTTCAGTGAAGTTTTTGTAAACTTCTCTTAATTCTTCAAACTCATCATCCTTGATAGTAGACATACGTCCCTTAAATGAAGACCAGACACTACTGAGTTCTTTCATTTCTTCATCAAAATCTTCCTTGGTCACGGCTTCCAATACATCAATTGGGGGTAAGCCTAGAGTAGGGCTCTTTATATCGTGATCCGATTTTCCGATCATTCCAGTTACGGCATTTCTAGCCTTAACAGATTCCTCTTCCGTTAATTTATGTTCAGGAATTTTAGGACTTGTCTTAGTTATGGAGTCGTTATGCGACTTACACCATGCGATAAGCTGTTTGCTGTATGGGCCCTTAAATGCAACCAAGGTTATGATAGTAATAATTGGTATGTAAAAGTAAACAATCAGCCAACAATAAAGTGATTTTCTAAAGTCTAAAATCATGAACGGTTGACAGACGAAACCGAAAGTCAATTGAGTACAAATATAACATACGATATCATATATCTTCTTAGTTTTCTTAGGAGTGACACCATCTTTTTCTAGGAACATAGGACGAATATTACGACGATATATCTTTCCAAGTGTCTGTAAGAAAGCTCCCATAATGAAAGTCAAATAGTATCCTGGTCTGGTTCCATGCCAAAATGCACTTGTCGCGAAAGTGAAAAGTGTGCTTTTGAATCCAGGCTTCTTGCCCTTCTTGGCAATTCTCATGTGAACGTAGTACTTCAACCACTTGTTGGTATTCATGTTCCATGCTTCCAAACACGCTTTCATATTTTGTCCGGTTTCAAAGCTATAAGGATCAATGTTTTGAACACGATTCCATTTAAACGCACCCGTTTCCTGATCATATCCATTGTAGCCAATACCACATTGGATACATGCACCTTCTGCAATTAACCAAATTGTATAGTATTGTAATCTCATTGTGAAGCCTAGGACCCATAAATAGAAAATGTGATATAAAAACCCATGTTCCTTCTGAAACTTACCGCTTAAAACATAGTCTAGACTTACAAATCTTGAAGATACCATCAATAAAAATGCCCAAAAGAATCCTTGTAAAGTTTTAAAAAGAGCCGGTTTCCCACTTCTTGGGATTTTACGCTTTCTGCTTCTCCCGGGCCTCTTGGAGTCAGGGACATCTTCAAACAAAGTACCATGAATAAACCTGTCATAATCAACATAATCAAAAGCAGGGCCAGTTAATAACGAAGCATAGAAGAAAACGTAGCCAATAAATGGGAGAATGTTGGGGTGTTTATAAATGATACGTGACTTGGTATAGCTACTCAAATCGTTTTTAGGTTGTCTCGCATCGTAGATGTTCCAACCAAATGCTGTCAATTTCATTACCATCACCATTTGTGCCCCAGTTATATCCGTCTTTGTAGCATCATAAACTTGGAAGAACTGCCGATGCAAGTGATTGTATGCCAAATGTCCCATTAAAAATAAAAAGTTAATCCATGGCATAGACGAAGTTCTGATGTACCTAGTAATAAAATAGCATCCGATTGAAGATACCAACAACGTCTGCAATCCGGTGTATAAATCTAGTATCCCAAATATGTAGAATGCCGAAACTGATATATTATATACATGTTTCAATGTGTAATTGTTGTCTGGTAGCCTCTTAAAGATAATACTAAAAGGAAATGATAACAATGTACATAACAATATCTTTAATTGGGAATCCCCTAATCCAGTTGAATCCAGTACACGCGTAATGAGTGCTTGGACATGTTGAGATATCATAGCTAAGTTTACTTGCAGATGAATATATTTTAAGGGTTGTTGTGAAAATGAGTATTTAAATTTTCCCTGATCATTGCGATTTCAGGTCAAATAATTAGACATATATAGACATTACTACACTATTGCCTGGCCAGAACCAATGTATAGCCTCCTTCAAGAGCTTGGGTAATGTTATCATTCTTGTAGGGCAAAGCATTTAAAACATAGGCAATGTCATTCCATTGGGCTTCATTTTGACATTTTAATAGTCTCACTAATAATTTTTCAGCCAATTGTTTCTGGTGTTTTTCCTTTTCTATGAATCCGACCAAAAATTTAACGATACGCTTCATGGCATCCTTCGATAAGCTATCATCATTCGACAATCCACTGAAGATATCAATGAAACCATTATAAATTGCGTTATCTTTGGTTGCGAGTTCGGTGAAGAAAAGACGGCACATATCACTTATACCTTGATCTGGGTTTTCTAAGCATTTAGCCATAGATGACAATTGACCTTTTACCTTAACTTGACCTGCGAGAATTAAGAATGTCACGGTCATAAGACATGTTCTTTGCACCATTATATTGCTATCAGTAAGACGACGGTATAAAAAGTCGGTATTTTCATCGACTAAATTGTTGAAGCAAACAGCCATATCTCCTAAACCTAAGACACAATTACATCTAATTATAGGGTCGGGTGATTTTTCCATGATTGTAATTAATAATGGTAAATTATCTTCACAATATTTGGATGAAATACACATTAACTTTGCCATACACAACACAGCGGATCTCTGTAACGTCTCATTATCATACCTTTTATTGTTAGAGCAGATCTCCCGTACAAGCGGTCCAAATTTTGAAAGCAATGCCCCTTCACCATATAATAGTTCCCGTTCTTTTATATAAATGACAGCATCCGTGAAATCATCTTCGGATGTACCCCCGATCATTTCCAACTCATTATCATTATTTTCGTCATTTTGGTCTTGTTTGTTTTTGGAACTTTCAGCTTCGTGTTTCTTCTTCTTGAAATGTGTTTCCAACTTTTCTAGATGTACAATAGTTTTAATAGCAACATGTCCAACTATAAATAAAAGCTGAGACAACGAAATAACCTTCGATTCCTTGGGTATGTCTTCCTTAAATACCAGAAGGCACTTTTCTTTGATTATATTGGAGCAAACTTCATCAGGTTGAGAGGATGCCTGATACACAGCACCTATTGCCTGCTCCGCAACACTATACCATTCTGGATCGTCACTATACGATAATAGTACCCCCTTCAATTTTTCAATAGCCTCTTCTTCTCTAGCGATCTTGAATGACATCACTTCTTTGTTCTTGGAAACATGTGGAACAATCCTCTGTAAAGTAACACACGAATATCTGGATAATACCAAATCATTTCTTCCTTTTTCACCTAACCCCACATTTAATAGGGCATCTAAGCCCTTAAGAACTATCTCATGATCAGCTAAAGCAAGCATTCCAAGAATAATTATTGCTCCTCGACATTGTTTCCTAGAAAACTTTGGAACATTATCATCAGATGGGGTCTGTTCAGCGCTGTTATATATCTGCCAAAGCACATTAATTACCTCTTGGTTGATTAGCTTTTCTTCATACATGATACATAATAATTTTTCCAAGGAAGCTAAGTCAGCAACTGAAGCAGACGATGTAAGCCCAATCAAGTTTTTTGCAACATGTGCTGCTTCTTGTATGCGTGAATAACCTGATGGTGCTGTTAAGAATAAGTCTTTGTAACAATCAACTAAATGAGATGAAATCGACTTCCCTTCATCTGAGGACCCTTTCATCCATACTAGATGAAGCATACGACGAATACCAATTGAAGCGTTTCGGATATCGTAAGCATCAGCAAGTACCAAGAAATCCATAGATTCCAAGACTTCATTTCTATTTTTCGAAAAGAGTAATCTGGAAACTATATCGGTTCCCAAATGAATAATCTCAATGAAATCTACTGCATCTTGGTAATATTGCACAGTGAGCTTCGTCTTAACTAGGACATTTGTGTCAGGTAAATTTTGCTCTTGTTCCATCATGGAGGCATTTAATTCGTCGTGGTCTACACTAGACTCATTATCAGAACCCCCGTCTTCCCCTTGCGTCTCACTTTTTGAATTTTTGTTATTCTTATCAGTTTCATTATCTATTTCCATTGCATCAGAATCGTCCTCGTCCTCTTCAGAAATTTTATTGAGTTTCTTGCCCTTCTCTGGAGACACGGGAATATATTTCGACAACTCGGCTTCAGCTTCTTCTAACTTAGACTTCCAAAAATCAGAAGATAATTGAGTACCATGGACAGCAGAGAATGGATGCGTTAATACTAACTTCGACATTAGTTTGATAGAGTTTCTTCTCACCAAAGTACTCTTATCATCGAGCGATCTTACCGATAACGCTACAATTTGTTGCCTTCTCGCTGTAAATTTAACGGGTAAGTTACATATTTTCGTTAATGCTTGGATTGCCTTAGTTCTGACATACGGATTCTGATCAAGGAATCTTTCTTGAAGCAAATCCAATAAGCCATCTATTTGTTGATTACCACTATTATGGGATCCATTATCAGAGAATTGACCAATTCCCTCTTGATTTTTTATAATGTCAATAACAATATTTCCACAAGTTTCTACGACGGAGCATCTTAAAGTCTGGTTACTGTTATCCAATAATTGTGCAATACATGACATTTGTTTCAATATTAACCTTGGACTCAATTCTGATAACTTGATTAAGAATTCCGATATAGACTTGGGTCCATTACTATCATTGGAATTAAATTCAATTTGCGAAATTTCTCGTAATACTTCTTCCGTCAAAACGTTGTAGTCATAGTGATTATCTAAAAGATACAACAATTCTGCCATGTAGTTTGGTAAATGGGTGTAGTACATAAGACTTTGTAATACGGAATTCTGAATGACGCTAGCATGTCCGTGAAATTTAACTAAAATGGCAATATTTCTAAACATAAGCACCTTGATGGAGTTAACCTTCATTCTTTCTGGAATTTCCATCAAATGAAACATGGGGCGGGTGAATAATTCTATAAATAAATCCTTTTCCGGTGTTGTGACAAATATCTTGGATAGGTCAATCTTGACAGCGGTAGATATTGCCTCCATAGCATCCTCAACTTGGGTACAATTGGCTTTCCATTTTGTTACTGATTGCGATCCAGCTGCACTTCTCGCCTTGGATCCACCTATATGTGCCAGGCCATGGTCCTCCTTTCCCAAAAATATCAATATCACAAACAACAAATACCCATATTTCTCCAAGCATGATTTGAATGTGTCTATTGAATCCACAAAATCTCCGCCCTCAATGCTGCTGTAACACTGGTGACTTATGGTATTAAATGACGATGTTACTAAATACACCAACTGCTTTTGATGCTTCAAATCCAAAGTAGCATAGCCATGTGTAAGCTCAATCAAATCTTCAAGAAGCTCCGAATTAAAATTAATTGATTCTGGATTATTGGCTAATGAATTAGTTACTGATTCAAGTTTCGAATCAATATCCGAAATATCTATTGAATAATCCTTCTCCACATCAAAACTATTGAAGTAGGTAGATAGGTTGAAGTCCATAGTTCCTCAACTCTTTGCTTTAATAAATATCACTATGAAATAAATTATATGTTTTGATCTTATGTTTACATATTTTTAATGTTTTCCTGTATGTGCGCGCCTTCAATATAAATTCGGTTTAATGAAATATGATATATTGAACCACTTCAGACGTGGTTTATATAAGATATAGTACAGCTATATAAGAATTGGAGTGCTAATCTTTTAGTTTCGCATATCCTTTTACTATTGCCTTTTCAGTGCCCATTCTTTCATTCTCCAAGGCCCCCAATAAGTCCTTCATAATTACTGAATTACCAGATCTGATTTCACGGAATCGTAATCCATTATCACCTCTGATGGCTATGATAGAGCTCTGCTTGCCCTTGCCTTCTTTCTCGGCTGCGGCTTTACCATCTTCACTGCCACCTGAACCAGCATTGGCAGTCATCCACGAGTACTTCTTACGGCCTGGGTTCATGGTCATCATTGCTGCCGTTGCGTTCGCCGCTCTATGTAAAGTCTCTTCTGCACCGGCTTTTGCACCATTGGCAGTGTCGGCATCCGCCTCTGCGCCGTTGTTCTCCAATCCGAGTGCCATACGCTTCGTAACACGTCTTTCTTCCATTTCCTTCTGTTTAGCAGCAAGGTTACGAAGCTCTCTAGTTAACTCAGATCTCTGGCGCGAGGTGGATCCAGAGCTGGATCCAGCGGACTTTTTGTCCTTCCTGGAGTTGGCAAGCGCAACGATCTCTCGACGACGATGACGAGACAAGATGATGGTCTTGGTGAGAATGTTCGATAACCAATTCTCGCATGAAGCAGACATCAATTCCAACAACTCCGTGTCTTGGTAGAAGTTTTGCATGACACCATTCTCTCTGGCTACTTTCTGCATGAATGCTGCTACATGATATGGATTGAATAATGAAGTCTGAGAGAACCTCAGCGGTTGCCTCTGATGTTGCTGGGTAGAAGAAAACCGGGAGGTTCTATTCAAGTGTTGTTGCATTAACAACTCTTCTTCTTGTTGAATATCCACCCCTGCTGCTGCCAATGCATCATTCAACTTCGACGGATCATTCGTATGCAATTGCTCCCGCGCACTTCCTCCGGCAGGTCTATCTATGCTTGAAGTGTTTAAACCTTGGATTCCCTGTGGCTGTGGTGCTAGTTGATTAATTCTATTAACATTTGGTAATTGTGAGTATGGTTTCCTCATAAACTCAGGCTTATTTGGCTGTCTGTTAGTGCCCGGCTCTGTCTTAATATGCGGAAGGTCTTGATTCATTCTTGGTGGAAGGTATGATACTGGGGTGCCCGAACGGCTGTCTGCCTTCGAAACGGGGGTTGGTCTAGGTGTAAGGTTAGGGGAGACAGATACACTTACAGAATTCGTAGTTCCCGGGGCATTCGGTACCGCCTCAAACCCTGGTGTCCCAGCCTGCAATTCATTCCCTTTGTTGGTCGATTCTTCGTGTTCCAACAAACTTGCTGGCAAATTGTCGAAATCTATGTCAAGTGGATCCCCTTCTTTCATAGCTAACAACTTGTCAAAATCTTCTGGTCCCAATTCATTTTCCGCGGAATTCCCATTCGATTGGTTTTCATTTTCTGTATTATTCCCAAACCCTGGAACTGGGTCGTTGAATATGTCATTTAGCTGGTCCTCGTGAATCTCGCTTTCTTCGGTCTTCTGTCTCTTGTTGTGCGATTCATCGTTCTCATCTCCATTGCTTTCCGAATTCCTCTTATGCGACTTCAGCTCTTCGTCTCCTGAAACATCCGACATTACTAATTAATCCTTGAAAACTATCCAGATATATAGTATAAATAATTGCTTATATGTTTTTAATAACAGTTGAATGTCTCAATCATTTTGTGCCATCGACTGTGCACGTGACCTTGCGATGAATTTTCATAAAAAAAAATCAAATTGGTTGCATCCTATAGTATAATCCTTTGTATTCCAAGTAATATTTGCCACATAAGAGCTATAGCTATGTCTAATAACAAGGGAGGAATTACTACTTTTTCAGGTCATCGTAATTTGAGGTTTCGCTTGGTTCTTGCTACTTTAGCGGGACAGCCTGTAAAGATTTCAAAAATTAGGTCAGAAGAGATGGACCCGGGTTTAAAAGACTTCGAGGTGTCATTCTTGAGGTTGCTTGAATCCGTAACTAATGGATCACAAATAGAGATTTCTTACACCGGTACGACGGTCATTTACAAGCCAGGGATAATTATAGGAGGCCAGGTGACGCATAATTGTCCCACGAGTAAGCCAATAGGGTACTTTTTGGAGCCTATGCTTTACCTTGCACCTTTTTCGAAGAAGAAGTTTTCGATTGTTTTCAAGGGGTTGACATCGTCTGACAAGACCAAGGATGCTGGTATTGAGGCCATTAAGTGGGGATTATTGCCGTTGATGGAGAAATTTGGGGTGAGAGAGGTGTCGCTACACATTTTGAAGAGAGGATCACCACCATTGGGCGGAGGAGAAGTACACTTTTTATGTAACTCGTTGATTCCACAACCATTAACGATACATGCGCTTGAAACTCCTAAGATTTCTGCAATCAGAGGGGTGGCATACTGTACCCGTGTCTCACCTTCTACAGTCAATAGAATTATTGATAGTGCAAGAAATATCTTGAGACCCACTGGTGTTGAAGTTAATATAACTGCTGATGCATGGAGAGGTGACAATTCCGGTAAGTCTCCTGGGTTTGGTGTGACGTTAGTTGCAGAGCTGAAGAAGGGATGGAGAATCTTGGCCGAAGGTGTTGGTTCGTCAGGAACATTACCAGAAGACTTGGGTGAAAAAGTAGCATATGAATTGTTGGACGAATTAACCAAGAGTTGTGTTATCGGGAGGAATCAAACGATGTTAAGTTTGTGCTACATGACCATCGGTAAAGAAGACGTCGGAAGATTAAAATTACATAAAGATCAAATTGACGAAAATTTCGTCTGGTGCTTACGGGATATTAAGAATATATTTGGCACAGAGGCATTCTTAAAGGATGGTGCTGAGGAACCCATTCCAGGCGAAGAGAATTTCATGACCATTTCAATAAAGGGTATTGGATTTACAAATGCCTCCAAAAAGATTGCATAATTGATTTATATAGAATTTGTAAAATAGCTAATATAATTTTGACATTACTAGTAATTATAACTGGATTAAATTAAATGTAACTAATATAAACTTTTGTGTAAATAGTAATACTACCAGAAAGAGCACCAACCTATATAATGTTGGCATAAATTTTCAACACTGGTAGCTTGCTGGATGAGTTTATCAACTTGCGTGGGCACATCTAAATTGTCTAATCTCCTGATATCATTCCCGGTCAATTTGTCTGTGATTCTCTTCAAGACTAAAGCGGCTCTTGCATTCCTTATTTCAAGCTCGTTCTGTTTGGTTAATCTTGCTGCTTCTTGTTCGTCTATTTCTTCTCTTCTTAATAATTCGGCAGTATTAACTTGTGGAACCTTAATACCAGTAGCTTCAGCAACTGCTTTGGTCGGGAAATCAAAACCCCAATTGATCAACGGATCATACGCAAAGGCTTCTAAGATTGCCATCAATGATTCTTTATTGTCTCTCAAGACTCTCATGACATGTTCACAAGTGATACGGAATGAACCTTCAATACCGCTAACTTCCATAGCATAATTAAGCATTCTTGTTAATCTGAATGGCACCTTCTCGGGGTACTTCTCACGCAAAATTGCTGCTTCAAAACAATCACCAAAGTCAATATGAATAACCTTACCAGTAATTCGGTCAAGCATTAAGTTTGATGGATGACGATCTCCTAAACCTAAAATATAACCTACCATAGACATAACAGCCAATGAACGAGTGTATGTAGTACGACGGTCTAACCAGGACTCAGAAGATTTAGATTTCAACCACAATACCTTATTCAAATCTTGACCCCTTGTATTATCTAACGCACCTGTAAACACTTCTACTTTCTGTAATAAGGTGAGGCTATCATAATCTGGTGCCATTTGTAACATTATGCGATGTTCAATATTCAATATAATATTTCGGGATTCACGATATTCCCTGATCAAAACGTGGAATGTATCACTGTTAGGTACCCATCCCAAGAGACCAACCTTAGGTGATAATGGAATTGCTGGATACTGCTGAATATCCAAATGTCTCTTAAAACATTCTGGATCATTCACCAATAATGTGTTAACTAAGCCAAATAACTGCATGACTAAGTTATCTTGTCTAATATCTTCGTGTCCCTTCAATACATATTGATAATCTTTACCGTCACTTCCTCTACATGATAATTTCCTTGGTCTCTGTTTCGATGAAATAACTGAAAATGTAGGGTCAAACCTAACAATTCTGTTTGTCTGTCTACCAGCGTGGTAAGTTCCTGGAGCAGCTAACTCTAAGTTATTAGCTTCTTCCAACTTCGGAGACACATATTGTAATTCCAAACTTTGTAACTGTGGAAGCTGTCTACTGATACGACGGAAAACATTGTAGTATATATCCCATGCTTGATTCAAGTTGGTAATATCCTTCGTACGACGAAAATTCAAAACCCATTCGTATGCATCAGCAAGTTCTCTACCGAAGGCATTACTAAAAGAAGCTTCTCTCATAGTTTCAGGACCTTTTTGTAGCATTTGGTGCAATGGTTCTAACACTTCGAACATCTTTTCAGTATTATGTTCACCAAAGAAAAGTCTTGATGCATCTTCTAGCCCTTCATACCATTGCTCATGCCATAACACTGCAACTCTAATTAATTCGTGACTTACCAATTCAGACTGATCAACCAAGGTAGACGAATGAATACGCATCTTATCGATGATAGATAAAGCCGCCTTCTTACGGTTGACCGATTCAGAGGTCACTGCAACTGCTAAAGGGTAGACTAATGCTTGTGGATGTGCTTTTCCTAAATCTGTTAAAAGACCGAACAACGATCTACTGACAGTTTGATTTGGTTGATGAATACGTGAAATCAATTGGGGAACAACTTCTAACCAATTATCGATTTTCACCATATTGAATCCCTCAGTCATTGCCTGGGCAGCTTCTGGGATACCACCGAATTTAAACCATAATGTAAGCAACCGCAACATATTTTGCAACGAATTAGAATTTGATAACGCAATAGCATGAAAAAATCCTTTAATGGAAGGAACTACATGGCGTTGAATGATATCCATCGGTACTATACTTGCAGGTTGAATCTGTTTCTGCGATTGTTGAGATTGTTCATCATCCTGTTGGGCGACCTTAACCTGGTCATTCTGTTCCATAATTTCACCTTGACTGATGTTTGCGGTACCATTACTAGTACTATTGTTTGGAGAGGTGAAAAGAGAAATAACTTCAAAGTTTGCAAGGGCCCAATTGTGCCATGCCTTATACCATTTATCATCAAAGTGAGTTGCTAAAAGATAAGCACCTAAAATTATTTCCGAAGTCTCGGTTCTCCAGCTGTTATTCAAAGCAATCTGCCACTCACCTTGTTTTAAGAAACATCTTGCTAGCAATTTTGTATATTCTTCAACATGCTTTGGAATGCCAGGTCCTTCAGAAGGCAATGGCTGGGTAATTAAATCATTAGGGTTCAATCCCAAATCTTGAGACATTCTTGTAGTAAAATCCACTAAATGGCGAAGAGCTTCCTTCTGTTGACCTTTTGCCCACATATACTTCAATTGAGCGTATACAACTTGAGGAGGTGCTCTTGAAGGGTTCTCCGGAGATCCCTCTTCCAATAAGAAATTCAATGACTTTTCGGCCAAATTCAATCTTCCTGACTTACGACATAAATTGGCAAACTTAATCCACATATCCATATCTTGCTTAGGTTTGATAACAAGCGCTCTTACTTTCAACATCCTCTGCCAAATATCAACGTTTCTTTGACATCCTAACAACCTGGTATTCCAAGTCTTTCTCATTACAGCTCTCTTTTCTGATCCCTGAGGTAAGCATTTATACTTAATAATTTCTTCTAATTCAGCGAGCATTTGAACTCTAACAACAACACCATAAGCTCTATTATAACTCTCACTAACTAATGCCGTTATTTCGGTAACTAATAGGTCTCTGGCTTTCAAGATATGGTTTGATGCATTTTCAAAGTTGTTACGGTGTAAACTTAAAATTGCATTGAAGAATGCCTTATCGGGCGATTCGGTTTTCATAACTTTGATACATGCGTCCATTCTATCCCACTGGCCTAAACCCCAAGCCGCAGCTGCGGCTAAAGGTGCAACACTCCTTTTGATGTCACTGGTAGAGTTGTTCCATTTACTTTGAGCTAATTCAGATAATTGCTCCCATTCTCCTAAAGCATGTAGACATCTCATTCTACCCATCGTAATTTCCATATTATTAGGTTCTTGTTTCTCTCTTGCATTATAAGCATACAACGCATCATCCCATCTTTGTAACTTTTCATACCAAGTTTCTTTCAATTGAAGGTCATGATGCAATTGGGCATGCTTTAAAATTCCAACGGCCGCATCCGATTGTTGAAGTTGATTATTAATACTAATCAACGATTCAATTGTTGGTGTTGTTGGCTCTACATAAAACTCCAATTCTTGATAATGTAATGCTTTAGCATATGCGTGACATCTTTGAGCATATTGACCAAGGGTATTGATAGCTATTGGTAATGACTTATCGTCATGTTCCATGAATTCTGCTAAATTCAACAATATTTGATGGATTTCTGGGGGGTTATTTGGTGATGATAATGCAATACAAAAAGATTCTATTAATTCATCTTGATGTTGAGAGTATAATTCACTCCAACAACTAGCAAAACTAGCATTGAATAAATCTTTCGCCAATGGATGGTAGTCAGTTGCTAAACCAGCACAAGCCCTAATAGCATGAGATGGACTTTGTTTTAATAATTCCTTACTCAATCTACCAATCCACTCTTGCCAGTCATCTTTTGTACGACGCAGGCTGGAATCCCAAGCTGCTTTTAATGCTGCTTGGTTAACTGGTAACTTTTTGGAGGGCATATCGACATCCGGAACATCGAAGTGGTTTACATGAATGTCATAATCTTTATAAATGTTGAGATATGCTGGCAATGGATCTCCACTTAATAGTTTGTTGACGAGCTGCTCAAAAGTAGATGAGTGTATTTTTTGTTGGAGTAATAACGTCTTTATTACGGGAATAAAAACACTAAATTCATTACCCAATTGCAATAGTAAGTAACTTAAAGTGTTCATAGCTGTTGTTTTTAACTCATCGTTTCCTTGTCTCAAAACACGAAGTATAGGATGTATAATTCGTGACGCCATATCATTCAAAAGGACATGTTTCGATAATCTTCCTATAGTTTCAATGGCAGCTCTGCGTAAAACCAATGGACCTGTTTCGAACATTTTAACAATATTTGGTACGATTATATGTACGTACTCCTCGATATTGCTTCCGAAAACGACAAAAGCCTTCAATACATGTAAAGAAGGTTCCCTTTTAACAGACTTATCCTCTTCAAATACATTCAACATTAATGTTAATACATCTGGCAAGTACATTTTAAACTCACCTTCTAATGCTCTCGAAATGGATTCTATCAAATTGATAATTATCACTTGAACATTCAATTGAATGTTTAAGTTGAATGACTCCTTAATCACAGCAAATATTTCAGGTAAAAATTGTCTTATATGTTGTTTGACTATTAAAATCAATGCACCCAATTGTTGGAAATAAAACTTCAACATTGAAGGTTGACACGTATGCATAACATTGATTATACCGGGAATAATTTGAGGTAAAAATGAGACACATCTCAAACCCAAAGTTTGAAAAATATACATTATAGCTTGAATTACTTTATTATGATGCGAAGTCAATGAAGGATCTTTTAAGATTTTCATTAAGTTATTTATTGCCACGGTCGGATAGTATTCATCATTTGAAGGTGACATACCTTGCATCAACAATGCAACATCTACTGGTGGCGCATTTTGTTCAGATGGAATATTTTTTGAATTCTGTTCTACTTCACGATGCTTGTACGGATCTAAGGCACCCAATATACCCAATAATCTCACTGTTTCTCTTCTGATATGGGCAGAGCTTTCCAGTTTTAAAATCCCAACCAACATCCCCAATAATTGTGGGTAATCAAGTAAGGGTTTGATAACATATCCAGATGAACTAGCTAACTGGCCCAACGTTTTTAATGCAGTGTCTCTTTTATATGAAGAGCTTTGATCTTGAAATGTCTCTAAAATTAAAGGCATTAAATCAGGAATAAATGGTTGCAAATCTTCACCACCAACCACTGCAAGTTCACCAAGACAATTTATTGCACTAGAAGCAACAGAAGAACTTACATCTTTGGCTTTGGGTAATAATGCTTCCACTATTGGTTTGACGTATGGTCTAGTTAAATCCTTTGAGTTGCTAATCAAAAGCGACAAAAGCGTAGCGCTTTCTTCTTTCTTCCTACTGCCGGTAGAATATTCTAAACGAGACAATAATTGGATCAACGTTTTTCTTAATGACGGAACAATATAAGCTGGGTTAATAGATGAAAGTCTACCTAATATCTTAATGGCCACTTTCCGGATACTAAAAACCTCGTCGTTCAAGGCAATGAATAGAAGACTGACATTATCAGCTTGGGAAAGTTGGGGATCAAAATTCCCTGCATTTGCCAAACAATTCAAACCTTCTAATCGTATTTCTGGTATTGGGTCAGTTATTGCAATAGATAAAAGCTTATCTAGAACTTCATTCACTACTTTCAATGCATTAACACTTGTCTGCTGACAAATTGGATCTTTTATAAAGATTTCGCAAGATGTTATAGTGGCAGTTTGACGAACCCTTGCATTATTATGTTCAAGATAAGTTATCGTACAATATCTAACAAACTCGTTTAGTTGATAATTCTCAAACTTAAAAAAGGATAACATTTTCAATGCCTGAATTAAAATAGCACTATCATAATTACCATATTCCTCTTGATTGTTAAGGATGTTGTTTATACTTAATCCGGTATCTCTTGATATCATAATTAATCTATAATCTTTTGCCAAGGATTCGTTCATTTTTATAGTGCCATAAGGAGAACCTGGTGGCTGGAAAATTTTACCTGATAAAACCAAACTAAGTAAGTTCAATAGCTTCATGTTGATAAGATTTGTGAGCATTGGAATGTTAATTATTAACGTCTGCAATACGTCTTGCATATGCTTTGATAAAGAACAGTTACTAAACATCATGTCCAAAATATCACGTTGTAAATGTTTAGTCAACGCTGGACCCACTGCAATTGATAATTTTCCGATACAATCAAAAATAGCTGGCTCTGTATTTTTTCTGCTTGCTCTATATTTTGAAGGTCCGGAAACGGTTGTCGAAATAGAATTCAAGCCATTAACCGTTGATTGTGCAGAGCCATTACTCGATGATACAGTTCCAGAAAGAGGATTATCACCGCTATTCGATACCGCATTGACTAAAATCAGTTGTACGCTAGAATTAGCAGGGTAAGATAACGCCTCCCGTATATTGTCCAAAATTGCATCTAGATATGTGGCCATTTGATTACCAACTTCCAATGATATGAGTCCTATACTCCTGAATATCGCACTCTTATCCAAATTGGCAGTCTCATTATGTTGGTTTTTATGTTGCTTCAATTGCGATAAATAATGCAACAATGTTCTATGTAAGTATTTCTCAACAAATAGTTCCGGATTCACCTTACATAACAAGGGAAGGATATTCGTTAATTCTTGTCTGATAATAGCCAACTTATGGTTCCTGTACAAAATTGTATTTTCATAGATCAAATCAAATTTCGAATGAATATATGGGTCATCATGGTACCTTATTAATTCTCTATACACTAAAAGAGAACCATGTATTGACTCGTGAGATTGTGAACCACTAGTTGTAGACGATATTAAATTGTAAGCCGTGCTTGCAGCCGAATTCATTGAAGTCGTTGATGCATTGTTACCGCTAGTTGCATGACTGCCTACTTCATTCGGATCGTTTGAAGGGTTCTGATTAGTATCGTTTAGTATCTTAGAAGCCACATCAATAAAATACTTTATCCAAGTACGCCGGGAATTAACATCTCTATCATAAATTATTTGCATGCATTTCTGTAATGTAACGGCAGCATCAGTTCTAATAATCAATTTGTTATCTCTTAAAGGGATCCATAAATGCTCCAATATCTGATTTATGAAATTATACAATAAAGTAGGAGCATTATCCACCAATGCAGCAATGATTAATATTGCTGCATGTCTCCTATTTTCATGTTGTTTATTATCGTTTTGTAGCCATTCAATAGCACGCTTAGCTTCAAAATCAACAAAATCCCCAGTAAGTGTACCACCAGGAGTAGCCAATTTACCAAGCGTCTTGGTAGCCTGTTTCATGATTGTCAAATCATTGGATAAGATTAATGGGCCTAAATAATTCGAAAACCGGGCCGTTTTCGTTGCATTTTCTTCACCTACACCAGAATCAAAATCAATCAACGAATTCAATGCAGCTATACCACCCAATTTTTCAGATGCTTCATTACTATGCAAGAACTCAAAGATAGTCTTATTAATGTCATTATTGTATCTGTTGAATTGTTCCGGTGAAAGATCCCTAGCGATCGATGCTAAATAGCTTCGTAATTCTAAGGCATATCTATTCCTTTCATCTTCCTTATTTGATTTTAAACCATTAAAGATCTGAGTTAATGCTATGCCATCAACTATCTGTAGTTGAGATGAAGACATAGTTAACTTCAATTTGCCTTATTTCTTGTAACTATAATCGTTAGTTTATATTAGTATATCTTATCGTCTTGAAGAGTCTGAGGGTTTTCCAAAAATAAATTGAAATGCGCACTACACGAAGAATATTAATAAACTGTGGATTGTAAGTTAAAAGCTGTCTAAATACATATGTATAGCTTGAGAGTCGTAAATATAAAGCATGAAGAAAGACCAACTAAGGGACTGAAAATAACGAGAAATTTCTAACAATACTAGGGCCATATTCGTCGTAATCTTGTTTAGTGTAGCAATAACTCTTGAATTCTGAAGTCTGCGCTAACAAAGAACCACCAAACCAAACAGCATTACGTTGTCTCTTGTGTGAGATGACTTGGACGTCAACACCTGTACTCTTTACACCACTCAATTTTTCACTCAATTCGATTCTTTCGTTCGCCAAGCCCTTCAAATCTCTCTGTAATCTTCTTCCGAAATCTTTGAACATTGTGGATCCACCGGATAACACGATATTCTTGTACAACTTTTTACGGACATCGATTGGAGAGGATTGGATGACTTGGTCCACCACGGTCGGTAATGGCGTCAAGTAGTCTGACGAACAAATTTCTGGATTGAAGAAAATTTCTGGAGCTAAAAATCTTTCATAACCGACATCAACCATATTTTTCTTATTCTTATCGGTATACTCAACTATGTATTGAGCAAACTTTTCTTGTGGATATTGATCGAATTTACTGAATTCCTTGACAATATCAGGACAAACGTAACAGAACTGTTGTTTAATCTTCTCCGCAGTTTGCAAAGATGTGTCAGCTTCACCACGATCTCTCAATAACGATTGAATAAACAAAGTTATATCTCTACCGGCTAATGGGATGTTCTTGATTGCGGTACCGATAACATATCCTTCTGCAACTGGAATAACATGAGTCACACCGTCACCGGAATCAATAACAGTACCAGTCAAGGATCTGTCCTGCACCTTTGAGGAGGTCCAAGAGGCTGCCAATGCTAAAACAGCTTGGACAGCAATATATAAACCAGCGCAATTAAAGGATTCAAACATGATTTCTGCGGTGCTTTCTCTGTTTTCTGGTGGGTTTAATGGGGGTTCAGTTAACAAGAAATAATGATCTTCAGGTTCACATCTTAAGTACTTGAAAATAGAATTCTCCCAGAATCTTTCCATGTGGTCCCAATTTTCGATTTGTCCATGTCTGACTGGATATGAAAGATTGTAGTTTGGTCCATTGCTAGCATTTAATGCTTCGTGGCCAATGAAAAAATCTAAATCTTCCAAGCCTCTCTTTGACGATAAAAACGATGCTTTAGCTGAAGTAGACTTCGAAGTCTTTGTGGAAGCCGAAGATGTAGAAATTGCAGTTGGAAACACAAATGATGGTGAATCGTTACCTGCAAATCCCAACTTAGTTAAACCAGTACCATTGTCCATGACAACGGCTGGTGTGCCCATACTAGCCATTTTGAATCAATCTTTTTATTTTACTGTTAAGTCGGAAGGAATTGATTAGGTCAGGATAAACACTATAAATTAATCGATCTGTAATGTGATTGTCACAATCGTTGATAAACTATACTTATTGAATAGCTAACAAATCGGAAGTTAAAAGGGATATCGAAATTTGGTTCATGCACGCATTTTCCATAAATTGTACCTTATGGAATAACTATATTACTACATGGTCGAATATAATGAATTTATATGTTGTATATATATAAGTAATTATGGTATAAGTACACTAGTATTCATCTTTACCGCTAATGATAACATCATTAATTTTTAAAATCATTCTAGTCAACTGAGTGGCTAACAATAACTGCTGTTTCTTACCGATCAATGGATCAATAACGAACAAGTGCTTCATATCATTGGTGCCCATACCTAAACAGTCAACACCCAAGTGGGAGGAGTTTTCATTAACTTGCTTCGATTTTAAGCTTGATAAAGTGTCAATTGGGTCCAAGCCCGAGTTTTCAGCAAGAGTCATCGGAATGGTGTCTAAAGCATTAGCAAAGGCTCTGAAAGCGTATTGATCAATACCTATTTGCTTATCAGCAGCCTCGCTGACAGCCAAAGAACAGGTTAATTCAGCAGCACCACCACCATATACAACTCTATTATCTCTAATTAAGTTACGCACAACACAAATGGAATCGTGCAAAGACCTAATTCCCTCGGCCACAATCATTTCATTTGAACCTCTTACAAAGCATGTAACTGCCTTGGTGTTAGAGCAGTCTTCGATGACCAACATACGATCTCTAGTGGTACCGAATTCCAATTCCTTGATAGTGCCTGCAGTACCTAATTTCTTAGCATTCAAATCTTCGAATCTTGGAACAATACGACCATTTGTAGCAATAGCCAATAATTCTAATTCGGAACCACCGATCCATCTTATAGCATTCAAGTTGTTGGCCAATAACAAATGATTTGCTTCGTCGTCAAACCCCCATTGGCATGCAACAACATTGGCACCAGATTCCTTAACGTGGTCAATCATTTCTTGGAACTTCTTTTGTTCATATTCTTGCAAGACTTTGAATTCTTCCACAGTAGAAATGTCTAACTTATGTTTGGTTTTAGGCTTTGGTGGTTCGAATGGACATGTCAATATAGCAATCTTACAGTCTTCAATGTTCTTTGGCATTTGGGGATGTGAGAAATCTTTGTCCAACAAAACACCTTTGATTAAAGATGAATCTTCAATAGATCCACCGACTTTACTTTCCATTTTAATTAACTCGAAGTCAACGTCCTTCCTTTCAAAATCAGCAACCGCTAAAACAGCATCGACTGCCATTTGGGCGAAATGGCTATGGGATTTTGAAACAATCTTGGATCCTAACGAGGTCTTGGCTGCCTTCAATAAGTTAGTATCAGAAGATTCATTTTTGATACTAATATTGTCAGCAACTTCATCTAATTGCTTGCAGGCAATTTTACAGGCTTCGTCGAACCCGTTGGCAATCTTAATTGGATGGATACCCTTCTCAATCAACTCGAAAGCTTGGTCTAACAACGCACCGGCTAACACCACCACTCCGGTGGTACCATCACCAATTTCGTCATCTTGAGATCTCGACAATTCAACCAACAACTTGGCGATTTCATTGTCCAAATCCATCTGCGACAAAATCGTAGCACCATCGTTAGTTATAGTTATATCTCCGTCTTGACTGATTAAAATCTTGTCCAATCCTCTTGGTCCCAATGATGTTTTCACTATCGACGCAACGGATCTAGCTGCTAATATATGTGATTTGGTAGCCTCAATTCCGTGCTTTCTTTGTTTTTTGCCTTGATCTCTAACAATAATGAATGGTCTTCCCATTTCATCTTGTGCCACAATGGCATTTGACATATCTGGCATGCCTTGCATTGGTGGAGCTGCCATGTTTAATTTATGTATGATCTTGGTTACTCTACAATGAAGAACTCATACAAAAGTATTGCCGTTGAATCTTCTGGTTCGTAGTTGATGCGCGTACAAAAATTCTTCTGGCGTAACCTGTACTTTTCTTCGGTTATCATTTTTACAGTTTAGACGTTCTAGTCTTCTCTACTATTTAACCTCCTCATAAGGAGATACTAAAATAACAACTTTATCGTAATATTTACTGAAATAAGCTCGTACTTCATTTTCAATGCTCTGATATATCTCTCTACATGCAGCTTTTTCAATGTCTATCTAAAAACTATTATGGATGATTATAGATTATGAAAAATTCTCAGCCGCAGAGGCTCTCATCAGAATTTTTTTTTTTCTCTCATATATAATTTTCACATTAATTACTTGTAGGGTAATAACCGGACAGATAGCCATCTAAAAGGACAAAGAGACAGGTAACAACATGAGTGACGAGATCAACATTGATAATGCCACTTTGGAGCAATTAAGGGACGTTTTGACCAACAAAAATGGAGATGTGAAGTTAGCAAACAGATTCAGAGCATTATTCAACTTGAAAAGTATTGGAGCTGAATCTCCGAACCAAGACGAGGTTCATAAGGCTATCGACTATATAGCCGAGTCATTTCAAGATAATTCTGAATTATTAAAGCACGAGGTTGCTTACGTATTGGGACAAACCAAGAATCTATACGCAGCCCAATACTTGAGAGAGGTATTGAAGAACGACCAACAACAAATTATGGTTAGACATGAAGCTGCCGAGGCCTTGGGCGCATTAGGTGACAAGGACTCATTGCAGATGTTGCAAGACTACTTTGAAAATGACCCATCGTTAGAAATCAAGCAAACTTGTGAGTTGGCTATTGAAAGAATCAAGTGGGAAAACTCAGAAAAGGCTAAGGCGGAACACTTGGAAACTTCTTTGTATACCTCTATAGATCCAGCACCACCAATGCCATCCGATCAAGAATCGAAGATTGAAAAATTACAGACTATTTTGAATGACCAAAGTGCCGCATTATTTGAGAGATATAGAGCCATGTTCCGTTTAAGAGACTTGGGTACTGATGAAGCTTGCCTTGCCTTAGCTACCGGTCTCGATGACGATCCATCTGCTTTGTTCAAGCATGAAATCGCCTATGTTTTCGGTCAATTGTGTAACCCAGTCACTGTTCCTGCCTTAATCAAGGTTTTGAAGGACGAAAGAGAAGCCGGTATGGTTAGACACGAAGCTGCTGAAGCATTAGGTGCTATCGCTACTGACGAATGTTTACCTGTTTTACAATCGTTTTTGAATGACAAGGAGCAAGTTGTTAGAGATTCTGCTGTTGTCGCTTTAGACATGTACGAGTACGAAAACTCTAATGAAATGGAATACGCCACCATTAAGACCAATTAGAAGAACTTTGATAGCTTTCTCTGAATTTGTAATATACGCTATTTATTATGCACTATTTATTCATTTTATTGTATACAAAATGTAACTTTTAACTATTATACAGACTATTCTATTTCGTTTATACATTTCTAATAACTAGTTATTAGTTCTGAAACGGTACCCACATCCAGTACAAGTATAGAAGACCGTCGCACCTTCATCGGCCGATCTCAATTGTAAGACATGATATTGCATTTCTTCGTTTCCACATTTCGGACATTTTTCTTTGATTGTGGCACCATCATCCAATTCATCATTCTTTAAGGTTGTCTTAACAACGGATCTTTTCATTTTTAAGGCCGATGGAAATGCATCTTCAGATGACTTGGTTATAACTTTCAAATTAGCAAAATTTGAAGTTGGATAAGATTTGTAACACAATTTACAGTTTAAAGTGGATTTTGATCCAGCCGTATCCAATAAGTTACCACAGTCGGTACAAAATATCAATGAACCCACAACAGACATCTGATATCTCAATTTCTTCAATATAGGCCAAAGCTGATTAAAATCTATAACTAATAATTTTTTTTTTTTTGAAGCTGAGATGATTTAGGTTGCATGTTAGATTCGGTTTTACAGGTTATCAAAATTTAAATATATGCCCCAATGGTAATATACCATTAACTACTACTTGGTTACTTTCTATTGGCAAAGTTATATAGTTAATGGGCAATATGTTTATGTTATTGTTGTATAGCTTACCATTTACAAATTTTTAAATTCCGAATAGTATTGGGAAAAATATTAATAAAAATACTAAAATTTTGCAATTTTCACAAATTTTTCATAATAATCGACTATTTAGCACAAAACCTCTTACATTAAATCTAGTAATACAAATTACTCATATTAAATTTAACTAAACATTTATTTAAGAAAATTATCTATTATTCAGAGAGGATATACTGTTTCCATTGAGTAAGTTGTTAACATCTTCATTTCCGGCTACTTCTTTTTCAAAATCTGGTCTTAACTTCTCATACCCAGATATAGTTCTACCATATGTAATACCACCCAATCTAGATACTGGTTTCAATTTGTTGATATCAATATTGTTAAATTCTTCGTTAATGACATCATCTCTAATGTGAAAATTAACCCCTTCTACGATACATAAAACACCAGTAGCCCTATTAGGATCAACTTTAGATTTCCATTCATGAGAATGTATTAATTTCGCTTCCACAGAAAATGCCGATTCTGCAACATGCTGTGGCTTGACTTTAGAAGATTCCAAAGGAGTTAAACCAGATAATTTCCATTCATCAGTTCCGAATGGTGCATTTGTGCTGCAAAAGTTTGCGGCCTCAACAAACCACTCGGATATGATATTTATCGTTAACTCTCCTGTATTCAAAATGTTTTGACATGTATCTTTTGGGTTGCCTTTGCCCCCTGAGAAGCCAATTGTGAAAATGGGAGGATCGTGGTTCACAACTGTAAAATAAGAAAATGGAGCCAAATTGCGGTGGCCTTCGGCATCAACAGTGGAAACAAACCCAATGGGTCTTGGAACAATGGCTGAGATAAGGGTTTTATAGTTATCCACCGGGTTTCTATCTTGGCCATACGGATCAATTTCTACTTTCTTATGCTTCTTCCATTCATTGCTATTAGCTCCAGATCCTGGTGCCCAATCTTTGTTTGGGATTTGTGTATAATTCCACTCAGTCTCCTTATCGAATGGCGGTCTTTCGTTTTCTACTTTAGTGAAATCAGAATGGGGGTTTCTTTTAACTTGAGATTCTAATCCGAATCTTTGTGGGTGCACTGTCATACTATTATTTATTCCTCGATTAACTTGATCTTTACCAAATAAAGCCTTGCTATTATATGAAGAACTCAATACTTTAAGAATTTGACTGATATTTGTACTTGGTTATATTCCTGTAACGCTTAAATGATTAACCGACAGACCAAAAAACCGGAGAGTACTGCATGTACCTTTTTTCAATTAATCTTCTCCCGGCTAAACCTTTTACCCATAGAGTAGTTGAATTAGTTGCATTTGGTATATTGACCTTTAAGATAGGATTATATTATTAATCGATTATTTTACTTATTTATTACAATTGTAAATACTTTTTTGAATCTTTTAGTTAAATTATCTCGACCAACTTATCGTTGTCGCTTTATTTTTGAGTCATAAAATCAAATACGAAAAATTATATACTTACTTTGAACAGAAAACGATCACATATACTAAACGATGGTTAAGAAAGTCTTATTAATCAACGGTCCTAACTTGAATTTGTTAGGTACCAGAGAACCAGAAAAATACGGTACTACATCTTTGAAGGATATCGAACAAGCTGCGATTGAACAGGCTACATCAAAGAAAGATGGATCTGAATTACAGGTGTACCAGAATAATACAGAAGGCTTCATCATTGACCGTATTCACCAGGCCAAGCAAGATGGAGTAGGGTTCATTGTTATCAATGCCGGGGCGTACACTCACACGTCGGTGGGTATAAGAGATGCTTTATTAGCCACCGCAATTCCATTTATTGAAGTTCATATCACAAATGTTCACCAAAGAGAAGCCTTCAGACATCAATCATACTTGAGTGATAAAGCAGTAGCAGTAATCTGTGGTTTAGGTGTTTATGGTTATACAGCATCCATAGAATATGCTTTGAATTATTAGTCTATAAACTACATGATATATAAGAAACTTAAAGTTTTATTTGTATTTAATTGAATAGTCATTGATATAGACTCTCAACAAATGGTTGTAAGCATCACCAAAAACAAACGTAGCTACTATGGGAACTGAAGATCAAGCTTTCATTATGGTTACTGAACTCCACAAAATTGGAATGTCGTGCTGATTGGGGTGCAAATGTCTCCACCGGGAATTTATTTATCCGGGATAATTATCTGATTTGATTTAAATAAAAGGTATAATTCTACATTTCCATGGCTTTTTTTTGTAATCTAGGATTCTTTATAGAAATACTACTACTTAAAACATGCCAACAAAAACAGGACCAACATTTGTTGATGGGAAACTTCAAATAATAGATATGAGTGATGATACAATCACTGATAACACTATTGCGATCAATTCGCAGCATGATAATAAACGCTTGATCTTTATCATGGGGAGATTAGTGCAGCATCTACATGACTTTACCAGAGAAACAAGATTGACAACAGAGGAATGGGGTGCTGGTATTGAGTTTTTAACACAGGTTGGAAAGATGTGTTCTAGTATTAGGCAAGAGTTTGTCTTGTTATCGGACACCTTAGGATTGTCAGTTTTGGTGGATAGTCTCTCACATCCAAAACCAGATAATGCCACTATTGGCACATTATTGGGACCATTCCATACACATGATGCTGTATTCCATGAGGCAGGTACCTCAATTTGTTCTGACGGCAAAGGCGAACCTTTGTTGATTGAAGGTAAATTAACGGACACAGAGGGTCTTCCGATAGCCAATGCAACTATCGATTTGTGGGAATGTGACGAGAATGGACTTTATGATACACAATATCCGGACAGAGAAGAAGCCGATATGAGAGGAATAGTCAGAACTTCGGAAGATGGTTCATTTACAATCAAGTGTACAAAACCAGTTCCTTATCCTATTCCTCATGATGGCCCCGTAGGAAAAATGTTAAAAAAAATCAATAGACATCCTTACAGACCTGCGCATATTCATTTTATCATAGAAAAGGAAGGTTATGACAAACTTATTACCGCCTTATATTTGAAGGGAGACCCTTATGAAACTTCTGATGCTGTTTTTGGCGTAAAATCTTCGTTACTTTTTTCGTTAGACAAGTTGGGAAAGGAAAAGGCCCAGAAATACAACATGAACGAAAATGATTGGCATTTGAACTGGCACTTCAAAATAATCACTGAAGAATCGTCCAGGAAATTGCTTGTTAGTAGAAACGTTGATGCATTAAAGAAAATAGGTAAAGGTAATTACTCAGTTAACGAAGATGGTTTACCTATTGCAGCATTGGATTAGTATCTATATAACTAATTTTTAAGATTCTAATATATGATTAATATATGATATACTATGCCAATTGATATATTAGTAAACTAAAGTAAACTACAGTATGCCAATTAATTATCCTTGTGTCTACTTTGTGAGTCTATTAGTATCTCGTGAGAACAACCAACCGGAGTTTATTTTTCGCAGCCTCTCAAATTTTTGGTGCTAAATTCCGCTTAAACTCTTTACCGGACGTTAACATGAAGTATATATATAGCTAACAGATACAAGAGTTCTTGAATATTTCTGATCAAGCAACAAGCTAGAAAAGTTAGAATGAAAAGAATTCAAGTTCCTTTAAAACTCAATTTTTGTAAGTCTTCCATAAGTCCTTTTATAAGGTCATTATCTCAGACAACTCAGTATTCAAAAGTTGTTCAGACTACCGATGAGGCTTTAGAGGGAATTGAATCCAATATGACATTGTTATCTGGTGGTTTTGGATTAAGTGGGGTTCCTGATACAATTATAAATGCATTAAAGGAAAAATCAAGTATTAGAAATTTAACTGCTGTATCTAATAATGCTGGTTTAGATGGAAGAGGATTATCGCAATTGTTAGTCACAGGTCAAATTACAAAGATGATATCTTCTTATATTGGAGGGAACAGAACTTTCGAAAGTTTGTACTTGACAGGGAAAATTGATTTGGAATTGACTCCTCAAGGAAATTTAGCTGAGAGAGTCAGAGCAGGTGCTGCAGGTATCCCAGCATTTTATTCTCCAGCAGGTGTTGGAACTTGGTTGGAAGAAGGTAAATTGCCGGTTAGGTATGATGAAACTGGGACTAAGGTGTTGAAAGCAAGTGAACCAAGAGAATTGAGGGAATTTAATGGAAGGAAATTTTTATTAGAGAAGGCAATTTTTGGGGATGTGGCCTTTGTTAAAGCCTATAAAGCGGATAAATTAGGGAATTGTTGGTTCAAAGGATCTGCTAGAAATTTCAACTCGGTAATGGGAAGGAATGCTAAACTTACGATCGTAGAAGCTGAAAATATTGTTGAACCAGGCGAAATCTTGCCAGAAGATGTTCACTTACCTTCTATATATGTGCATAGGGTTATTAAGTCAACTACATCGAAAGACATCGAGATCTATAAATTTTCTGAAAACAATCAAGAAGAAGAAGAATCCTTAAAATCAACACCTTCATCAGAATCAGAATTGAAAAGACAAAAAATCGTGAAGAGAGCTGCACAGGAATTTGAAGATGGTTCATTTGCAAACTTAGGTATTGGCATGCCAACTTTGGCTCCAAATTTCTTACCTGATTCGATGAACGTTACCTTACAATCGGAGAATGGTATACTTGGATTGGGTCCTTATCCAAGGAAGGGTGAAGAAGATCCAGATATGATAAATGCTGGGAAAGAAACCGTAACTCTCCAAAGTGGTTCATCATTATTCGGATCAGAAGAATCTTTTGCTATGATTAGGGGCGGAAAAATAGACCTAGCCATATTAGGGGGTCTACAAGTATCTGCAAAAGGTGATTTAGCTAATTGGGGATTACCAGGGCGTGTTAAGGGAATGGGCGGTGCCATGGATTTGGTTTCCAATCCTCAGGCTACTAGAGTTGTTGTAATCATGGAGCATGTAGATAAGAAGGGTAGACCAAAAATCCTTAACGATTGCTTATTTCCCTTAACAGGTAAAAGATGTGTCTCTAGAATTATTACTGATTTGGCTGTTTTCGATGTAATTGATGAAGAGTTGGTTCTTATTGAATATGATCCATCTTCGTCTGTTCAAGAGATCGAGGAAAAGACAGCTGCTTCGTTCAAACTTTCTCCAAATTTAAAACCAATTGCAATATAGGTGCGCAGTTACGTTGATATATAATTGTTAATAGTAATATTAAATCTTATCCAAAATATGGCAAAGAATTATGGTCTTCAGATTATACAAGTTAGAAAACTGTACCCCGCGAAAAAGTGAATTTTATCAGCCGGAAAAAGACTTATCCAGTGATTAGATCGAATCTCCGTAGTATAATAAATCTATATAATATCAAAAGTGTTGGACATGAGTGGCCATAGGAATACTCATTATCATTAATAAATCCTAAATATTAATTAATATCCGTAACTGATTAACTGCTATTTTAATAATTAGGTTCTACTTGAATCAGTTAAAGAATATTACGATGTCGGGGCCAGAAGCGCATACAAGGAAGAAGCGAAGAGTGAAACAAGCTTGCGATTTCTGTCGCTTGAAGAAAGCCAAATGTGATGGGAATACACCGGTTTGCTCTACATGTGAGGCTAATTCGGAAAAATGTACTTACGCTCAATCTTCTAAACGAAGGGGATTGCCAACTGGGTACACTCATGATTTGGAGAAAAAAGTTATCCTATTCCAAGCATTGTTTGCTAGTTTGATAGATAGGGATGAAGAAGAGAATCATGAGAATATCGAGTCTCAATTGGTAAAGCTACTTACAAACCCAGAGGAGACACATGTTGTCATAAGGAACATAAATCAGCTTCAATCGGTATGGGACAATCATACAGTGTCTAATAAGTTCAACAAGCTCATAATAGAGAACAATTCAATTATACACGATGCAAAGCCATTTACTAAAGGATTGAAATCTCTTTCAAGGGTACAACCACAAGGAGAGGAAGCATCAAATTCTGTACTGAATGTATCCCCAAGCTTCAGTAATTTACTCAATAATCCATTATTCAGTGTTGATAATGGTGAAATAACACAAGATTATAGCTTTGCTAATGATCCTTCATTCTTTTTAAAGGATGATATATTCCAGTTTATCGCCGATGAATTGGAAGAGTCAAAGGAAAACTGGGAGCCCGTTGCATTACAATTCCATGGGTTATCTTCACTTATATCAGGCTTTTCGACAAAGTCATTACAAAAATATAGTAGCAAGCTTCTGCTAAGTCGAAAGAACCCGTTCCGTGTTGGGTCTATATTTAATGTTTCGTCTGCAGCTATAACTGCATCGAGGGCTAACACTATTAAACTTCCATTGGAAATATTTCGTTTTCCTGATAACTTGAGCGATTTAGTGAATAGTTACTTTCAAACCTATCACACTTGGATTCCAATGTTAGACAGAGTTTCAATAATAAGACAGACACAGAATTTTCAATATATGGGAAAAAAAAGTAATGGCTCATCATTTCAAGTATCAGATTGTAGTTTAATTGCTTTGGTTTGGGCTGTAATGGCATTGGGAAAATCTAGCTCATCAAATTCCTTATCCACTGAGGATGAATCGGCCTTGTTTGCAAAAAATGCTATCATGGCTTTGGAAAACTCTTTAATATCTACTATTGAAACCATTCAAGCGATGTTGCTATTAGGTATTTATTTTTACCAACAAGGGGAATGGGACTATTCATGGGTGTTAGTTTCATCATCAACCCGTATGGCTATTGATGTTAGGTTAATGACCCCTGCAGCATCTAATAATGAAGATAACACCAAGAATCAAATTAAAAAAGAACTGGATACGGATAGTTCAAAGCTGTCTAATGCTTTGGATAATTGTATTCGTGAAAGGACATGGTCCACAGTATATGCGTTAAATACATTATTGGCTGCAAGAATGGGAAGAACACCTCTTATTAGAGCAATGGACTGGCCTGTACCGAATATTGATTCGGAAAGTTGGGAAATATGGGATTCGAGAATTTCAAATAAAGACTCAGATATATTAGAGTTAGACAGTGGTAAATGCTTACTGGCATTCAACCAGTTTATTAGGGTCATTGCTATTTTGAATATTGCAATCACTTGTACTATAGATATCTCAGAAGAAACTCTAATCGATGATGGAAGTAGTGAATTTCAGGGAGACGCAAAATCTAAGACATCAAAGGGAACAAAACACGAATCGAATAAGCATACATTAATGTTCTTCTATAAGCTGCTAAACAGATGCTTAGAAGAGTTACCTAAATACTGTCAAATATCGTATTTTCTGAATCCAGATAGACTCCCGTCTCTGATAGCATTTTTACATTCAACTATTCATTTAACTTGGTGCATCTTAGCAGTGCGTTTAAGCTCATTGAAGCTGAATATCAATAACAATAGTACGAAAAATAAGATCATTAGATTTCGTGATCAGCAGTATACAAAATCGGTTTTGTCAATGCGAGAGATAATTAATGTGAATACGGTTAAAAACTTAAAAGATTTCCCATTCGTAGACTACTTCATCTTGATGGGACTTAATTTCCCAAGAATGATGGTTTTTGATAAAGGAAATAATGAAGCCTTAAAGAGTGAGCACAATGAATTATTTAGAAGTTTACTAGTCAATGCTGCATTAACTTCTATCCCATGTAAAATTTCTTGGGATTTATACAAGATAATGAATGGTATTGATGATGATTTGCTAACATCTATGTCTAATGAAAGCGGCAGTATGACGAAAAGAAAATCTAACTTCGTACAAAAAGAAGGAAAACATATTAAAAGAACCCATTTTGATTCTATAGGATCTCTTGGTAATTCAATTTCACCGTTTTCATCACTCTTCAATGCTGGAAGCAGTATCATTTCATCTTCTGAAGATGCTCACGGGTTACAGGACTCAATGAATACACCAGCAACGATGGCTTCCTCCGATAGCAAAGATATCGCAATATTCGAAGAAGATGCAAATGCATTCCAGTCAAACAAACAAGCAGGAGACACTATTTCGTCTTTCAGTGCTATGAATATGCAAACAAATTCAGTTTTTGCTAATCCTAATCCTTTTCATCCACCAGCCGACAACATAAAACTAGATCCAGAAAATCTAAGTAAGTCAAAGTTTTCTACAAGGAATGAAATTCCCAGAGATGAATTAGATTTATTTATGTTGGATACCGACTTCGCTAGAAACGATTCCAGATTAGATAACTTTATGAGAAATTTAGGTTATATTAATTACGAAGATAATGGAAACTCCAATTTTGCAGACTTCAAAAGAATAACAACGGATGATAAGGAGAGAGCTTTCGTAGTAGGATCAAAACTGCCTACATGCGACGATACTCCTCTTAGGACTAACGATGATGACATTGAATTGAACGAATATTTACAGAAAATAATCGAGCGAAATGCTTAATTTCAACCAGAATAAGAAACAGAGTTTGTTTGGATTATGATATAGTATTTACATATCTAACGATATATGAACACCTTAACCGAATAGGCCTTCCTCCATTGCATTAGGTATTTGCCTATCCCCATAAACACCTAACCAACTTTTAGGTCTGATCCACTTCTCATTAGATTTTAAATTCAATACTGCACGAACTTTATTTGCTAAAGCTTCACCATCGTTGAAGTTATCGCCTTCATAAACATAGGAAACTAGAACATTTATATCAAGGTCTGACGGATCAGCTTTTATAGCAGAATTCAACGAAGAAATCAAGATACGTATGTAGTTGGAATGTTTGTAAGCAGTTTTTGATAATGGAATCGTATCAGCTTGCGTGATATTTAATGATTCAAGGGATTTATTTAACAAGTCTTCATTAGTGTATGTATCAATTGTACCAGGAATAAGATCTTCTACTAAACCAGCATCGGAAGAGTCTAAAATTAATATTTTAGTAAATCCAGCTTCTTTGATAAATGGAAGTATCACTTCATTTACATAAGCTTGTGTAGAACCATTAATAATAGGTGATCTTTGTTGAATAATGATCTTGTTCAATTCTTTATTGTAATAAACCTCTACTGGAGATGAAATACCACTACGTAATTGTTCGGTCTCTGAAGTATCTACTGGTGATGCAAACGGATATAGATAAGTATCATCTAGCGAGCCAATCTTTTGAAATTTTAATGTATGAATTAAAAGATCATTTGCCAATTGAGGAATATTCCCTATAGATATAGAGGGAATTATTAATGTCGAGTTCTTGAGTTCAGATAATGAAAAGCAAGCTAATGGATGAAAAACCTTATTAGCTTCAATCATTTTGTAGATTGTATGCTGATATTGAATATATATTAAAGATAAAGCTAAATTAATATTTTGGCCCCCCAAAAAAGATGTTTCGCGCAAATTTTATACAGTTTCTACATTATAGCCTACCAACCATTATCATTAATATTTGCAATATTAAGTACTCCCGAGTTATTTGAAATGTTACTTTGGGAGTTATTTCCAGTAACAGTGGATTGGAGATCTCTGTTATAAAATGATGGGGTATTTGGATTATTCAGGGCAGTTTGGTTAATAATGTTATTGTTAGGTGACGAAAGTCCAGCATAGTTTGAAGCAGATATATTCAGGAGATTTGGGTTTATGCCAGTATTAGATGTTGAATTTGAAGCAGATCCTGAAATATGTGTCAGAGATATGTTGTTATTAATTTTATTGTTCAATGACGTGCCATGTTTAAAGTCATTGAGGTTAACCAAATTATTGCTTGAGGTTTGATAAACATTGCTGTTGAAAATGTTATTCTTACTATTGGAAGATTTCAATAGATGTGAAGGATTCAATGTAGCATTTGAATTAGTGTTGTTCCGAGGGGCAATAATCGAATTTGAATTTGAGATCGATGCTGGATTCGTGGTATTAAGATTGTTCACAAATAAGGACGCTGTTGAATTACTTGACAAAGAATTGGGTGACAAAGGTAGCTGATTCTGAATTGTGTTAAAAGAAGGTAATTGTTGATTTTGGTTTTGAATTTGCAGCAATTGCGCCTGTGATGGGATCATGAAATTATTACTGTTGGAGCTATTTGAGACATTTTGGTTATTGTTTGTAGAAGAAATGCTTGTCATAATTGATGAGCCCAAACTCATATTAGGTAGATGGGCCAAGGTCTCCATGGATTGATGGCCATGATTGTTATTATTTGAACCACCAGGGTAGTCAGTATCAGTATCATTCAATAATGGAGATAAGGGAATTAAATTTGCGTTTGCATTTGGGTGTAAATTTGACTGACCTGCGTTAGGAGTGCTCAACCAGCTGTTTAGCACAGATTTTTGTTGATTCACAACGGATGTTATTATACTTTTATAGTCGTTGATAAACGAAGAGACAAAGGATTTGAGCATTACTGATTTTTCAGAATCGCTGAAGGTGCGATTATTAAATATATTGTTTGATATTAACAAATTAAGATTCTCTCTAAGATCATCAACTACTTTATTGGATCTGGTTGAATGGTGTCCCAATTCATGGCTTGTATTATGATCACCTTTCTTCTTTTTCTTTGCACTATTACCACCAAGCGATTTTCGTTTCACGCTATTATGCTTATCGTACACATCACTTATGCCATTATCAGTATTGGATGTTTTAGAAATTTCTGCCTTCATTGCATCAATCGTCGGTTCTAGACTGACATTGTGGTGCAAACCAGGCGAAACCATTTCCGCCGACGGAATAAACGATGCAAACACATCAGCAGCTGAATTACCTTTCGATGTAGGCGTTAAAGTGTTAGTTGAATCATTGGCTCCATGTAGAAGCTCTGTGTCTTCATTTTTACGATGATGGAATAAGTCTGTGATTTTACCTTCCTGAATCAATCCAAAACCATCTATATCGTGATCATGTGTATCATTAATAACAACCAAAGTCCAGACTTTGTTCCTTATTGAGTAATTCGCCCTTACCTTGAAAGGACATGATGTCTGCCGTCTTGATCCTTGCATTTTCTGATTTATGTCTTCCCGATTTTTACCTGACTTGCATTTGAATATAATTTTGTTCGAATCTGAACGTGCAATCACAATATGTATCCCTTTCTTGTTTAATAGGAAATCTTGCAACCATGGCTTGATCTCTTCCCGGTTTGTGAATCGCTGATTATCAAGAGCTAAGTCGCTCAAAGAGGGTTGCATATTATTAGAAGCTGACATTTGGAAGATTGAAATTATGTCATTCTTTATCTCTTTTCCTTAGCGAATCTTTATCCTTATGATAGTGAGCTGTAACCAATTATTTGCTGTAAGAGTGCAAATTGTGAAATAATGTATTTGGTAGCAATTTATTTTCAAAATTTTTTTTTATCTCCGTCTGTGATTTAGTTACTACGATAGTCAAAAATATTTATTTCTATTACCTCTGGAAATGAATAGGGAAAAGCTCTCATACTATGGACAGAGACCCAATTATAATGAAAGAAATCAAGGTATGAGGCAAAGTAGAAGCAGAATTTCACCCGAGTCGGGAGTAATTAGAAGTAAAAAATACCCAAACCAAGAGCCAGATCGATTGAAGATCAAAAAATTATTGCAAGTATTACTCGAGTTAGATGATAGGGCAATAAGATGCCAAGGATTAGATCAAACACAAAAAACTACGGTGAATGATACGCTATCGTCAGTTCAGAATTTGATTCAGTCATTATCTATTCAATATTCAAGTAGTGACATACCGGTTGATATATCCAACAAATTGTATACATTAGTTGAGTGCATTGAAAATCTAGTGTATAGTGTCACTAATGACCGTGAAAGAGATGAAGGTGTTCAATATGGTATTTTTCAAGATAAAATTAGCAATTTATCACCATCTATTTCGAGCAGATCACTCGATGGAAATTACGAAGATGATTTGGTGGGTGATCAGAAGAAACTTAACTTAGATTCTGCTCCCTATTATGCGGTAAGTAGGAAGAGAAGCAGTTCTTTTGGTGGTGCATATGATGAGGAAGACAGTGAATTTGAAGATGAGGAATTGAGTGAACACTCCTCAATCGAACAAGACTTCCATCCATCGTATAGGAAAGCAATGAGCACACAGGGTGTGTTTAGGCAACTGGGATTGTCAAATTTTAATGCCCCTAATTTTGGGAGGACTGCAACGTCAGCCTTTGTTACGCCCACCAAGAGTTCATTACAGAACCACAAAAATGAATATTTACCAGGAGGAAGATTGCCCATTAGATCTAGTGCATCGGTAAATGATAAAAAGTACAGTAGCATCAGTCCTAGGCCTTTCAACCAACAAAAAGATTCATCTAGCATATTACAGCATGGTATTTCCGGTAGAAACCCATCAAGTGCACAAGAGGATATACGGTTTGATCTAAGTCGAAATGGTCCCTTTCCAAAAGGCTATCAAAAAGACCATGTCACAAGGCCTATCCTCCCTTGATACTACAGAGTACAAACTCAGCATGAACTAATAAATTGCTTAATAACAGTATGAAATTAATGTATATATACAGGATTTATATATCTTATAGTTAATGAAATAAGAATACGGCGAGTAATGATGTAGGGACGAGTCTATGGAGAAGTAGAAGATGTGATGATTTGGATGGAAATGGGATTCCAGGCTTATTCTAACACCACCTTGGCACCTAAACCTTCCAAAGTTGCCTTGATCTTGTCGGCATCTTCCTTGGCAACATTATCCTTCAAGGTCTTTGGAGCAGCTTCAACGAACTTCTTAGATTCAACTAAGGATAATCCTAACAAACCCTTGACTTCCTTGATAATCTTTGGCTTAGACTTAGCATCGAAAGATTCTAACTTAATGGAGAAAATGGTCTTCTCTTCTTCGACTTCCTTAACTTCTTCCTCGACTGGTGCAGCTGGCGCAGCAGCTGGTGCAGCACCGGCAGCTGGGAATGAGATATCTGGGATGTTCAATCTGTCTTTTAATTCGCCTACTAATGCTGATGTCTCTAACAAAGTCAAGGTGGAGATTTGGTCAACAATAGTGGAAATTTTTGGATCAACTGGCGCCTTACTTTCACTAGCAGCTCCCGAGTTGTAACGAATTCCTAATGGTACTGTTCTTCTGGAAACCAATTTTAAGGTTGGTTTGATACTCTGACGTAATAATGACATGTTCGGCTCTGCTAAGTATTGTTTCAATGATACACTATGGTGATCTAATTAAACTGTTGATACTTGAAAAATTTTGAATTTGGTGGAAAATTAATTGTCCGCTCTCGCACGACTTTTTTTAATTTTGGTGTAACCCTTACCTAAGCAATATATCAATATTTCAGTCAACACTGATGATTAGAATGGTATTATATCTAGCATATAATTGATAAATATAATAGTCCAGGTCTAACGCAATGGCATCCTTCAGATTTTGCGCCGAATGCAATAATATGTTGTATCCAAAGGAGGATAAAGATAACGCAAGACTCTTATATTCTTGCCGTAATTGTGATTATACAGAATTGGCAGAAAACCCCAAGGTGTACAGACATGAGTTAATAACCAATATTGGTGAGACTGCAGGTGTTGTTCAAGATATCGGGAATGATCCCACTTTACCTAGATCGTCGAAAGAATGTCCATCATGTGGTAATAAGGATTGTGTATTTTTCCAGTCCCAGCAGAGAAGGAAAGACACCTCGATGATTTTGTTCTACGTGTGTTTGGAATGTAAAAAGGTGTTCCGAGCATGAAGCGTAGGCGATATAACTTGTTTGACTGTTGAACCAGAGGTTCGAAAATAAATGTACTATAGAATATATACAAGACTTTCAAGAATCGTTATAGGTATTTAGTTCTCATATAAACTTGTAATAATACAATGAATTTCATTTAGCATACATACTTATACACCATACATATCATGGATGTATATCCTTACGTGGTGTAGAAATAACAAAATACGTAACTGCATTAAAGGAATATAATGTCACTTGGTTAGTGAGAAATGAAACAAATAACTAAGTATAGAAATACGCCAGGGAAGTATACAGCACTGGATGATTAGAAATCTGCAAAATATTGTGCGTATGGATCATCACCATGGGATCCATAATCTAACTTTTCTTCTGGGTAATGGTCGAATAAAGAAGAATCACCAACACCAGCAGTAATTGGTGGTTCATAAGGTGTTTCGATATCTTTGGCCAATAACTTTTCCCAGACTACTTCTTGGAACCATGGGTGGTTCCTGATATCAGCAGGCCCATTCATTAAATTACCTAATCTTCGGGTCAAATCTGCTGTGATCAAACTAGACAACAAGTCAATAACATCAGGTCCGAAGAAACTTGGAAAATGAATTTTACCAGATAAAATCTTTTCATAGGTCTTCATTGGAGTGGAATCATAAAATGGCGTATATCCGGCCAACATTTCATAAATAAGAACACCCAATGACCACCAATCAACCGATTTGTTATATGGTTTGGTGGTAATGACTTCTGGTGCAATATAGTCTGGAGTTCCACACAACGTCCATGTAACAGTACTGACTTCTTTAGCAAAACCAAAGTCAGTGATCTTGATATGCCCATTTCTGTCCAATAGAATGTTTTCTGGTTTTAAATCACGATAGATAATGTCATGGCTATGTAAGTATTCAACTGCCAAAGTTACTTCGGCAGCATAGAATTTAGCCACAGGATTGGGGAACCTTTGGGATTTTCTCAATAAACTGAATAATTCACCACCCTCAATATAGTCCATAACCATGAACAAGTTTCTTGAATCTTGGAAGGTACCCCACATTCTAATTAAGAAAGGATGCTCAACCAATTTCAACATTCTACGTTCATCATTTGTGTGTTCCACTTGTTTCATTTTAACAACCTGCTGCTTCTTCAAAACTTTAATCGCGTAGTAACGGCCGTTGTGAGCAGAACGGACTAAATGGACTCTCCCAAAAGAACCAGTACCTAAGGTTCTCATGATATGGAAATCATTGAGGGAATATTTACCCTTAGAAACAGTTGAACGTTCTGGTAACAAGGATTGCTTAATTGCCTCGTTAGCTCTTTGTTGCTCCTCACTCATTCCTTGTGGCTGCGGGTGCCCTTGTAATTGGGAGACTTGTGGTTGGCCAAAATTCTGTGGGGTTGAATGAATCTTGGGTTGTGCATCTGCTTGTGGGTGAAGCTGCTGCCCCTGAGATTGTGGTGATTGGTATTGGCTATACTGGTCCATTGATTCAATATTATTTAGCGAATTGACAGTTAAATTTGTCAGATTAGTCAGATCGTTACTATTGTTATTATGCAGCCTGGTAATATGGAGCTTTTTCAAAATATTAGATGGCATGAAAAGATGGACGAAAGAAAAATTATTGAAATCAATTAACTTCCTTCTCGATAAAACTTAAGAGCAAAAGTATCAATTGTGATCCTAAGACTCTGTAGAAAGTTACCAAAAGATGCCGACTGCGTTTAGATATACTGAGTGTTAATCAATGGGATGATAATTCCTAAGTATTGTAAGCCTGGATAAGGGATATTTAATGAGCCTTCCACTATTTTAAATTCGTAAAGGGAATTGATTAAATCAATAAGATATACCAACTAATAACCTTAATAAAGTCAATTGGATCGATTAGATTCAAAAGTATTTAATTATAAAGTCTTATATAGTTCAGTTTTAAGTATTATATCTTCTATCCGTATATTAAAGTGGTCTTAATAGCGATATATAAAATGGTACATACACACAATGAGTTCAAGAACTTACTACACCATTCCTAGCCATATCGACTATAGCATAAACGTTCAATATGGATACAAATATCCATATGAGTACTGCTATGGTAGTTGTCAACCAGTTATTGTGCATATACTTGTATTTGGGGGTTGTTTCGGCTTCAGATCCTGTTTCAGGCTGATTTTGCAGCTGGGGTTGAAGATCTGGAGGTAATTCGACTTTCATAATCGATTTCTTGCAAGTGAAATAAATAAGTGGTGCTGTTAATGGGGGTAATAAGATAGAAATGACAACTTGGGAAATATTTAATGCTTCGTCGAGACCGTTTCTACCAATGCAAAGTGAAATCACCAAGCATGGAAGAATGGAGATACCCCTTGTGATTAAACGTCTTAGCCACGGTCTGATGGTCCAGTTGATATGACCTTCACTGACCATTTGGCCCGCTATAGTACAGACAATTCCCGCACTCTGTCCACTAAATAGTAATGCCAACATGAAAACGGTTCCCACAACCGGGGCCAATGTCTTCGATAATAAGTCGTGAATAGAGTATAAATCTGCATCCATGGCTTCTTCAGAATCATATAACGTTGAACCAGCAATAATGAGAATGGCCAGGTTAACAAACAAGGCAAACGTGAAGAGGGTCACCACTAACTCCACTATGGAATATCTCAATGAATATTCGATGGCGCGATATGACGGTTTATATGAGTTGTAGAAGAATAATGCTTCTTTGTCTTCCATAAATTTTTTCTGATTGGCTTCCGTCTTCTAGCTCATTATATGCTCATCCTCTTGGTCTAATAAGTCATTCAAAATAACATGGCCATTCTGTACATCATATTCTCTTAGTCTCGGTTGCACTATTCCTGACCCCAAAAAGAGTGAATGAATCATGACCGTGGAACCTATTATCGAAGTCGCAATGGTCATACCGCTACCTTTAAACATTTCCAGTGAGGGTACGTATCCTCTGAAAATCTCTCTGACAGTAGTGATATCGCCGGGGATCTGAGATAACTCAACCGAGAAACATACTACTACTGCTAGCACCAAGACAGCTACGGCATACTCGAATATTTTAACGAATTTGGTGGATGAAGTGTCATTTCTATACGCCATGAGCACAAATAAAACATCCACAATGGTAATCACAACCCCAGCTGGTAATGGTATTTTTATTAAAATGTTCAATGCAATTGCAGACCCGATGACCTCCGCAACATCTGTTGCAATAATGGCACATTCTGCCAATATCCATAATATGATATTCAATTTTCGAGGAAGATATTCTCGGCAGCATCTGGCCAAGTCATATCCCGTTACCGAGCCCAATTTTATACAGAGACTCTGCAAGAATATCGCAATTATGTTCGATAAAAATACGATGAATAGAAGCGAATATTTGTTAGACGCACCTGCCGTAATACCAGTAGCATAATTACCTGGATCCATGTAGGCAACCGAAACCATGATCCCTGGGCCAATGAAGCTCGAATACTTTGTCAATGAACTTTTGACCTTGTTCCATGCTCTGCGGGCTATTTTTGGCAGACTCTCTTTCCGGAATGATGAGGCTGCCGTTCCTGATGTTATTGAATTGGATCGAGAAGTTGATCCCATATTTCTCTGATGCAATGAAACTTTTAAGGACTTACTCCCCAGTATATCCGCAATACCTGTTGCTTCCATTCCTAATACTTCAGAGTTGTGAATTTATAGTTGATTTCAGTTCTCCAGACTAAAATCTCTTTAATGACAAACCGGAGATAATGCGACTTTTCTCGGAAGCCTTGCAAACCGTGTTGCAATGGGAATCACCTGAGGACGACATATATTGTCAGATCTCTGATACTACCGTGTTCTAGGTTATACTTACATGTTACAATGCAGCTGCAATACATATATTTAGAATCTAAGAAAAAAAATCTAGGATGACAAAAATATCTATTCGATCAATGATTTTCCAAAAAATCCTTGATATTTTCACCCTTGGCCTCTACTATCTTCGTAGTTTTGCTCAAGATATCTTCAAAGCTGTTGAATTCAGTGTAAGGGATGTTTTCTCTGTTACAAAAGGTGATCAAGTCCTTACCGTGCTTAGCGAATAACAAGTTTGTTTCCTTAGCTGCAGACAAATCACTGACCCCGTCACCGCAGTAGAATAACAACGGCATATTGCCACTGTTGTATCCGTGGTTACTCAAGTATTCCTTGATGGAATTGGACTTGTCGTGGCCAAATGGCGATTGTGGGTCCTTGTAGACGATATTCCACGAACCATCCGCCTCTGTTTTCACGTCGTTACTGATTATGTCAATGTTCTTGATGGCCTCGTCCCCAACCAAGTTCTTCAACAACGCGTGGATGATTGGCTTCATTCCCGAACTAACCACAATCACTGGAATGTCTCTTTCGAAGCACCAGTTGTAGAAGTCCTTGAACCCCGGGTCCAACTTGATGTTCTTGAGCAAGTAGTCAATACACTCAGGAAACGGCGTGTGGATCGAGTTCAACATCTCCGTGAACCCATCCTGGAACGATACCTTCTGGTTCAAAATGTCATCGTTGATTTCGAGTCTCTTGGGTCTCCCGAACCCAAGGTTTTCCGTTAAGAAATCATTGGAATCCTGTAACGTAACCGTACCGTCCCAATCGGTAAATACTATAGCTTGTGGTGCACTCATGCTTTTGTCTTTGTTATTTCTTGTAAATTAGCCTGTTATTTACGTCTACGTCTGTACCAGGTCAATTCAACAACACACCTAACTAAAACTGAAACAATAACGTGGTCTCTTCATATGCCACTGGTGTGTGGCTAATTTTTCATATTGCGACATTGTCCTGCCAGTGGTAATAGCAAACCAAAATGTCGTCTTTGTCTTAGTATTGCGATGAGCTTACTTAAGCACAGAGTTTATATGAGTTTTTGCAGATTAACGGTATTCCATCAAATACCCAAAATATACCAAAATTGAGTTGATTCTGGTTTCATAGAAGAGTTATTGATACATTTGAGTGATAATTTGGTTGTGATATCAAGACAGATCAAAAATTAGACGTTAGTGGCTACATATCGATAGGAAAGACAAGCATATACACACTTTTTGAACAGAATGTTTGAAAATTTGAAGGCATTTATTAGACACGGGAAGAATGCCAATGAGTTCAAGGGCAAGTATCCCAGTTTCAGCAACCCTGGAATGGTCGGGGGAATGAACGACACACAGAAAGAAGAGACATCGGATTATTCGGGTGGGAATGTATTACCCACATTACCGTGGGAAACCAATACCCTGGATGTGACGCTAACCACATCGGAAACCAACACGGACGAACCGGTAACGATCAACGAGTACATTGAGGACGAGTCCGGAGTGGCGAAGGAAGATAAGCATACCAAAAAAGCCAAAAACAATGATAGTAGAGCGTATGCGGCAGCTACTCAGATAGTGGAGCAGGAAAACATACAGAAGAAGAAAGAGTTCAAGTACCCGAACTTGGAGAGCTACGAAGTGTTGGACCAGATGGGGGAAGGTGCGTTTTCGATAGTGTATAAGGCGAAGCATTTGTCTACGGGGCGGTTGGTGGCCATCAAGATATTGAGGAAGTTTCAAATGGATCAGGCACAAAAGCAGGCTGTCTTAAAGGAAGTTACCATCATGCGCCAGTTGGACCATCCAAACATCGTGAAGTTTATTGAGTTCATCGACTCTTCCGATTACTATTATATCGTGCAAGAGTTGGCGATTGGTGGTGAGATTTTCACTTCAATTGTGAATTATACCTACTTTTCGGAAGATTTGGCCCGTCACGTAATTGTCCAAGTAGCGGAAGCCATAAGGTACTTACACGAAGAGGTCGGAATTGTCCATAGGGATATCAAGCCGGAGAATTTGTTGTTTGTACCAATCGAGCATAAACCTTCCATCAATCCAATTGCCAAATTAAGGAAATCCGATGATCCAAACACGAAGAAAGACGAGGGTGATTTCACCCCGGGTGTTGGAGGTGGTGGTATTGGGATTGTGAAGTTAGCAGATTTTGGCTTGTCAAAGCAAATTTGGGAACATAATACTAAAACGCCATGTGGTACCGTAGGATACACGGCGCCGGAAATTGTTAGAGATGAAAGGTACTCAAGAGAAGTTGATATGTGGGCCATCGGATGTGTTTTGTACACCTTCTTGTGTGGATTTCCACCATTCTACGATGAGGTTATCGAAACTTTAACAGAAAAAGTTGCCAGAGGTGAATATACATTCTTAAGCCCATGGTGGGATGAAATTTCGTTAGAAGCTAGACAATGTATTTCGAAGTTATTGACAGTGGATCCCCTGAAAAGATATAGTATAGACGACTTTTTGAATGATCCTTGGGTCTGCAAGTTGCCAAGCGGTTCTTCCATGACTCTGCCACACAAGAAAATTGCTGCTTCCCAATATAACTATCCACCACAGAGCTCAAGCGGCACATTTTCTAATCACAGAACCAGTGGAAATAATTACAATCCGGCTGCATCGGCTTTGAGGGAAGCTTTTGATATTTCCACAGCAGTCCATAGAATGGGCGAAGAAGCTGCATTATCATCCAAAATGGGTTCGAATATGGCAATTGACGATGTCCTCGAAGAGAACGAGGAAGATGTTGATATGGATGGCCAAGTTCTTGAAGACAACAACTATGCTAGAAGTGCTCCAAGATTTACCCAACAACGCGAGAAGAAGCGCCAGAATAATAACCAAGGAAACGCCTTTGATTTGAATTTAGGCGGCGCCTCCATATTGGAAAGAAGGAAGCATAAACCCGTAGCTGTGCATAGTTAGATGGGCATCTGAATAATTTTATTGGCGACTTTGACTTGAGCTTGATGAGTTATGTTTTATACATTTGAACATGTTATACATATTTTTCATTCGGTTCACATTCTCATATTAATTATCTATGTTTCAGTCTTATTGAAACTAGTACTACTTTTTGTCTTTTAGTTATCATTGTATTACTTATATTTCTTACGGATTATTATATATCATTTTACAAAATTTACCGACATGTACTGTCGCTTTAGTTTTTTAATGGATCAATTATTTTCAATTATACTTATTTCTTGTAGGGATATGGTTATAAAATCTAGTATAAGTCTTTTATACTCTATAGCTTGAATCGCGGAAAATGAGATTTGAATATCGTAGACTTTTATACTTTTTTATATATTGATCTACATAAAACTCTTAAGTACACAATAACTTACAAATTATTAATATCAACTCGTAGGTAAGGCTAAAGCTAATGAGTTATGTCAGAACCAAAATATGAGTTGAATAATTTGAATACAACTTTCAAACAGTCCCAAATAATTCATTTTGATTCAGCATTTCTAATCACTTTTGCCAATCATAAATCACAATATTCTCAGAATGCCAGCGAAATTAGACATAAGAGAAGGAAAAGGGGAAATTACAAAGAGTCGATAATTGACGAATTACAATCATTCAATAGAGAAGACTTGGAATACTTGCCTAAAGCATTTGATGCCAAAAATGAATCAGAGTGGATAGAGATAAGCAATAGGGATTTACGTTTTGAATGCGAGTCTCCCGTGGAGTTGAATGAAGTATTTCTATCTTCTGAAGGGTTCACCGAAACTAGTCCAGGTATATTTGATTTTAGGTCTGAAGATATAAAATTGTCATTTGAAATGGATGAATCATTACTCGGAATTAAAACTAAAAGCGTTGCGAAGCTTAAACCGAGACTATTGATTTCACTCAATATCTTAAATGAGCCGCATATATCCAAGCTCTTAGAGATCTTGAAGTCGGAGACAACTATTCTTAATCTTCCATCTTCCAAAGTTAATTTTGATAATTTATATTTTCATGGCCCACTGGTTAACATGTCATTCAATACTACAAAAAATGTAGTACATATTAATATCAGTTATAATATCAAGGTACGAAGTGATATCAATGGGTTTTTTCCTCCCGATATTATAAATAAGGTGTCTAAGTTAATATTATTGCGAAGTTCTCCGTTACCTGTTGATAATCATGTTATAGATAACCAAAACCCCTATGACTCAATAACGGCACAGCTATTCTATAGGTCCATTTCGGAAAATACATCTTCATTGCCAGCTTTGGAGAATAATTTTGATATTCCAGAATTAGAGACTAATCTATTAAAGTTCCAAGGCAAGACATTAAATTGGCTTTTAGGAAAAGAGGGAATGAAACTCGACTGGTCCATGAATAGGTGCGTGGTATCCCCTTTAATTGACGATGAGTTGATGTCATTGTTGGTAAGATATTTCAATAATGAAGGATCGGGTTTGGAAGAGATTGATAAGAAAGCTAGTATTGTATTGAATAAACTTTGTTTTGGTTGGAATAGGATTATTATGGATGGATCAGTTTACTGGTTTAATAAGTACACAGGGACTTTAAATTCTAGAAGGTTTATATACGAATTTCTAAGGACTTATTATGACAAAGAAGTAAGTGATAAGGCGTCGACTGTTTTGCCAGCGCAAGGTCTTTTGGCAGAAGAGATGGGCTTGGGAAAGACTGTTGAAATAACGACATTAATACTAATGAATCAAAGACCGATTGATTCGGTGAATCAACCTATTAAAATTCAACTTCAGGCGTTTGGAGACCTAAAAACCGTAATTACATCAAAGACGACTTTGATAATTGCTCCAGATTCCATTTTGAAGCAATGGACCGAGGAAATAGTCAATTTAGCTCCATCTTTAGCAATAACTATTTATAATGGTATTGATAAGTATCCAAAATTACAGAACAATGCTGGGCTAATCGCCGAATATTTAAGAAAATTTGATGTGGTCTTCACAACTTATTCAACAATATCAAGGGAACTAGATTATGCGCTATATTCTTCTAGGAACAAACCAACTAGAAATTCTACGAAGCGTACATCAAAGTATTTTGACAATGAGGAAGCAGATCATGAGCAAAATTTAGACTCCCCACAAGAAACGCTGAATGTAAATGATGATAATGCATTTGATAAAGAAGAGCTACTTCAAGATTATAAAGCCTTATTTCAGTTATCATTACAGGCGGAGAAGCCAAAAGTAGCTAACGAGAGAACAAATGAACATCAAGCAGAAACAGATTATGAGAAGGCATTACAAGATGAAATCGGGTTGGCTTTCAAACATAATAAGATAGCGAATATTTATAACAGACACGAGTATCAATCTCCGCTTATGTTAATACACTTTTGGAGGGTCGTATTAGATGAAGTACAGATGGTTTCTTCTAAATTATCCAGAGCTTTTCAAAGTGCTGCGTTGATTCCAAGATTGCATGCTTGGGGTGTATCAGGTACTCCAATTAAGAAGAATCTTGATGACTTGCATTCGATTTTAAAATTCTTGAAGGTTCGGCCATTTTATGGTAATTTAGGTAAGAATAGTTGGTCCATTCTTACTACCATAAATGCTAATAATTCCAATATAGATTTCATTCGATTATGGTGCCAAGTTAGTTTGAGACATACAAAAGCTATGGTTCATGATGATATTAAATTGCCTCCACAAAGTAGGGTTTTAATGTCGATTCCATTCACTCCTGTTGAACAGGAGAACTATAACCAGATGTTCGAAGACTGCTTAGCTGCTATTTGTCTTGATAGTAATGGTAACCCAGTATTAAGTGACTGGGAACCGTCTTCAACCGTCTTAACATATATGAGGTATTGGCTAGTTAGATTGAGACAAGTCTGTTGTAATCCGCAGATAGGTAAGTTAAATCTTAATTCGAAGAAATACAAGTCTAAGAATTATAATAATAGGGTAGTGACCACAGCTCTACAATTGAAAACCCTAGAAAATGTGCTAGATGATATGTTAATTAAAGCATCAGATCAAATCACCAATGCAGAAACGTCAATAATACAGGTGTATATTGACGTCGCACAGTTTCATGAATATATATTAATGCCAGAATTGGCCTTGGAGTTTCTAGAAATTGGATCATTTGAAACGCAGCAAATATTGCATAGGCTAATATTAATCCTAGGAAAATGCATTAGAGAATATGGGGAATATAGGAAGCGGTTTAATTTGAAACCAATTAATATGGAGGACTACATTGAAGGTGAAAATGATGATGCGGACATATTCGAAGATGATGTTTCATCCATGGACGGTATACGAGAAACATTGCTAAAGTATCAGGATCAGATAAGAGCTACCAGAATCAGGATAAGGTCTTACAATATTTTACTTCATAAATTTTATTTCCTTATTGCTTCATGTAATTTCCAATGTTATGATAGTGAATACCGAGAAAAGATCGATAATTTTAAATTAGAAAACATGCCATTGTCAGAAGAGTTGGATATACTTAAAACTAATCGTAAAAACACTAGCGAAATATCTTCCCTTATAAGTGGCATATCGGCAGAGAAATTTGAGATTAAGAAGCCTAACTATCTTGAGGACTTTAATATTGAACTGGATCTACTTGATTTCGAGAAACGTATTGCTAAACATAAATACCTAGAACTGAGATATTATGAGCTTGCAGAAATGACTCGTCAAGATATTTTGAAAAGCTCTATTCGAACAGTCAACAAAGCTGTTCATTCAAAAATTTTGTCAAGACTGTGGTATAACAACAAAGATACTAAATTTATTGATTCAGGGGTAAATTTATTGCCTAAGACATCAAAGAAGTTCTTTAATGCACTACCAGTAATAAATACTGAGTCCCTAAAGGATTATGTTATGGGAATTAAATCAAAATTCTATATTGAGAAGTTGGAAAGACTTGTAATTCAGTTGAATGCGCAATGTGAAGTTATTAATGAATGGATGTTAGACTTGATTAGGATTCTTTCTAAGCCATTATTAAGTCATGATAAAACACCAGATGGAGAAGAATATGAAGAATCCATTGAAGACCAAGATAAGGTATCATGTTATTTACATGTGTTATCTCAAATTTTAGTAGATCGTAATGAATTCATTGTTGGTGATGAAAGTTCAATTAAGATCAGTGTGATAAAAAACACACAAGAGCAGCGCGATTTTGAAACCGAAATGAATAAAGTCCATAACACTACGTTCCTCAATAGTTTACAAGAGAAAAGATTAGATGCTAAACCGAATACTAAATGTTCTTTACAAGAACTTGTTCTTGATATTAAGAACCTTGAGGTAGAGTTGAAAGATGAAGAATTTTTGGACCATGATTCGAAGAAGGTGGAAATTGATTTGTTTGGCAATATTAGCGAGAGAGTAAGAACAATATTTGGAAATCAAAAGCTTGCACAAATTTTATTGCAAAAAGAGTTAAATATAAGTTGTAATTTCGTTTTTAATACTAGAATTGAGTACTTTAAGCAGTTACAACAAATTTCAGATAGTGTTAAACCACAGAAGTTTCCATTTAAGCAAGAGGAGTTGAATGAAGTAAACATTATGGATGAGCAGGATCTTTGCGCTCGTAATTATAGAGAAATCAGTACTTCTCTCGGGAAAGCAATTGCTAAATTCAGGTATTTGCAATCATTAAGCAAGAAGGAAGATAACGAATCTAAGACATTATTACATGAGGAAGACGAAGAACTAATGTGCATCATTTGCCGTTCAACAATTACGATCGGATCCTTAACACAATGCGGTCATAAGTATTGTAAAGAATGTTTAGAAGTATGGCTCAGGAACCATAGAACTTGTCCTATGTGTAAACACTCCATAAACGCTTCTACCATATATAACTTCACACATCATAAGCCGAACTTGAAAGCCAATGCAGTTGACAACACGATTATTCATAAGTTGGATGACAATATACATTCGATTTACAAGTCTATTGATGATGTCATCATTGAAGACATACAACGCATTCAATTGAAGAATTCCTATAGTTCTAAGGTAGATATGATTGTGAAACAAGTATTGTATTTGAGAAATAAAGATCCGTCAGTTCAAATTGTCATTTTCAGTCAATGGCAAGATTTGCTATACATTATTGGCACCGCATTCAAGTCTGCAAATATATCCTTCTTAGGATCACATGGTACTCTTACACCAGAAGTTGGAGCAGGTCGTCGTAGGAACAAGTATGATAGTGTGGAAGAATTTAAAAATCCACATAATAAAATAACATGCTTTTTATTAAATGCAAAAGCTCAGGCCAGTGGACTAACTTTGGTTAATGCGACTCATATATTCTTATGCGAGCCGTTGGTTAATACTTCTTTGGAACTCCAAGCTATCTCAAGAATTCACAGAATTGGTCAGAATAAGCTTACTACTGTATGGATGTTTGCGATTGAGAATACCGTAGAAGAGAGTATCGTTCTAATGTCAACCAATAAAAGGCTACAATATTTTGAGCCTGAGTCTACACCTAAGCCGGATACCTCGAAGACGAAGGGAAGCCTTAATACATTTTCAAATTCGAAAGCCAAGGAAAAGAATTTGAGTAAAGCCGAATCTATGACATTAATGAAAAGTGGTGGTATAGATACATTAGTTAACAAAGGTAATGGTGAGGGTGAATCTGTTACCAATGGTGATCTTTGGAATGCTTTCTTCTGTGCAAGATCTGTCAACCCACCTACATCTGCAATGAGTGAATTAAAAAACATGTAAGTCAGTTAAGCATATACACGGATATTTAAATTTATATTGATTTTGTAAGTATTAATTTACATTATTTATTCCTATATTGATTAAAAATGTAGTTCGAAATCCGTAACACCATGTTTATATGGGATCGAAGACAATCTTAAACAGCCAAATAAGCACTATCATCATAACCCGAGTATATCTTACCATTGTCAACTAAATCAGTACAATGTTGTATGACTAGGTCATCCGTAACATTCAATTTCTGCGATATAAATGGAACAGGTACCCCTTCTTGCATACTACTAGTATTATCACGAATAACAGCTAAAATCTTATCCTGAACAGAGGATCCCACTTCCATGCCATGTGGGTCCTTTACAAATAATCCATTATCTTGACTTTGGTTCTGGTTACCGTTATTTCTGGCAGATAATCCTTGCGCTTTCAAATGGTGGGAAATAGCACTCAAGTGGTGGTACAAAATCTCGTTATGGTCGGTGATGGGTCTCATAGTAGCATGCTGTAAGTTTTTCTTACCGTTAAACTCCTTCAACGCACCCGTAACATAAATATACTTGTTCATCTCATACTTTTCGTTTTCTCCTTCGTTCATGGCGTTGGAATCGTCAATCCACTTACGCACCTCGATTGACCCGGTACCATCTTCAATCGTGATAAGAATGGCAGAAGTGATGTCTTGAACATTCCTGACAACTCCCACGAACGAAACCAAGTTCAAACTCACATTGTGTACTTGGAATTCACCATCTGGTATTGGTTGTGTAGCTTCGGTGATCTGTTTAATCGTGACGGGTGTTAAGCTCGAACGCAACTGCTGTTTCTGCGATCCGCTGTTATCATTCTGGAATCCGCCATTTCCAATGTCCAGGTTGAATCCTCCATCCCCATAGTTATTGTAGTTTCCGCCGAAGTCTGACATGTTGCTGATGTTCTTGATTGTAACGATAACTAGTATTAACTACTCTTCTTCTTAGTAAACCTAAACAACGCGTGTAGTGAGCTTAATACCATGCGTTTTTGTGTCATTTGCCACCTAACTATATAGACTAACGAAATAATACTAAATTCTATTGCCATAGCTCCCTGACATCTCTGAATTAATTGAAAGTTGGTGAAGATGATCACTGATTACGTTGGACTCATCCCATCCCTCTGTAGAGCAGTATGTGATGCCATAACGTAATTCCAATGGGGGTGCTATTTTAAATTAGAATTATTTCAATATTCAACATTATGGCAGAGTGGTCTTTCCTAGATATAGTAGGGCCCCGGCTCGAATCTGTACAAAGTATTACAATCTTGCAATAAACCATTTTGTGTAACATAAAAACGCGTTATACAAAAAAGAGCCGGGTAAATACAATAATGAACCATAATAAGTTGCAATATATATAATACAACTAGTAAGGAAAGTATTACTTTAGTTATAGAGTAACAGGTACACAGGAGACATCAAGGTTGAGCAGTTTGAGAATTTGAGTACATTTTTGGGGAATTATTCATACAAAAATTACCAATACTTAGTACTATAATATGGATTCAAATATCGACCCTTCGATCACAGAGCTGGAGCTATTCCATGTATCAGGATCACTTGGAACTACAAATAAGGAACATCCAGTTATTACCGGAGAAGATGGTGAAAGAGTAGATGAAGACCATGTAACGATACCGAATGTTTTCCGGTTGAACGAGTATGTCGCAGACCATCACCCACCGCATGGAAGTAGTCAACATGACGAGGATAATTCTACAACGGCAGCGGCGTTGAACATGATTCAATTCAATAACTTTGAGGATAACCATGTTGGTGAAGACCGTGAAGGACACCACAATCTCGGCACGCAAGCCCATTTTCCACATTTCCCAGAGGAACATATACTAGACGATAACACACAATCCTATAACATACAGCAGCCAAAATCATCGTCTGCGGTGAAGGTGGTACCATATAACCCATCCGAGAGAACTAAGAGATTAGGAAGGCCTCGGAAGAATATTTCAAATAATCTTGCAACCCCCGAAAACTCATCATCGCAGAACTTCAATGAAGCCATTGTGTCCAAATTTAGACTAGATCGCTTACCATTGGAAGGCCCTGGCTCTAGAGGCGGTAAGCTGGGGAGCAGACGTAGCCCGCGTGGGAGGATTACCTCAGGGTCCATAAGAAAGAGGAAGCAACAAGCACTTATAGGGAGTTTCACTAGTGTGGATGAAAATGGTAATAAAACTTCAAAAGTCACATTGGAAACTACATTACCAGAAAATCAAACCGCATCTGAACTGAAGCAAGGAACTAATAGTAATGAGGAAATAAATATAGAACCTTCTTCCGATAGTATTGATAGCGACCCACATACAGCTGTGGAAGAGTCTTCTCAGATAAAGAAGCAAGATATTACTAGCAAGACAACTTCTAATTCTTTGGATTCGAAGAAGACGAAGGACACACCCAAGATCACTAATGCAAAAGATGCGAATAAATACCGCCCTCTTGAATCTAGTAGTAAGAGGGCCCACTCCAATTCAAACCTTAAGTTGCCCGCTTTAAAGAAGAGCAGGGGTGCTAGAGGCTCTTCAAGAGTAACTACAACAAGTCGTACATCTGTTCATAATAATCGACATAGAGCAACAAGACAATTACCGGGACCATTAGTTGGTCTATACTACGATTTATACGATGACAATATTCTAGAGGCACAACAGAATACGGATGCTGCTTCTGAAAAACTTTCATTAGGCTTTCCCCTAATTAAATCACCTTATGTGGGTGATATTTTATATATCATTTCGTACTTGAACAAGTTTCGTGAGGTAATATTTGGTGATAAAATAGAATACTTGGGACCGCAGGATATAGAAATTGGCTTGGGTTTACCTCCAATAGAGACAGAAAATGATACTTTTGAAAAATATAACTCAAAGAAAACACTGGTACCAGAGAACTATGATCCTACGTATGTTTCTCCCACCATGGAAAGATTATTTTCCAGGTTCTTAACTCTCGTCCTAAATAGAAAAAAAGAGGTTAATCCATCATCCCCATCAAAAGCTATCGCTGAATTAAAATCCATGGCTCTCTATCTAGGCCTCCCTAGCGAATGGAGGGACGATTCTAATATTTTAACGAAAGACCAAGTGGAAGTGAAAAGTGATACAGAACCAGTCGACCTACAAAATCCGGAAATATTAGCATATGATAATTATTTGTATGAGCCGCCATCAACGAGGCCAAACCCAATACACAGTTCATCCGACTTCGAATCTTTCGGTCTTAGAGGTATTGAACATCCAAGGGATCGATTGATTATGTTGAGAACAATTTTACAATGGGCTTTGACGACTTCGGATTCTATCAAAGCTTATATTACTCAAAGTCTTCAAAATCAAGATATTTCAGGAGAAAAGGAAACAACTTATGTTGCCAGATCCATTCAAAAAGGGTTTAAACACACTGAAGAAGTGAAGAGAGAAACAGAATTAAAGATGTCGAAAAGGAACTCAAACAAGTCTAATGAAACTCGTGATTCTCCTGAAAATGATATGATTTCAAGATACATTGATCCAACTTCGGATCCATTATCTCATAACATGAAGTTAAGATTAGATGAACAATTTGCTGGTGATATTGGTTTTAACATAGGTAGATTCTACTTATGTAGAATGGCTGATCCAGAAACTGGAGGAATAGCATCCATCAAAAAAATGAAGTATACTTGGGCAAATATTAACGAAATTGCCATGAGTCTTCCATCACAGTTTAAATTATACGTGCAGGATGTACATCAAATGCTAACTGATTCGTTGACAAAATATGGAGTGGAATTCGATGAGAACGGAGAAGAAATTGAAGAATCTTTCGAAGAAGATTCTTATTGGTATGAAGTTGCTTCAAGCGCTGAAGAATTATCAAACTTCGTGAATTACTTATCAGAAAAATTGGACTTGGTACCCTCTGGAGAACATACCTCTATAATATCGAAGAACTCGATGATTTACAAGCCAACACTAAACCTATACAACTATCTATCGCCAATGGTACCTTTGTTTTTAAACCAAGAAAAGTTGAATACTGAAACAAGATCGTCCCGGAAGAAAGTAGTCGATTATAATTTCAAGATAAACGAAAATTTGAGTCAAGACGAAGATGAGGACGAAATTATTGTAGAGCATGTTGACGTAGAAAAAGGTGACGATGATGATTATGAAGAGGAAGAAGATGGAAATGACGATCAAGACTACTTAGATTAAATTTTACTTGTATAATATGTATTTTAATAACATCTAATGATACTCAGTTCATGTTAATAAACAAATTATATATTCTATGAATTCACAGAATTTAAAATCTCCCGGACCCTAATAAAACATCAATTTTCTCTTTTAACAAGTCCTCGTGATCTTCGAAATATTTAGCTCTTCTAATAATGTCTTCATCATAACCTTCATCACTTTTCAAAGCCTTAAGAGTTTCCAGTTGAGTTTCTAACCAGTTGCCCATAAATTTGACAGGGTCTTCACTCAATTCTCTGTAAAATGATTCTCTTGAGTTTGCATTTTGCAATGCAACTATACCCATAGAGATTCTGCTATTCAAGTGTTGAATACTGGCATCTCTTTTAGTTAAGCTTTCATATGTTGCTTTGGTTGATTCAATTATTTCCTTCTGGCTCTTGGATACAGAAAATGGTATAGATACTGGAATGTCAACCACTAAGTCGCCTAAGGTAGTTGATTTTTTAGTATTTATCTCGTACTCAATAATAACGGGTTCACGCGGCTTGAAATGCGGTTGTAATAATTTATAAAGATCTGAAAACTTGAAGTTTGGAACATTCAATAATGACGACAAAATCTGATCACATTCAATAATATTTAAGTCATCGTCGTCATCATCCTCAAAATTATTGCCCATTCCATTACCGTTCAAAAATGTTGGAGTCGAGCTGGATACAGCAGGAACCTTTGTAAAGGTATCGGATTTCTTGAATAAGTCTTTGTATAATACATATTGCCAAATTAAATAAATTAACTCCTGTTGTGTGGCTTCCTTCTTTCCGACGAAACGAGACATCTCTTCGCTTAGGTTCATTGTAACAGATTGATCTTTTATCATTAAAGCTATTTTCGATTTGATATTGAATATCCCATTTCTCTTGACATCAAGTCCATCAAACTCGGACTGTCTATTACTACCATATTTATTATCAGGTTGTTGGTCAATAGATTCATCCCTCCATTCAATGATATTAGAATGCGAGTTTTGCATATCTGGATAGTCTTCATTGGGTAAAATATCAATCGATATTCCCGACAAGAATGAACTAAATTTTAAGCTTTGGTTATCTTCATTATCATTAATATTATTATCATTCAAGAACCGTCCTTCGACTCTCAATGTCCATGTGGATTCCACAGTAGGGTCAGATAAAGGATGTCCTTCATTTTGCATTATTTGCTTTTGCCATGGTTGATTTTCACAAGTATTATAAATAAAAACTCTCAAAATCCCCGTTTCTTTCTTGAAGCTCGATGGTTGGCTTATCTTCGCATTAATGGCCTGAAAATCCAATGCCTTCCTCGTGGTCAATAAGTCGACTTTACGCTCAGCATCCTTAAGTTTCTTATACATCTCCAAATTTGGAACTTTCTCGTATAAAGTTGGTGGGATTGTTGTATCGGTTGGTGTATAGGATATCGCAGGTGCAGCTGATGGATTAGGGTGAGGCCTTGCACTCACGCCCTGTCCTCCTACTGGAGGCTGTTGCTGTGGTGGTACTAAGGGAGGCATTATCTAATATTCCTTTTAAAACCTAGAATGAAGCTAGATTACTGTAATACTAAACACTAACTGCTACTTAGAAAATTGTTTTGTTATTCGAAATATCTTCCAACCGTGTACGAAATAAAATGTCGCGTAAATGAGTAAAATGTCGCCTTCATGCGATATGTCAAAAGCTAGGGCCATTTTTCAAATCTACCATTTGATTAGAGACATATTCATTTTTCTTAGGCCTAAGTACAACTTGTACCTCCACTATCGATGTCAGAGAGTATCTCTACTAATGTGGGAGTTCCTCCTCAACGAAATACTAAGGTGCATAGGCGCAAAGTCCAGCATTCCAATGATAATCCGAATGGTAGCAATACCAAAAGCAGTAAGAGCCATCTTTTAAATCAGGCATCTCATTTAAAAACCACACGTATGAACCAGATTAGGAAGAAGAAGAGAGATTTGTTCAAGCGGATTAATTACAGCCATACCTTTTCTGTCGTTGTTCTTCCATTGCTTGCATTAATATATCTAATCATGTATTCTCCAAGTATTGTACCGAAAAATGCTGATACGTTAATTTTTTCATGTATATACTACAACTTTACGTTGTTGGCATTCACATCGGGCTACCATAAGTGCTTTGCACATAGGTCATTTCGAGCACAATCTAGGGTGTTGCAGGTTTATTTTGCCATATTTGGCAGCAGCATTGGTTTGGGGTCCATACGGTGGTGGGTTTCCTTGCATAGAGCACATCACCAGTTTACAGACGATACCGAAAAAGATCCGTATCTGATCAAAAGAGGTTTTGCGTGGGCTCAATGGGGGTGGTTATTAAAAAAACCGAAAATCGTAACTTTTTACCACGATTTTATCGAACATGAATTTCCAAGAAATTCAGTTTTAGGAGGAGAAGATACAAAAGATAAATTAGAAAACGAGGTCGACTATGATGAGGACCAGTACGAGTTAGAAGAACTTGAGGAACTGAAAAACAACTACGAGGCCCGCATTCTTGAGTTGGCATTATGGCAGGAAAAGTATTATCTTGTCTTTTTCGTTCTTTCAACTTTTATAATCCCATGTGCTATGACAGTTTTCTACTGTCGCGATACATGGATAAACGGGATTTTGTATCCTGGTGTTCTTCGTATGTTCTTGTGTCAACAGCCATTGTTGGGTTCAGAGTCAATTTGCCATATGAAGCACCTTCGGGCGACTATTCCAACGCAACCATTCAATGACAAGAATTCATCCCAAAATTGTTTGAACCCGTTAATTTCCCTAGTCACATATGGCCAATCACAGCAAAATTACCATCATGAATTTCCCCATGATTACAGATGTACCTCTAGCCTCATTGCATTCGACCCTACAAAATGGTTCATATGGCTGTTATCTAAAATTGGATTAGCCGATCTGTTATGCAAAACACCAAATGACCTTATCACCCAGTTGAGAATTCAACAGCAACAGGAAGTGATTAATCGAATGAAGAGTCAACTAAACTGGGGAACTCCGATTTCCAAGTTGCCGTTAATCAAACCTAGTGAATTTAAAAAAATCAGTTCTTCTGCTGGTTATAATGACAGAATATACATCATAATCCAAAATATCATACACGATATCACCTCGTTTATGGATCAACATCCGGGTGGTGTTTCGTTGTTGAAAGCTTCAAACGGTAAAGATGCCACTAAAGCATTTTATGGTGGAGTCTACGGACACCTGACGGCAGCAGCAAATTTGTTAGCCACCATGAGAATCGGGGTACTTGATATTGGAGATGAGGAAGAAGTATGGAGACGTGTTGTTCGAGAAGAAGGGGAAGTGAACGATTCAGAAGCAAGACATGAAAGTAAGCTGCACAGAAGTGCCGAAGCTGCTTAAAACTTTCCTATTATAGTTATGGAATTATTCGTCTGGCGATAAATGAAATGGCAGATCTACAAGTGGGTCATACCCATTGATATCGCCGAACTAATAGCTATTATTCTATATAACTACACTTTATAATGACTAATATATAATGATCAACTTGTTACCTGTATACAGTTAAATTATGTTCATAATTTTTTCACCTAAAGCATATTGCAAGGCACGATTTAACGATTCAATTAGTGTCTACAGTTGAACGTTAATAATGACAAATAATCCTGTTCTCTTTCATGTGAGAGATTACCGTGGAGCTACTGTTGAAGATTTAGATATAAAGCCAGCTATTTCTATAAACCCATCCACACACCTCGGAGATGCATTAGAGGTAGCCTACGAGCATGAATTTACCTATTTACCAGTCATTCACGAGTCAGATAAGAAGTTATTAGGTATTTTCAATGTTGAAGACTTGAAAACTCAAGGTATTGAAAATAATAAAAAGCATGTTAAGCCCATTGTAAAAAACTATATGTTGTGGTTCCATCATAAAGCAAGAGAAAACTACGAAAAGGAGAACCAGGTAACCCAAGGTACAAAGAAGACATCACTTAATACTACAATAAAGAAACCGGATTCTCACGGCAAGAAATTTAATATCATTACTCCAGGTACTTCGTTGGAAGATTTAGCCCAATTTTTTGCTAGTGGTGTATACTTTGCCATTATTACCAATGATGAAGGAACTATTGTTTACGGAGTCGCTACCCCCGAAGATTTAACAAAGTATGAGTCTTCGAGACCAAGATTATAGGACATATAAAGATTCAAGATTTACGTATATATATACACTTAAATAACAATAAACTAATATGAAATAGCAGTAGATTTATAAGGTTAAATTTCTTACTGGGGGATCTCTAAAACAAGCTTTCCAGTAGTTTTTCTGCCTTCCAAGTCGGATGTAGCTTGTTTATATTCAGATAATGGATACGTTTTAAATATATCAACTTTCAAATCTCCCGAATCGATTAATTTAAAAAGAGTTGTAGTGTAGTGGACCCATTCTTCCTTGGTGGTAATGTAACCGAATAATTGGGGCCTTAATACCCTAATATTTTTTGGTGATAACCTTGCTAAAGTGAGTGGCGGAACAGGACCTGAAGAATTCCCATAGCTTAGAAAAGTACCCTTTCTGGCAATAACTTCCAATGAAACATCAACAGAATCTTTCCCAACACTATCAAATGAAGCATTCACACCTTTGCCATTAGTAATCTCCTTGACCTTAGCAATAATATCATCGTTCGAAGAGTTGATTAAGAATTCGGCCCCACATTTTTTGGCCAATGCCAATTTCTCTTCGGTCGATGCAATTGCAATTACATGACCACCCTTGAGTGCAATTAACTGAGTAAGTAATTTCCCGACTCCTCCAGCCGCAGCCCAAACCAAGATGTAGTCCCCTTTTTTAACTTCATACCCTTCATTGATGAAAGTGAGTGCAGTTAGACCTTGCAACAAGGCGGCAGCATATGACTTTAAAGACTCAGATGGTACTTGGGAGTCTAATTTCATAATATTCACATAGTTTTCACTTATTTTAGTATATTGGGCAAATGTATTTGCTGATAAGTAAGCAACCTGGTCACCAACTTTGAAATTAGACACATTGTCTCCGACAGCTGCAACCACTCCGACAGCTTCTCTGCCAAAGATATGTGGCTTCTTATCCGGGTAGATTCCTCTACGAAAATACGAATCAATAAAATTAACACCAGCAAATTTATTCTTGATAACAATTTCATCGGAGGACTCAATACGCGGAGTATCAAAATCAACGTATTTTATCACATCTAACGAGTCACCATCTTCCTCATGGAGAACAACCTTCTGGTTTTTAGGAAGTTTATCTGTAGCCATTATTATTTAGTCAATTGAGTTGCAATGTCTACACTTACTAATAGTAGGATCGATACTTCGTTGGGTGATTCGCATATCCTTTATATTACAATACAATAATTTTGCTTATAAATATTTATATACTCTATGACTATCATCCGAAATAATACAGCCATAAATAAGCATTATACATAATCCTCTAGACTATATATCAATTGCATTAGTATATTTGTAATACAATTATATAGGACATTATATCTATCGTTTACCACTATTTCTTTTATTCTTCCTGGGTTTCGTTACCCTGTTTGATTCATCTGGGGTGGAGGATACCAGTAATGAGTGGTTTAATTTAGCATTCTCTGCTAGCAATCTTTCTACCTTATCACCGTGCTTAATCTTCTTCTGGTGCCCACTTGCAGGATCTTCTTTAAATGCATAACTTACAGAAACCTTCGAGTTCATCAATATGGCACCATCCATTTTCTCGATGGCCATATCACTACTAGTGAAATCATCAAAACAGACAAACCCGTATCCTTTTGACTCTCCTGACTCTTCATCTCTAACAATAGAGGGGGGCCTGATAACTGTCCCAAACTTGGAAAATGTATCCATTAATGATTGCTCGTCAATGAGCGGATTTAGATTGTTAATAAATAACTTGGCCCCAACATCCATGGTATTACTCGACGTAGTTACACCTACCTGCTGTGAACTTCCTTTCATACTACTAGGTTCTGCCTTTCGAAGCTTAAGCATTTTTCCGTACAATCGTATACCTCTTAGTATAGCCAAAGCATATTCAGCATCTTTAATTGTTCGAAACTCTACGAATCCATATCCCTGGTGGGTTTTGAGAAGTCTGTCTTTAGGCAAGTTGAGCGTCCTTACTGGAGCAAATTGTATGAATAATTCGTATAACAACGGCTCCAAAACTTGGGGATCTAAGTTCCCTACGTACAAGGAAGCTTTGGTATTCCTTTCAGAATCAGGTGGCTTTCGGAACACACTAGTCATTGTATAGTACATTATTAGTATTCATGAAAGTAGATTAGAACGATCTCATCTGAAGTATGGAAGATCGTGTGTGTACCGATGCTATAAATGGTTGCACCGTCATATCTACATTTGCAATAAAGGCTTCCTTGCTTATAGAGGTACTATTCTGTATCTATAGATGATATGCTATAATGAATTACATGTCTAGAATACAACTTTAACTTCTACTATGCTAAAATTGAGGAATTGTCATTTTCTGTGGTGATTTGCTCACCATCACCATGATCAAATGTTATTTTCGATATCTTAGAAGATGATTCCGGAGGAGCTTCAGAGCCACTGTCACTACCAGAGACATTGGAATTACTATCATCGCTGTCGTCATCGCTGCTATCATCGCTATTCTCACTGTCACTGCTGTCGCTACTCAGTTCGCTAGATGAAGAACCATCTGAAGAGACAGTCGTGCGGTAATTGTACGCAGCTTCCTCGGATATTATGAATTCCTTCCAAGTATCGGTGGTGAAGGTGATGTATATAGTAGGGAATTCCAAGATTATCTTATTAGTGAGGGCTTCGGTGATCAGCTTCGAGCCATCCAATGCAAGTATCGAATTTTTGGGCTTATCAATGTTCACCACGTTGTCTAAATAGAAATGCAATTGGTCCTTATCTATCGGTTTCTTTTCGTTATCGCCATCTTCCGATGAAACGGCATTATGTAGTATGTTCATGGGGACGGCATCTCGCAACAGCAAATGCTCCTTTAATCGAAAGCTCAAAAACCTAGCCTTCTCCTCTCCACTTTTCCCAAGTACAACCCATTCTACCGTCCATATGAAACTGCCAGCTTTCTTGTCGTACCCTGTCTTGTTAGATGCAGCCCGTGACATGCCTGCTGGTAATTGGATCACCAACGTATTCTCACGCTTAACCACAGTGGTGGGGTTGTGAGAAAACACTCTTTTTACACTCTCTATCCGTGGATCCTCTTCTTCAGCTATTGGCTTGGGTCTTTTGTTCCTGTTGGTATTCCCACCAGTATATTGTCGCTTGAATACATTTTTTGCGTTACTTTTTATGTCTCCTTTGCCCGCATGTATCTGCCGTCCTACGTTCATCAAAAAGTTGTAATCACGTTCAACGTTTGTCTCATCCAGAGATAATGCTTTTTTGGGTATGAATCTTGCCTGATCTATAAGCCCAGTGCATTCTGTCTGTCTCTTGTGTCTACTAACACAATTTATCGAACATGTTTTCACTCCACAGGCTGGGCAGGTGTATTTGTATCCATTGATATGACATATTGAGCAAAGTTTATCCTCTGGTAACATTGAATCTTGTAAAGTACCACTCATCTATATTTGATTTAATGCAAAATATCTTTCTATCCATCTGTAATAAATTCTGAAATATTCGCAGACAAAATTTCTACGGCGTATATTGAGGTACTAATAAATCTGAAATTTTTCGCTCAAAAGGTTTGGTTGAACATAGCTTTTAGTATACTTAAACATCCAAGTTCCCTGACGAATAGCTAACAAGATGTTCTTGAACGTTTTAAGGAAGGAGGCCAATACCTTAATATCCAAACCTTTAGTGAGACATGCATCTAAAAAAGTAAAGCATAAGGTACCAGAAAAAATACCAGTTCAATTATTAAAAGATCACCCAAAGGTAGGATCCGCAGGTGAAATAGTAAGAGTTAGACCTGCATTCATGAGGAACTATTTGCATGTCAATAACGGTGCATGTTATCTTACAGCACAACAAGGACCCCGTATTCCGGTAGTAGAAAAGATCAAACAGAAGGAAAGAAAACCGATACTCGAAACCAAGACCGATAGCGAACAGGAAGTTGCTAGTCAAGCGACCGCTGGTGATGCCAGTGCGGGTGCCTTGTCATTGGACGAATTATCTAACTTATTCCAAACCATGAAAAGCTCGAGGAAATCAAAACAAGGAGCTGGGTCCACGGTCAGCCATGCGTTTGAAGCCAGTACTGAAGAAATTACATACACGGCATCGGAATTGAAGCAGGCCATTCCTAGAGTACATACCGTTGTTTTGAATGACAGTATCAAACTCCCAGTTGATAAGCAATACATCTCGTCCTTGATCTTTGATATGGCTGGGGTCCAAATTCCACTCTCGGCGATCAAGTTACATGGTAATGAAAACAATAAAGCGGCCCTTAACCAAATCAATGCTGTGGGAGAGTTCACAATGACTATAGATGTTCCAGGCGACAGAAACGGAGTCCAAAGAACAATCATTGTTCAATAATTTGGGGTGTAATGCCATATACTGGAAAATATGCTAGAACTATGTATTATTAGTAGCCTTACTATGTATATAAATCATTTTGTAAATAATAAAAGTAAATATTAGTGTACTGATATAATAGTGTGTTCAAGTATTAGAAAGCTTTAAGACATTGGTGCGGCTTCAGAAATCAAATCTTTCTACTTTATTTTAGAATAATTTTATATTCTTATAAATGGTATATTTTTGATGCCTTCAAACTTACAGTATAGTGCCGCCAAGTCTTCTCGAATAACCAAGAGAACCCTTAACACTTCACCAGTGAAAAAGGCACAAAATGACGTAAAAAAGTATTTGCCATCGCAAGCGAAGTACTTGCAAAATCTCAAGTCTAAGAAGCCATTAATTGCGTCACCAAAGATAAGTGAGGCGAAGACTAAATCAGACGAGGAACCTCTTACCGTACAGGACTATAATGTGCAACTAGATTACCAATTATCTAAGAAGGATGATATGTTAGTAGCGATTGATACGATTCTTGATAATCAGTGGTCGGAATCAACCGCCCTTCATAAAAGGTTTAAAATACCTGGAGAAACAAGAGCTTTTGCTTCGGATGAGGATTGTTTGTTCCGCTTGCCAGGCTTGTCCATGAAAGCAAAAGCTGATATTATTAAATATCGCCACACCCAATTGCCTAACGGGTTAACAACGATAAATCAGCTCTACTCGATCTACGAACACCAGGGCAATACTTTTGTCGATAGAAACTTGGAATTGAAGATCAGAGAAGGGAAACTTCGGAAGTTTATTATCACAAATGCTTCACCAGTAATTCTGAGATCTCCTCAAAAATTCCAGCATGGTAAAGTTACTTATGGTTATGAAAATGTCGAAGTTATCGTTAAAAATGAAATTTACTTACGGCTTCTCAAAGACCATCTAGAGGCCTTGGATAAAGAAATACAGTCTACAGAACTTCTGACTAGTGAAAAGAACAACAAGCAATTACTACGTGGTAGCTTGGAAAAGTTCTTTAAATTTGTTTCCAATAATCCCACGGCACTTTTTGTGAGTAGCGATATGAATAATGAAGAACTTTCAAAGTTGGTATCCCTTGGATACATAACTTTGACATCAAACCATTTGAACGAAATAGAGTCACACCAATACTCCATCTCGTATCCAAATTGTGGTTCGTACTTAAAGCTTATAAACGCAGGTCGTTCATGGTTGGTGAAAACACTCAATAAGTGCAAATATAAAGAATTACTTGAAGAACATCTTTTTAATAGATGGGAAGGTCTTAATAGTGGTTTCAATGGAACATCCAAGATGAATAACTTCAGAAGTCCGTTCTACGGCTATGATTTATTCTGGATTCTTGCCGATGCGCTTGGCGCTGGAGTTGTGGAAGTATTTAATACCCCAGTCGGAAGAGGTTGGAGATTAACAGGGAAAGTTTAAAGGTTTTAATTATATAGAAATTAAAAAGGGAATGTATATAAGAAAATGAATATACAGAAAGTCACCAACACAAACTATATTAGGTTATTAGCATTGTGATCCAATATTACATCTTCACTCTTTGCTTTCTTTGAGCCTTTCTTTGTTTCTTTTCTAAGGCTTTCTTCTCAGCTTTAGCTTGATCTTCTGGCGATAATTTTCTCAAACTTGATTTCTCTTCTCTCTTTAATTTGGCCTTTTCAGCAGCTAATTCTTCTTGCTTGATCTCATCTTCGATCTTTCTAATCTTAGCAATCTCATTTTCTCTAGTTCTAACAACCTTTTTCAAAGTTTCTGGTTTAAATGTAATCTTCTTAGATGCCATTTGATCAACTAAATTAAACACAGCACCTAAGATATTAGAGATTTGAGCTAATTCATCAGTCTTGTTAACCAAAGTAGTAGAAATAATTATTCTGCGTCTTGGTGCACATTCAGCAATTGATTCTGGTCTTTCAATTGGCTGATCAGTGATGGCAATAAATCTTATGAAAGAAGCAGCTTGCAAAGTCAAAGATCTTTTTAACTCTTGGGTCAAAGTCTTATCTTGAAATTCATTGGCTTCGCTCATAAAGACAAATGATTCTGGAATATTAACTGAGTCAGAGGTTTTCGTTAAAGATAAGAAATAGTTGAATTTTCTGTAGTCATTCATACCAATTTTTGATACAATGGCACTAATGAAATTATCAAGATCGGCATCTGAAGATGGAATGATTTGAATAGTCACTCTATCTGATGGCAGTGGAACTGAATCAGAGAAAAACGACAAAGCCGTTTCAAGAACCCAAACGAAGATATTGTGTCTAGGTTTCAATTTGATATCAATATTAACCTTTGAAATATTCACTCTACCGGAAGCATAAGATGCAAAACTTTCTGAACTGTCTTTCACATACAATGCATCTGGAGAAACACCATATTGGTAGAAATTCTTCTTGAAAACATCTGACAATGCTTTCAAATATGTTGTTGTCAACGATTGATTGTAAACATCACCCAATTTATACAAAATAACAAACGCAATGGTGAATCCAAGAGTTATAAATTCTAATTTCCAATTATTAGCCATAACTCTTTGGATAAAAGTCATTTCTCTTAATTCTTCAAGGGTATATTCTGAATACGCCTTTTTCACACTTATCTGGTTAGTAAATGAACAATTCCTCTGATATATTAAAGTTTACATACACATCTTCAGCTAATGCCAAAGGGGCAAGCATAATGGATAAAATGAAACCACTAATCATCTTGTAGTTAGTTATTTAAGGAACAATTATACTAAGACACCTCTTATTTAGCAAAAAATTGTCAACGTTAATTTTCCAGTTCATTCGTAACGGGCCTCTACAAAATACTTTTGTGTAATATTCAATCACCCATTTAGTATACTACTATAATATACATTATATCCTATATACGAGTTCGCTGTAGATAATAATACTTCCTAATCGTTTCTACTCTTTCCGTTTCTTCGATGTTGGTTCCTCTTCTAAAGCAACGTTCTGTTCGTCGTTGTATTTGGACATTCCTTCATGAACAGCATTTCTAACGAGGTCTCTCAACGCTTCCTCTGGGTTTTCACTATTCAAAATACCCTCTATTCTTTTGCGTCTTTCTTCATCATCAATGCCTGCATCTTCGTTTGAAGGTTCATTCTCCATCGTATATCTTATTTGGTGACCTTCAATATTTCCAGGAGTGGGTAACGAACCTGTAAATTCACCCTCTGCTGCCCCTGATTGGAACTGTGGTTGGTCATGCGATAAAGATCTCAAGTATTGTGCAAGCTCTGGAAACTCTCCGTCCTCTTCTATATATTCTGCTGGTTTTTGACCTTCGTTATTTTTGATCTTCCAGTCTGCTTTCAATTCTTCCACCATTACTTTAGCCGTCTTTATATCCTCTACATGGTGTAATGGGGCATCTCCTTCGTTATCCTGTATGTTAATATCACCCCCTTTACTAACTAACAACTTCAACAAGCCAACATGGCCGTATGAAGCTGCAGCATGCATCGGAGTGTAGCCATTTGGATCCTTTGAATTTGGGGTGAATTCTTTGGTGTCCAAATATGATTCGACTATCTTAACCTGATTATCTGCTGCGGCAACCCAAATATTCGAGACCATCCTTCTATAATCGTGATATGTTGGCCAAATGTTTCGATTGCAACACTATTTGGGATGAGCATCAAATACTACATTCGAAAAAAATTGTCTCCCATAATTCTCGATTAAGACACGATCATAATTTTTCAGGACATAATTCAATTAGATCTTGTTCATAGTGATAAATACAATAATATTTCACGCCAAATCCCAGTACTATAGCACAATATCGAATGCCTGAACTCACAGACGCTCCACAAGCCAATCCAGATACCCTTCTGACGTCGTCACCCGAAAATTTAACCGGCTTCGAATGGTGGAGAAGATCGTTACAATACAGAACAGGATTGGGTATATCAGAAGAAGAAAAGAAGCAGTTTGAACATGACTACAGGGCGAAGCAATTACCAAGTCAATGTGAAAGCTGTGTCACAAACCGTGATTGGATGTTACAGTATTCGCCATCAGTCAAGTTCATGATGGATCATGTCCAGAAACTTGGCGGTAACATCAGCAAATCCAACATAATCTGCAATGTTTGTGATGACTATAAGGGTGGTGGTTTTCATCCAGAGATGGGAATTCTCTTGTGTTCTAATTGGATAGCTGACAAATGGCAGTTGGAGGATATTTTGACACACGAGTTGGTGCATGCCTACGACTACCTTAAATTTAAGGTCGACCTCACCAACTTGAAGCATCATGCTTGCACAGAAATTAGGGCTTCCATGTTAAGTGGTGAATGTCGTATATTTAACGAAATAAAGAAAACTGGCTTGGGTGATTTCGGGAAAAAATTCCAGGCTTGCATCAAGAGAAGAGCAGTGCTATCTGTTTCAGCCAATCCTAACTGTAAGGACGCTCAGGAAGCTGAAAAGGTGGTGAATACGGTCTGGCAATCTTGCTTCAACGATACTAGACCGTTTGAAAGGGTTTATCGTTGAATTCAAACTAGAGCAAATTATGATCTATTAAAAATTGCTACTAGTGTTCCCATAGCCTTACACACTTGTATATAGCCTTTTGAAAGTGTAGAGAAGTACATTTGTATAACAAAAAATTTTAATATAGATCGTTTCTAGAAGAAAATCATTCTGCAGCAATCGTGCGAAGCCCGACCACATCCGAATTTACGTTATCTAAACCTTGAAAAATCAATCAAATCAATAGTTTCTACTTCCACAATTAACTAATAATCAATTGCCAAATGCCCAAACCCTCTACGACAGAGCATAACTTGTCAGTTGTTGTGGATAGAAATGCTGGACATAGAAAGTCATTGGTTCTTGATGATGACTACGACGACTCTAATGGCAAGATTACAGAAAGTGAAATAGATCTTCCCAGTGAACTTCAAGATACAGAAACTCTCACAGAGCTTCGGTCTGGTGACAGTGATGAGAATACTGAGCCTGTGTCACAGGCGAAAGAAAAAAAGCAAATAGAAATGGAGCCACTCATCCAGAAAATTGATGCGATTCATAGAGTGAACCCTACAAGATTAAGAAAACGGATTAAGAAGCAAAAGACGGAGGACGCGGGCGGTGAGAAAGAGGCACATCATGAAGAAGACAAATTTATGTCTAAATTTGGCGATATTAAGTTTTATTCTATCCTGTCAACTATCTTCGATTCGAGTTATTTCAAGAATTCAGAGTTCTTTGGTATTTACATATTGTTTTGGCTTGGTACGGCATTTCTTATGATGAACAGTCTCGTACATTCATATTTCGAAAAGTCTGAGTTGTTGTTCGATTCCCCAGTAGTGATGATCTTGAGAAAAGATCTCATAAAAATTGGACTTACTGATTTGGCAATGTATCTTTCAACTTACTTTGCCTATTTTCTTCAATATGCCTGTATGAGAGATTGGATATCTTGGGATGTAAGTGGATGGATAATCCAGAGTCTCTATAACTTTCTTCATGGTGCATTCTGGCTCTACTTTGCTTCTGACCATTTTATGGCATACCCATGGATTGGCAAAGTATTTTTAGTATTGCATAATTTTGTTTTCATTATGAAAATGCATTCTTATGCTTACTATAATGGCTATTTATGGCAAATATTAAGAGAATTAGAATTTTCCGAGAGTTATTTAGAGAGACTACAATCAGGCCTGGCTAAGGTGCCTCTGAAATATGATCTTGAAACTACCATAAAAATATTGGAAGAGAGTATTCGTTTCTGTAAATTCGAATTGGAATATCAGTCCAAAGCAACTACGATGAATCCTGAGTTCCCTCTGGAATCTTATGCCGAATCCCTGCGTCTCGAAGTATTGCAAATGGCAAATATTGTTAAATTCCCGCAAAACATCAACTTATTTAATTTCTTTGAATTTTCGATGTTTCCAACCTTAGTCTACACTTTGAATTACCCACGTACCCGTAAGATAAGATGGATGTATGTTTTGGAGAAGTCTTGCGGTGTATTTGGAATCATATTTTTAATGATTTTATGCGCTCAGAATTGGATGTACCCGCTAGTAGAGCGTGCAATAGCATTGCAGGGTGCTTCTACACCTGATAAATGGAGACAATCTGTGTTTATTCTTCTAGATATGATCCCTCCCTTCTTAATGGAATATCTTTTTACGTTCTTTTTGATTTGGGATGCTATCTTGAACGTAATAGCTGAACTAAGCTGTTTTGCAGACAGAGATTTCTACGGTCCTTGGTGGTCTTGTACTGACTGGTCTGAATATGCAAGGATCTGGAACCGTCCCGTGCACAAGTTCTTACTCAGGCATGTTTACCATTCGTCAATTAGTGCATTGAGACTCAATAAGCTCTACGCTGTCATGGTGACATTCATTTTGTCTAGTTTAGTTCACGAGTTGGTTATGTTTGTAATTTTCAATCGATTAAGAGGTTACCTTTTGTTGATGCAAATGGCACAAATTCCTTTAGTTATGATAAGCAACACCAAATTTTTAAGAGAAAAACGAGTTCTAGGTAATGTTTTTTGTTGGTTTGGTTTGGTTTCAGTGCCTAGTATGATTTGTACTTTATACTTAATATTCTAGAACGTTAATAGTAATAGTATGTCTATACTAAATTATTTTTATCACGTGCTTGAAGTTCATCACAAGAATTTTTTTTAGCTCTCTATGTTAACACTGAATCGATAAGAGGTCAAAAGGGTGACAATACTGATTGAATATATAGAATGTCTAGACCAGAACAGCTTGCTCCTCCAGAGATCTTTTATAATGATACGGAGTCGTTTAAATATACTTCGTCTACACGTGTGCAACACATTCAAGCTAAAATGACTTTGAGAGCACTTGAATTGTTGAACCTCGAACAACAAGAACCACATTTCATATTAGATCTAGGATGCGGGTCTGGGTTATCGGGAGAGATATTGACAGAAGAAGGATACAACTGGATAGGTATGGACATATCTCCTAGTATGCTTGCGACCGGATTGGATAGAGGGTTGGAAGGAGACGTCTTTTTGAGTGATTTGGGTAATGGAGTTCCATTTAGACCAGGTACCTTCGATGCTGCTATTTCTATCTCTGCTATTCAGTGGTTATGTAATGCTGATGTTGCGAATGCTGATCCAAAGAAGAGATTGTTGAGATTTTTCAACAGTTTGTATGCGTCCTTAAGAAGAGGTGGAAAATTCGTTGCTCAGTTCTATCCGATGAATGACTCGCAGACAGAGTCTATTTTGGATGCAGCCAAGGTTGCAGGTTTTGGAGGTGGTTTGATTATAGACGATCCAGAATCAAAAAGGCATAAAAAGTATTACCTAGTGTTAACTGCGGGCCAGTCCGAAAGAACTATCAATTTGGCTGGAGCCGAAATGGATGCACCACAAAGTACCAAGAAATTAAATAGTAAGATGAAGAAGAAATTAGAATCGAAGAAGGATTTCATTAATAGAAAGAAAGAAACCATGAGAAGAAGAGGTAGAGATGTTGCCCACGACTCTAAGTTTACGGCGAGAAAAAGACGTCCTCGTTTCTAATGATAATCATTATAATTCCATGCATTCTTTCTCCCTTCCACTTTGTATATTATTCCAACATCCGTATAGAACTTCATAATACATTTCTTAATTATATGTATATGCGTAAATCGTAGTATCTTCGCGCGTAAATTTGAATACTAATAAGTATTGAACTGAAAAAATCAATCAAAATTTCCAGTATCACCGTTAAATCTCCATATTCTGCTAAAGTCAGTTCAAATGTTCGGCCTTGTAAAAAGAGGTTTGGCTATGAAGCCAAGCGGTATATCTGTGCAAGCCATTAGAAGTTTTATTCCTTTTAATAAAGGTATGTATTTAACTGCAGTTTTCAAGATTTCAAATGATAATCATACTAACAATGATAGACAAAGTTCCAAGCGTATATGAACCATTACCAAAGAAGAGAAATGGAGAAGCCGCCATTCCATTTTTGCATAATCAATTACTTCAGAAATATGACCCAACTGGGAAAAGAAGAGCACTAGTTGATCAAGATACCGGGGTGCGTTCAGGGGATGTCATTAAAGTCACCTATCTTGATAGAACAAGTGTCATAGGGCAAGTTCTTGCAGTAAAAAGATCTGTCAACAGCGTCGGTACCAATATTTTAATAAGAAATAAGATCAATAAACTAGGTGTAGAAGTCAGAATCCCGCTCTTCAACCCAAACATTAAGAATATTGAGGTTGTTCATAAACCAAAGAAATACTTACCAAGAAGAAAGCACTTCTACATTAGAAACACCAAATATGATGTCGGTGATGTGGAAGACTTCGTAAAAAGAGAAGGTAAGAAGCATAAATAATTGAATATTTTACATAAAGTAACCAATATCTTGTATATATAAAAGTATAAAATTTTTCTAACTCATGAAGTCGTAATTTACAATTTGTAATTCTAATACTACTAAACACCATCACTTCTCTGCCTTCGATTTTTGATTCAATAGCTCATGTAACTGATTCGACAATGCATTGCCAAACCGATCTTGGAATCCCTTGGATCTATTCATCATCAAAGCCTCGAAGGTTTCGAAATGTTTATGGATACTTTTATCATCATCAGCCTCTCCTATTTCAAACCATCCGGATATGCTAACAGACACTCTTACTATATAGCCCTCTAATGTCTCTAAACGTATATGGTTTTCACATATATGTTTCTTATTTTCTCCCCCAACAATATTTGCACTTTCATTGCCATCAACCGATTTCTGGCTATGCAGAATTGAATTGGATCGATTTAACTCCAATTCACAGATTGCAAAGTAGGCTCTATACTCCTTAAATATCTCGGTCAATTCTTTGCATTGTGTTTCTTCGTCCATACTATGGCTGCCCTAAAGAATAAAAAAACACTTCGCTCAAGTTCGAGGACGAATTTAATGAGGACTTTTTATCAAAAATACACAACACCTAAAAAATTCCGTTTATGACGATCGTTTATGACGATGACGTCTAAAAACACATATTATAGATTGTTTGATTTTTTACCTACAGGCTTCTACAAATACAGTTTAAATTTTAAAATTTAGTCACAACTGATTCCCAGTATTCCACGAACAAAGTCAATACCGGGCGCCCAGAAACGTGCTCCAATGAAGGTTAATTTACGCTTTCATTCACTTGTAAACCTCCAATCAGTCTACATATATACACAATAAATAGACTGACTTTAAAAGAGGATGAACCTGCGATGATGTTAAAGAAGAGTAGAATTCGGTATAATTTTTGCTGGACGATGGAATATTTATAGCTGACATGAAAAGGTCGGGTAACCCCTACTAGTTACTTAAACATATATCCATACAATGAAAAAAAATAACCTATTCAACTTGTTAGTGATCCCAAGTATGTCGATAGATATAACTCCAGAAAAGTTCATAGGCACCCTGTTGAGATTGAGCTTGACTGATTCACGAATGCTAGAAGGTATTTTAACTGTGGTCGATCCGTTTGGAAACCTCTTGCTATCCAACGTCTGGGAAATTTCCAAGGACAGAATTAACCCTAATAACTTGCATAAAAGGGAATTGGGATTGGTAAGTGTCCCGAGACACACTATAGCAAATGTTCTTTTGGACTCAAGATCTCATGCCAAGCTTATGAAAAGTTAGACCCACAAAACATAAAATGTTTTGTTGTATTTCTATTCAGGAAACACCGAGCACAAACTAGAACTAAGATAATGCTGGCATATCTATCCTACAGTTAGCTTTACAATATGAAATAGGTTTCTTCACGGTTTACATTAGACAGCCGCAATAGCTAGGGAGGAATAGTTACACCATGTCTGAAAATGCTTACAGATGCCTGACGTTATTAGAGGAACACTTCATATATAATTTAGTAAAGGTGAAATTGCCGATTAATTGGGGTTTCCCGATTGTAATGAAAAGTCATGCTGGAAATTCTCTATCTGCTAAAAAATCTTGCAGATGTAATAACCCTTCACCTGTAGCATAGAAACAGAGATTTTCATTCTTGTTGACACAAGTTCAGCAATTTCTAGTTCGCTTACTCTTCTCTAAAAAGTTCGCTATCTGACCATAGTACTACAATGACTGGTGGCTTGACTATAAACAAGCCTCTTGGCTAACTAAAACAGCAAAGTTTGTGTTCTAGTATAATGCGGCTCGGGTCGCAGATTTTCAAAAGTAGTACAAAACCAGTAGTACTATTCAAATACATAAAGTACCTTCGCTTGAATGTTGAATACAATCTGTATTGATTAAAGAGTTCTCGAAGATTACATGATTGCGTTTAAAGGTAGCTCATAATAGGTCTAAATAAATTTATTATTTAATAAAAAAAATCTTAATTCTAAATTTTCATAATTCTAACAAATATTAATTATTTTTGCAGAATGATCAAGCATTGTAGTTAAAAACCAAGTAATTAAAGCCATAAACCAACGTTCACAATATCGTAAAGACTAATAGATCTATTGTCATATACAAATAATTTGCCATATGTGTTATTGTATTTACAATCATTTTACATAAATTGGGAACTTTAGTCTTTTATGGAGATCAACCATGATATATCGCCAACGCCAGAAGCTTAGGCTATTTTGAAAACACAACACTACATATTGTTAAGGAAGCCACTTGGTAAATTTTCTAGTATTATGGTTATAGTTTACAAGAAGATAATTTTGCTACCGAGCTAGTATAAAGAGAGAATAATAATCGCTCCAATGTTGGTGAATTGGCAGGAAATCAGGAACAGCATTAGGATGTGGCGAGTACATACTAAGAAGGCTATGACATCCTGTTGATCTGAATTGTATGACAATTTCAAGGTTTTTCAAGCCATGGAAGATTTTAGGTCTCGATTACGTAAGACACTACAGTATCTCAAAACAGCGAGTCGATATATTCTTTAACAGCTAACCTATTTTGATTGCCAGTTATAAAATATTATAGTCAGCATCAAGGAGTATATTAATAGGTGATCAAGATGCAAGGAACCTATAAGACAAATGGGTTACCAAGACCATATTATATGAAGCCTTCGCTTAAGTATTCCCCATATAATAAGCATGCCAAATCACTATTCAATACATCAAGAAGTAAGATACTTGGATACATAGTGTTGTTATTTCTCTTTGGGTCGTTTACTTACTGGGTTTCCAAGGATTTGAGACCGGGACCAGATCCGGTTTACCAAATTGTTTCCCCAGAAGCCGACTTTAGTAATAACATAGATGGCATAGCTGGTGTGAAAGATGCGGACAAGGAAGCAGAGAATGCGGGATTAGCCGGGAACTTAGCACAAGGATCGAAGGGAGAGATAGGGTTAGGTGTTGCCGAAGCCCCGAAGGGCGGGATGGCCAACGAAGCACCCGTTGTAGGAAACGAGGTAAATGACGTGGGAAAGAAAGCAAAACCAGCAGCGAAGATCCTCCAGGATAATCATTAGGAGATGAGATCTTAAAGGACGTCCATATCCGAAACCTATGGTTTATAGAATCTATATGTGTATTAATATAACGTCGTTACGATTGTTCAATAGTCATCCGAAAAGCACCCCGGATTGCACCTACAGCAGAAAGATCATAAGTAGAACTTCTTGATCTGGAGCCAATAGTGGGCTCTAGGGGGTCAGTTAATCCGTAGTCCTTAAGAGTCTGTGATCCCTTAGAGACCCTAGACTCTGTGGGTCCAATTACACGAAATATGGTTTAAAAATAAGTTTGGGGGTCCAAAAAAGAAAAACAAAAGGTCCTGCTGGGAATCGAACCCAGGTCACCAGCATCAGAAACCAGTGTGATAACCACTACACTACAGAACCGAAAACTTACACCGGACTCAAATATCCGCGGACTATATGGTGCAAAAGGCGAGTTTTCCTGCACGATACCTACTGGTCCCTCCGGTTCTTTTTCACAACCCATGGGGCAAGCCATTAGGACGGATGCATGTTATGCTTCCTCTTGCCAGAAACAATAACAGCCCGTCCTCGTCTACAAGCACCACAGTAATTGTGTATGAGGGACACGTCTCGACCCGTTGACTTCTCCTGAGGCCCGCAGCTAGCTCCAGGATCCGTCCTGAAACTAGTGCTTCTCAACCATCACTTTCCAGTCCCTCCCACAAGCTCTACACCGTTCCTACGCAGACTACATACATATATACTCCTTCTCATCTTTAGTTCGTTTATTGCAATTGCCTCCTGTCCGCATACCTTCCACCCATGCTCATCAGCCACGAGTCGCACCTCGATAGGTCATAGCACTCTCACAAACCGGGCCAATTGTCGTCCTCCACCAATACAGTTTTCCTTCAATTCTCGCAGGGTGTTCCTTCTTGACCCTCCTCCAGGTTTTTCATCTCCAGCACCTCTTTCTATGTCCTCACTAGTCCTACAAGGGCATCTCCATAACTATATCCAATCATTAGCACCCAAAATAACCGTTTGATTTCGAACCGGGTAACGCTATTGTTCTAGCGTAAATGATAGCATTTCCTTAGTATTCTATACTCACATTTACTGTCGGGTAGATAAGTCAAAACGAGGCCGATGGCATAGAAATAAAAAAAAAGAATTTATGCTGAGCCGCACAATGTCTGTGCAGCGAAGAGATTCCGTTACTGTGAAAAATTTTTTTTTTTAGTATTGTCCACTCATATTTAAGTGGAATTAATAATTCTTTTTTATTCTTTTTCTTGCTTTAACTAACATTGGAAAATGTCTGCTGCCAGTGAATCTAAATACTCCGCTGAAGTGCTTTCCGAATTATTAAGCAAGCTACAAGTTGCTGATAATAAGGAAGATGCTGCTGCTAACGTTTCTTCGTTTTTGAATTCGTCGATCGTTGAACACGACGTTCCAGCACAATTCTTTGCTGATTTAAAAAAACAAATCGGTAGCAAGAAGGATAGTCAAGCTGCTTTGATCGCATACGCCCACATCTGTTCTTCCAACGCATTATCTCCATCAGTCGAACCATTCGTCGTTGAATTGGTTTCTGATGTTGCTGCCAAAGCTGGTGACAAGGACAAGGATGTGCAAGCTGCTGCTGCCGATGCTTTGTTAGCACTCACCCAAGCCGTTACCCCAACTGCTGTGAAGGCTTTGTTACCAAAGTTATTGGACAACTTGGCTAACACCAACAAGTGGACCGAAAAGATTGCCATCTTGAAGTCTCTTTCCCAATTAGTTGACACTGCTAAGGGCCCAATCGCCTTGAGAATGCCGGAATTGATTCCAGTTTTGTCTGAAGCTATGTGGGATACCAAGAAGGAAGTCAAGGAAGCTGCTACTAAGACCATGACCAAGTCCACCGAAACCATCGACAACAAGGATATTGAAAAGTTTATTCCAAAGTTGATCGAATGTATTGCCAAGCCAACCGAAGTCCCAGAAACCGTCCACATTTTGGGTGCCACCACCTTCGTTTCGGAAGTTACCATGGCTACTTTGTCTATTATGGCTCCATTGTTGTCCAGAGGTTTAGCTGAACGTGAAACCGCTATCAAGCGTAAGGCCGCCGTCATTGTTGATAACATGTGTAAATTAGTCGATGACCCACAAGTTGTTGCTCCATTTATGGACAAGTTATTGCCAGCTTTAAAGTCTAACTTCTCCACCATGGCTGATCCAGAAGCCCGTGAAGTTACCAACAAAGCTTTGGGAACTTTAAGAAGAGTTGGTGATGTTAAGGAAGGTGATGTTATCCCAGAAGTCTCCACTGCTGGTGATATCCCAGTTACCTTAGGCGTCTTCAAGGAATTATTAAAGGGTAAGGATGTTGCTCCAAGATTCGATCCTGCTTTAACTTATATTGCTGCCATTGCCGGTGACTTGATCGATGAAAGATCTATTGACCCAGACACCTGGATTCAAAACTTATTACCTTTCGCTACCATCTTATTACACGAAAAGGAAGCAAAGGAAATCATTGAAGAATTCAGAAAGAGAGCTATTGACAACATTCCAGCTCCTCCATCCTTCGAAGATGAAGAAGATGAAGGTGAAGACTTATGTAACTGTGAGTTCTCGTTAGCTTACGGTGCTAAGATCTTGTTGAACAAGACTCAATTCAGATTAAAGAGAAACAGAAGATATGGTTTATGTGGTCCAAATGGTGCCGGTAAGTCTACCTTGATGAGAGCTATTGCCAACGGTCAAGTCGAAGGTTTCCCAACCCAAGAAGAATGTAAGACTGTTTACGTCGAACACGATATCGATGGTACTCATGCCGACACCACTGTCGTTCAGTTCGTTCTTGAAGATGGTGAAGTTGGTTTAACCAAGGACGTCGTCATCTCTAAGTTGCAAGAATTCAACTTCTCTGATGAAATGATTAACATGCCAATTCAATCCTTATCTGGTGGTTGGAAGATGAAGTTAGCTTTAGCTAGAGCTGTCTTGAAGAATGCCGATATTTTGTTATTAGATGAACCAACTAACCATTTGGATACCGTTAACGTTGCTTGGTTAGTCAACTACTTACAAACTTGTGGTATTACTTCCATTATTGTTTCTCACGATTCCGGTTTCTTGGATAAGGTTGTTCAATACATTATCCATTACGAAGGTTTCAAATTGAGAAAATACAAGGGTAACTTATCTGAATTCGTCAAGAAGTGTCCATCTGCTCAATCTTACTACGAATTAGGTGCTTCTGACTTAGAATTCTCCTTCCCAGAACCAGGTTTCTTAGAAGGTGTCAAGACTAAGCAAAAGGCTATTGTTAAGGTTTCTAACATGTCTTTCCAATACCCAGGTACTACTAAACCACAAATTCAAGATATTAACTTCCAATGTTCTTTATCTTCTAGAATTGCTGTCATTGGTCCAAACGGTGCTGGTAAATCCACCTTGATTAACGTCTTGACTGGTGAATTATTACCAACCACTGGTGAAGTTTACGTCCACGAAAATTGTCGTATTGCTTACATCAAACAACATGCTTTCGCACATATTGATAACCATTTGGACAAGACCCCATCTGAATATATTCAATGGAGATTCCAAACTGGTGAAGATAGAGAAACCATGGACAGAGCTTCTAGACAAATCAACGAAGATGATGAAACTTCTATGAACAAGATCTTCAAGATTGAAGGTACTCCAAGAAGAATTGCTGGTATCCACGCTAGAAGAAAGTTCAAGAACTCTTACGAATATGAATGTTCTTGGTTCTTAGGTGAAAACATCGGTATGAAAAACGAAAGATGGGTTCCAATGATGTCTGTTGATAACGCTTGGTTACCAAGAGGTGAAATTATGGAATCTCACTCCAAGTTGGTTGCTGAAGTTGATATGAAGGAAGCTTTAGCCTCTGGTCAATTTAGACCATTAACCAGAAAGGAAATCGAAGAGCACTGTAATATGTTGGGTTTGGAAGCTGAATTAGTTTCTCACTCCAGAATTAGAGGTTTATCTGGTGGTCAAAAGGTTAAGTTAGTCTTGGCTGCTTGTACCTGGCAAAGACCTCATTTGATCGTCTTGGATGAACCAACTAACTATTTGGATCGTGACTCCTTAGGTGCTTTGTCTAAGGCTTTGAAAGCTTTCGAAGGTGGTATTGTTATCATTACTCACTCTGCTGAATTCACCAAGGACATCACTGAAGAAGTCTGGGCTGTCGTTGACGGTGTCATGACTCCATCTGGTCACAACTGGGTCCAAGGTCAAGGTGCTGGTCCAAGATTGGAAAAGAAGGAAGATGAAGAAGACAAATTCGATGCTATGGGTAACAAAATTGCCGCTGCTAAGAAGAAGACTAAGTTATCTTCTGCTGAATTAAGAAAGAAGAAGAAGGAAAGAATGAAGAAGAAGAAGGAATTAGGTGATGCTTATGTCTCTGATGATGATGAAGACTTTTAAGCTAATCTCTCAGATTTAATCTGGTTTTTTATCTTTTTTTTTTTCTTACCTTTCATATATATATGTGAATTTTTCTAAATTATGTTATTGTCTTTCTAGTTTAGTTTAATTGTTTATTTCTATATTTAATAGATATTTATTTCAATTTGTGTGTGTAGATTTAAGATCTTGAGATTTGAAAAACATCAAAAATCAAGTTAGCCGCTATTTGCAGTCATTGTTTTAGGCAAGTATATTTGACTAAATTTACTGCATTAGAACTGAATTAGTTACTTCCACGGAATGGTATGGTCTATCAGACATAATGGTTGCGCTTATTTGCTAGTTTCATACTTACTTCTAAGGTTTATTGTAGGAGTTCCCACAGATTATTTAAGAACAGACATTCTTGAAATTAATGTTAATAAGAGTGCTATCGGGTCATTGAATAATGCGTTCATAGACAGCTCTAAACTTTTGCTGATCAATGGAACAAGGATTCTGCCAAAGGAGCACTATCTATGGAATTTGTCGTATGCACCGTATAATACATTGTGTCCGTCATCTGAACATGTACGACTGGCGAATAATGTAAGGTATTACTTGAATTAGGTAGCTAGGGGTTGTTACTAACGAAAAATAGAAACTAAACCAAGATGAGGAGATATACGTAAAAAAAAGACAACAGAAGACAGATTTGGCGATAAGAAACCTCTTGTCAAGGAACTCGATTCCCAACTTTGACCATCAAGGGTTTTTAGACCAAACAGATAAGCCAATTACTTTGGCACTAGCTATTTCGGGAGGAGGATATAGAGCGATGTTAAGTGGAGGAGGTGTACTAACCGCCTATGATTCCAGGACGCCAAATTCTTCACAAGACGGCCATTTAGGTGGGCTTTTGCAAGGGCTAACTTATATCGGTGGAATTTCTGGTGGTTCATGGTTGGTTATGAGTAACTTGATTAATGATTTCAGGCCTATATACGAGTTGAAGGATGATATCAATACTTGGCAATTGCAGCAAAAGCTTCTAGAAGGTGTGCCTAATTTCGACCCTAATCGCATGCAAGATATTGTTAATAATGGTGATAGCTTTGTTGTTGAAGATGAATCAGAAGTGAGAACAAGAGACACCAAGCAGATTGAGAAAACATGGCTCTCCGATACTTTCTTTAAATGGTTCTCTTTTGGGAAAGGAAATTCAACCCAAAATATGGATGCAAATGCGGACGACGGAACAGAAGTTCCCATGAGAGATATAAAGAAAACGATTACAAGCTCATCAATTTTAAACAATTTAATAAAGCCCTTTCTCTTCAAAGAAAGAATTAGAGATGTTTATGCATCCAATGACATTAAAGAAACAAGCGAGATATCGTGGAAGGAAATATTCAAATTCTATAAAGAGCTAAATATCGAAGTAAGAGCTAAACGGTCTGCAGGATACTATCTTTCATTTACCGATTACTGGGGGAGGGTTTTGGCAAGAAGAATTCTACCGGCAAGCGCTAGGGCACCTGGTGCCACTGTAACAGCTAGCACACTTCTACCATCATTTCAAAACCACGAACAGCCATTTCCAATTATTTGTGCAGTTGAAAAACACCCAACAAAGGTCATATCAAGCAAGGACTCTCATGTTTTCGAATTTAGTCCCTTCGAATTTGGGAGCTGGGATTCGTACTTGAATGCATTTGTTGCATTAAAATATCTTGGGACTTCATTGTACAATGGTCGATCTATATACCCCACTCAAAATCCTAACATATCGATATGCGTATCAGGATTCGATAATATTGGTTTTATAACAGGTACATCGTCATGTATGTTCAGCCATGTCTTTGTTTACATATACCACCTCCTATTGGGTATGAAGCTGGAAGCATCCTTGGCTGTTAATACAATTCTCATGTCCTTTGGCTTAAGTTCCAAATTTAAATCGGTTGATTTTCCACAACATCACCCAGACTACTCATCATTTTCTCCCAATCCATTTTTTGGATACAATAGATCACAAGAGGTACCGGGGGATATTACAAAGAGTGGGCATATGTATCTTGTTGATGGTGGAGATGATGGTCAAAATATACCTTTTCATCCTTTTTTGCAGCCAGCGAGAGCAGTTGATGTTATCTTTGCGTTTGACATGACATCAGACTTATTCAATTACCCTAACGGTACTAGCTTAGTAAAAACAATGGAAAGATTCCACAACAACGATTCTAGCTTTGCCCTTCCATATTATCGTATTTCTTCACCAGAATCATCTAACGATTCACGAACCAACAATCGAAAAAGTTATAATAAATCGGGAAATATAGAGACTAGCAGACTGATATTTCCATATGTACCTGACTCCATTACGCTATTAAACTTGGGTCTAAATAATAAGCCAGTATTTCTTGGTTGTGATTTAGTCAATGATTACCCAGAAGTACAGGCACAGCGACAGAACAACAGTACAAATCCGATGAATGATAAGTTCAATTACACAGAAAATCAATATTTACCGCCTCTCATTATATACACTGCCAACTCAAATTATTCGTTTGCATCTAATACATCAACGTTTCAATTGAGTTACACTCCTCTGGAGGTATCAGGTATGATTCAAAATGGTTATAATCTAGCTACTAATATGAATTCTACTCACTTTTCAACATGCATAAGTTGTGCACTTTTGAAGAGACAATTCGATAGAATGAAACTTCACGTCCACAGTTCAACTACTACAATACCCCTTAGTTGCCAGGATTGTTTTGATGAGTTGTGTTGGTCGAAATCATAAATATGAGATCTAGCCGATTTGGGTCACCAGTCAATTTTAATTTTTTTTATTTTTTCATTTTCTCAAGAACTCAATATTGATATCCGATAAATTAATAACAATTATACTTCAGGTATTTTTTGATAGAGAATATTCGGCTAGATGAGATTGTCGCATTTGGGCACTTTATATTGGGAAACGGTTACATATTTATTATAAGGAGGTTATATTACGCATAATGGCAGAGGAGGAAGCTTCACTTGAAGTTCGGGACACCATTAATGCTTTGTATATGGTTTTCTGTACGTCTGTACTTCCTTTAGCTGTACTTGGTATTTCGTTCTTTTATTCGGGATTAACTCAAAGAAGATCTTCGTTAACAATGCTAGCACTTCCCATCTTCCTTACACCCTTAATATTGATAGAGTGGTTTATCTGGGGTTATTCCTTGTGCTATTCGAGTTCATCTAATCGCTTCATTGGGAATTTGGGATTTGCAGTGCTAAGAAACTTACGGGAATCAGTATCATTATTGTATAATACTCCGAGAGGCGATATTTGGTCTTTGAACCATTTTTTGTTCAATGGGTTTATGAAGGTAATTTGTGCAGCGTTGACATTTCCAGGCTGTATAGCAGAAAGAGGCCGAATTCTACCAATGCTTGTTTTCTTATTTTTTTGGGCATGTATCATTTATAACCCGGTGACGTATTGGTTTTGGAATAAGAACGGGTGGTTATCGCTGGAATTAAACAAACTTCCTGTTTTGGATTTTGCAGGGGGGAATTGTATACATATTGTTAGTGGGTTCACAGCATTGGCATATTCGTACATTTTAGGTCCCAGAAACCCGAAGATACTTTACGATTATCGTAATGTTAACACCGGCTATATCATTCTCGGTACATTTTTTATAACGTGTGGATGGTGTGGATTTATTGCTGGATGCGATTATAAGTTTTCTACGTTATCCTTGTTTATCATTATTAACATACTTTTATGTGCGTCGATTAGTGGAATTACTTGGACCTTGATTGATTATTATTTCTCGGCAATTCCACTAGAAGGTGCATTAGTCGAAAGTAATATTTCCAGTCATAGGGATAAGCTATACGTTATAAAATCTAATTCAACAAGCGTCAAGCCAATGGCTTCAACTACCGGTGTGGCTATTAATCAGCATTATCATGATACCAAATCGAACTTTGTACAGCGTAGAAAGATATCCATGATATCATTTTCATCCGGTGTAATGACTGGGTTAGTTGTTATAACTCCTGGAGGTGGATTCATTTCGTCACCTACAGAATTCTGGAAAAGTTTTGTTTTCGGATTTCTTGGAGCGATTATTGTCAACTTATCTACGAGATTGAAATATTTCTTTCAAATTGATGATGCATTGGACATTTTTGCTGTTCATGGAGTAGCGGGTATATTAGGATCCGTTCTTACTGGCATATTTGCTAACCGAAGATATTCTTCTGAAGGTGGTTGGGTCGAAGGTCATTGGGTTCAGTTAGGATACCAAATATTGGGATCTACAGTAACTGCCACATACGTATTCTTCTTGAGCTGCTTTTTCCTTTACATAATTGATTTTATTCCTGGCTTACATTTAAGAATGGATCAAAATTTCAACAAAAGACTTAGAGATGAATACGAACGATCCAAGTCTCTGGGAAACGCATCTCCAGGAAGTGTTGACATAGAACTGCATTACCAAAATCGTAACCTTCAAGATATTTCATATCTGGAGAGAAGTGAATTGGTGGGGTCAGATTGTTACGAATTTAATGGTGAATACTTCATGGATTTTGTTGAATTTATAAAAGTGATCAAGCCGCAGGACTACCCAGTTGATGAATTGATGAATGACTCGGAAACTCAATATGACAGCATGGGTGCAACAGCTTCCGATTATAAGTTACACCCTGAGGGTGTTAATAATTTGACAAGAAAAGGTGAGTGATGAATTTCAAACTAAATTTATTATCATTTGGGTTTTTACTTGATTGCATTTATTGGTAGTATATAGATGGACTTATTTGTAAGGGGAGTTAAATACATGATTTTTATCTGACGACATGGATTACTGAAAATGTTTCTTAAAGTGTATGGTTTGTAAAGCTAAACTAATATTACATTAAAACTGAATATCTATCTAATATTTTACAGTGGAGAATGATAATTCAAAGATTTGAAATGAATAATAAAACTATTATTAGTTGATCATTCTCATGGTTAACTCAAATGCAGCAAAAGTGGCACCATTTGCTGGGGCAGCTCTTAAGATTGTTGGTGCAAAACCTTTATAAAAGCCTCTGATGCCCTTCTTAGTCCAAATATCCTTAACAACACTCAATGAACTACTGTAGGTTGGCTTCGTTAATGAATCTGTTTGTAATTTAGATTTGACAATATCGACAGGATAAATACCAGTCCATAAGGCGTAACCGGATAAACCACCATAAGCACACAACTTCCATCCAGGAATGTCTGCTCTGACAATATCTTTGTTACGTTGCAATTCTTTACTTATAAGGGCCTCATAAGTCGAAAAGTAAATACCTAAACCAATCGATTCTCTTACCAAAGTTGGCATTAACCCTTTGAAAATTCCTCTGATTCCACTGGCTTCGTGAATCTTTTTAGCGCAGCCAATTGGTCCATTAAATGATTTTTCAGCGCCAGTCTGAGTTTGTAATCTGATACGAATGTGCTCAATTGGTGAAGCTAATACCCCGTTAGCAAACCCTGCCACAGCACCACAATTAAAAAAGTGTCCCAAACTTAACTCTTGACCATTCAATTTTCTATCATAATATCTCTTCATAAATTCATTCACCGAAAACTGTACAGAAACACAGGCACCAACTCCGATTAATGGGGTCAATGTACCCTTATAGAATCCCTTTGGTCCTTCATTAGCTATCAACTTTTTGATTACATCCAAGGTTCCGTTATAGGTTCCTTCCGGTGCTGATTGCAATCTCACCTTCACAGTATCAAATGGCTGTCCGACCAAAACTTGAGTAATACCCCCAATGGTACCACCGAACAAATCCTTATAAACTTGCGTATTATCTTGGGTAAGTATTGGTTCTTCTAATTCGATCAACATATTTGATTTCTATCTATATTCCAATTATATGTCTAATCCTAGTACTAAACCTTGTTGAAAAGTGAAAAATTCTGACAATTTTATATTTCAAAAAAAAAAAAGAAAAAAGAAAAAATCCTTCAACTCGCACACAAAATTGTTATAATTACTTTTACAGTGGTTGTACAAGGTAGAAATGTATATTGTTGGTAAATACTACTAATTATCTTGTAGTGGGACGGCTTCCTTGTTACGACTGGCCATTATAAGCCCGTCAAATGGATTCATACCGTTCTTAGCGAAATATTGACCCGTAGATTGAGCAGGGGCCGTTACGCTTGCACCACCAGTAATCGCATTTGATGCAGCAGCAGGAATCCCATTAGGGGATTCAACAGACTTTGTTGGTATATGATTTGTACCAGTGCTATTGGAAATGGAAAAGGCAGGTGGGCGCGTAGGAAGTTGACTTGGACCGGAGTTAGTATTTGAGTAGGTGGGGTTACCCAACTGAGTCAAATTCGTAGACGAATGAGAGACATTTTGTAGTGAAGGATGGGGAGATGCAGGTGTAAAGATATTCGAGACACTTGCAATTGATGATAACTGGGGAGGAGCAGCTGCAGAGGAAGAAGAATTGCCTGACTCGGAAGACATTGACTTGTAGGAAGAAACCTCTAGCAAAATAGTAACATCTTTGGTAGTTTTTGTTAATGTAGCCATGAATGGTCGAATTTCATTAAGAATTGGCAAATCTTTCATTACTGCTTTCACGGATGAAAACGTTTGAATTATTGCCTTTAAGAAAAGATTAATATCGTCCCAAAACAGCTTTTTGGTAGTGTGAGAAGGGCTGTTTCTAATAGTAATCAATTTTGTTTTTAATCTTTTGGTGATATCCATAGATGACATACATATATTAGTCAATTCTTTCACCTTAGAAGCGACACCGTGGCTGATTTGTTGCTGGGAATTAGACGATCCATTAGTGGCACTAGCAACTGCACTCTTTCCGATTGCTTTCGTTAGCTCGCTGAAAACAACTTGGGCATTTGACGTTGCAATTTCAATGGAGTTGTATAGATTTTCGTCAATGTCATCAGCATCATTATTAGTGTTTGTATTTACTGCTAGTGGTTGCTTCGTAGTAGTCGCAAGTTTTGGGTCTAATGTATTAGTAGATGTGCCAGATATAGCATTTGAAGATTGTGAAGGATTTTGTCCTATCTTTGATCCAGTCATTGGCTGAAGTATTTTGTATGCGTTTAATAACTCATTAAATGAGCCATATAGGTTTAGATAAAGCATTCTAATAAAACAAACATCAATCTTTATGACAAAGTTTGAGAAGTTTTCACTCAACAAGTTCATGATCGACCTGAAAGAGGATATGCAAGTTAGAAGGGAGTTATTGATTTGTGCAATGTTATCATTATTCTCTTCCATAATTTCTAAATTTTCAACCAATGAATCAATATTTGATTTGGCAGTATACAATAAGGAGACCATTTTGATTGTTATTTTCTTGTCAATGCAAAATCCAGTGAACCTACGGACTGAAGAATGAAGTTCACTGAAAGAAAAAAGTATTTTTCTTGAAGCTTTTATCAAAGCGGCACTATCTCCTTTCCTAATCGTGTCATTCTGATGTGATAAATGGCTTCTTGACGGTGACAATTCCACTTTTGAGTTTCCCGTAGAATTACTATAATTTGACGATTTAGAATATGTTGATATGTTGACAGCAGGGGGAACTTCAGGGATGCTTTCAGATATATCAGTCTTCACATTCGTAGATGAATTGGGCTGGCTATCGGATCTACGATGTTGATAATCTTTAGATGATGAACTCGAGTTTGGATTCGAGTTCTGCCAAGTAGATGCAGAAGAAGTATGGCTACTATTGTTTTCATCTGAAGGCAATTCTTGCAATGTAGATAATCTTCGAAAGTAAGCCCCCGATTTATGTTCGGTATCTGCAATGTTACTTTTTTCTAGCATTCGGTCAATCTCCCTCAATGTATTTGATCTTGATCTATTCCGACTAGAGGATCGACTATTAGATGCGGAGCTAACTGGAGTATCGGAAGGCGATGGATGCAGGGAACTTGATTGCGAGTTTGGCATTGTGCTGGAAGTAGCTCCAGCAGAGTTTGGTAATGGTGGAGTTGAAATCTTAAAGTCTGTCTGATATGCGGATGCAGATAAAGATTGTTGAGGTAATGGCAATGGCGACGGAGAGCTTAAATCCCTTCCCGTTGGCGCTAGACTGTTAAATTGATGATGTGAATCTGATGAGCTGTTATTTGGATTTGAAGTATCGTGTATATTTGAATTACCTGTTTCCTCTGGTTTCTTAATAATCAACCCCATTCTCCTGGCTGCTTTTGATGCACTTGTTCTAGTTTCAGAAATACTCTTGGATCGCAAAATTGCCGGTGGGAGCCTTAAACCCTGTTCCTTTTGTATTGTTTGTTCAGATTGTTCGTGCAACTTCATTTGTAGAAATGCTCCATTCGTACGAAGGTATTTTTTCAATTCATTTACCCAGTCTAAATCGGGGGATTGCATCTGGAAGCTTTTTATGACTTCTAGCGATGGCATTATTAATGGATTTCCTGCGACTTCTATCAAATTAATAGTAGCAATTTCGCTTAAAATAGGGGATAAGTACTTGAATCTGTTATCTTTTAACGAGATTATTCGCAAGTTTTGTAATTTCACTATTGAAGGGGGCAAATCGATTAATTGATTACCAGACAAATCCAAAATCTCCAAACATCCGATATCACACAAAATTTCCGGAATGTTTGTGAAAAGGTTGTTATGGAGATCCAAGTATCGTATGCGGTTGGAAATTATTGGAAAGTTACTTGGTAATTCCGTGAGATGGTTGTTCTGTAAGGACAACTTTTCCAATTCCAATGGTGGCTCATTCGAGTATAAGAATTCGTGGAGACATTCTACTACCTCAGATAACGTTATATCAGGTATATTCTGTTGTATATTGTTTAGCTTTAATGTAATTCTTTGTGAATTGGGATCAATTTGATCTTTGATCAATCGTAGAATGTGTGATTTATGAGATAGGTATGCTTGTGACATGATATAAACGGAGCTTCGTGTTTTGTGATAATAAATCCAAGCTCGACCAACAGAGTTCTTTGCTTCCAACAAGTTATAATGCTCCACAGACGTCAATATAATATATCATTATAAGTGGGTTGATCTATAAATCGCTTATAAAAAAATTGAGGGAATGAGGATACTCACACATACGCCACGCATTCCTCAAAGTACGCACTCACCTACTAGAGAAACAAGTACTAATTACATCTATTATTATACATTCAAGCCTTTCGAAAGAGCATCTGATCTCTCTTGCCAAACCGTCTTCCCAGAGCAGCTACAAACCTGTTTATCATTTTCCCAAGCACCGGCACTACGAGCTATGACCCCACATAATGAGTCGGGGGCTGTCTCGTCCTTCAATCTAGACAAAATGATGCTTCTGCCGATAAGGTCACTTATTCCCAAGGAGGCATGTAGGAAACCTTGACCAGAGTACAAGGTTTCATCTTTGGTACCGTGAGTGGCAGCACCAAGGGAGTTAATGGTAGTGGAGACATCCGATGGAGTATCAACCTCAATGTGTGGCAATTGGTAGAAACAATCGCCTGTAGACAAAGCTCCCTTTGATAAATTTCCCGATTTACGGATGGATGGATAGTATGTTCCTTTGGCCAAGCCATTGACAGTCAAATCGACAACGAGATCATTGGCACTCACGCTGACTATCCTGGCTAAGCCTTTCACAGGTTGTTGATAATCCTTTTCGTCAAACGACTCTAAAATACACACAGCTGCTGAGTTGGGCTTTCCGGTACCACGGATGATGGCATCTTTACCAGTACTCTGAATTGCTTTAGCTACTTCTGATGGAGGAACAGATCCTTCGGTGGTGACCAAATTAGATTCCAAGTTGATATCAAACTTGGAAATCCCGTTCAAACCCTTTAAAGACTTGGTGACGGAATCCACGCAAGACTTACATTCCATGGGAACGGCAAACACTATCTCAAAAGATTTAGTCATTGTTATTGATGTATTATAAGAAAAGACCAGATTACAAGCTCAAATAATTATTAAGCGAATCCGAAATTCGGAGAAAAAGAGCGGATCCTCAGTTAACTTTTATTGCAAAATTATAGAACTCTGCTATATCGAAATAAATATACTATAATAATAGCTCTAGATTCATTTATAATAAAATTAAATTTGTAAACTACTCATACGACGGCGATTGATTGGCTTTTCGCTGCCGAGTTTGGTACAAACCCAGGTTGAGGCGTACATATTGATTCTATCAATTGACTTACCAGTTTCTCTAATACCCGCTGGCTTACAGCTAAAGCCCATTTTTTCGAATGTATTGATGTACCAAGGGTGAGTAGAAGCAGATCTCAACATGACTCTACCATTGGTGTTCAAACACGTTTTCAAAGCAGAGATTTCAGCCTCGGCATCCGTACCAGTAGGGTCGAACCAATCCATGTGGTCCATGATGATTGCGATACTCAAGGATTTCCTACTCAACCTGGCAAAGACATCATTAAGACAGTCTGTGTGTAATCTGATGTTATCAATTGGTGCTTCTCCGGTGGAAGGGTTCTTGGTGGTTAAGTTCCTGTAGCCCTTTTCAGTCAAGTAATCAGGACAGTTGTTTGGGTGGTATTTACCCTTTAAGGTTAAGTAGTAGAAATAGTTGTCATCGGAAACCAACGATCTGTTGATAATTGGATCGAATGTGTCGACCACGTACTTCAAGATTGAATCGCCCATCATGGAAGCTTGGTTTGCTGGAACACCCAAAGCTTTCCATAAGAAAATGGGGTTACCAATTAAGATAGAACTCACAAGAGGGTTAAACAAAGTAGGCTTGATACTATCGTTCCAAAGTTGTTGTTGCTCCTCTAAAGTTTCACATTCACATAATTCATCGACAGCCTTGGTGATACCGCAAATTTGGAAAAGGTACTTGGCTAATCTCAAAGCCCATCTGGTAGACCCGGTATCGTATAAACCTTTACCGCTTGGGCTGAAAGTTTTGTCACCCTTATCCATCCAGTATTGGAAAGAGTTAGAGGAGACATGAGGACTCAATTTGTCGATCAACAAATCGGTAAAGTTATTGATTTTTCCTTCACCGAAAATAGACCATATTTGGTCTCTCGACAAGGCTCTGAAGGAAGCAAGCTTTAACTCCAACAAGTGGTTTTGACACGGGTTCATGTCAACGGCATGTATTCTCTTTGGTGGGGTTGGTAATGAAGCGTAGGCCAAAACATTGTCGCCGGCGGAAGTAATGGCCAACACCGTGTCTTCGGAGTTGAACTTCAAGATGTTATTGTCTTCACGAGGGTCTTCCCAGGTGAAGGCATATACGTATTGGTTTTTAAATTGGGCATACTGGTCTCTAACTTCGTCAAAGTACACTCTCCAGATCTCCTTTTGGTAGTAGATAGATGGGTATGGTAAGTTCTTTTGGAAGTTTACGATGGCAGCCTCGTGTCCCTTACTGATAGGAACATCAAACTCCAAGTTTTTTCCGTCAGTCGGAGCAAGATATGGGGATTCGGTAGCATAGCAGTTGATTCTGTTCAATAAGGCACTGGATTTGGTCTTGTCGCATCCAACCCAGATATAGTAAGGAATACGTCCCAATTTGTTGTTGTAGCAATTGAGCGACTTGATGGTTCCAAATCTGTACTCAAGATAATGTCTTCTCGACAGGTCCAAGTGCACCTTGTCGGCCTCGAACCAGATTCTCCAGAAGTTTCTGATCACCCATGGAATGTTTCTGTTGCAAATTCCCCCTAAAGTGTTAACTCTTCCAACTGACGTCTCAGCCGTTTGCACTCCGAAATCAACACATGTAATCACCCCAGCCTTATCCAACAAATTCACAGCATGGTCAATGGCACCGTGGAAAGTTGGAATCATCGACAACGAGTACGAAAACGTAACCAAGTCGGCCTTGTCGTAGCCAATGACAAAATCACACGCATCTGCAACAATTACATGAACATTATTCCATTTCTTATCAGCAAATCTTTTTTTCGCAACCTCACACAATGATGGAGACAAGTCCACGAGGTATACAGCCTTGAAGTTCTTGGAAATCGAGCTAATACGGTCCATATACTCGATATTGGAACCAGTCCCGCCTCCGATATCCACCCACACAAGATCTCTCTTCTTATTCAAGTGGGCTATGGCCAAACGCAAACACTCACGTCTTCCCTTCAAAAGGTATTCCCGCGACTTATCATAGATGTGCGCCTGATTCTTGTAAAAGAGCTCTAATGATTGCTGCTGTTCTTGTGGCTTAGCCTTGATCTTGTAGAAGATAGGCTTGATAAAACATGCCCAGCAGAAAACTAGGAATGAGTGGAATTTTTCACTTATTCTGGACGATACAAAGATTGCACAGATAAGTGATAAACTAGTAACGATACAAACTTTGGACAAGTCAATTGGATGTTCAATAATGATATCTGACATACTGAAGCTCGGAAATGGTATGGGATGTTTAACTCCAGCTGTCTCAGCAACCATGGTCTACTATTTATATAACTTTCTAGAGCCTACTACCACTAGTACCAAGTGCGCACATGCACAAAGAACGTGGTTATAAACGTGGAATAGGATCTCTGGAAACTGATAATAGACAACAACCATCAAAACGACTACAAGCCATTGTATGGCATAGAAAAAGAAGGATCATCCGTGTCCAAACGGTTCTTATACGTGCAAAGGGAAGTTTATTAAAAATGGTGTATACGCGATATTTATGAGTACTTTGCCAATTCTTCGGGCGACTCATCTTCTAGTCTTCTGAGCAAATATTCAACCTCAACAACTTTTGTCAATGGGATGACGTAGTCTTTGTAGAGCTTAGCAATTACCTCTGGTTTGATCTTCGACTGAGGGTTTTGGGAGTATTTGAGGGACGGATCGACACCGTAGCTTTTTCCCTTTTCGATGAGACGCTCCAAGATTTTGGCTTCGACGGCCGAGTTGGTGAGATGGGCCTCGATCCCTTTGCTGTCCTTGGCGCGGATAAGCTTGATGTATGTGGATTTGTCGGATTGGTATTTGGCCTCAGCGACGAATTTGCCAAAATGTATTCTTCTGGAGAGGGTTTGGAGACAACTCAAGTCGCTGACACAGACGGAACCCAAGTTTTCCTCCTGCTGGCCTTCTTTGCACGACACTTGGGGTACGATTTCGTCGACGTAGAACCGGAAGATCTTGTCATTGACGGTGATCTGGTCTGAGTAGGATGCGAGAATTTGCGGGTAGTTGATGGGAGGGAGGAACGAGGGAAGTAAATCGTTGGGGAAAAATGGAGTTTCGTCGGGAGCTTCGTATCTTCTGACCTGGGAATGTGTTTTTTCAATCTGAAGGAGTGACCATTGCAAGAAGGAGCCGTTGAAATCGGGGATGGGGAACTTGTTGGGAGTGTAGACAGATGGGGACGAGTAAAATTGGGATCGTTCAATGAGATCGAATACGATCGAATCCTCCATTCTGACCAATGCCAGTCGAATGTTGTTCAAATCGAGTACGGTTTGTGGTTTCATGAAATCCATTGTGTTCGTTATGGATGTTGCAAAGCGTTTGGGTAGTACTGTTGATATTTGCTTGTATAGCGTCATTTTGAGCAAATTTTTCAGAATCGACCGAGTGTAGAGAACAAATATATGGAATTACAGAATTTGAATTAAAAACTTCGAAGTTCAGTTGTATATTTTCGATATATACTATACGTATCTATATGTAGTCATTAGTCGTTATTCGTTACCTCCAATCATAATTTGCCGACTCGTTGCTGGGCATATTTGACGAGTAATTGGCGATCTTGTTCTTCAAGTTCTTTTAGCTTGGCTTCGTCTTGGTTGATAAAAGAAGACCTTCTGTACAACAAAAACCTCTTGAGTCGTTGGAACAGGGTGGTTCCTTCGCCATAGTTATCGTTGCTCTGGCGCAATTCCTGCATTGCTTTCAAATTAAGCATCGTTGTTTCCCGGCTCACCTCGTTTGCCCTATTGAAAGCTAGCATTATCTGTAGACACAATGCAAGCCCGGCTACGGCTAGCACTCCGCCTAGAATTTTGTACTTGTTTTTCTCTAGTTCTTCTCTTGAAGGTGGGGGTCTCTTATATTTCATTTTGTAGTAATCTTCCCACGTCCCGGCTCGCCAGAAGTCTTCGTCATTTTCGAAATCATACCTTCTTCTGTGGGCATTAGCCAGTCGATAGGTTTCAAAGTTACTGGCTTGGGGGGTACATTTGTCCCATGTAGTGTTCTTGTATCTGTTGTATGCAACCCGTCTTTTCGGGTCCTTTAATAGGTCGTATGCATTCATTATTTGGTCAAACCGGCTTCTCTTCATCTCTTTCGTTAGCACGTTTTTCTGCCCGTCAAATATGTCGATGTTACCGGACACATCGGGGTGGTAGATCTTCACGTAACTGGAATATGTTTTCTTCAAGATCTTATTAAATTCAAGCACCGAGAGATGCTGGTCTTTTGCATCAACTTGAAATATCTCATATGGTGTTGGTTTCTTCGACTTAGGCCATGGGTGTAAATCGTACTTAGAATGGTAATCTATGGGTTCTCCTGCCGTAGCGTATTTCCTAAATATTAATAAATTTGGGTATTTAATTGACTTGCGCATACCACAAGTAAGATACACGGTTCCGGTCATGATGGATATATGCTATATATGCTATATTATATAGCAATACTCTTATCTGGTTATGTCTTTTTGATTTTAAAAGAAGGAGTTAATTAGCAAATAGTTCTAGCGATAACGGAGTTCGGATTCTTTTGAATCACACAAATTATTGGTCAATTGCAAAAAATCTATAAATCAGGTCAAAAGGGTATTATGCAATATATTTCTCTATGTAGTATATAAATGAAGGTGCTGGAATTAGTAACTACAAGGCAGCCATTAATTTAGGTGGTTGATTCTCGTCTACGGCCCTGATGGGTCTGCCCAATTTATAAACGTTTTTCAAGAAGCCTTTCTTGTCAAGCACCACCAAGTCCGCATCACACCCGGCATTCAAGAAACCCTTTTGGTCCTGAACACCAATGGAGATGGCTGGGTTATTGGTGACGGTCTTCACGGCTTCGGCTAATGAAATCTGGGTCCATGACATGAGATTTCTCACACATTGCGGCAAAGTGGTTGCAGCACCTGCCAAGGTATCAGTACCCTTCAAATACAACCTGGAACCAGTTTTAACGATATACTGATTGTCCCATTTGTATGTTCCATCGGGTAATCCGATGAGATGCATGGCATCGGTGACCAAAATACACTTGTCAGGGTTAGATTTGTAGGCAATAGAAGCCATAGAGGGATCGACATGAACACCATCAGTAATCAACCCATAGTAAGGAGTGTCGTGCGCGATAGGTGTAGATATTAAACCGACCACACCTACATCACGGTGGTGTGGTTGGGGCATGGCGTTATACAAGTGGGTTATCATGGTGGCCCCCTTGTCAAGAGCCTTCAACCCAGTCTTGTAATCGGCCATCGTGTGACCAATCGATACGGTGATATTTTTCAGCTTCAACACTGGAATCATTTCCAAGATCCCATCTATTTCCGGGGCTGCCGTGACAATACACACATACTCGAGCAAATTGTTTTCGCCGTACACCTCACATACCTTTTCGTACCCGTCCCTGGCATCCACAAACGTCTCAGAAGGATGGCATCCTTTCTTCTTCAAGTTTATGAATGGTCCTTCGCAGTGAGCCCCAAGGGAATCTGCCTGGACCCTGGAACGGTTGGGTTTATATACTGGCACCACCTTCTCATACACTTCCGGAAAATTCGAAGTGACCGTAGGACAGAGAGATGTCACCCCAGTAGCCAAATACTTGGTCATGACATCATGGTAGTGTTTCCGGAACCCATCTATATCCTCTGTGGTAGATTTTGCATTCAATGATGAAAAATTCAACCCGAAGATTCCGTTGTTCTGAATATCCAAGAAACCTGGAGCTAAAATGTTCCCCTTCAAATCTACTGTCTCGACGCTGCTTTGATCCCTAGGTTCATCAACTATCTTCCCAGAATCGTTATCCACATATAAGTCTGTATCGTAGTACAACTTCCCATGGTCGCACAAGTGACAGTTTGTAAATTTAGTGTACCCCATAATTAAATCTTTGGTAGTGGTGGTTGATACAGCGTATCCTTAGTAACAGAAGTCTATATTGCCTTATTTCAACCTTTATATATGGACTTTCCTTTTTGCTCTTTATAAGTGTTGCATTGCAACTTAGTCATGTTACATTGAAAAACGTTGTCCTACGTGCCAAGCTCAAAATTAGATAAGTGAAATGTAACGTTACTTCATGGAGTACGAAATTTTTCAGCACCCGTACGGTATTATATATATATGGGTATGGGTATTTCGAGCTTTTAAAGGCGAATTAGCATCAGATCCTATCGATATATAAGGGAAGATATCTCAGCGTACAAATATTAAGAAAATTGGAGCAGTAGGCGCATTATGAGACAAGCTACATTTAGTTCAAAAGAAGATGCATCAGCGTACTTGGCTGGGTATATAGTGCAAAAAATCAATAATTTTGCACCAACAGCCTCCAAACCGTTCGTTTTGGGCTTACCTACGGGCTCTTCCCCAGAGGGTGTATACAGCAGGCTCATTGAAGCGTATAAGAATGGCAAAGTGACATTCAAAAACGTTGTGACGTTCAATATGGACGAGTACTTGGGATTGGCCCCAACGAATGAACAGTCATATCATTACTTCATGTACAACAAGTTCTTCAACCATGTTGACATTCCACGCCAGAACATTAACATTTTGAATGGCTTAGCCGAAGATGTGGAAGCAGAATGCCGTCGTTACGAAGCGAAGATCAAGCAGATGGGTAGAATCCATCTTTTCATGGGAGGATTGGGTCCAGAGGGGCACTTGGCATTCAACGAAGCCGGTTCCACCCGTGACTCTGTGACGAGGAAAGTGACGTTGGTTGATTCCACGATCAAGGCCAACTCTCGATTTTTCAACAACGACTTGTCTCAAGTTCCAAAGCATGCGTTATCAGTGGGAATTTCCACCATTTTGGATAACACCGATGAGGTTGTTGTGATTGTATTGGGAGAGGCTAAAAAATTTGCATTAGACAAGACAATTCATGGTAAAAAATGTGATCCCCATTACCCATCCTCGTACTTACAAGACCACCATAATGTATTAGTGGTCTGCGATAACGGCGCCGCTGGTCTTAAATCAAAGCTCTAGAGAAACAAGCTATTATTACTTTGTAATTATGGAGTCATCGATTATATATATAATATACGTGTAAATTTGAAAACGAATAATTATTTTTGCAACTTGCCCTACTAAATCGATCTTAAAGCAAACTACAATTTGAACTAAATATGAATATTTTATTATATGACTTTATGAGTAATAAGCGGCGCCTATGGCAGGACCGACAATTGAACTATTATCAATTGATTTAAAATCTATCTTTGTATTTAATTTTTGGATACTTTCATTTTCGTTAACATATTTCAAAATCAAATTTCTATAACTTTTGAAGTAAAACAAAACCGACCCTACATAGCCGATGGTAATCAAATTCTGGCCTTCATGGCCGTTGTGACAATCCAAAAGTTTGATAAACCCTATTATGGTGATAGCTACTATGAAAGCAGCTCTCTTGATGACGCCCTGGACAATGCATTTTAGTTTTTTAATATCCGATTCCCTTATAGAGCTTTTGGTCCAGTTAAATTCGGTACAGAGTTTCTCGGAAATTAATGTATAGTCATCAACTTCAGATATGTAGCACATTAACTCGCCTGTAATACCCTCGTAGTTTCTATAAATATGGGTTAATTCACAATGATTCAAACTAGTGAAGATTTCATCTTCTTCAATCAAATCAATTAAAATCAACCTAGTCAACTCGGACAAGTATCTCCCACTAGTCATCAATTCTGATGGTTGGAAAATCTCGTTAGTTGTGGGGTCCACCTTCATGTGTGGTTTGAAATGAAGAGTGGGTGCACTAAGTTTAAACCGATTATCAATTAAATAGTCATATCTGTTCGCAAAGTCTGAGATCAATGTATGGCCAAATAGTGATAGTTCAGTATTAAATAAAATTGCATCTTGTTGCATCTTTTTAGATTCATGAACATTTTCCGTATTCAAGGAACAGCACATGTTCAACCCAGTTCCCAATACAATGGCTAACTTCATATTGTTGAATAAGAAAGAGCCAGCAGAATATACTGCTAATGAATCATTGATAATTGCCTTAATATCTATGCTGATATTGAAGTTCTCCGATAGCGAATTTTCCAAAATGGCCTTCAAGTCCTTGTTGTACACGTCAGGCGATATAGTATACCCCTTCCCAACGTATACAATATTTCCCGAGTTGTGGGAAAGTTGTTCCAATGGAAACGACCATGAAATACCGGTATTGATGGTCAATTTACCTGTATTAATCAAAGTCTGTTCCTGCAAAGTCTCATGAACCTTGCTAGCGATCCACTTGAAGAAATTTAAGTCGATGTTTTTAGATGAATCGTTGATATGCCATTTCTTTTCGATGATTATATGAATCCGTTCGCTCCGTTCCTCCAGGTCGTTCACAAAGGGATCTATCTGAATAACTGCAATACGCAACGTCGATCCCCCTAAATCAATGATCAAGTACTCCCCTTCCTCCTTGCCCGTAGGATTAATGTTGAAGTTGGGTAACATAGTCAACTTGGAGTTCTGGCTCAACGACTCGTTGAAATCCTTCAACAACGCATCCGCGTGATCGCTCAAGTTATCTGGGTCTGTGTTCCGGGTGAACTCAAGCATGGAGGCGTCCAAACAGCGTTTTTGACCGCCACATGCATCACTACATATTGATGTAGATGAGGAAGAACAGATCCCCGAGTCGGACTCTAACGGCGTACTCACCTCCACTGTAGGCCCCAAAAACCGCTTCTCTATCGTCCCAACCTCCGAAAGCTCTGGTGTAACGCTAAGGCTCTGTATAGTGTGTATCATCATGTAAATATCGTTATAATATTAACGTTCCAACAATCAATTTCCAATGCTTTCCATAAACTGTATGCCTGGTTATTCTCTCTCGATTAACAAAACCTGCCTGCAATATAAGTGTAATGCTATTCTTAATGCTATATTTCTCTTTAGATATCTCTGCTATCTCTGATATCTCTGCTGCCTCCTATGAATGTACTTGTATGGTACGCAATGCAAAATGAAATTGTTTTCCGGTTTCAATATATCAACACTTTGCTTTGAATAAATACTATTCGAAATATTTGACTACCACCTATGTTCAACACTATTTATTCTATTGTAACTAGCTCCGGATACAGTTATTATGCAAAGATGCCATAGATCAAATTTCCTAATGTAACCTCAATACTAACTTCTGCTAAACTGTTACATTGATTCATCGGATTTTGTGTCACAAACATTTTTGGTTACATTATGTCGCAAAATTTGGATCCAATTATGTCTTACTACTACCAGGAAATTGCTGCAACAACCTTTAGAGGAAGAGTTGCAGCTGTACTAGATTGCTCAGTTGCAATATATGGATGTGACACGAGTATATATTTAGTCGTACTTATACGACTACTGAGAATATTGCAACGGTACATTTTTTTGTGACATGGGAACTGAAAATAAAAAATAAAACAGCGACAGTACGGATTGATGATAAATTGTAATGGGGCCGTAGACGGCGAGTTGGGGTTGGGAATGGTGAAAAAGGAGACATAGGCATTGAGGATGGGTTTGGAAGGATTGGGGTGAGGTTTCATGGGACAATCAAGCGGATGTATTTTCAGCCTGGGAAGTTTTGAGGGACCATCAGCAAATACGGGAACGGGTTGCATACAGAGGCTAATGGGAATATTGACACTACATGGGGATATGAAGTCTAAAACAGGTACTTTTATTCAGGAAACTACAGATTAATGTATGTATTATAGTAATGGGCGGTCAGTTTTGCATTTCGTCTAGCTCGATTGATTCGGGTTCGGGATCTCTGTTGCCGGCCATTTTATTCAAGTTGCGGCCGTGGGTTTCGGGGCCGTCGAGGAGGAACTCTTTCAACTTCTCTTTCGCTAACACGACCGCTTCGTCTACCATCCGTTGTGCAACGATGGTGGCTGGCTTCAAGAGATTCAATGAGTACATAACGTAGGTACCGGCACCCAACAATAATGCCAAGGTGAAGAACAAGGGGTTTCTGATAATGGCCATGAATTCATTCCATCCCAATACCATGATCACCAAGTAGATATAGTATGGGATCTGGGTGACGTTCTGGATAATCGAACGCTTTGTTTCGACAAACTTGGCATTGATTTCCCTCTTGAACTTGCTCAAGATGACTGCCTTATCGGGTTCGGATAAGATTTCTGCAAAACAGGGTACTTCGTCGTCCTCCTCGTCGTCACTGTCACTGTCGATGTTAATCTTTACATCGTCGGAAGTGATTACTGAGGCACCACCATATTGATTTCTTAATTTCTTATCAAAAATATCATACTCTGGTAAAATCTCCGAGTCATCACTTAATTTAGCAAAGGTCCATACTGGAAGAACCAGTAAGGCATGAGTTTTAGCGTCATTGAAGCTGGCCTCTAATTCGTGTGCGTTTTGATACAACTTTGGCAACCCGTTTTCGTCGTATCTAAATTTGTCGTCAAATCTGTCCTTCAACAGGTTCAACACATTATCCTTCGTGATATACTTGTGAATCAAATCGTAAAAACTGCACCACGCCTTGAATTTAAACTTCTCCATCGTTCCGATGTTCATTGCTTCGGAAGTTCCTAATCCAAAATCATACGATCCTTCACCAGTTTGGTATTTAGTCACTGTATCGTTAACAAATTGGTTAAACTTTTTCAAGATATTATCCCAAGTTTCCTTCTTTGGGTCATTTAATTCTTCGGTGATAGTTTTACCTAACCCATTGTTTAACTTCTTCAACGATTTTGTGACTATCGAATTTACCTCAACAACTTGTTGTTTAGCAACCAAGTGATCTAATTGCAATTGCAAGCCTTTTTCACTATTTTCACAATCCAAGTCACCGTTCAAAGAAATTAATCTCACAGCTGTAGAAAATTCAGAAAATATAGACTGCTTCAAGTTGGTAATTCCTTCATGGAATGTATCACCTTGTAAGTTCTTCTTTCCAGATGCTAATGTATCTGTAAATTTTTTCAAGAATCTCTTCGATAAATCGCCAACGTGGATCTCAAAGAGCTCATTGAATTTGGTATTGATTTTAGAAATCAATGTAAGTCGTTTCTGTTCGAAGACAGATTGATTGTATCTTGATGCACCTAAACTAAAATTCTCGAGAGCATCCTCACGCAAATCATAGAAAGATAAACCTAATTCATGATAGTCCAAATCACTTTGCGACTCCTGTGACTCGGATGGCGCTTTTTCCAATAATTGTTCATTGAACTTCAACACAAATTCTTCATAAACAGAATTCAAGATCTCGTCACACTTAAACTTGGCAACTAATATTTGTTGAGTAGGCAAATCTAAGTCCTTGTTATTATCAATTTGATTCCAACAGCTTTGTGCGTACATGGTCCATCCATCCACTGGGATGTTGTGATGGTAGTTCTTTTTAAATAAATATTCTTTGTTGTCTGTGTCGATTATCTTACTCCCTAAGTGCTGAATATCACCTGTGAACTTTTCCGGTTGCAATACCTTATGACTCAAAGTATGGAATGCAATGTCAAAAAAGTCCAGAAACTGTAAATGGGATAATTCCGGTGGAATATTCAAACTTTCCCACATTTTAATTAAATCTTGGGTTAAGGTTGCCGACAAGTTCTCCAAAGGAGTGACACCGATATGATCTCTAATGACAAATAGTAACAACACCTTGTGATCATTTTTCTCCAATTTTGACTTACCAAACAAGGAGAGATTAACTTCAAAGACGGTCTTCAATAATCCCATGTTTGCACCTTGGTACAACCCAATCTGGGTTTCCCATATATTTACAATCAATATTTCCGAAGTAGATAATGCAAATAAAGCTGCCTTTCTCTCAAAGTCTTGATCCTCACCTCTTTCTCTGCCATCTGTTCCTTCAACATCCATAACAAATATGTTCTCATCCGTCTTAGCCACAGATGTAGCCGAAACCATTGGCGAATGGGCCATCCATATCCCCTTCGTAGTCTGTTGACGTTTTGATTCGTCCATGACATCAAAATTCGTATTGAATAATCGATTCAATAACGTCGATTTCCCGGTCGATTGGGACCCAAAAACCGAAATAATGTGATAGTTGTTACCAATGTCCACCGAAGTAGTAGCCTTCTTGATATAATCCAAGATACTTTCATTGAACTCCTTACTTTCATTTATTATCTGAATTGCATTTTCCGTTTGCTGAACCGGAACATTTGAAGATGGAGACTCAATGCCCTGATAATCATCGAGGCTGAAATTGGGTTGAGGAAGAATTTCGTTTTCACGAGACATGTTTACAACTTAATGAATTAATGCTGTTAACCGTATTGTTCTATCAATTTCGTTGACTAGGCTAGCATACATTTATCATGATTTGAACAGCATGGGGAAATGTAAACTGAATTGGGCACGTGAATAAAATTCTATTTACAAGTATTTACATACTATATATTAAATTCATTAGAAATAGTGGACATACGGGACTTGATAACCCGTTTCATACCAAGATAGGTCATGTCAAATACACCTCTACCTTGTGTTATTGATCTCAAACGAGATAAGTAGCCAATCATTTCTTTCAAAGGCGTCTCAGCCACTATAACTTTCTTGTTTCTCAAATCAGCCTGAACATTACTTGTATTTTTCATAGTATAATCTGGAGGCACATAGACTCGTTCGGACTCGTCATTAGCCCAATTAACAGCATCTAGATTCTCGGACTCATCGTCTATGGAGGTAATGGCAGCCTGACAACGGTGGGTTAAGTCATGAACAACCTCACCTAGGGTATCTGAATTGACGTAGACTTTAGTTTGCATTATCGGTTCCAATAAACTAAATGCATCTTTGTTCATATCAGTGATGTCCTGGACGTTCTTCGAAGTGGCTCTTCTGCTTATGTCTAAAAGAGAAGAAGGATTATAGTCCTTCGTGTCAACGGGGAAATTCCAGCTCTTGATACGAACAACAGTTGAATGTAAAGGAAGACCTAGCAATGGTCCACCAAGTTGCAAAGCAGTAATACATCCTTGAATTAAAGTTTCCTGGAGATTCTCCAAGGAGTGGTCGGACTTCCACCGTCTCTCGTCTATGGCCAATTGCATGTATGATGGCGTAGCATCTGGTTCAAAGATGACGATGTTGTTCTCGTGTTCTAATACTATAGCACCATCTTCATCGGCAAAATCTGATTCTTCGGCTCTTCCCTCAAACGAATCCATTGCTACCTCAACTGATACACAGTCATCGTCACCAGTTGATTGAGATGTGGATTTATAGTTAGGTTTGGCTAATGTTTCTTTGTACGATACGGCAACATCTCTCAACCTAACATTGGCTTTCATATCTTTAACTAGCCTTTCTTTGATGATTTCTAAATGTAACTCACCCATCCCACTCAAAATTGTTTGACCAAGGTCCTCATCCACACTGACTTTCAAGGAAGGATCTTCCCGCAAAAGAATTTGAATACAGCTATTCATTTGTCTTGTATCACCTGCAGTTAAAGGCTCGATTCCAGAATTGAAAAGTGGAGGAGGAATCTCGATTGGTAACATTTTCAAATTTGATTCTAATTCACTAAATTGTTTATTCGTTGGCCCATGAGAGACAATAGTGTCACCAGTTATAATATCATCATCAGTCCCAGATATTACACCTATGTTACCAGAGCTAATCAGAATCACTACCTCAGGTTCATCGCCATGCATTAATAATAACTTTCTGAGATTGAGCTTCTTTCCCGTCCTGGTATTAATAACAGTTGTATTTGAAGTCAATTTTCCACTGTACACTCTAAAAAAGGTCATAACCCCACGAGTTGGGTGAGTTATCACCTTGAATGCCAAAGCGGCAGTCAAGTTCGGGTTCTTATTAATTATTAACCCTTTCTTAGGATCCATAGATAGTGGAACTTCCGAAGACTCTGACGCAGATTTCTTCTTACGATGTTTATTTTTCATTTTTGTCAAGTTCTTTGGAGCATTCGAACTAATTTCAGGCACTTTAATTTCCAATGGAGATGGTAAGTAGTTGATGACCGCATCCATGAGTGGTTGCACCCCTATATTCCTGAAAGATGCTCCACAAAAGACGGGAGTTACAAAATTTTCGAGAGTTGCCTTTCTAATTGCAGAATTCAAAAGGGCTACTGGAATCTTCATATAATCTTCATTGTTCTCTAAGAATGAGTCGATAATTGCTTCATCGCATTCTCCCAAAGTCTCTACCATTGATTCACGACTCTTATAAACCATTTCATACAATTCCGGGTACTTATCCTTATCTTTTTCTATATCTGTGACTATTATATCTCTTCCATTCGAGTCTACATCTGAATTCCACTTCAAAAGCTTCTTATTCAACACATCTATAACTCCTTTAAAGACGGGTACATCATTATTAGGAGTTTCAAAATAGGGGATGTTACAAAGAACTACCCTTGTTTGCAATTTTTGAATAATCTCCTTTACGGTCCTGCTGAATCCTGCCCCATCTCTATCCATTTTATTCACATACGCAATTCTTGGAATGCCTAATGCATCGGCATTTTTCCAAACTTTCTCGGTTTGCGCTTCAACCCCAGCTACCGCATCCAATATAGTCACACAACTGTCTAAAACTCTCAATGAACGGGTCACTTCAAAGTTGAAATCCGCATGTCCAGGGGTATCAATAATGTTGATTTTATTATTGTTCCATGGGATCGTAATAGCTGCCAGTTGAATTGTAATTCCCCTTTCTCTCTCTGACGGTAAAAAGTCTGTAACTGTATCTCCCTCATCAACATTTCCTATACGACGAGTTTTCCCACTATAAAAAAGCATTCTTTCAGTTGTTGTAGTTTTACCAGCATCAATATGGGCAATTATTCCAATGTTCCTGGTTCGATTGATAGGCACCGAATTCAATCGGCTTTCATTTTGCGCCGTTCTCGATACATGAATGGCTCGTTTGTAGCACAAGCTCTCCGAAGATAAGGAATTCTGAAGAATTCTCTTCGATATCGATGCAAAAACAATCATAAGTGCTGAATATTGAATCAAAAGAACATTTTGAAAGTCTTCCTAAGAGTATATATATACATATCGATGTCGCGCACCGAAATTACGTTGGTACTACTCTAGCTTTAGCTTTGAACACCATAAAACTGTGCCAACGATCTCTCTAAATTGTTATTTATATCTCATATTAACACATATTACTCTTATAATGACTAATTTCTTGATTGACTCTCCTCAGGCCAACCATTACATGTAAAATCCCATGAAAAATTGGATTAGATATTTTATTCTCCTCATAGTTTTTTCCGTCTAAGGCCATTCCTTTACTCTGAACACTCCTACATTCATTATACTTAGTTGGCTTCTTCGTTGACAACCCGTAAACAACTTTAGTATCTTTAACTGGAAATGTCGCTTTCACTAGACAAAGAGCTATTATTAACTTTTTAAAGTCGCATTACTTTAAAGAGGGCATGTGGTCTAGTGGTATGATTCTCGCTTAGGGTGCGGGAGGTCCTGGGTTCAATTCCCAGCTTGCCCCTCTTTTTTTTTTTATCGATATGAAATAACTGAACACACCCCAAATTGTAGTATCGCCACTATATTCTGACTATATTGGATATACCATTCGTATAGCAAAAAAGCTAGATTTGCAATGAGCTAAATATATTTCTAAACAGAATTCGCAAAACGTTTTGCAATCCACTATACTATTACAAATAAGTGCATTGACAACTGGAATTTAATTGATTGCTACCCCCGGATGTTTTCTTACAAGACTGTAACAATCTTACTGTACGAACAGTAGGATCGGGTCATATAGTAAGATGTAAGATTAGATTTAAGGGCCTTTTCTATTATTTTGCTTTCGTTCCGCGAACGTTCCGATTCCGTACCACCAAATTTCAAAAAAAAAAAAAAAAAGGAATCTCTTACGGTATACGGCTAACTAAATGACTAAGAATATAAAATATAAAAGGATATAAAAGAGCCTAATGTATAAATGGAAAAACATTTATTCAGTGGTAAATACTTTTAAGAATTATCTAAAAGGGTAGTACAAGCAATTATGAGTTTACCAATTGATGAAAATCCTAAGCATATAGACTCAACTATTGGCTCGTTAAATGGAGATGCTAATTCTGATAATACTCGTCACCAAACAGCGGAATCCCTGGAATCAGACATTAATATGGATAATGAAAAGGCATCGCCTCCACCTATAATACCTGATGGGGGTTACGGATGGGTTATTGTGTTCGGGGTTTTCTTACTAAATTTTTCAACATGGGGTATGAATTCAGGGTTTGCAGTCTACTTTTCGTACTACTTAAATAACAATACTTTTGAAGGAGCAACGAAGCTAGATTATAGTGCTATTGGAGGGTTTGCATTTGGGGTGGGTTTACTCTTTTCTCCGTTCATTAATTACATTCAGGGATTAATTGGAACTAGACCCACTATTATGCTTGGGAATTGTTTGCAATTTTCAGGGTTGATGATGGCGAGCTTCTCGGTTAATTTGTGGGAACTCTACCTCACACAAGGTGTCTTGCAAAGTTTTGGTCTTGCGTGCATTTCGCTTCCGGGGCTTACTTTGCTTCCACAATATTTCAAGAAAAAGAGAACCTTGCTGGGAGGTATTGCCACAGCAGGATCAGGAGTCGGTGGAATTGTATTCAACCTCGGGATGCAAAAGGTAATTCAAATTCGGGACGTCTTTTGGGCCCTTAGATGTCAAAGTATAATCGGGTTTGGTTTGGTGTGCATTGCGTGCCTAATAATTCGTTCCCGTTCGAAGGAATCCAAAATAGAATTCACCATTATTGATAGACAGGTTTTGAGATGTTCTGGCTTCTGGATGTTTTGTTTCTATTGTGTTACGTGTATGTTTGGCTACGTGATTGTCTTGTATACGTTGGTTAATTTCACCACCTCGTTGGGTTATTCAGCATACCAAGGCTCGATTGTATCGGCCATGGTTCAATTGGGGTCATGCTTAGGGAGACCACTAGTTGGTCTAACAGCAGACAGGATAGGTCCTATTACAATGGCTTTAATTGCGTATACCTTATGTGCCATTTTCTGTTTGGGAATGTGGATCCCTGCCAGAAACTATGCAACTATCCTTATTTTTGCTTTAATTGAAGGATCCCTAATGGGATCCATTTACGGTACCATGGCGCCTTCTGTTGCTAGACTTGTGGGTTTAAATAAAATGAATGTTACGTTCTGCATGTTATGGGTTTTCCTAGGAATGTCTGGGATTGCCTCTCCAGTTATCGGTGTTTCGTTGAAAACTGGTGGTGGAAATACTGTCGACCCAAAACAATACCTTCATTGTTCCGTTTTTGCTGGCGTCTCTTTTGCGGCTTGTGCAGCATCCTTGTTGTTGGTCAGAGGTTATATTTTGGGCCGTGATACATTGGTGGATGCTGAGTCTGATTCGGATTTCGGTGGCCACATAGCTGTGAAAGTTCCATTATCGCTTTCTATCAGAAGCTGTTTCAAATGGACTCGTAGAAGAGCTTAACTATTTACCTAATATATCATAATTATTTATAGAGTAGTTTAATAATATAATCATTTAATATCTAGATTATGATATATTTTTGTTAGCGAGCGTAATCTATGAGAGCAGAGAAAAAAAAATACGAAATAAACTTGTTGATATACATTCTAGTATACACATATAATAAATAGATCTGGTAAATATGGAAGCTCCATCTAGTATACCGAATATATCATCTAGTTATAGTTCAGATTTGATACCTGATGTTACAGATCCGTCAAACAAATCTGATATAATATCTGACAACAAAGATAAGCCTTCGGGTGTTGGCACCAAAACTACAACTACTGAAACCACTACCATAAAAGAAGAAGAATCACCATCCAAGAAAATGAAAATAGAAAATCAATCTATTTCTAAGCCATCAATTACAAATAATCATGCTATTCCATTTAATACAAGTGTCAAAAAGAATAGACTAGTAATACTATACGATAAACTACGCTATACGCATATGAAGTCACTCTTGGATGGACTTCAGAAGGAAAAAGATGAACCAGTCTCTTTGGTTGAGCTTAATTCTATCGAGTCATCATTTGCAGAACCTGAGATATCGAAAACAGAATTTCACTTTTTGAATATTTGTGTTGAATACAACGATGAGTTTGAGAACAACTTGAAGAAACTAAACGATTTCATAGAGAAAAACTCAAAGAAGATTCAGGCTATTCCTGAAATAGCGTACCACATCCATTTCGATTCGCGTAAGAAATGGGAGGACTATGAGGACTATGAAAAGCTGGAGTATCTGAAATTCCTTTCAGTTTTGGGAAAAGTTGCTGGTGACCAGGTTGTTCAATGTTCTGTGATCAATAAATACGAAATAAACACCATATATTTAACAGAACGGAATGACCTAGCTAAGTTGGGTCAAGAGATTCAAGACGATATTCAAAATTGGAGAAACCTCAAAATATTTGATTATGGAGAAAATTGCATTAGGTTTTTCCCAGGTGTTAAATTTCCAGATTCGTTGGAAACGTTAAATATCGGTGGTGGCTACTCCTTAGAAACTTTGGCTGGATTTAAAATGCCACCTAATTTGAAAACTCTCGTTGCATGTAACGGTTCTATTTCTAGCATCGATAACGTCAGTTTTCCATCCACCCTTGAAAAGCTACAATTGGTTGAGAATAAACTCTACTTTCTAAATTATGTGGAATTTCCACCAAACCTAGAGGTACTTGATGTATCGCAGAATAGAATTGATAGCTTAAGAGGAGTCAATTTTCCAAGAAACTTAAGGACATTATCAATATCCCAAAACCCAATAGAGTGCATTAAAGGGGCAAAGTTTCCCGAAAGTTTGGAATACCTAGATCTCTCTTGTATTCCTAATGAGTCAATGACAGGAGTTAAATTCCCTGACCTGTTACAATCGTTGAATTTGCAACAGTCAATGACTAATACAAGAGGTTTAAAACTATCACCGTTTTTAAAAGAAGTCAATCTCGGCTACAATGGTGTCAATAGCATAAATCCATTAAAGTTGCCTAATAGTATTGAACGATTATATCTAGGAAACAATAATATCAAGACTTTGAATAAAGTACAATTCCCAACTGCATTAAAAGAATTGTATTTAGGAAATAATCTCATTACAACTTTAAAGAATGTTCAATTCCCATTGGGCTTGGAGCTACTTGATCTAGAAATGGACCCAGATATTGATGAAAATGATAAACACATTACCACTCTAAAGGATGTAATATTTCCCCATAATTTGAAAACATTAAAGTTGGGGTATCATTCGATAAAGAGTGTCGAATCAATAGAATTTCCATATTCGTTAACAACGCTAAGTTTGGCCTATAATGAATTGAAGATAATCCGAAATGTTAGATTTGGTAATAATTTGAAGGTATTAGATTTGAGTGGAAATCAAGAGCTAACAAACATTGATCAATTGTTAATACCTGAATCAGTGACTGATTTACGAATTCCTTCTCAGCTTGTATCTAATTTACCTGCTTATATTGTTGAAAGAGCAAATAAGAAGCAGTTGGTGATAAGTAAGTCATTACCATTTCAATGATTGTTAGTGAAAATATAATTAATGAAGTTAAAAATAAGAGTTGTGCTGTATTATTAGTATTTTAACAAATCTCTGTATAATGATACATAATATGAATAAAATTTATATATAGGGAAAATAATAAAGGTAATATGACAAGTAATAAGCTAGTGATCAAAGATACAAACGAGAAAATAATGAAAGTATTTATGCGGGCAATTTAACTTATTCTTCATCTTCTTCATCAGATGACTCCTTATCTTCAGCTTCCTTCCTTTCTAATAATGCCTGTAATTCTGCATCTTCAGTAGCAGTAACAGCCTTTGGAGACATCGTAACCTTGCAAATACCACCGGAACTTTCAATGCTTTCGGAAACTTTTTCGATGGCCTTTTCTAATAATGCGATACCTTGGTTCTTATCTAAAGCTTGCACAGAAATAACATACAAAGGTGCAGCAACCAACTTGGCCTTCACTGCCATTTGGTCAGTAGAAACATCTTCTGCAGCTTTTAAAGCCCTCTTGATGGCGTCAATACCCTCATAACTGAAACACGATACTTCAACATCAGCTCTTATTTTGATTGCTTGAGGAGTTAATCTTCTGGAAATATATAACTTTAATTCTTCTAACACTTCAGGGGATGGGGCTTCAACTTCATCAAAAATAGTAGGGTCGGTAATCGACAACTTCAACGCATCGTACGCATGGCCGTACTTTCTGCTTAATGGCCATCCAATGGATTGGTATAATGTCTCCAAAGAAATGGTGAATTTTTCAGCACAGTGTCTTAAAATAGAATGAACTGCCTTGGATTTGTTGTATCTTTCGTCACACTTGACAATATCTTCGGCAGAAACTCTTCTCTTGGACAAATCAATGTACCCCTTTTCTTTATCAACTCTCAACACGACAGCGACTTCATTCTTACCTACACGGATCAACTTTTGAATAGAACGAATACGTCTTCTAGACAATTCCGACAACAAGACCATACCTTCGATATTATCGTATTCCAATAATTTGACGTATGCTCCCATTTCGGCGATCTCTTGAACGTTGACCATCACCACTTCATCCACTTCGGGATATTTGTTTTCGTAAAATCTGCAGTTGGATGAACTCATATTTACTTGATCGTTATTTCGAGTATTATATATCCGATTCAACTATTCTTCTATTGAATTTATGCTATAGTCACCATCCAGACAGAACTTTCAATTTTTTCATTTTTCACTTTTTTTGAGGCTTACGTAAGACAAAATTTTGAATCGATTTTGTGTCATTTTAGAATTGTAACAACCACAAACATTTTTTGCAATCAAACAGAGAATGGTATCAATAGAATTACAATTACTGGAATATTGAAAAGGGAAACTAGAGGGAAAACTTGAGTTTTAAAATATGAACTCAAGAGTTAAAAGTGAAACTTTCCAAAAAGGTAAAAATTTGGTGGATATTGGGAATTTATCGAGAAAAAATCATACAATCTATAAAGATGCAAATTTCTCAATCGATTCAAGGTATCAAATTCAAAGTATTCTTGGAAAAGGTTCATACGGAACAGTATGTTCTGCAATAGATACCAAATCATCGCATGGGGAGGAGAAAGTACAATTAGCGATTAAAAAGGTTTCCAATATCTTTAAGAAGGAGGTCTTATTGAAAAGAGCGGTGAGAGAATTAAAGTTGATGAGACATTTCAAAGGACATAGAAACGTAATTATAGACCATTTTACACAAGAAGTTGAATAGAAGAATATTACTAACATAAGGGGAGATTGTAAATTTGATTGATTTGGATATAGTTTATGTGGCCCCGTATGAGGGTCTTTATTGCATCCAGGAGTTGGCCGACTACGATTTGGCCCGAGTAATCTACTCGTCAATTCAGTTTTCAGAATTCCATATTCAGAGCTTTGTCTACCAAATATTATGCGGTTTGAAATATATACATTCTGCAGACGTTATACATCGGGACTTGAAGCCAGGAAATATATTGGTGACAATACAAGGAGTGTTGAAAATATGCGACTTTGGGTTGGCTAGAGGCATCCATCCCAAGTACTTCAAACAAAAGGCAACTCCAATTACAAACTATGTGGCTACTCGTTGGTATAGGGCTCCTGAATTGATGTTATCTAACAAGAAGTACTCAAAAGGAGTTGATTTATGGGCTGCCGGTTGCATCCTTGCAGAATTGTATGGCCGCAGACCTCTATTCATAGGGAAAGACCAAATGGAACAAATTAACGAAATTGTTAAAATATTGGGGTCTCCATCTATGGAAGTTGTACGGAAATACGACTGGAAGGTTGCAATACCCATTGGCGGTTTGTATAAGCCGGCCAACTTTAGTCATATATACCCCTATGCATCAGCCCTGGCAATTGACATGCTTGGAAATTTGTTGTGTTGGGATCCTCTGGACAGGCTCAATATATACCAAGCATTATCCCATCCATTTTTGACAAATGTTCGTGATGTGAATAATGAACCTGAATGTAGTGCGTTGTTCGATTTCAATTTTGAATATTATGCAACTTCCATACCCGAATTGAAGTTATTGCTACAGGATGAAGTCAATGCCTTCAGAAATGACCGTCTTGGATGAAGTCCGAGGTATCCCTTCTTAAAGAAATTCTGTAGTGTTAGTTATATAGAAAATAAATATATTTGATATTGGGTTCAAAAATTCGGCAAAGTGTTTTTGCAGCTTTTAACCATACATTTTTTGCTTTTATTTGATATATAGAAATCTGGATAATTTGCGCCACGAATGCCAAATACAGCTACTCGTAATTTGTCGGACCTGAATTCCATCGTATGCCTTTGCTCTGCGATCGATCACTCAGCCCTTGGATATGCACTCTATAGATGCCACATAGACTTGAATTGCATATACAAAAATTACAAAGCTAGATATAACAGCGTAGGATCTAAGAGGAATAGGTGCTGTACACTGGTTCGAAACGGATATCCTGTCTTACGAGTAGTCCGTGGTTAAGTTGTAGTTTCTTCTTATTGTATTTAAAGTTTTGGGCCTTGAAATCTATTGAACTCACAATACAAAGAATTAGTTAGAACAAGTAAGACGAATTCTGATGTCATCGTGGAAGACCGAAGATGTGGGGCTACAGCAAACATTAGCGTGAATAAGCTTCCGCCAACGCGGTGGTTGTTCGTATTTTAGATCAACCGTTTGCACCTCCGCAAAATAGACCTGGGGCCGAGGTCCAAATCTTTGTCTATAAATATTTGTCAAATCCATATTTATAATAACTACATAAATCAACAACTGAAAAATGGCTATCAAAACACACCCAGACGTTGAAATCATCCAATATTCCGTCGTTATCGAAGGACGTGATCCAATTGTTGTTCCAGTCAGTGGTGCAGACAAAATTGAGATCAAGATTCCTGAAAACTCTAAATATGTCATCACCGCACACTTCAAGACCAAGAGAGCCTTGAAGGACTTCAAGTACCAACAAGTGATCAAGAAGCATGGCGTCACCGTAAAAAACAGAAACCTTGATGTCGGTACTTATGAGCCATCTGACGAAACGTACACCAAAGAATTCCCAGAAGACACTACCCCTGGTGGGTTCCTTGTCAGAGGTGTCTACCCAGCCACCTCCACCTATTTTGACGGTGATGAAGAATTAATGACCGTCGAATGGTCTTTAGAAATCACTAAGAAATAAGTGTCATAAATTCATATATTGAATTGGGTTATCCGAACGCTCCGTTTTATAGGCCCTAGAAGTATTTATTTATAAAAGTTAATTTACAAATGTTTACAGATTACGCAACTATGACCGTACCGTAGGTCACCTTAATAATGTAGAATGATTTCAAGTCTAACAATTGTTGATTATCGATGTTATCTACTGCTGGAATTGTAGAGAGCCGGTTCTAGAAGGTGATGTTGCACAAAAATGATCTTATCTTTCAGACCTAGAATTTGGCCTACAAAAGGGAAATATTTTCTTTTATCCTGTTTAGTTTTGGATTAAATCCCTAGAGAACTTGACATTCCTGACAGACTGACAGTGCACTAAGGAGCCATTACCAAACAGTGAGAATTTCGATTGTGATTGTTACTATTATCATCACAGTCCGTGCTTAGTAAGAGGGTAATTTAACAATTGGTATCAATATATCACACATAGAGCAAATGTCTATCCGTCCAGCCACACACGCTGGAACGTGGTATTCAAACAGTTCTATTAAGTTAGCAACACAGTTGGATGATTTTTTCAAGCAGGCGAGAACATTTAGCAAGGATTCCTTGAAACCGATAAGCGGAGCCAGGGTATTGATCGGACCGCACGCTGGATTTACGTATAGTGGGGCACGGCTAGCAGAGACGTTTTCTGTATGGGATACGTCGAAAGTGAAGCGGGTGTTTATTTTGGGTCCGTCCCACCATGTGTATTTCAAGAATACGGCCATGGTGTCACCTTATGAGTTTTATGAAACTCCTTTTGGGAACTTACCAGTCGATACGGAAACTACCAAAAACTTGTGTGATCTTGAAGGCCTCTCTGGAAACAAAATATTCAAACACATGAGCGAAGAAGTCGACGACGACGAGCATTCCTTCGAAATGCATGCTCCTTTTATCCATTATAAATGTAAACTGCTTCCGCAAGGTTTGCCTAAGATCGTACCAATAATGATAAGTGGTATAGGAGATAAATTGAGCAAAGATATAGCAGATGCATTACTACCGTACATTGAACACGAGGAGAACACGTTCATTATCAGTTCAGATTTTTGCCATTGGGGTTCCAGATTCGGTTACACCGAATACCTTCCTCAAAAGCCTATTGGTGGCATCAAAGAAGATGATTTGGTCACCTTGCGGCTGTCTACAAAGATCAAGTCAACCGATCTTTCCATACACCAATCTATAGAATGCTTGGATAGGGAAGCAATGGATATTGCGTCGAGTGGTTCCTATGCTCTTTGGAGGCAGTACGTATCCATTACTGGGAACACCATCTGCGGTCAGAAACCGATAGGAATAATCTTGAGAATCCTCGAAGAGCAGAAAAAGATAAATAGCAGCAACGCTTCTGATAAAAAGGTATTCCACTGGATAAACTATTCTCAGAGCAGTCCAGTCAATAGATATCATGACAGCAGTGTTAGCTATGCGTCTGGATATGTTCAATTATCTTGAGGAAATATTAGAACGAATTGCAATATTTTTTATTTACTCTTTTTCATTTATGCCCTTATTCCTAGCAACTTCTTTTTTGAACTGCTGGTTTATTTATCTACTAGATCAATTTAATCCATTTGTCTTTCAGCTCTAATAATATATCTAGAAAGTATAATATATAGCCACCGAACACGTCCTGCATATTAAAATGATACGGATGTCATAATTTCGAACATTATTTGGTTTGATTTGGATTTCTAGTATATTGGTCAGAATACATTAATTATGAGTGATGGTAAGCTATTTGCTAAAACCAAGTCCGTGGAACTCAGAACAGAACTAGAAAGAGCATTTAAAAAATCCAAACCTCAAGGTAGAATTAAAATAGTACTCAAGAAAGTAATTGCGAATATAATATTGAATAATAATGAAATTGTGAAGTTATTTCCAGATATAAACAGTCTCATGAAGATTGATGATTTCGAAATAAGGAAGATGTGTTTTCATTACTTGGTCGCGTATGCACACATTAGTCCAAAGGATGCATATGAAGCATTGCCTTTTTTGATCAGATTCAAAGATGATTCGAATCCGTTGATGAGAGCACTTGCACTTCGGACTCTATCGTCCATTCCCAATACGGAGTATGTAGAAGTGACGTTTCTGAGCATAAAGAAAGCACTTCGAGACCCAGATCCGTATGCTAGAAAGGCAGCAGTGTTTGCTGTTTCCAGGCTTTATCAGCATGATTCTGAGAAAACAAAAGAAGCAGGACTCATTGACGAACTAAATGAAGTTCTATACGACTCGAATGAAACTGTTGTGGCCAATGCTTTGGCGGCTCTCAGTTATATTACTGAGAATGGGAAGCATTTATCGTTAAGCATCGATAAGAACCATTCGTTAACGTTGATTTCCTATTTGAGCAAGACAAATGAATGGTGCCAGATATACATATTGAATTCATTAATGTCGTATATACCCCAGACTACCGAGGAAGCATTAGATTTGATAGAGGCAACAATTCCTTCATTACAACACGAGAATTCAGCAGTTGTACTAAATGCTATCAAAGCCATAGTATATTATAGTAATTATGTGAAGAATCCAGAGTTAGTTATTCCAACTTTATCAAAAAGACTCGGCTCGTCGCTTGTTTCATTATTATCAAAGCCTCCAGAAACCCAGTTTCTTGTGTTGAGGAACGTTATTCTCTTATTATTGGGTAAGAAGGAATTACTTAGTTTTGATGTTGAGATGTTTTTCTGTCGCTTTGATGATCCAATTTATGTTAAAGATACAAAACTTGAGATTATATATTTGGCAGCAAATGAGCAAAATGTGCATGTTGTACTCCGAGAATTAGAAGAATATGCAACAGAAGTAGACGTGGCAATGGCCAGAAAAGCAATAAGAGCGTTTGGTAATTTAGCAGTTAAATTATCAGAAGCAGCAGATGAATGTGTTCAGGTAATTTGTGATTTAGTTTCCAATGGAATCTCCTATATTGTCCAAGAATCAACTATTGTTATTAAAAATATTTTACGGAAGTATCCAGGTAGATACAATTTTGCAATAAATGAATTAATAAAACATTACCAGCTTATAGATGAACCAGATGCGAAGACGTCCATGATTTGGATTTTAGGCCAATACTGTGAAAATATTGACAAAGTTGAAGTCATAATGGAAGATCTTATGACTAATTTTAAAGAAGATCCAATAGAAGTGCAATATGCTATTTTGACTGCTGCCACCAAACTATATTTGAAAGTTCCTGCAAAAGGAGAAGCTTTAGTTTTGAAAGTTTTAAAATGGGCTACTGAAGAAGTTGATAACCCTGATATTAGGGATAGAGGATTCATTTACTGGAGACTACTCTCCGCAGAGCAAGCTAATGGTATTAATGGTGAATTTCAAGAGAACACAAAGAATATTATATTAAATGCTAATCCGTTGATATCGACAGATAACGATAATATTGATCCTGCAATTCTAGAAGAATTAGAGTTAAATATAGGGAGTTTAGCATCAATCTATTTGAAACCTGTTTACCAGGTTTTTCGGTTTGCTAAACGGAAGCAGATTCCTTATAGTTCAGCTCTACAAAAAGGTCTGAAACCTACACCCTCAGTTTCGTCAAGTGCATCAACTGATAACATTAATAGGAGCCAATCATCAGTACAATCAGTAAATCATACCCCTATACGTGGTTTTAATTCGACAAACACTAGTAATTCAAAGCGACATAGCCGTCTCCCAACACTTCCAAAGCGTGAGTCTGATTTATCTTCTAACGATGATCTAAAGAAAGATAGTTTAGGGAAACGGCTTACGCGAAAAGCGTCCATGATAACTAGAAGAAAAAAAATATAAATAATAGATACGTTAATCGATAGTGTATATATATGGATATTATCAATATGAGTATACTTCATTTTTAGTACGTACATGAGAATTATTCTAATTTTAATGGGATATCTTCGACCTCTTCTTTTTTAATTAAATGTCTCAAGGGGTTTGACGCCTTTTTTACTTCTAATATTTCAACATCCTTTGCAAATTTCACAGTTCCGTTTGTCGCTTGAATCGTCTCAACGCTTAGGTTTGGCATATTTTGTTCAGGTCCATCAACGACTTCTTCCTTTATCCTATCCAAATCCAACCCCACAAGTCCAGCTAATATTATAATTGCAGCCGGTTTGGACATCACCAACAGCATTTCTTTACAAAAGCTTGCAGTAACACAACATGGACATCCCCACTCACAATCACATTCCTTGACCCGAAGATACGTAGTATATAAAATTTCATCGATATGTTCAAATGTTTTGGCAGAGATTCCTGACCCCTGTGGACCTCCTTTGGCATCGTAGAATACTAAACGTGCTGGACGCTTACGTTTTGTTTGCCTCTGTGCAAATTCTTTCTCGGGAGCTTTACATTCGGTCATTAATTCTGCCTCTCCGACATTCGAGGTAAACTTTGCATTTGGGTTAGTTGTTGCACCGCCATTAACAAATAATGGTAAAATATTCATAATTGCATGTTGAGCAGCATGTATTCCGGCTGCAGGTGAAAGTGCCTTGTCCTGAATAATATCCAATGCTTTTTTAGGTATATCAATCCAGAAGCCTTTTGAATGAAGAACTATAGGAGGATTTTTAACTTCAACAGCTTCTAATATTTCAGACCTTCTGTTAACCTTGAAGTAGCCAAAAACGACAATTGTTGTTTCAATTGTGCCAAAAAATGCTGGAATATCATTAGCTTCGTTAGAGCGAGAGGGATGCAAACACTTAATATATTCAACTTCTACAGGATCAACATCAGTGAAGTCTCTTTGTTGAGTAATCCAGTCTACTTTAACTCTTTCAACTTTTGCATAATGATCATCGGAGTTGAATTCCTTTACAAGGTAGGGATATCCTTGATGTAGGAAGATCCCCCCTTCATAAAGAGTGAAACTAGTTCTCAGCGCTTCTACTTCTTCGATGACAATATTCCTACCATTTGTGATATCTACGACAGCATAATGTATTTCTTCGACCGCTCTTATTGAAACATGTTCCGAAGGCCAGGGCAAAAATCTTGGGTTTGTCCTATATTTATTATTCTTGTCCATGTATAGCCTTTCTCGGCATAGTTTTATAAAGGTGTTACTTTTTGTAATAGAACCATCAGGCGCAAACCAGTTAACATCTGTCTTTAAATCAATCGGGGATTCAAATGCAGCACATTGTAAGTGCATTTCCATAATCAATTGATTCAGACCGATATCTATTAATCCACTAACACATAAATCTTCGTAGGTACTCTTATCACATAATTCTAGGGGGTTATTCAAGTAATGTTGATCTAGAGGCTTCGACCCACCAACAAAAATAGCAAGACTACCTTGAGAAGAGTCACCACGACCAGCTCTACCAAATTGCTGATGTAGATTCAGTTTCAGCATAGGAAATCCGCAAGTTATTACAACATCTAAATCAGATAAATCGATACCTAATTCTAAAGCATTTGTAGCCACGATAGCACGTAGTTGACCGCTGAACATTTTATGCTCTATCAATCGCCTGTCAGACTTTGAATAACCACCTCTATACGACATAATATCACTCTCTCTTATGGAAGCATTGGAGAAAAGAGTATTAGAAGATAGTAGACTTCTTATTTCTTTCATCATTAATTCACAAACAACCCGAATAGGACAAAATACTATCACTTTAATGTTGGGTAGGTTGACAAGAAGTTGTAACAATATTTTAGCCAGTTCCACTATAGTGTTCTCTCTAGGTACCATAATAGAGTTTAATGCATTTGATTTTCCCATGGTGGTTGCTGATTTCAAAGTCGATTGGGTTTGTCCTTTTTTATTCATTAAAGGAGGAGGATTCCAAACTACGAGCTTTTTCTCTGAGCAAGGACTTCCATCCTCAGATATATGAACTATTCGCTCTCTACTTGGAATACCACAAACGGTTCTGAAATGTGCCACTGGATTTAAAATAGTCGCAGAGCATGATATAAACTGTACTTTGTTAGCTATGCTTAAATCACTATTGTCATTTAAAACGGATACTAATCTCATCAACCGACTTAAAACGTAACTGACATGAATTCCAAAAGTGCCTTTGTATACATGTAATTCATCCATAACAACATATTTTAAATTAAGTAAAAATTCATGCCAGCCATTACTGTTACTATCTACCGAATATCCGCTATGGTTTGGAAGGATAGATGCATGGATAGCATCTGGATTAGTAAAAATTATGTCGGAAAACAGACGAATATAGTTCCGATCTCGACCAGGTGTATCACCATCGTAAGTATTAACAATAATTTTCCTGGTATTATTCAATGAAAGGTGACTGATAAAAGATTCCAAATGCCGTTTTTGATCTTGTGCAAGTGCCTTAGTTGGAAATACGAAAAAAGCAGTACTTGAACGTTTCTTTGGATTCAGTCCATTTGTAATATCCCAAAGAATATCATTTAGAATGGGTATCTGATATATAAGCGACTTTCCTGAACTCGTGGAAGTACTAACAATGACGTGGTTTTTAGAATCATCATGAAAGATTAATGCATTTAGAGCCTCTACTTGATGGGAATATAAGCCCTCGTGAAGCGAAATATTTTTGTAACTTAAGAGTGCTTGCTTTAAGTCTGGATGAATAACTGGATGTTCGTCCTCTCTTTTCAATGGTAAAGATGTAAAATTGCCTCTCAGAGCTGGGGTTAGAGTTTCAAGTGCAACAATTTGGTCTTTATAAAATGGTTCCTTTTTTAAGACGCTAACCATGACGTCCAAAGAGGGCTTATTATTTTCATCCATTATCTCGTTGCCTCTATCAAGAAGCGCAAGCATGGGGTCCTCAAGACTAGGCGCCTGGGGTACTCTGTCACTAATAATCTCGAGTAATTTGGCCATGGCAATATTATCTTCACTAAGTATATCTACATCGTTGAAGGTACTCAAGTATTGTGATATACAAGATTTGAATTTCGTATTCCTACCCATTATCATGCTCAGGAGTTGCTTATTGGTGAGATTACGAAGGCTGAGATCATTACTGGATAAGAAGAATCCCAGATTAGGCTCGTCCTTCGCAAGCTTTTGTCTCTTTCCTCTACCTCCACCTTTAATCACGGACCCTATACCCTGCATCTTGGCATCTCTAAAATCGAAAATTAGGAGCTGATTTCCTCTCTCACTGTCTATGGGATTGGCTGCTTCCTTATATACATCATCGAACGTATTGGGTTTGGTCTGTTTGTAGCCAGTAGACCAGTCAAATTGAACTTTCTCCGTAAACGAAAGCATAACCTGATTCTCATCCACATATTCATAGCAGACATCCCCACTGGGTAAGAGATAACTAATCAAGGCTAAATCCTCCTTCGTGATCTCGTTGTTTAGCTTATGCAAAAGCTCATATGTTGGAATTGTAGACCTAGAATGTGATGATAGGAACGTTAAATGGGTATTAATCTGGGAAAAAAGCCTGAAAAGTCTCTGGAATGAACTGGGCCATGTAGCAACATTATTCCTGGACGTATCTAGACTCATGACTCTTCCATTTTACTCATTTGCAATGATAAATATCAACATAGGTCATATTCTCTCTCTTAAACCTCATTGTCATTTTTCCTTTGATTTTCGACACGATTTGCGACACAATTTACGACACACCGAAATCGAAGAGCAAACGTCTTTAGCAATCTACTAGGTCAGTAGGTATGATCTAGGCTTAGACGTTATAAATAACATATATAGTACCCATATAATTGCAAAATAATTAATTGTAACTCAAGACTAATATAACTAATTGGCAATGTTTGATAAATTAAAGATTAAGTCTAAAGGATCTAAGATTGGGCCAGCTGCACCAGCTGCAACACCTGGTAAGGCACCCTCTAAGAAACAGATATACCAATCTCGTCATAACTTCGGGGTGAACATTGGTGCATGCTTCGTGATGGAAAAATGGATTTTCCATGAGTTATTTCCTGATGGAGCCGAATGTGAACTCGATGCTGTATCCAAGCAAATCAAGGATAACGGAGAGGGAGAGGCTAAGAAGAGGTTTGAACACCATTGGGTTAACTTTATGAATGACGGAGACTGGAAATGGTTGCAGGATCATCACGTTGACTGTGTCAGAGTGCCATTGGGGTACTGGGAGATCGGAGGAGGTAAATATGCCAAGGGCACTAAGTTTGAGAAGTATGCAAGCTCAGTATATGGCAATGCCTGGGATATTTTCAAAAAAGAATTTGTGGAAAAAGCTGGTCAACATGACATCTCTGTTATAGTTGACATTCATGGGTTGCCCGGAGGGGCCAATGGTAGTGATCACAGTGGTGAAAAAAGTGGTGGTGATGCTAAGTTCTGGAATGACCAAGAAGCTCAACTTTTGGTTTGCGATATGTTGGAATTTATGGCTAAGGATTTGAAAAAATATGACAATATTGCTGCTATACAAATTGTTAATGAATCTGAGTTTGCCAATGACCCAAAGAGACAAGCCAGATACTATTCTGCTGCAATTACTCTGATCCGTAAAGCAGACGAAGAAGTTCCAGTTGTTATTTCCGATGGCTGGTGGCCAGACCAATGGGCTAAGTGGGTCCAGGAAAATCAATCTGAAGATAGTTCGTTGGGAGTTGTGATTGATCATCATTGCTATCGCTGTTTCTCTGATGACGATAAGAAAAAGGCCCCACAATCGATTATTCGAGATCTTGATAAGGACTTGCTAACCAACCTTAACGACGGAGGTAAAGGTGTGGATTTCATGGTTGGTGAGTATTCTTGTGTCCTTGATGGTGACTCCTGGGGTAAGGATGGTGCCAATGGTCATAGAGATCAATTGGTGATAGATTACGGTAAACGTCAAGTTGATCTTATGTCGCAAAGAGCCGGTTTTGGTTCATTCTTCTGGACTTTCAAATTCCAATCCGGAAATGGTGGAGAATGGGACTTCAGAACCATGGTTGACAAGGGGGCAATCCACCCACCAGTGTCAATTAGAGGTAAGCAATTACCGGATGACAGGGCATTGGAAGAAAAATTAAACAATGCCTTGGGTGCTCATAGTGACTACTGGAATAAGCAAAATTCAAAGGAAAAATATGAACATGACAGATACAAAGAAGGATTTATCACTGCTTGGAAAGATTCTACAGAGTTTGCCAAGTTTAATGGTTCTATAATCGGTAGAACCGGTGCCTGGAAAGCTGCGAGATTGGCAGAACATGCAAAAGAAAAGGGCCTGCTGAAGTTCCTCTGGGAATGGGAACAAGGCTTCGATGCCGGTTTGCAAGAATTCAAGAACAGTTTTTAGTTAAGTAGATATTAATATAGTGCAATATTCAATTTTCATTATGAGCGAAACCTGTAAATTTTGGAACCATTTCTAATACTCAAATTTTAGATCTCACCTTGTTAAGCAGCATACGGATATACCCTAAGTGTTTAGTTAGAATTGAGTCACTTTCAGTGGAGAAGGAATAGTTGGTAAAGTTCTTTATGTTGTTGCAAACAGTGAATTTTAAGTCTGTTGCAGAGCTAAGTTCGTTATCCTCGACGATTACAAATGACCTTGTATCAAATTCACCTAATATTCCTAAGCTTCTAGGACACCAGGTGTCATTGATGGAAATATTCACACGGGAAGTGAAGAAAATAAGCAAGCTAGGCTATTGCGATTATGAATTGGCATTTGTAACATTCCATATATCGGTGGCGTTGTGTAGATTTTGTGAGAAATCCACAACTAAGGAAACCGAAGGATTTGTTCAAGATATTAAGAAGACATTAGCCGATAAGGGTACAAACTTTGAAGCAGTAAGTGAGTTTCTACAAAGTCAAGGTGGTACCACTGGGAATAATGTAAATAAAAATGGCTCTGGTGATCCATTATTATCAAGATTCAATAATTTAAAGTTGGCCTCACCTCCTACAGAATCTGGTATTAACAGCATCTCTGATGCTATAACGACGGTCGATCAATACAAGTATAATGAATTTATCACACCAACGGAATTACATAAACTAATATACCTGGATAATAACTCAACCCCAAAGGTATTGTTGATAGATTTTAGAACTCGCAAGGAATATGATTATAATCATATAAACTATAAGGACTTGGTAAATATAGAACCTGAATGGATAAATACCTTACAAAATGGAAAAGACAATGTCGTGGACCAAGATCTAGAAGTAAGATTGGAAATGCTTTTACCATCTGAGCAATATAAACGGTTCTTAAAGAGGTTTACGTATGATCTAGTTGTGATTTACAATCTACGTTATGGACCAGGTAAGTCGGAACCGGATAAATTTGCATCTCTTAAAAATCTGTTAATGACGGGGGATACAAACGGGATCGCAGTACGGAGCCCGTTCAATCAGTTAATCGACTTGATAACTTACAAAAATAAATATTTAAGTTCCAAGCTTAAAAGACATCCCTGCATCTTAGCAGGGGGTGTTAAATGTTGGTTTGATATATTTGGTGACAGTTGCATCACTAAGACCGATTCATCAAGTATCCTTTCCAGGCCGAAAGCATCCTTATCGCGAGGTTGTAGCGATTCACCGTTGTCTTCAAGGAATAATAGTTTTAGTAATAAAGCTATTTCCGAATCCTTTGATCGGTCTACATCACCATACCTCAAGAATTTTGGGGAATACTTATCGTCAGCAAAATCAAATGGTAAGACACCTGTATCGGGTTCATTTTTACCACCAATATCTTCTTCATCTAAGGCATATGAAGGTTTAGATTCATCTTCTTCGATCATACCACGTTCTAGGGGATCATATTCGACATCATCTAGTAGTACGCGTCAAGAGTCAGATAAACTAAGCACTTCACCTCCCCAACAACAGAAACCAAAGATTCCGTCGTCACCACAAAGAAGGCTTTCATCGTCATCTCAAAAGCTTTCCAATACTACAAGCAAAAGCAAGTCATTATCAGCATGTGAATCAAACAATTCTAATCCCATGAAATTCTTAGAACGTTACACTACAGGGCTTACAAATCTAGGGAATTCGTGCTATATGAATTGCATTATTCAATGCTTAGGAGCTACACCACAATTGACAAGATTTTTCTTTCCTGATATATCGAATTCTTCGCTTCCTTCGTCGTCGTCCTTACAATCGTATCGCCAACATATTAATGTAAATAATAAACTAGGTTCAAAAGGGATATTGACTACCAATTTTGTTGGTTTATTAATGAATATGTTTAGAAATGTTGGAAAGTATTTCACCCCTACAAACTTTAAAAGTGTGGTGGGATCATTGTCTCCCGGACAACAATTTGCAACTTTTGATCAACAGGATTGTATAGAATTCTTGAATTTCTTGTTAGATGGATTGCATGAAGATTTAAACCAAATGGTGATAGACAATCCAGACGAGAAGAAATCAATTTTGGAGTTGACACCTGAACAAGAAAGTACGAGGGAGGTTTTACCGGTAAGGTTAGCTTCAACTATTGAATGGGAACGTTATCTCAAGCTAAACTTTTCAGTCATTGTAGATTATTTTCAAGGTCAATACTTGTCACAATTAAAATGCTTAGAATGTGGATTAACTTCAACTACCTATAATGCTTTTCTGATTTTATCATTGCCAATACCAGAAAAGCTTGGATCTAACAAGGATGTTCTGTTGCATGACTGCCTACAGGAGTTCGTAACAACTGAACTACTTGATGAAGATAACAAATGGCACTGCCCTAAATGTAAAAAGTTTACAAACCTGACAAAGAAAATTACTATCACCAGATTACCACAAGTTTTAATTCTTCATTTTAAAAGATTCAAAATTGATAAAAGGGGAAATTTCAATAAATTAGACACATTTATTAAATACCCAGTGAATGAAGTACTAGATCTCACAAGTTACTGGCCCGAAGTTGGGACTTCGGTCAATCAAGACGCTAATGGTACAGAAAAAATTCCCAAGGAGAGGGAACAACTGATTTTATCAACTTTGCCAACAAGAAATCAACAACCACCCTTTCGGTATAAGCTTTATGGGGTAGCGAATCATTTTGGTAACCTAACCACTGGGCATTACACTTCATATGTACATAAGGACGGTGACGAAAAGAAATCTCGGGGTTGGTGTTATTTCGATGATGCTAAGGTGACTCTTAACTGTAAAGAGAATCAAGTTTTAAACAAAAATGCATATTGCTTGTTCTATCAGCGTATTTAGTACATACTTACATATGTAAATATATATATATATTGATATTGAATTTTCGATTAATGGTAATAATGGTACTAGATATTTTTTGGTGCTATATCTGTAACCCGAATTCGTGGATGATTCCCCACTACACCCTTGCTCATTCCAACCCAAAGCCATGGAACCTTGTCTTTTGAGTTGATATTTATCTCTCCTTTGAATCCCTCAACAAAACTTCTATCATTTACTGTGATGTTAGACGTAAAATTAATGAATTCATTAAATATGGCAATTGAGGACCAAAACTGAAGCTTCCGAAGACAAGCCACAACCAAGCTTGTTACTTGTCCTCCATTAAGACAATGTATGTATATTGGTGCAAACTGACAATGTATCATGAGGTCTAATGCCTCTAGTATTGTTGTGTATCCCATAGGTACCCCCCTCTTTTTTCCCTTCCCCAGATGAGCACAAGCTAAATGAACAAGTTGTATATTATTCTGAACAGCAAAGTCATAGAGCTTACTGTCAAACTCAGGCGTTATTGGATCTGGTGTTAACGATATGATAGTTTTCAATTCTAACGTTTTCAAGAACGGAAAATTGATTTCTCGTGGGTAAGCACCTCTATATAAATTAGGTTGAATGGTACTAAATTTTAATGGAGGAGTTAATGGATCAGGAACATTCAATTCCATTGTAGAAGTAATTGTTTCTTATTATACCTAACATGAAATCAGTATATTTTGCTTTCTACTATAATTCACATCAAGATTTGGGTTTTTTGATATTCACTCTTTTGATTACATAATTACTTCAATGACTATTATTATATTAAACCTATCAATTAAAGAAAACTAAATTATATACTATTGGAAGAAGAGTGAAGGGGGACAAGGATTATTAATGTGCAAGGGGATTTGTGCAATAAATATTAAAAAATGGGTATTCGTAGTATCTATTAGACCATTTTGCGTGATTTGCAATCTTCAACATTTGTTGCTAGAACTTCTTCAATTGAACACCTAGGTGGCTTGCCAGGGATTTTACAGCCTCCAGCAATACCACTGCTAAACTTCAAGTAGACTTCGTCTCCAACTACACTGAATTTTGTTAAAACTTCGTCAAGATCTTCTTTAGTCAATGCAGAACTAACACATAATCTGACTCTAGCACTACTTAATGGTGTAGCAGGATAACCAACTGAAACAACCGCAATGTTCATCGAATATAACATACGGGAAACTGCAGGTAGCTTGGCTGGCAAGAACAATAATACTGGAATCACAGGGGAATCATCAGCACCGTACACAATGAAGCCAAGTTTTTTCAATCCCAATCTTAAGTAACGTGAGTTGAATGCGATTCTCTTCAATCTTTCAGACCCTTCACCAGGACTTAAAGTACCTTTAATGATACTCAAAGATGAAATAATTTGACCTAAGACAGGAGGAGGAACACCTTCAGAGTAAGAATTAGTTATATAGTTAATTCTCAATTTGTCAATCAACTCCTTGGAGCCAGCGATATATCCACCGGTTGCACCGAACGACTTGGTTAATGTGCCCATTAACAAATCAATTCTCTTTGGGTCAACCGAAAAGTAATCGCACATTCCTCTACCACCGGGTCCCAAAGCACCAATGGAATGAGCCTCATCGAGGAAAAGATAACATTTATATTTTTCTTTTAAATCAACCAACTGAGGTAAATTACACATGTTTCCTTCCATAGAGTACAATCCTTCAACGGCAATGATAATCTTCTTCCACGCACGATGTGTTTTAGGTTGACCTTGAGCAATGCAATTTCTCAAGAGCTTTTCCAAATCATTCGTATCATTATGCTTGAAGACTTTCACAGAAGCACCAGATAATCTAATACCAAATCTAATAGAAGCATGGTTTAACTCGTCACTGATAATCAAACATTGAGGGTCGGCTAATGAAGCAAACAAGTTTGCATTGGTACCATAGCCCTGACTCACGATGATAGAATCTTCTTGGCCAACAAAATCAGCGATGACACGTTCACAATCTCTATGTAAGTCTGTTGTACCGCTAATCAGTCTTGGTGAACACCCAGAAGTCCCATAATCATCGACGCATTTCAAAGCAGTGTCAGTACATATACCCTTGGATTGCGCAAACCCCAAATAATTGTAGGATGATAAATTCAAACACTCGACAGACTTACCTGAATACGTATAGTTCCCATTAGTAGTCATAGTCCTGTCAAAACACTTAATAAAACGGCCCGGAACACCATGAATAGGTCTGGCAAACAAATCGTCAATTCTCAACTTCAACCTACGGACATAGAAACTTTCAAAACCATCATACCAAGGTGCATAGCCATCCTTTTCCACTAAATGCTCATATTCATTTGCTTTGAATATCTTCCCAAAGAAATCCCGAATGTGACCAATAAGAATCAAAATAAGATAACTTATATACGTAGTGATGTAGATAATGTATGGTGGTTCGTCATCGATTGGAGTAGGAAGCGGTTCGCCCACAGGATGCTTCGAAACATATAAATAATCATCACTTGTAAGTCTCCCATACTCCAAGTTAGCTTGTACGTCGTCAGGTCTGGTATCTTCCCCAGAATTGGGAATTTTCGTGTAAACAGTTCCTTCGGCTATTGATGACATGAAAATCTTTTTTTTTTTATTATACTCTGGTTCTAACAGCAACAATCACACTAATTCTTTCCCTAATAGATAACTGTGCCTTCCTATTTATCCGAAACAACTTGCAAAACTAGTATACTGTTATCTATCCTTTGTGCTGTGATATTTAACCCCAAACTTAACAGCAGTTGAAATTTAGCCGGGCATTTTGGAATCAATGTTGAAAAGTTACACAAAATTTTTATAAGCGCGTTAGCTGTTAAGAGACTTGAACGCATATATAACAGTATTTGGTTAAAATATGTATGTAAAACTAGTTGCAGAAGGAAATTGGGTATTTCACTAGAAAAAGATACTCTATTTCTATGTATGTGTAGATTTTGTTTTTAGAAGAACTGAATGTGGCATCTCAAAAATCACATAGGGGTAAGAAAGGGTGCAGCATTGCGTAGGTTAAGCATATTTCATGATATGATAATTACGCTGTTCATCACCTTCTAGCTTCAAAACATAGTCGCATTGAGGTAATTCCCAATCAATATGGGCAATTGCCAAAACAGTGGTATTTGGAAGGTTGTTCTCGACAATTTCGTGGCATCGGATCATAAGTTGTTCTTCGTCCATGCAAGAGAAAGCTTCGTCGAGGATAAGTATGTCAGGGTTCTTGATGAGGGCTCTGATGAAAAGAGTTAGCTTTTGGATAGTTATTGACAAGTCGATGAACTTTGTGTCCCCATGAGTGGCCAAAATATCGGCGAATTGGTCGAGAAGCCAGCGAGCATGGTCTGTTAACTTATCGTCTGAGGGCGCAAACATGAAGTTGGAGTTTGCCACGTCTCTGGCAAGTCCTGTCAGAATGATTTGGCGCATAGTCTTGTGGCTTGGAACAAGCGCGTGAAGCTCAGGCGAGGATATGCCAATCTTGTTGTTAATATCAAAAAAAGAGACTCCACTTCCAGTTTTTCTTAACACGCCGTCAATACTAAGTACCGATTTCCACGACTGCGGATGATCGGCGGTGATCAATGAAAGTAAGGTTGTTTTACCAGTACCGTTGTTGCCTAGAATCCGCCACTTAGATCCGCGGGAGATTTTCCAATTGAAATTCGTGAAGATGGGCAACCCTTTGTAGACCACCGAGGCATTGCGAAACTCAATGTGTGGAGTGTCACTTGTCTTTGCCAAGGATTCCTCCGGAATGGGGACAACATCCTTGTTCTTGTATTGAAATTGGTGCTTTTCATGAACCTTGTTCACCGACTTTAATTCTTCCTGGAGTGCTGCCAATACTTTCAGTTTGGTGCCCGAAAATTTTAACCCTTCTTCAACAGTTACGTAGCCAACGCTGCCTATCCAGTCTGGAACTTCATCTTGTATTCTTAATCCCAATACAACACTGGTATTCAAGTCCTGGCTGACCCGTTTCAATGAGTTGGATACTAGTTTGGTTGCCTCCGGGTCTAACCCCAAAAATGGATCGTCGATTATGAACAAACAGGGCTTATTTATTAATGCTTTGGCCAACCGAGCTCTTCTCAATTGCCCATTCGACAAGGAATTAATCCACTTATGAGCTAAATGATTCAAATTAAATAGGTCTAGCAATTGCGGAACAAATTCGTCATTTAAATTTGAGGTTGAGTTACTATTATAATTGTTTGCACCTGTAATGTAGTTGCGTACCGAATTCACATCATCAGACATCTCAAGAGCACCCTTGTACGAGTAGGATTCATATCTTGCAGATAAATGTACCTTGTCTAGTCCCGAAGCCTCTCGAAAATTCAAGAATTGGATCTGGTCATATTTGTATGTATCCAGCATAAACGGGTAGGTACGGGACAATGCCGGCGATGGAATGTACTTTCCCGATATTAAATTTAAATACTGGGACTTTGCTGACCCGGTAATGGCCCAAAACGATGGTTTGGACAACTCATTAGGCTTGTATATTTCAAAATGTTCGATTGGTTTAGGAAATACATAATTTTTCAGATTAGAACCTTTCTCACCAGTATACTTGAAAAAAGCATCTTTGATTCTTAGTAAACATTGATCTGCATGCTTGTTGAATATTCTTGTACTGGCTAACATCCTTCTTCTTTCAATTATTACCTGAACTTTTGTTCTTTTCAGTAATAACTGTCCTTCTAGTTACTCACGAATACGGAACCGGAACCGGTCCGCACTTCAATGATTATCAGCTACATACCATTTACTCCATTTAATGATTAGGGCAAATTATACAAATATAACCCCATTTTACGAACCTAGATGCATAATAAGTATAACTGATCCATAAAAGTTACCAATGGTTCAATCTTATTTAGTCTATCCAAAAACATAGAGTCAAAATACAATCCAAACGTTTAAACTCGAGGTAGAAACTTCTGAAAAGCTACAGATTAATATTAGTTTAAAGAATTGAGCTATCAGATAAGTGCTATGCCGTCAATTCTACTTGTAGGGACCTCTTCTGGCATGATATGTCGAACTCTTCGACATTCATAGTTAATGTATGGTACTGTATATAACCAACTCTTCATCATTATATCCAACCAAAAGGGATATGTCTATGTCGATAATTGTATGACATTTCAACCCGAATCCTACAGAAATGGAATTTTATGACCCAATTGTAGCTCAGGAGGAACTCCCCAAGACGGAGTCGGTCAATGATAATAAGACGGAAGACGCTGTTCACAGACTAGAAGATGAAATCGACCATGCGTATTCAGCCGTGGAGGCCAGGTTTTCTACATTGTGGGCCAGTGCATCCAAGAACGCTAATTCTTTGCAGGAGAAATATAAGCTCGAAGAGCACAAGAAACAGGCATTGGAACAGTTGAGTTCTGCCAAGGAGAATATTAACAACAAGGCCAAGGTCAAAGAAAATTTGGCTCAACTAGAGGATCAATTGAAGAACTTGTCTTCACATATGCCAGAAGTGGACATTAAGAATTTGCAAAGCCAGGCAACGAATGCTTTGGAATCTCTTGATTCGAAGCTAGAGCTGGTTGAAAAACAGGCTGGGAAGTACGTCAACCAATTTACCACATTCTTCTCCGGTATTGTTTCCGTCAACCCTGACGATGCTCAGACACCCAGCAACGAAAAATCGGAAACAATATTCAAGTCACCTTTAAACGATAAGGAGAACTATGGTACGTCACGCTTCGAGAATGACTTGTACCATTTGCATACCACTCTGGCAATCTATACATCAGATGACTTGGATGAAAAGGACGAAATCAAGAAGTTCAACGCCGAGTCCAAGACAGAGGAGATCTCGAAATTACTCAGGAAATACCCTAACACCTTGGAGAAGTTGATGAACGAGTTAGTACCAGTACAGATATCCTACGAATTGTTCTGGTACCGCTATTTTAAGACTGAAACTAAATTGAAGGAGTCAGAACAAAAAAGAAAGGACCTCTTGAACAAAAAGGAAAAGAAAGGGAATGAATGCAATGAAGATGACGATGATTTTACGTGGGATGACGATGAAGAAGATGTTGTCGATGTTGCCAAAGAAAATGCTAAGGATGCGAAAGAAGCCCCAACAGAAACAAAGAAGCTGGCTACTTCGAAAGAGTCAGCTCCTGCCGCTGGAGATAATGACGACGATGAAGATGATGATGATGACTGGGAATAGTTTAGTATATAGAAACCTTCGTAGTTATTCTATATAAATGCAAATATTAATATAACAATTTTGTTGTGTACCACACAAACATGTGATCAAAATTTGTATGAAGCAAAACTAAACTTTTTGAACTATATGTATTTAGGACTTCGGATATAAAAATAGAAGGATAATACCACAATATTATTGTATAATTATATCTAGGTGATATTAATCGTTAGAATTCACTAAATTTGTATTTAACAAATAGACCAGGTGACAAAAAACTCTCCTAAAACCAGAGGATTAAGGATTGAGGATTCATATTGAAGTGTATACCTCCATCGCCAACGTGAATTGACTTAAATGGCTAATTCGAACGACCCACTGGCGGGCCCTTCCAAACATAACTACTTCATGCCGAATTATAATAAACCTAATATTCCTTCATCAGCCACTAGTGGTGCCAACGGCAACGCGGTAAAGGGCAACATTAATAACAAAAGTAATAATGCGAATAGTAATGTTAATAGTGCAGTTTCAGCAAAAGGACATACACAGTCCAGCAAGAGCCATGGTTTCAACAGAACACCCACGCCACCTCAAGTAATGAATATGGGACCATTTTCGCCTAATATGTTCACCCAGCGAAGAGTGTGGGTCAAGAGGCCACAAGGAACCCCAACGACGATAATAGTGCACCAGAATGATATAATTGATGACTTAAAACAAGCTGTTATTAATAAGTATCCCAATTCATTAGCACGCGAAGCTGATCCGGCAGATTTGACTATAAAAATGGATTTACAAGCCAAACAACCAAATAGCTCGAAAAAGGCTCTATTTCCGCTGTCTTCGCCTGATAATTTGAAGAGTGCGGTATCGCCTGCACTCTCATCTTCCAACCAAACTCAACAACATACTGCTTCCTACAGTTACGTGAATTTGGAACCGGACCAGAACGTATGGAGCATTTTAGATCATTATTACCCGAACGAAATGAGTATACATGAAGCTTTTATAATTGAGGTACCTGTATTAGATTCCAATAGACCTTCCTTCAATTCGACTAGCTTCTACAATAGTCAGTCCGGCCAAGCTCAAAAGCAGAATCCAATGCCACATGGACGTTCTTCAAATTCTTCCATTTCATCGATTCAGCACACCCAGCCGTATTATTACCAACCAAAACCTCAACATATACATGCAAGTGGTCAAAATAACCTGACTTTAAATCAGATGCACGATAGATCAATATCACCATCTACAGTGCATGGTAGACAATCACCATTAGCTTATGGTGCGAATGTTCATAAGCGATCGCATTCAAATCCCCCAGCATCGCCATCTTTAACTAGCTCAAATGTTGCTTCAAATAATACAGCTTTGAATTCGCAAGCAGTTTTGTTGTTACCCAAAAATTTTTCTTTGGCTACAGGTGGAGGTTCGAATAATCCTAATTTGACCCTTCACGAAAAGAAAAGGCTTTCTTTGGACGAGAATTTAGTGCTGAAGAGTAGAAATAATGAAACTTTGAAATCTCCTTCAACTCCAAATTCTAATTTAACTAATATTGGTATGGGTATACATTCTCAATCACACTCGGTTCCAAAGTCATATCATTCAGACAAGGTAGGCGATATTGATAATCCTTTAAAATCCGATGAATCGATTCTTGATAGTAAGGCAGGTTTAGTAAATGACCCAAATCATGGACGCAGATTGAGTATTTCGCCATCCCCTTCCATTGATGATTCGACGCATAATGATCCTAACACGAACAGCATTAAGGTAAATGTAAGAATAAATGGTTCCAAAGATGATCATAAAGACACCAAATCTGAAGCAGTAAGCTCTGCAGAAGACATGACTATGAAAGCTCCTGCATTCATAGCAGCTCCAAGAGCCTCATCATCTGCAACTTCCAAAATATCCAAGCCTACGACAGATACGGTACTACCTTCTATCTCCGTACTAGTTGTAGAAGATAATGCTATTAATCAAGCAATTTTGGGTGCATTCTTAAGAAAACATAAGATTCCTTATAAAATTGCTAAAAATGGTCAAGAAGCTGTTGACAAATGGCGTACCGGAGGGTTTCATCTAGTCTTGATGGATATCCAGTTACCTGTCAAATCCGGTATTGATGCCACGAAGGAAATTCGCCATTTGGAAAAAATCAATAAGATTGGTGTATTCGCCCAACATGAGTTATCACACTCAAAGTACAATCATCCTTCGGAATTAAAAGAAGAAGATAAGCTCGACTTGACTGTGTTTAGATCACCAGTCATTATAGTGGCTTTGACTGCGTCTTCCAACTCCTCGGTGGATAGGAAGAACGCATTGATGGCCGGTTGTAATGATTACTTAACCAAACCCGTAAACTTGGTTTGGCTACAAAACAAAATTACAGAATGGGGTTGCATGCAAGCTTTAATTGACTTTGACGGCTGGAAAATCAAGCGTTCCATTAGTGCAACTAATATTCATCCTCTCGGTAAAATTAAATGAGCAGAACTTCGTCATTGCCTACATTTGGAACCTTGCCATTTGCCAATGTATATCCTTATATCAACATGAATTAGTATCATCTTAATATAAATTGCTAGAAAACAGTTGTAAACATACTGAATAACTTAAGTAGTCTATAAAAAGGGGTCGTGCGCATACATAATTACATCTTTTTTTCAACTTCATTCATCATAAATGGTTAAATATACCCTATACTAGCCTCTTATTCATATAATAACCTGCGTTTGATACACCATATCCATAATACAACATACAATGTCAGAAGTGAATACCGAAAACCAACAAGATATCCCAAAAGAAACGCCTGTTCCAGCAATTCTTCCATTAGAAATTATCGATAAGTCTATTGGACATAAGATTCAAGTCTTGTTAACAAACGATAAAGAATTCCACGGTACATTGATAGGTTTTGATGACTACGTTAACATGGTTTTGGAAAATGTCGAAGAATTTAATAGCGAAGGCCCAAAAGGTAAAACCATCAAGAAGATGTTGTTAAACGGTACCCAAGTTGCTATGTTAATCCCTAGACTTGAGTAGGCATATTGCTAAGGCACATCTCCATTTCATAACTGCTCTGACAGCTTAACAGACCTTCTATTTTAACCTTTGTCGGAGTGGTATAATGCATCGAAGATTTGCTTGTGTGAAAAATTCACCTCCACGGGCTTTTGGCTCTCCCTCCGGCTCTAAAATTTACTACAAATTTTGTACGTCTCTATGACATGTATATTATAATTCTTACGTATTAGTAATAAACTGCTTAATGTAAAATTTGTAATAATTGCTAGAACATTTTTGATGATGCTACCAGGCTGGTGGTTTTGTGATAATATTAATGTGTTATCGCCACTCACTATTAGAATAAATACTGATAATAAACGTTTTGCCACCACTACATTGGTAAACAGTAATAATGAAGTTGACGATTTCAAACGAAGTAAATAATCAGATTTTGTCTGTAGACATGTCGGGAAGCATGTCTCTATCCGATTTCCAGGCATATATACAAGCGGAATTCGATATTCCACCACAAGATCAGATAATAAGACATAATGGCAAAATCTTGAATGACTCCAGTAAATCCTTAGACGATTTGGGAATTAACGACGATGACTTGTTGGTTTTAGGGAGGGCTACGGTGGCACCGGCTACAGCATCTTCAGGATCGACGACCACGGCAAATTCGAATAATTCAAATGCAGTTGATTTTCAGATCGAAGCCATGAGAAACCAATTCTTGAGCAACCCTCAATTGAACGGCCAGCTTCGTCAATCCAACCCTCAATTGCATTCGCATTTAAACAACCCGGCGGAATTTAAAAATGCTGTTGTGGGATCATTGCAACAATATCAGAATGGGTTTTCACCCAGTAATTACGGTTCGCCACAGCAGCAGGAACAATTAAGAAGGTTACAAGAAAACCCAGATGATCCAGAAAATCAGGCCCGTATAATGGAAATGATAAGGCAAGAACAAATTGACGAAAATATGCAATTGGCTTACGAAATAGCCCCAGAATCGTTCACATCGGTGAATATGTTATACATTAATATTAAGGTTAACGGTGTGTTAGTTCAAGCCTTCGTTGATTCTGGTGCTCAATCTACTATCATATCTCCAAAATTAGCAGAGAAATGTGGCATTTCGAGACTCATTGATAAACGTTTCGTTGGTGAAGCAAGAGGTGTTGGGTCCCAAAAAATTGAAGGTAAAATTCACAGTGCACCTATAGCCATTGGTGATTCAGATGCACAAATTCCATGTTCCTTTATAGTTATCGACACACACGTTGACTTATTGTTCGGATTAGATATGTTGAGAAGACATAAATGTGTGCTTGATTTAGAAAGAGATCTATTAGTAGTGGGAGGTAACATCGAAACAAAATTCTTACATGAGCTGGAAATTCATCCTAATGCTTTGTTGCCCGGTGCTGGTGGTTCAAGCTCTGGTGCATTTGGAGGAGCTGGTGTTTCTTTAGGTTCAAACAGTGCTGACAATAATAATGTTACATCGTCCATAATCCCTGCCAATTCTACGCCAGCCCCAAATGCTAAGCAAAATGCTCCACAAAATGCTGCAGCAGCAGCTGCTGCAAAGAGACAAAATACCGGTTCTGCCTCCACTAAAACATTCAAGGAAGAAGATATCAACCAGTTAATCGGCTTGGGTTTTTCAAAGCAAGAAGCGATATTTGCGTTAGAACAGAGTCAAGGAAACGTCGAAATTGCGGCGTCATTGTTATTCCAATAGTCCAGTATATACACATCTACAGTTTAAATAGAATAATAATGAAACGTGATAAGAAGGAGAATATCTTGTAAGAATTTTCGTGTATTCTAAGGTCTAAATACCTGTCAAAAGTATGATTTAAAAGATCAGACATTCAATTCTTTGAATTCTTTGTCGAAGAAATTTCTATGTGAGAAAGATGAGCCAGTCTTATCAATTGACGCAATATCTATCGAATCCAATTCAAAATTATAAATTTCCAAACTCTGTTGGATTCTTTCTAATTTGGAGGAAGTGGTTATTGGTAAATAACCCTTCTGTAATGTATATCTTAACAAGATTTGGGAATCAGTTTTGCCGTACTTCTCACTCAATTCAGGTAATAGTTTCTTCAATGGATGATCGACCACTTCGTTTTCGTTTTTATCGAGTCTAAACAATGGTGTTAATGGTGCGTATGCCTCAAGGAATATTGAGTGTTTTTGGCAGAATTCAGTAATTCCAGCACTTTGGTCTTGTAAATACGGATGGAACTCAATTTGATTAACCTCTGGGTAAAGCTCTGGTTCACAAATCTTGAATATTCTTTCCAAATGTGGAACAGCAAAATTCGAGACCCCAATGTGTCTAACCTTCCCTTGCTTTTTAGCTTCAATCATCTCTTGCCAAGCTGTTTCAATCGAGTAACCTTCAGAATTTTTTTCTGTGAAAAACGGTAAATGGATCAAAAAAAAATCAAGATAATCGGTGTCTAACTCTTTCAAAGTTTTATTAATAGAATTCATAGGTCCCTTGGAAAGGTTGTTACCAGACAGGTATAGGGGGGCATATTTACTGGTAAGCCATAAATCCTCTCTCTTAGTCCTGCATTGCTTCAATGCAACTGCTATTTCAGCATGAGTCGAGTAAAATTCAGCAGCATCTATGTGATAATACCCGTTGTTTAATGCCAATAACAATTGGTCAACCAATTCTTGGGCTGGAAGATCTTGTTCGCTTTCTGGTCTAGCCTTCTTAAGCCATTGCCATTTGGTTCCTGTTCCAGTTCCAATTTTTAAGGGTCTGCCGGATTAGGTCTTGAATTTATTAGTAAGATCTATCGAACAGCTTTCTGCTTTAGTCATATTATCGTAGATAGTTTATTCTAATTTGAGTTAAAAATCGACCCTTCTTTCATTATGAAAAATTTCCCGAATTATACGGCATAACTCCAAAAAATATGAGTAATACAATTTCGCAAAAGCCTCATAGAGTACTATAATCTTCAATACTAGATCAGCATTCACAACCACAATTCTTGCAGATACTTGATGAAAGTAATTACCACATATGCTCAGTTCAGTATCTTACATACTTATAAAATCGTGCTCCCGGCTGGCACTAGCATAGCAATTTGCAATCTTCAGCATTTCGATTTAGATTTGGCTGCTAAATACCATAAAATTTTGTAAATCATTAAATATTTGATACATTAAAAGATCTAAAGCTGGGATAGTATCAAACTAGTATAGAAAAACGATTAAAATCAGGTAGGTGGCAATCTAGGTAAAATAAAGTATTTCAACAATTTATGAATTTTCTACAAAAACTCATGAAAGTTGTCGAATAGTTTTACATTCACAAACTGAACACTTCAGTCTAATACATAGAAAGATATATAATCACACAAAACCATATGAGATTGAATTGTAGAATTAAGCCATACAAAACTACATATCTAATTAAAGACCATTAAGAGCTTCCTCCTCTTCAGCATTAGGCCTTTTCTTTAAAACCAAAGGTTTACCCATAACTCTAAAGTAGAGATCCTTGACATCATCTGTAGTACTTTCAAAATGAGAAGTTGAATCGTAACTCTTAGATAAATAAATGCCATTTGAAGTACCGTCTTCTAATGGTTCATACAACTCGGCAATGCCCATCAAAGTGTCCAATCTTGGACCTAATAACTTGAAGGCAGGTTCCAACTCAACGTGAGGTTGTTCAGTTTCAATAATGGTAGAAACAATTGCCAAATAGTAGCCCTTTGGTACAACACAATGGACATCAGATAAAACGGTGATGTAGATGTCGTTTTTACGGCCAATTTGATTTTGAGGAATAATCAATTGAACCGAGTCTAAATCATTCGTATTAGGGATTGGATGATCTAAAATGCACATAGCCCTGATGACCTTGCTACCGGTCTTCTTCACCCTTTCAGGGAAATAGGTTGGGTCGGCAATGACAATTGGTGCCTTGGCAGTACCTTCCTTAGTCTTCACTCCAGCAAACTTCTTATCATCATCATATAAGACCTCATCAATTGGGGTGTCTAACATATAGGTACCACCGTAAATCGCTGACAATCTTGCAAAACCTTGGGGCAACTCACCTAGACCATATAATGGATATATATATGGCGACTTCCCATATTTAGCAACTGATTGCACATATAAGATAATTCTTTCATAAGTTGGTCTAGCCACCTCGTTCAAATATTCATCATTTGACCATAATGCCATGGCGTGCCCAATGAAGTCCTTAGTACCGTTCTCCAATCCAAAATGGTCGTACACTTCGTTCATAGTGTTAGAATCTAAATTTAACCCTTGGTGTGTACTAGTAACGTCCTCTTTATAATTAGCGACGAATTCCATAAATCTCTTCATTCTTCTCTTTTCAAAGATACCCATCAACGAACTTCTAACAGCTTCCATTTCATTAGAAGGAACTTTGGCAATACGCCCGTTTCTGTACACATAACTGCCTCCAATCTGCTTGAATTCAATGTAACGAGTAACATCCGTGTGAACTAAAATATTTGTTAATTCCCCATTGGCCATCAAGAATTTAGGAATCAAATCGACACACCAATCACGGTCTCTTCCCTTTAAGAATTCTGGTTTCTGAGTAGCAGGCTTAAACTTTGAATACAACTGCGATAAGTTTAATGACGCCGATTCTCCCCCGTAGAAGTCTTGACGGTCGATATGTAAAACCTTCTTACCTTCAACTGATAAAACTCCAGAAAGTATACATTCAGTTAATCCAGTACCTAAAACAATAACATCGTAGTTTTCATCCATCCTGACTTAAGATATATGATATTAACTCAGGTAATCTATCAATTGATTTAATAATCTTATAAATGTATGAGATCAATCAATTAAGCGTCTAGTAATACCCTTTATCGACTAAAATTTGGTGATTGCTTCAAAGAATATTATTGCACGTGATTAATTAATATAAAAAATAGGTGTACTATAAAAGCTATACAACATTATGGAAGCCTTCTTTACCCTTAGATAAGCCCTTCTTGACAATCTTGGAGATCTCAGAAGAATCGGAGGTGATTTTCGTAAAATTTTCGTAACCATTTTCGGTAACTAAGATATCATCTTCGATTCTCACTCCTCCAATATACCAATATCTGTCTAAGACATCCTTGTTAATGTATTTCATTTTGGATTCATCTTTCAAAACATCCTCTAATAAGAAAGGCGAAAAGTAGATACCAGGCTCGTCAGTAACAACCATACCAGCTTGCAAAGATCTACGTAATCTCAAATATTGTAATAATGGGTCTGGATCTTCGAAGTTTGGACGGCCACCGACATCATGGGTGTCCATACCTAACAAGTGGCCTAATCCATGAGGGAAGAATCTGGCAGAGATCTTAGATTTAAAGATTTCTTCGTTCGAAAACTTCGAATTGAAAATTCCTAACTTTAAGAATTCTTCAACCAAGATCTTGTGAGCAGTCAAGTGGAGGTCATCCCAGTGGGCCCCAGGCTTGATCATCTCCATAGTAACAGATTGCATCTTCAAGACGGCATTGTAGATATCCAAATGCTCCTTGGACCAATCCCCATTAATTGGGAAACATCTGGTAACATCACTGGCATAGCACTCCCATTCGGCTCCTGCGTCGATTAAGATAGATCTCTTCTCGCCAATATCGTCGTCATTCTTCACATAATGCAAAGTGGAACAGTTAGGGCCACTGCAGCAGACTGGATCATACGACTGGTACTTGGAACCTTGTCTTAACGCATGGTACATGAACTCTGCGTGAATGTGGGTCTCGTTGGTCTCAATGGGAATGGCGGACATGACCCCAAGATGACATTTGTCGGTAATATTGGCAGCATGACGCATTAATTCGAGTTCATACAGATCCTTGATTAAACGCGATTCATCCAATGCATAGAAGAAGCCCTCATCCTTCTCAATCAAGTGCTTTCCAAATTTAGTGTTGTTCTTGTTGATATCGGTGGTGTATACGGACATATTCTTAGCTACGGATTCGAGATCCTTAGCTACATCATTAGCGTGCTTCACTTCGTCCACGTCGTATTTCTTCTTCGCATCCTCCAAGCTCAATGGCATCCCAGACCACATAATATCGTCATAGTCAATGTTAGGAAGGTAAAGGGTGAGTTTGTCGGACTTCCCGTCGTACAAGACGTGGGATCCTGGAATTGCAACACCACTCAAGTAGAAGAAGTAGCGATTTTGTCTAATTGGCTTAGTCTGATCACAGTAATCGTACAATTCCAAGTCTTCTCCACTAATAAAGAACGCAGCATGATCTTTCTTGGTTTTGTCCTTGAATTGAGAATGAACTTTCTTACAATGCTCCTTAGCTGGGTACTTTTTACCCTTTAATGATACCGGTCCGTCAACCATACTTTTGTCTCTGTTTATAACGTCGTGACTATCGTGGCTTTCTGAAACCTGCTTATTTACCATTCAATTTATGTTACCTAGGAGTAGTTGAAAATTTATGGCATTTATTGGTTAGGTAGCCCGGCATCTGTTCCGTACATTAATAGGCCTTAAAAGTATTCGGCAACGGTTTTTGAAAACGGACACTGTATGAATATCTGCAAAAACAGCTAGAAGACAGACATTCCCTTTCACTATATGGCTGACAGCTTTCCCGTTGTTTCTGCTTCCTAGGTTGAAGAAGATACTGATTCCCAGTATTGCCATACAAAAAAGCTGTGAAAATCCTGCATACACTCAAATACCAGAAAATTGTGTCACAAAATCGAGTTATTCAAGTTCACCAACATCAGTTGCCACCAGTTAGAAGGACATTTCACGTAATTGAACCAGAATATAGCGACAGTTTAGATTGATAGGCTTAGAAGCTAGAAAACATAGAATCCACGCAGAACCACTAATAATTGATAGAGGTATTCTTGAAAAGAACGAAATATTATCGTAGAAATAGCAAAATAAGATGGAAAGATTACAAAGATTGTTAGGCTCCGGAGGAGGATTAGGAGGGACTGCACCACCACCCGCGGATGGACCAGCGATTGATAATGCTGAAACTGTGCATATATCGTCATTGGCGTTGTTGAAGATGTTGAAACACGGGCGTGCCGGTGTTCCTATGGAAGTTATGGGATTGATGTTGGGAGAGTTCGTGGATGAGTTTACGATCCACGTCATCGATGTGTTTGCTATGCCGCAATCAGGAACCGGTGTGTCTGTCGAGGCGGTGGACGATGTTTTCCAAACAAAGATGATGGATATGTTGAGACAGACAGGCAGAGATCAAATGGTGGTTGGGTGGTATCACTCGCATCCTGGATTCGGTTGTTGGTTATCGTCCGTTGATGTGAACACGCAACAGTCGTTTGAACAGTTGAATAAGAGGGCAGTAGCCGTGGTGGTGGATCCAATTCAATCGGTCAAAGGTAAGGTTGTTATCGATGCATTCAGAACCATCGATACGACGACGTTGATGATGGGCCAGGAACCTCGTCAATCTACTTCTAATGTGGGTCACTTAAACAAACCTTCTATCCAAGCATTAATCCACGGTTTAAATCGTCATTATTATTCATTAAACATTGACTATCATAAAACGTCGTATGAAACAAACATGCTTTTGAACTTGCACAAGAAGAACTGGCAATCCGGCTTGAGAATGGTCGATTATAACCACAAGGAACACGAAAACTTGGGTAATACAGAAAAGATGGTGAAGATTGCTGAATTATATAACCAAAGGGTCCAAGAAGAGAAAGAATTACTGGAAGAACAATTGAAGACAAGATATGTCGGTAAACAAGACCCAAAGAAACATTTATCCGATACCGCTGAAGCTTCAGTAGAGGATAACATCACATCTTTAATGACTGGTAACATCAATAGTTTAGCTATTAACTAATCTTTCACCATATAAATTAATATATATATATATTTGTATCGATTTGTTTGATTTCCTGTAGTTTTGTGTAACCAAATTCAGTTTAAATATTCCATATCGTATTGCAAGTGTTCTTACTACTCTACCATTTACTAGAAAAATGTCCAATTCACAGGACAATGGGGAGCACCATCCGTCTAAGAAACAAAAGTTGAATGAGAGTCACAATGATAGTTCAGATGACGAAGAATTGCCGGAATATGTGCTCCAAGCTTCATTAGGTAAAGATAATCCAAAAGACGATGGATTTTGTTTGGATACCGTTAATAGGTATTTGTTAGATTTTGACTTCGAAAAGGTGTGCCTGATATCATTGTCTAACGTCAATGTGTATTGCTGTTTGGTTTGTGGGAAGTTTTTCCAGGGTCGCTCTAAATCATCGCATGCTTACTTGCATTCAGTCAATGTCAATCACAGGGTGTTTTTGAATTTGGATACTGAAAGAGCATATATTTTGCCTGACAATTATGAATTAGCATCACCAAAGGCCTTAAAAAACTTACAGGATATAAAATTGTTATTAAACCCTAAGTACACTGAAGATGAAATTAAACAGCTATGGATGCAAGTCAAAACCGCATTCGACCTAAATCACGAATCATACCTGGTAGGATTTATTGGGCTTAATAACCTTTCATCCAATGATTATTCAAATACAATAATACAAGCAATTAGCCATATTGGGCCAATCAGAGATTTTTATCTTGGTTTGTCTCTACCAAATAATTTTGAGTTGAATGACAGAATTACAAGGAAATCAGAATTGAATAATAAATTCGGTTTACTTATACGGAAGATATGGTCTAGCCATTTATTCAAGAACCATATATCGCCACATGAATTTTTACAGTTCATTTCTCATTTATCGAAGAAAAGGTTTAATATATCTGAGCAAGCATCACCGAAAGCGTTTATGATTTGGTTACTAAACCAATTACACGCTCAATTAGCCAAGGGTATAAAAAAGCATAGAACTATCTTTTCGGAATCATTGCAAGGTCAAATACAAGTGACAACTATTCCTATATCTGCTAGTACCAATGACAGCACTAACAAAGTTGATTTTACTGTAATAGACAGTGAAAAGGTATCACAAATACTGAAATTTTGGATTTTATCCCTATCTTTACCAGGAAGTTCTGTAATTTCAGGTGCATCGGATCAAAGTGAACAGACCTCGCAAATCCCACAAGTCTCAATTCATCAATTATTACAAAAGTATGACGGAAAAACCACAACTCAGGTATCATCTTCCCAATTGAGGAACTATAAATTGTTGAAACCTTTACCGCCTTACATTATTTTACATATTGACAGAGGATTAGATGATGATGCAAAATCCAGAGGTAATCCAACGGTGGTTAAATTTCCAAGTGTAATGGACATGTCTCCGTACGTGCTTGACGCAGGGGAGGAACCAATAAACTACAAGTTAGTATCAAATATAAAACATGAACTAGTTCCTGGAATCGAGTTGGACCGTAAAGATGATAAACATCAATGGTCAATTGACTTGTGTAAAAATCAAGATACTAATGAATGGGTAACAATAAGGGATTTGGAAATTGAAAATTGTGAAAGTGAATTGATGATCTTAGGAGAAAGTTTTATACAAGTATGGGAAAAGTGCTAACGATTCACTATGTACAATATATATATACATTAATAGATTTAATACTTACTAATGACTTCATAACAATATTTGATAAACGGAGCGAACTTTTCCTTGGATATGATTTCGTTTAACTTGGTTGACTCTAATAGAGTGTCAGCATTGATCACAAATGCAATTAATTTGAGCTCAAGTATCTTTTTCTGATCATTTGATTCTTCTCCTTGAACGTATTCAATCAATAAATCCAAATTATTTTCAAATTGTTGCAATTTATCATAATAGGCTTTCTCTATGGAGTCATTATTTGTACTTGCAAAAATCAGCACCAAGTCTTCCGTTTGAAGTCTCAGGGGTATGTTCATAAAGTTTCTAGTTCTGGAATGATCAAATAAGTAGGAATATCTTACCTTGAATGAACCCCAATTTGGAATTTCATTCAAAATGGACATAATGGTAAGCTTGTTCGTAATATCTGAATGAGCTATTTCAGCATTCAAATTGAATATCTTATTGAAAGCAAGAACGTCGCGTTTTGGTAAATCACCCAAAAGGCATAAAAGCCATAAGTCATATAGCTCGGTATCAATTAGTTCATTAATTATTTGTGCCAGAGCATTTTTAGAAAAATCATTATTAATTTTCACCGAATGGTTTATGGAAACTGACGATCTTATATTACGGACTTGTAGCTTGTTATCATCTTCAATAAGTATTGGTAATTGGTTATCTGGTGATGCGTGGTACGATAACTTCATTATATAATGTTTGGATTTGCTTCCATCTTGTGATGGGTTTGGTAACTTAAGAGCATTCTTGTGGCACAATATCATCGAGTGCCCAAAGGAAATAGGGTCTGACGGCACATATCTCTTCTTGGAAGACACATTAAGTTCATACACATTATGTACACCTAGAATGAAACTTGCATTCCCTGGGGTTTTCTCGTTGTTATTTGTGAAATAAAATTTGCAAGATTCAATGGACTCTTCATTAGTTGCAGTTGTATTAGGGACAGTCGAATACGAATATACGGGAAAGGCATCAAATACCTTTTTGACAGGTTTAGGTACTTCAAACATTGGTATTAATCAAAGATCTAAGTAATAAATATTTTAAGTTATTTTGAAGAAAAATTATGTCGCGAGATACCTTAATCCAAGTAGATTAGATATTTCAATATAAAATACTACGCTAGTTTAATTCTGTAAACGTCTTTATTATAAAATTGCAATAAGAATATAGAATAATAGAACCGAAAATAGTACATTAACAGTGCATTAACAGTACGTAAAATAGGTAATCAAGTATGTCTAAATACAACTAGTGGTAATGATATGGGACTATACGAAAATAATTCTTACCCAGCCAATAATGTTTAATCATCTTGCTCTGGTACAAGATCAATAGCCATGTCAAACCACTTAGTATTAGCGAATTTACAATCACTTTCTCCCAAATTTTGGAAACCGATCTTTTCGTAAAATGGAATCAATTGTTTGTGAGCGATGATAATTACTTTATCACCCAAATCTTGGTTTGATAACTTCTGAATGTAATCATGCATTAACAAGGTGCCCAAGTTCTTTCCCTGCCATTCTGGATCTATGACTAACCCGTGTATACCGATGAACCTAGAATGTTCAAAGTGGCCCGCCTTAGGGTCTTCCTTAGATGGCATTTCCATAGAGGAGCCGGTTATAGTAGATGAATGGGTCTTAGTGGCAATGACGTGTCCAATCAAGGTTTCCTTGATCACTGAAGTCTTAAAGGGTAACTCGTCGAGGTCTTCATCCTCCGTAGCCTCCGGTTCGTTTTCCTTGTCCTGCTTCTTGGCAACTTCTGGCAAATTGATAGCATTGTACTTAGCTTCATAATCTCTGATAAATAATCCTGAACATAATTCTGGGCATGAAGTAAGTCTATACTTGAATTTTTCAGGTGAACATCTCTCTGCTTCTGGAAACCCACGATTTTCTAAGCTAATACATTGATCGATGTCTTGAATAGTTAAGGGTCTTATAGACAAATTGGGTGGGAAATCGGACATTGTGTTATTCGTGCTTACCTGTATTTCCCTTCTGTTTGTTTTAACTAAAATCCTCCAATTATACTTTGTTGGAGTGTTCAAACAAAATGATACCGGGCGAACATTCAGATTTTTGGAAAACGACATTACACATAATTCGCGACATGTTTGCTTCATATAATATACATATATTAAATATACAACCTATTCTAGATCGGTATCTTTCAAATTCACTCCCTTATCAGAGTTTAGTAAGGTTTTTCCCACTTCCCATAAGTGGACAATGTTATCGTCTGCCACAGAGCCAATAGTCCAATCTTTGTATGGGCACCAACTCAAATCCATGACTGCACCAGTATGACCCGCATGCATCATGAATAATTCGGGACAACCGTCTTCTGCATCTTCTTGAGCTTGCTCCTCTCCGATCTTAAACAAATCCCATAAGATAAGACGACGATCTTGCGAACCCGAGGCGATCATTCCGTCCTTGTGGGGCGAAAACTCTAAACTGGTGATGGAGTCAGAATGTCCCATCATTGTATGGAGTAAACCATCAGTAGTGGAATCTTTAGTAGTCAATTTTCTCATGTCCAACAAACTGATGTTCGAGTTTGTATTTGCAGCAGCCAATAAGTTTTGGGAAAAAGGCGAGAATGATAAGGAGTTAATCCCGTTCGATTCTGGGTGGTAGAACTTGGAAACCGGCTTATCTGGGGTTCTGATATCAAAAATGTAGAGGTATTTGTCATCAGAAACAGAACCGAAGACGTCCTGGTTGAAATGGTGCCATTTTGCGTCATTGACAATATCAGTGTGGGTGGTAAAGTTGGATACCTGCGACGATTTGTCCTTACCAAGGTGGGCTGTATCGGTCAATACCACTGACTTATCGTCAGAGGCGGTCAACAAATAACCCTGTCTGTGCGGATTCCACGATAATCCATATCCGTTTGCTGTGTGAGGCGTAAAGTGGGCAGCGGCGGATTTAGTTTCCCCGGTCAAATTGTAGACATCGATTTCTCCCTCTCCATTAATGGTAGCTACGATCGACGAATCTTGGGGCATGTAACGAGCTCTATTTATTTCATAGTTATTTTCGAACTTCTTCGTTATTTTGATTCTAGAAGTGACTTTCTTGTTGGCCTTATTTTCTTCACCTTCACTCTTGGGGCTAGATGTTAATGGCAATTGAGTGCTTGCAACCTTGAGATAATTTGTGTCTTCACCTGATGTATGTGTTCCCAATAATAACTTCGAATCAATCAATCCTTCCTCTTGATCTTTACTATGTTCTGGTAACCATTGGATTGTTAACGAAGGCCAGGTTAATGCTGTCTCACTAACAAATTCATACATATATCGACAATTTTTCCGCCATAATTGGTATTCTTCCTTAATAGTCAATTCCCTTTGAGGGTCATCTTGGGCTAACTCCGCAGCCTCTGCTTCCACTGACATGATTAATTAATTAAAACTAGAGCTAATTATGAAAATTTGGAATTAATAACGAATTTTAAAAGTAGTACGCGTTTGGCAAATAAGCGCATTCTGAAATTATCGTCCACTATAGAAGAAGTTCCTACAGTATTACTCCAATTGAAGTTATTTAATGACTATATATTTGAATGTAGGAAGATGAAGCGATCAATGAACCTCTATACAAACGGTAAAACGAAAAGTTATATGTAAGCTCAAACCAATTCATTTGTGGGTAAACTTGATCTTCTTTCTCTTTGATCGACCTCTAAGAAGTCGCTATTGGAACTCGATTGGTGGTTAATTTCGTAATAATCGATAACTTTCAATACATCGCTGATGTGATTGAAGTAAGGGACATATGTGCTTTCTGTAAGGTTGTAGATCTCCATACTATCATCCATGTCGCTCAGACGCATATTCACAACATCCCTTTCTATTCCCCCAATTCCAGGAGACAACTCCTCATTGTTTCTATGGCGACCTGTTCTATTAAATGATATTCGCTCCTGGATATCAAGATATTTGATACTTTCTAGGTCGTCGATTAACAAATCAGTGATGCCAGTGTTTTTGAACCTTAGTCTTAGTTTTTCACTATTACTAACCCTTACAAAGAATGAAAAGATCCCCCTTTTGGTATAGCTGTTAATCAATTCTTTCAATATTTGAGCGGCTGAAGAATCAATCTCCGTCATGCCATTCAAGTCAAAAATTGTGTACTTGGTCATGGATGCATCTCTAGTGCGTTTCTGAGCTGGGTGTGCTTTAGCAGAGCCATATAATTCTACTCTCCTTAGACGACTCCTTAGGTCACTCGTATTTGTGAATGTTAATGGTTCAGGAATCTTTACAATAAGACAACCTTCGATTTCCTCGATCATATGGAGATTCAAATGCGTGAAATTGTCATCAGTAAACATATTTAAAGGATGCTTAAGGGCCAGGTCCTGAAATGATTTGGCATGGACTCCTGTCAGATTGGTCGTAATGGCATGATTCTTTGAAGCTGATATATCTGCATTAACAAATGTGTTTGTGCCAGGAATTCTCCCCAAGATCTGAATCCGTGATTCCGCTGAATGCTTGATAACTCTAATCAACAGGTATACTAAACCCACAGCTATACCTGCTTCCATCGAGAAGAATAATGTAGTCATAACTGTTATTCCAAAAGTTATTAATTCATTATATCCCTTACTTCTCCAATGGAACAAGAGCTCATGGGGAGCTTCGTCCACTAACAGAAAGCCAATAACGGCCGTAATGACACTTAACACACATTTTGGAACGTAAAATAACTCATCTAATAGATAAGAAATGGTGAAAATTGTACAAATGCCCATGATAGCCCCCAGCATAGTAGTCTTTGCTGAAATAGCATTTATTTTAGATCTTCCATACCCTCCGAAAGCTGGTAAAGCACCGAACATGGATCCTAGGATGTTTATTGTACCCATGGCAACTAATTCTCTGTTTGAAGATATCGGAAGATCGTATCTGGAACCAAGTGATTTCAGAGCAGTTGTAGATTCGAAAAAGCCCAACATGGCACAGAGAAATCCTGGTGTACTTAGTGTTTTGATAAGCTTCCAATTATCTAATGCTAATGGGTTATGAAATATCTTATCCGATGATTTATTGTGAATTTTTCCGATTGTTTCAATGCCCTGTTTATCCCATCTATTAATTGCACATAACCACGTTGATACAATGACAACAATTAGTATTTCAGGAATATAAACACATAACTTCAGATACTTAGTGTTTCGTTTAGTCATCAATTTTTTAAATACACGAATGATCAAAATAATAACGAAAGCACAAATGCTTATTTTGGTGGTCAATGAATGATATTCACTATAATGATGGAACAAGAAACGCATCTTATCAAAAGGTGAGTGTATATCCATTTGGCTGGGGTCATCTGTAATCTGTTCCAATAATTTCGTCAATCCAAGCATAACTATGGTCGAATTGATAACCATGACTATTCCCACACCACTGATAAATCCCTTCAACAACGAGCCACTTAAAACGTTATCTAAGAACCCAAATCTCCCTAAACCAAACCCCAAAAGGCTAGCACCACTAACAAAGGTGATTGCAACCACCAAATCTATAGGATTCAAATGATTTTTCTTATGGTGATGCAACAAAGGTTCGACAGCCTGCCCCACAATCAACAGTATGGCGGCTTCGGGACCCACAATCATCTGCGGAACACTTCCAAATACCATGTATACCAATGGTGACACCGCAAGCGAGTAGAGCCCACAAATTACTGGAACATGAGCTAAAGATGATGCATACGAGAGTGAGAGCGGCAACTGAAAGAATACCAACGAAAGCCCGGCGATCAAATCTCCCACCAAGAATGAAAAACAGTACTGATTTATCCATGACAAGAATGGCAAGTAATATGGCAAAATATCCTTCCATTTCAAATCCTCGACATTCAGGTTAGCACTGGGCAAATAATCACTCAGGTACGCAGCTGGTGGTGTGTTAGCAGATGAAGACGTTCCCTTGGGACCTTCATCGCAACACGAATCGGTAAGCACTGTTTTGTACACAATTGAATCAACATCATCATTTCGAAAGGTATCAGAGCGATTTGGCGTTCTCTGAGTTGGTCCAGTATTCGAGAACCCCAGGTAATCTCCAAACTCAGGGTTCCGGTCAAGAAGTGCTTGTCTCTCTAGAACTCTTCTCTGCGAAATATGCCTTAAACTAGGCGATGGACTTGACACTCTTTTCACATTTGGCTCACTCGTGGCATTACTCCTTAAAGAAGACAACGACTTCTTTGGCGATAAATGCCCTGAACGATTCATGATGGTTCCAAATTGCAATAGATCACTAATCTACTGATAAAGGGTTAAATTTGAACTGACTTCTGTCCCCCACGTGAAAAATTATACGACTACTGTATACAAACTTAGTTGTGAAACCCGATTACCAGGTTCCAAAGTGCCACTAATGAATGTATGTATAGCCTAGAGGTCATTACGGGGCTACTATATCTTGCCTGGTCTGATATTTCGAAAACCCTGATTTGTTCTGCAGTAAATACACTGTTGGACCTAGGAGAAGCGTGAGATCAAACTGTAGCAATATATGTGCACAGACTTCACATGTATACACCTTTACTACTCATAAGTAGTTCTGGGAACGGACAATTTGCATTCTAGCATATAAGGTCCTGCAAAGGATGATTTCTCGTGGATGGAGGAGGTGGGAGCAAAAAGACAGGTTTCAGAACTTAAGCATGCACCATGTGTGTTTCCAAGGACTCAAACACACTCGTGATTATTCCTGAATAAACATGTGGCTAGAACCAACCAGACAGCACTTGCTTTCCCCTGAAAGAACACTGTAGCGTACTACAAGGATATCAGAAGAGATGGAAGGAAGAGTCTCCGAAACCGGCTGAATCACGTGCAATGGTCTGAAATTTTTGGTGATACTTGAAAACTGGACTTAAATACAGCTACACCTATTCTAAGTAATTATATATACGCCAATTAAACAATGTTACGCAATTCAATCAGCAAGAGATTCTTCTCGAGCACTAGAGCTGCTTTGGATACTCTTACGTTCGTCGAATCTGCTGGTACTAAGATCTCACCGGCCTCATTATCTGCTATCACAGCTGCTACCGAGATAGGTAAACCAATTACGGCCTTAGTGGCAGGTACCGGAGGTAGTGGCATAAGCTCTGAGGTTTCGAAAATTCCAGGCATATCCAAAGTTTTGGTGTCAAAGAGTGACAAATATGACCACTATTTAGCGGAAGAATTGTCGCCATTGATCAAGGAAGTAATGGAATCATCGAAGTTCACACACTTTGTCGTCGCAGCTTCAGCTGTTGGGAAATCGCTCTTACCTAGAGTTGGGGCATTGATGGACGTGCAACCAGTATCAGATATCCTCAAGGTAAAGTCGGAAAACACGTTTGTGAGGCCTATCTACGCTGGTAATGCGTTAGCCACGGTGAAGTCCAACGACAAGGTCATTCTCACATCCGTCAGAGCATCAGCATTTGCACCAGTAGAGGTAGCTGACGGTTCTGCTCCTGTAGAGGAGTACACCCAAACCACCGAATCCAACGCCAGAACCGAATTCGTCAAGGAAGACTTAGTCACCTCGGAAAGGCCAGAATTGGGCTCTGCCACCAGGATCGTTTCGGGTGGCCGTGCTTTGAAGAACAAGGAAACATTTGAAAAGATAATCGAACCATTGGCCTCCAAGTTGAACGCAGCTGTCGGTGCTTCCAGAGTGGCTGTGGATTCTGGCTTCTGCGACAACTCCTTGCAAGTCGGTCAAACAGGTAAAATCGTTGCTCCCGAATTATACATTGCAGTTGGTATCTCGGGTGCCATCCAACACTTGGCTGGTATGAAGGATGCCAAGACTATCGTCGCTATTAACAAGGACCCTGAAGCTCCAATATTCAATGTCGCAGACATTGGTTTGGTTGCAGATATTAACGAGGCCGTACCAGAATTAACCGAAAAATTATAGACTTATCGCTATTTCCATTTTCATTTCTAATCCAACCTTTTGGTCTATATCATCTATATCTTATCTATGTTTATTATCAATCTGTTGTAGTTTTGTAGAAAAAGCATACATTATTGCGCACGTGACAAATTGTTTTTTTATATTTCAAAGAACTGTTGATATTTAATGAAGTTATGATAATTAGACATTTGGAAAGCATCATAGAAAATATGAGTTCGTTACCAGGAAATAGGAGTCCTTTAGATCTAGATAGGGAGCGTGTAACATGTCTTCTACTCATCAATGCACAGCTTTTGAAGAAAACGATAAATATTTACACCAATATCTTAACAAACCAGCAAACGATGCAACATATACCACCCCAAAATAAGCAGACAATATTAGAGCTGTATCAGAACTGTACACGGAGACTTCATTGCAATCTTTCTGTATTATCGTACCTTAATGAGAAGTATCATGCGGAACAGGGTCAACCCCCACAGCCAAACAGAGCACAATTCCCAATAATTATGTCTGCACCTCAAGACATGCCCGAGTTAAATCAGCTATATAGTAAGTTGCAGGAACTTTATCCAGAGGCGTTGCAGTTTTTAAAGATGAAGCTTCATCAGATGAGAAAACAATCGCAGGGTCAATTTCAACCTAACGCACAACCACAACCACAAGCGTCACAGTCACCCCAAGTACCGTTTGCAAATAGTCCACAGCTTCATCAGCAACTGCAGCAATCCCCAGCAATGATGAGCTCCAATGTGATGAATAATAATCCTACCCCAAGTACTTTCTCGAATGTGGCACCTAAGACTCAGTCATTTATACCACAACAACAGCAACAGCACCAACAACAACAACCACAAGCACAACAACAACAGCAGCAGCAACAGCAGCAACAACAACAACAACAATATGCAGCTCGCTTTAATCCTCAAAATGCTAATAATAATTTTTCTAATATGAATATCCGTCAGCCACAGCAACAGCAACAGGCACGTCCACAGCAGCAGCAATCTCAGCCAATGCAAAGCATATCTCCACAGCAAATCTTACAGCAGGTGAATCAGAGTCTGAATAATAATACACTGGAATTGAACGATAACTCGAATATTATGGATTTTTTCTAATTATTCTTCCATATATATGTAATATTATTTTTTGTATTATATCGCTAATTAATAGAGTAACCTACAGTATGTGCTTGGAATTTAATATTACTGTAGATGTATATATTATTCAACATGGTAACTATTAATAACTCTATAAAATACTACGTACTCATATTGATAACATCCTATACACATTTCATTATTCCTCCATAATATCTTGAAATTCTTGATTAATGATTTCACTGTAGCCGCCTGTAGAATTCGATCTAAAACTATTATACGGATTTGACTCAAGCCCATTAAGCGTTACTCCAAGATCAAAACCTTGGGTAGAATTATCTCTATTCGCAAGATCATTCATATTTGTCGTTGAATTACTATGGTTTTGCACATTCAACCAAACAGCATCATTGGTGATTTCATTCCATAATTGTTGCTCTTCATCTAAATAAGTCAAACCTTCGATACCGGCCAAATCTGAATTGTTGTATACATCGCCTGTACCACTCATTGATGATCCTCCCAAATTCAAATTGAAAGCTCCATCACTCGACTCAGTACCCCTAAGGGGTCCCTGTTGTTGTCCACCCATTGGAGAGGAATTGGTGAATTGCAAGAAATCGAACTCCGAATTATCTGTTGACAAATTATTCTTTGAATCAGGATTAAAACTAGCACGTAAGTCAGGCTCGGGAATATTCGTGGGAGGTTGTAACGAAACATTGGGAATATTAGTATTTTTCATGTTCTGCAAACCACCCTTGCTTACACCATTGTCTGTGTAAATACCCTCTTCATCATGTTTCAACAACAAATCGTTCATGACGCCATTAAAATCAAGCACACTGATCAACTTTAATAATTGTGCCCTTCTAATGGAAGCCGGATAGTTCTTTAATTTCGTCATTCTGGTAAAGATAGTCAACGCATGATCTAAATGTACTTTTGTCGCTTCATGTACACCAAATGAAGCGTTGAATAGAATTAATGTAGACGCCGAAGTAAACAAATATTCTCTATCCATCCAACCAAACAAAGCCACCATATTATCTGGAACTAACGCCCAAATTGACTTTATTGTGCTTATCGAAGCTTGGAAAGAACTATTCAATAAGCTTAAGACATTCTTGGAATACTTCGTTAAATCGAGGTATTTATTGGCCATGTTTTCAAATTGTAATTCCTTTAATTTCTTTGTAGCAAAATGAAATAGTAATGGACGAACAGCAAGGTTCATTCCTTGAAAATATTCTGTCATCAAGTTAACTACTAGTCTTGAAACATGCATATCTTCAGCGGAAAAATCGATTTTTAAGAAATCTGGCAAAGAATTTTTCCAGTTCATTAATTTGTGCACTAAATCAGAAACAACTGGCAATATATTGACAGTTGGTTGTTTAGTATATAAAGCTGATAAAATCATTGCATTAATTTGGGTGATGGTAACACAGTTCTTTATGTACTCATTTGGTGGGAAGATGTAAAAACCTCTGACATCATTTTCATCTTGAGGGAAATCATCTAAACGCATATCAAAATCGGCTGGTAATTCTGTTGAAACACTGGCGTCGGCAAAACTGAGAGGTAAACCTGCCTTAGACGATAACATTCGTTCATACATGTACACAGTCCACCAGATTCTTCTGCGATGTTCCAATTCAAATCTATTTAAGTTTTCTTGTTCAGCATCAACATGCCACCCCAAAATCAAGGTAGCTCTTAAAGCTAATCCAAAGTAAAAATAGGATGATATGGTGCAATCAGCTACTTGAAGATAGAAGGCATACAATAGCATAGCTTCCACCCCACCATCTTTTGTAATATTATCTATTGCACCCGACGCAAATAAGCCGGTGAATATTTCTGAGGCCTGGTAAAAAAATGTTGCTCCTGGTAACGAATTCTTCTTCTTTTCATCTTCGCTAATATCATTTTCTTCTTTGATCTTAGTGTTTCTCACTCGCTGTGCCTCTATGAGATGCATCTTCAGCTTTTTAACATGAGGATCTGATTCCGTACCCAAGTACATTTCTCCCGTAGCAAAAATGAGCAAAATCTTACAGAACCAAATTGTTTCTAGTATAGCATCGTCATCAGTATCTTGTTTAATAGAATTTTCATCCACTGGTGGACCTTTACCAGTTGAAATATTTCTCTTCATAATCTTCTTATTGTCACTTGACTTCCCCGAATACAAATTCATGAGGTATCGCTTCACTAAACCCTCATTAAAGAAATAAAAGCAACCATCGTTATAATTTACAAAGGTATCTACTAGCAACATCGCATATGAATACGATGGCAAGGTAAATTCTATGGAAAGACCCGGTCTTGTCTTCGTCTTTGCGAGCTTGATGCTGTAGGTATTGCTTCCTTTTTCAATGATTTCGGTCTCTCTTCTTTGAACACCGTAACTATTGTCTGTGATCGAATGTGGTGATTCTACGTTTTGGTTAGCAGGTGGTGGCCCAAAAGGAGTGTCTTCGCTAGAAGGCGGGAATACGGAAGACGATACGAATGATTGCAACATATTCTGTATCTCTAGGCCGAATAGAGTCATGGATGACGATCCTACGTATACCTTCTCACCCGTTCTAGATTGAATTAACCTACCGTGTTTATCAAGCGACGGTTGGATCACTTCACTGTTACTAAAAGAGGAGTACTGCGATTTAGGTAACGAATTCAGAGATGGAGCATTTCCAAACGTTGCAAACTGTTCCTGGACTGACTGTGAGTTATACCTATTATTAAACATATTATTGGTACCCGCCTGACTCATTGGTATGTCCGGTTCCCCTTTGACTCTCTTAATTTCCTCTTCCTTTAGATTATTTCGAAGCATGGCATTATCTTTCTTCAATCTTGTTATATCATCATGCAATTTGGATAAGTACTTCATGGACACAACAATCTTCTTGTCTGCTTCTACGTATTCACATTTCGTTTTCGCTAACTGGCATTTCTTGCATGGATCTCCTCCAGGGCATCTTATATGACGGGTTCGACATCTTATACAAGCCAATGATGTTCTTTTTTGTTTAGCCTGGCCCGGTGCCGGTATCTTGCTCGGCGTCGGTGACTTGGGATCCACCGCATCTTCTGGCTCGCTCAGCAACCTATTTTCAGTCATTTTCTTTGAATCAGACTCTAGGCCCAGCCCATTCATTCCAATACTAACTACTAAGCTGCTTCGTACGATATGTATTTAAATTTTGGTCTTTCACCTTATTTGAAGGAGTTTAGACAAAATGCCGTTAAAACATGTCATTGTGGATCCTGCACATAGTATATTAGCTCTTCAGGGCATCGACTCTGAACAAAGGTTAATGCTTTAAACATACTCTGGACCAATATATGCGTGGATAGGAGGAGTCGGAGGGTAACCAGAAGGAATTGAAATGTAGGGAGAGGTTTTCTTGATTGAATTCGGACTTTGGAGATCTTCTTGGTGGATTTTTCGGTATTTCCGTAACCTTTACTTCCACGATCTTCAATTACATGGTTTCTACAATCAAATGCTATAATAATAATATTGTAAACAATAGGTATTGAAGTAAGTTGACTGAAAACAGAGTCACATATGAACAAAAGAAACAATAAAGAACGTAGAACTAAAACCCAAACTTAAGACTATTTGTCTATTTTATCGCCACATGTGCTTAGTTGGAAGCAAGGTTAGATTTACCTTGACCAACAACATTACCAGCTGGATCGTAAGAGCAGACAACATACTTACCGGTAGAACCACCACAGCTCTTGTAGGCACAACCAACCTTTTTGGTACCCTTCCAGATGATTTGGGTGAAGTGGTCAAAAGAGGCAGCAGATTGGTAGTTGTAGTTCTTACCTTCATCGTACCAAGCATTGACAGCGGAGCCAGCAGAATTGTAACCAACAGCCAAGTTTTCACCGTATTTACCACCGGAGTGCTTCAAGTTACCAGAACAGTCGTATTGTTTGGCGTATTTGGCAGCATACTCGTAGATGTCCTTGTCCCAGCTCAAAGGTTGAACATTGTGTTGGGATCTCTTTTCGTTGTGGTCGTCCAAGATCTGCTTGGCGAATTTCTTGTCGATACCGTCACATTGGTCAATGGCAGAGTCACCACTACCAGAAGACGAAGAAGACGAAGAAGAAGCGGAACCAGAACCAGAACCTTGAGTGTTGGAAGCAGTTTGAGCAGCAACAGACTTGGAAACCATGGTAGTTGGGGTTTCTTGACCTTGGCTTTGGGCTTGGTTGCCTTGGGCTTGCTTACCTTGGGCTTGACCTTGGTTACCTTGGGCAGCAGCAGATGGTTGCGAGGCTTCAGTGGAAGCTTGACCGTTACCGTATTGAGTGGTGACGTGTGTCTGGGTGACGTACACGGTCTGAGCAGAAACAGTGGCCAAAATAGATAAGGCAGTAGCTAATGTTAAGAATTTCATGTTAAGTTTCTCAGGAATGAATGTGTTATTACAAAAGGAATGTGTAACTTGTAAAATCTAAGGAATGACTATGGTAAACAGTTGACAGTTTTCAAAAACGAACGATTATCACCTCTTTATATATTGGTCGACGGTGCTGAAAATTATCTATTCAAACAAGGGAACGATTCCAGAAGTACTTAATATATCACTTTATTAGGTAAAAACGAATGAAATAAAAAATTTTAATCACCTTGAATTTTTTCCTCCTTTTAAGGGATTGAACAGGCTATACCCCAAAGCCCACGATGAAACCCCCAAAGCTTTATTTTCAAAATACTATAACCAATTTAGTACCTTCCAAATCGCGTTCCATGCATATTATTGTCAACATATTTAAGGTACAAGGTTCATAATGCGAGTATCAGAATTTTTTTTTTCCATTCAACTTAAAACACAAGTAAAATAGCTGTTATTGCATAGAATGTGAGAGAATGTATGACGTTTTCGCGTAGTAGTATGCTGGACGGCATGTTTAAGGTGGACATGTTCTTGTTCCAAACAATTTAGGGGAATATGGTAGCATTTGGCAAGATATTGGGACCATCAACACATCGCAGATCTGGGATCGAGACCAGAGTAGTAAGTATTAGATACATGAGAGACTATAGTTTATGAACTCGGGACCGGTGTGTTTACTAAATCGTGCTTGATATTTACCTAATCTAATAAGAGACGTTTGAAACCCTGAATATGTAAATTAGTCGAACAACCGATCTGGAATCACGAAAATAGCCGTAAACGCGATTCTGCGGACGAAGTATTACCTAAGGACGGTAAAAAGTAAGCAAAGCAAATAGCACAAATTCAGATGAAAGGCCGACCGGATTAGTTAATCTATAGTAGAAATCGTAGCGAGGCTGGTGCCTAGTAGTCACCGAGATCAGGGTATCTAACTTCGAATTGATGGTCTACATAGACGGACCAATTTTTCAAAAAGTTTTTACCGGATCGAGCCATTAATTCTAGGTCCCCAACGACGCAGAGGTGCTTCTTTGGCCTGGTCATCGCCACGTTAAGTCTTCGCTTGTCCTTCAAGAACCCTATTTCTCTATTGTCATTGGACCGAACTAGGGATATGATAATCACCTCTTTCTCACGGCCCTGGAACCCATCAACGGTTGCGACTTCAACCAGGGGGTGCTTATGGTGCAACGTTTTTTTAAGCAAGGAGACCTGTGCGTTGTAAGGGGAGATTACTCCTATATGCGCCATCTCGACCCCAGCCTCGAGCAACTTGGTGAGATGTTGCTGGACCAATAACACCTCCATCTCGTTGAACTTCGATCCCGTCGTATCTGGGGTCCCGTAGGACTCATCACTTGACTTCTCGGGAAAATCACCACCTTGTGTGTCGTACCAGATGCAAGGCACCCCGGTCTCGTCTGTGTTCTTGACATGCGGTAAGTCTAGGAGTGTACTAGCACAGACCGATTCGTGGGCTTTGAGCTTGCCATCGTAGAGTTCTTGCGATGGGAACCGCATAATCGATTCATTCATTCGGTACTGCGTATCCAACAACTTACGAAACGAATCGCCGCTGTGATCCCTTACCAACCTGTCGAACAACGTTAACTCTAGATCTGCTACGGGCCCATTTATGTTGAGACTCTGCATGAGGGAATCGAGATCGTCTCTCGATTTCACCGTTGGTGGTAGCTGCATATTGTCACCAGCTATTACTAATCTCTTGCATCCCAAGTGGTTGATGAGAGGAATCCAGCACTGCGGTTCCAATGACTGCGAAACCTCATCGATTATAATAGTGTCAAATAATGGGTGGTCATTATCAAAATTTAATGTTGGCTCCTTATATAGTGACGTTAATTCATAACTACCGGCTCCATGTAATGTAGATAATACCACTTTGGCACCTACTAGTAAATCTTGTACTATTTTCTTTTCTCTTACCCTTAATTCTTTTTTGAACGTCTTCAAGTCTGCCCACAACGCTCTCCTCTCCGAGTAACGTTTACACTTTTTTATCTTTCCCAAGGTTTCACCAATATCCTTTTCGATGTCTTTCAAGATATCTTTATTGTCGTTCGAAGAAATGTCATAGTTCGTCTTAGACAATATGTCTAGCGAATGTTGCAAATTGTTAGCGAGGAGTCGGGCAGGATGACCAATTCTTATTAACTTTTCCGGTTGTTTATCCAGCGACTTTCCCTTTTTCGCCTTTCGAGTCTTCTTTTTATCAGCATCTGTTGACTCTTCGCTGAAAATAGGCGAAAGCCTTTCTAGAATAGTATCAACGGAAATATTGGAGGGTCCGCACACAAGGACTTTTTCGTTATTGTTAAACGTTAATTGCTTGATTAATTCAATCAAAGTGTAAGTCTTACCTGTACCGGGGGGACCATGTATAATGGTAATTACTGAGTCGTTTAATGCAAACTTAATAGCATCCTTTTGGGAATCATTAAGTTCCTGGTTGAAGAATTGGCTATCTTTTAACGATTTTCCAGACGGCCTCCGAGTGTATTGTGATTCACCAAGTAGATATTGTATTATTTCACTTTTATTATTTATTGAAAGCTCCCCTAGTTTGTTCATAGAACTGGTCATCCGCTTATATGTAATGGAGTTACTTAATTTCACAATCCACATCCTCACATTATCATTTAATGTGTTATTATATAAATTCAAGACTTTGTCTTCAGTATGATCTTCTTCAATAGAAACAGTGACTGAACTAGAATTAATCTTAATAATAACTGCATCCAAAGATTCCTCTTGCACAGAATCTTCATCTTTCCCGGTCTTTTTGTTCTTAGATGAATTCTCTTGTGCTTTCTTATTCAGAATCTTTTCTGAAGTGTTGGCATTACTCATCTTATCCAATTTGATTATATCCCCAACCCTCAATGATCCCATTTGAATGTCATCGCTATCGGACTTCAAAGCAGGATCCAATCCTAATTCTATCAACGTCTTTCCTCCGAGACCAGTCTTGATGTTAGTAATAATCAAATTAATAATTGCCAAACCCAATTGATACAACTTTTTAGCAGAATACGTTGTCAAATATGAATTTGTTAACAACAAGTCTGACTGCAATTCTAAATTAATGGCATTTTTGAAAGCCTCTACCAATTCCTGCTGAACCGATTCGTTATTTGACATTTTATAATTCTCTAAATTCAATGCCACCAATGTAATACGAAGTCTATGTTATTCAAACTCGGCCCTGTTTAATCTAATCCCTTCCGGTGAATGCCAAATATTCAAGAATAACTATCAATATACTGTTAAGTAGCCGTTTAACGAAGTTTATACGAATTCTGGGGTTTTGATAATGAAGAATATTGTGCACGATGAGATATGTGATCTGGATACTACAGTCTGAAGAAGTACACATAATGCAAATTTATATAACTACACATTAATAAACAATAAATAACACACATAGCATAGATACTTCATACTACAGTAAATTCTCTTACGTGTGGGTAATACCAAAGCTAGCATGCAATAGCTAATAAGAATAGCGATAACGGACACCGTGAAGAATTAGAATTCACGATAAGAAGCCAGAAATTGTATCTACTCATCTTTAGAGATGCCCTTTACGTCTTTAGCTCTTTGTTCTAAGTACTTGTTGGCTTCTTTTGAAACATAATCAACAACCAAATTCTTTTGTCTGAAGTAACCACTCATTTTTAATAATGAAACTGACGAATCGTAACAACGTTCACCTAATGATAAATAGTTTCCAAACCATCTACGAACATCGACAGATGATAAATTAGAAGTATCAAATACTAACCCTGTATTACGGTGAATTCCTGCTAAGATGATGGAGACGAGCACTAAATCGATCGAATAGTGAGCTAATTTTCCAAGCTAGATTTGTATTAGTAACGTCCTTACTCCTTCGTTTAAACCCTGGGCTGATATACATACCGACATATTTACTTCTATAGTCCAATTGTACAATATAAGAGTTTGTTTTTGTTTTTTAAAATTTTGTATCTCATGCGAATTTCTATTTATTTAGCACACTATATATACACTTAAGATCTATGAATTCTTTTAACATAGTTTGGCAAATCATCGCTTGTCCAGTTTCTTATTCTTTTACTGGAGCCTACGCTAATACCAAACCTGATAGATATTTCGTCTATGTTTAATTTCAATTGTTCTATGATTAACTGATTTTTATCATCAACAGATGATTCATGAATTAGCTTTTGATGGAATTGTTCTAAACTGGTCAAAATAGCGAGTTTTGTAATCAATAAATCCGAACCTTGATCAACTTTTTGGATTATGTAGATGAATTTCAAAAGCAAAGATGTGATATTCATGGAGATGAATGGGGAATTCAACAAATTCATGGTCCATTCTACCACGCCTCTTACTTTCAAAACATTCAAGTCCTCCACCAGCTTTGTCCCATCGATAAAATTCTGAATTAACCACGAGACTTGTTTATAGTACGATTCTTCTGTCTCGAATTCTGAATCATTAGTACTCGACAGCGCAATAGGATTGTATAATGGAATATCATGTTTCTTGATGCTTGGATTAGACAAGATATAACGGAATGCACGCTCATAAAGGAAATGACCCGGGTTTGACAATATTGGTATCAAACTACCATAAAAATACCAAATCAAGGGACATAATTCATTTCCGGATGTTTTCAAAGTATACAAAATATTAGACAAGTACACCTTGAAAATATTCTTGTCTTTAAAGCTCTCCGTACTGTCAATCGATCTCAATACCCCAAAGATCAAAGCTTTGGATATATCTTGAATTTTTGTGCTCTTACTAGATAAGTTTAACACAATGAACTGTAACATATTGGAGTCAATCAACTTCTTAATATCAAACTTGATTTGCTTATCTTCATTCTCATCTTTGGTATCAATCTTAACCAACTCTTCATTATTGATAATTAACAACATTAAAAACTCGGGGTCATAAATGGTTTTCTGGTAATTTTGGTCAACATACGTTTCGTTTGCTTCATAGAATGACTCTAATTCGGTAGTTGTATCTTTGAACTCGTGCTTTTTAGAATAATACTTTTCAATATTATTGGGTAAACGTGAAACGTAACCACTAGAGCCTCCGTGATTAATTGAATTCTTGATAAAATTCTTATTTAAAGAAATGACCAAGTTGTTTTTATCCTTCAAAATCAATCTGTCTTCGCCAATCAAATCAACGTCATTTTTAGAAGTTTCTTCCGCAAGATCCCAACTTGAGATTAATCCAACCCAAGACTTCGCCACGTTGGCTTCGATTGTAACAAGGATTGACTTGATAATTATGTCTTCCAGTCTAACCGAACCTAGGTACAATAAGACCAACTTTTCTAATAACAAAGGAGTCGAATTCTTTGCTGGATTCATGTAAAACAAATTGAATATAACTAGACTTGATTCAAACCTAGAACGATTAGTTGAGTCTTTTGGCAAATCGGTTAAGATGTTGTGTTCATTATTGACAAATATCTGCAACAATTTTTCAAATTCAACTACTTTCGTTTGATTAACCGTCATTAAAATACAATTGATAAATCCTAGAATATCAGAATCCAATATCCACGTTTGATGTTTTAATAATACTTCCAATTGCGTATTGATAATAGAGCTTGGAACCAAATCCCAAATTGATAAAGAAATTGAAGGTACTAACCTAATGATATTCTTGATTTCATTTAAGAACTTCATGAAATTATCAGATAACTCAGTAAATTCCGCAAACTTCTTCGTGATATAAAGCATTGATTTATGCAACCAGACTTTTATTTCCTGGTTTAAATCAACTGAAGAACGAATCACTTGGTAAATCAATTCTGCAAATTCTGGAATCAATGCTTTTTTGAATCCATTTAAATCAATATATTTGAATACAGAATTTACCAACTCCAATCTTGCTTCTTGCGAAACAGAATTACAATGGACACTATTGTTTATAGCTTTCAACAAATGATTCCAAGATAATCTTGATTCAAAGTTACCGTCTTCCAAGAACTTCAAAGCAATACTTGTAACTTTATTGAAAAATTGTATAAACTTTTCATCGTCTATGTCAGTTATTGAGGAAGATAATGAAATCGAATAACCAATAAAGCACAACAATATATCATCATTTATCATATTGTTGTTGGCTTTGTCAATCAAGTAGTTAGTAATATCATTCTTCTTAACGAGGTCGTCAGTATTAATGAAATTATTTAATAGGTAATAGTTCAGCTCATCTTGTAGAATCGAATCAAGTTGTTCAAATAATTCACTATTTTCGAAAACCACGAGGTTAGCTAAGATTAAGTCACTTAATATTCTCTTTTGTTCTTGTTGACCCTCATATTTCTTTGGTAACTGCAAATTAAGTATACTGTGAAAGTTATCTGAACTCAATGAGATCGATCTTTTCACGGAAATCTCATATAATCTGATGACAAGATATTTATTTTCAAACTTCAACGTATTGATCAATTTAAGAATTTGATCATCAGATAAAAGCCAATTGAATTTACCGATAAGCTTTTGGGTTTCGAAAGGGATAGACTCCTTAGAATTATATAAGTCAAAGAAAAATAAATTAGCTTCATTGAATTTCAGATATTTTTCGTTGTTCATATTGAAAACGTCGCTTGGTAATTGCTGAAATACTTCGTTAATCAATTCACCGACTAGTAACGATTTTTTAGATAATGGGGCACTTATGTCAAACTTAGTTTCAAAAAATAAATCTTGCCAGAATTTCTTTGAAAGAATAAACTTCGTAACCAATTTATCACTTGGGATTATGCTGATTAGATAATTACCAATTTTATATATCAAGTCAATGAGAACATCCTCAGCATTTTGTAATTTGACATCATGCACAATAAGCTTCAATCTTAATACTAAACCAGCGAAATCAAAATTAGAAATTGGAAACCTCTTAGCTAAGGTAGTTGATTTCGTGACTAGATTCTTGTTCGATGTGCTGATGAGAAATTCTAAATAGGATTGCTCCTGTTTATTTTCAACAGTATGGGAAAACTCCAATGTAGATTTAAGCTTATTCGCATTAACAATATCTTGAAACTTCTTGTCTTTCATTAAATATTCTTCTAACAAATCATTCATAGCCTCCTTTGGTTCTCCAATAACAACCAAGTATTTCAAAAAATTAAAAAGCCAATTGATAACATTAGATAATTCAGTTGTATTAATACTCGAATCTGATAAAATAAATTTGAATTGTTCAAAAAGAACAACGACAAATAAACTTATATCGTTGAAACTATTATGCGATAAGTCTAGGTACTTATATGGAGTTTTGACCGATCTGGAGATGACTTCATCCAATAAATTCCAAATCTTTTCCGAAGGAGACATATGCTTGAACAGGTGAATTAGTGGTAATATTGGTGAAATAATCAAGTCAGAATTGAAAATCAAAGAGCCTATTGTTAGTTTGTTAAGTAAATTGTAAAATTTCCAAGTAAAGCCTTCATCGATATCAGTATTTATTGATAACTTGACAAGACATGTAAAAAATGAATTACCATTATTTGATTTGTTCCACCATTTTAAATCGTTGTCTTGCTGCTGTTGCGATTGAATTGATAAATAATTGTCTAACAATGATAAATTGTACCCTGAAGTGTTCAATATTTGATCATTGTTTATGAAATCATTAACCTCATTATTGACAAATTTATTCAATGTTTGTGAAGAAGTAGGATAGATCGCTTGATATTGGTTTAAGATCATGGTTAAAGTTATTTTAAGCAATTTCATTTCCGATTTCTCTGGGAAAGATTTGTGGATTGTAAGCAAGAGCTGAACGAGGATATTGAAATCAGGCAAATTATTAAATACCAAGTCAACCAATTCTTGTTGGTTAAAATTACTATTATCAATAGCAAACTCTGAAGATAAAATTTTATTTAGTTTTATCAATGCAAACATAATAAGTTGTAATGCTAATTGTTTAATTAAATTGTGGTTTGACTCGAGACACTTGTTCAATGAATTCTTTGATAACGGCGCCAAGATAATATTTTCCAAAACAATCTTATTATTCAATTTGACATTTGGTGAAAGATTAGGGACGGACGAGGTCAAGACTTCCTTGAAAAGCAATGTGTGGCCTACCCACCATGACGACAATGTAGGGTCATGGTAACCTCCGCCGTTTTGAATTATCCAATTCATATAAGGGGGAACCAATTCAACATTTGCCGCTAATATGTCATTGACTAACTGCAATTGAACATGAGATTCCCACGGCTTCAAACTCGTCAACATGGTATATATCAACTTGTTGTGGATCCTGAAAGATTTGTTATTTATGGTGATAGCGATACCGTTGTCAGTGGACACCTGCCAAAGTTTGAAGTTTGGATAGTTCAAACCAGAGTCAAAATCGGTGGCTAATTTGGTCATTAGATCCAAAAACGTCTTGCTAAAGTTATCGTTGCTCGTACTTCCCAACCGATTAAATATCAACTGCATCTTGAAGATGAAATTTTCATTGAGGATCTTACATTTGGTGGACTTCTTAAAACTTGGTTCGTTAAGAATTTTGGCATCAACGAATTCAAAGATTCTTAGTAATATAGGCCTGGAGTCGATGTCATACATGTATTTCCAAAAATTGTTCATTATCTTATAGCTGTTGATCAAGAGGTCCTTTCTCACAAAACCGGAAACTTTTGAGTTCAATGTTATCCAAAATTTAATGAAATTGTACCTTATAATGGAATGGGTGTTGTTGGTGGCATCTCTATGTTTGCCGTATTTTTCAAGGTCGATCTTGGACGGAACGAGTAATTTGGGTAATGTAGACAAGGTTAAGTCAAATTTGTCCAAGAATTCGTTGGTCAAGCCGGCATCAAAACTAATCAAGTTACTCAAGAGTGTCAACACCGAGTTCGTGAGCAATGGCTTGCCGCTGTTTAACCCTCTATATATGTACTTCAAGTTGTTGTTCAAGATGTGTTGGTAGAAATCGACGAGCAACGGCTTCGAGTCGCTGGTGTTGTAGTCCTGGGTGAGCGTTGACACCTTGGCCAATTTGATCGATATGTCGGTGAACTGGCTGTGGTCGTTGACAGACGCATAGTACGACCACGAGTTCAATACTTTAAGCAAAGATCCAGAGTCGATGAATCGACGGAGATGGGCCTTGTCGTGGGACGAGACAATGGTCACCAAGGTAGCGAGCACCGACGAGTCAATGTTGACGTTATGGCGGACTGCATCCTTCTTGTGGGCTTTTATTTCGGTCATGCTGTGGAACCGATGGGTGTTGGAGGGAGTTATAGTATTAGAGCAGAGATGTGAAATTTTGATATGAAAAAAAATGTGACACAAAAAGCGGCCTCGATGGGATGAGTTGCAGCCAGTTGAGGAGGTTGGGCAAAAACAGGAGCAAGGACAAGATACAGACGCTAGAACAAGGGTGCAGCGACGGCGGGACGAGGGTTGGCGCTTAGCTATAAAGAAGTATACGCCACTTTCGTGTCCCAATTCCACTGTTATCCCACGGTTGTCGGTTTTTGTGGAAAGTTACTATAGTTGTGGAATTTTGGAAAAACTATCTTCATGCAACTGAACTTCTCCAAACCACCGACGCCATCGTCCCACCGTTTTCTCGTCATGTCTCCATCCGACTGGCACCCCCCACAACCCCGGTTGACCCAAAACTTCTATTTTGTAACATTGATGCCACACCCCTGTTCCACCACCGTTCCCCAGCTGTTTCAGCCTACTGCACCAGCTTGCTGCACCAATACTCTATTCTGCTACGCCCCTACACCACGATCTGCTACAACCACACCACCTTTACACTTTCCAGGTACTTCTAAGTCGTTCTTCAACTCCTCGCTGCCATTCTGCTACATGACTGGCCCTGTTTCGCAGCCGAGCCACAAACTTTCAAAACCCAAAAAATCTTACACCCAAAAACTCTAACAAACTTACAAACTTACACGATAATGCCAGATGTTGATTTACGTATCGTCTACGCAGCCGGGCCGGCTGCAACCCCAAACCCGCATCTATTCCTCTCCATTCGTCTCCCTCGATGTCTTGTCTGTCTTGCACCCAGTTAATAGGTCAAATTCGCACCACCACCAAATTCCGCGCTCCCACCCTCTGTTTGCTGTCGCCAATACTCACCTTCTACCCCCCTGCTCCTGTCTATATTATCTCGGCAACGTACGCAACCCGTTGGGGACCTGATCCCCACGACTTATATATCTCCAAATTGTCCCTCCTGGTCCCTCAATGTCCCTCAATTTCCCTCTATCTCCCCTGTGAAGGTCCAAATTACCTCCGCTTTTCCAATGCCCCTGCCACCGCGAGCCATTGTGCATTCTGTCACTACAACAGCTCCGATGCTGATCTGGACACCTTTTTCATTGTCAAATGCTTCGCAAATCCTTAGTCTATTGTACTATGCTCGACACTCCGATGCAACGTTCCATAGTAGTCAATGCGCACTCCTGTGGCTAACATAATAGTTGATTCGCACTGTTTGATCCACTCTTGACGATTGCCAAAGTGAGCCTATTCCACCTCCTACCATAGTCATGCGTCTGCTGTTTGATAGTACGGTTCTATGTTCAAGCCGACCATGCCGACAAACCTATATTTAACACTTGTGGTGGTGTTTACAGGTAAATACCATCTTGCTGTTATTTTCTCTCGTATATTTCCACCGCTCGTACTTTTGTTTCTATTTTTTCTATTAATACAGTTACCATAGCTATTATTATCTTGTCATCAGCTTATCTCGGGGAGGTGATCCATGGTGGACCATGGATCAAATCATCATGATATTTGTAATCTGGGGCATTCCCCAATATGACTTATTATCTACACTCTATTGTTCGCCGAATCAGGGGAACATCGTCCATTGCGGCAAGGCTTTGATCGAGTGCGCTCACTCATGGTACTACGTCTGGCCGCCGGAGGACGCTGGTGGACGCTGGTCGTCGCTGACGACGACCAGCGTCCACCTGCCGTCGATGTCGAGCGTCCATTCTCCTCTCACATCCTGAAACTTGCTGATATCCAGCTTTAAACATGACTAGTGTTGGAATAAGCGAAACTCCGTATGCTCTACTGTTACTTTACAAATATGATGTAATGAAGGTAAATATTACACAAAGACGAATAGCGCACTTTTTTTTTTTTTTGGTTCCCCTCTCTCTTTTTTATATATATAGGGAGAAATATCCTCAGTTACATAGTGATAGTAGAAAAAGAAGTAATTATGACATTAATTCTGGTATGTACTTTATACACGGCGGCTTGAGTGTGAGGGTCGAGGAGAAGTGAGGCGGGAGGATGGCGATACAGAAAAGTAGAAATTCTGGGGAAAAAAAATATTTTCCCGATTCCAATCGGACAGTACTAACAAACAGAATCTCAAAAAACTTTTTTCGGATAGGAATGAAGCTTCGGTCAGTTTGGAGTCGGTTAACGGAGGCGCCGGCGTGGAGACCAACGGGAAGAATGGAGTAGGCTCTGATGGGCGAAAAAGTAGCCATGGCAGCGGCGATAGTGGCGATAGTGGAGCCGACGGCCGCGGTAGTGGAGCCGGCAGTGGAGCCGGTAGTGGAGCCGGTAGTGGAGCTGGTAGCGATGGAGACAGCATAGAGGAGGCCTCGGAGTACTCGGACATGCCGCCGGAATACAAGTTGGTTCACAAGCTCGGCGAGGGAGCGTTTTCGTCGGTGTACAAGGCAGTGGAGCGGGCGCTGGGCCGGGCGGTGGCGATCAAGGTGATAAACAAGCGCAACTTGAGTGCGAAGCAGTTGGCCAACATCAAAAACGAAATCAACATCATGAAGCGGGTGAAACACCGCAATGTGCTCAAATTGGTGGATCTGTACAACAATGACACGCATTGCTACATAGTGTTGGAGTACTGCGATGGGGGCGAGATATTCAACAAGATCATCGAGTACACGTACTTCAGCGAGGAGTTGACACGCCACGTCTTTGTACAGCTCTTGTCGGCGGTGGACTACTTGCACTCGCACAACATTGCCCACCGGGACATCAAGCCGGAGAACTTGCTCTTCAACACGATTCCGTTCCAAGAGCGGTCGCAGGAGCAGTTCGAGCAGCTGAAGCGGTCGTCGGACGACGACAGCAAGGTAGACGAGGGCCAGTTTGTGACAGGCGTGGGCGGCGGTAGCATCGGGGTGATCAAGTTGGCCGACTTTGGTTTGGCCAAGCAATTGAAGCCCACCAGCACTATGAGTTCGACATTACAGACCCCCTGCGGGACTGCGGGCTACACTGCACCAGAAGTCATAACGTGCAACGGCACGAAGATGCGCAAGTTCCCCGATAAGCGGACGCAGAAGCACTTTTACTCCAAGTCGGTCGATGTGTGGTCCTTGGGGTGCTTTCTCTACACCGTGTTATGTGGGTTCCCGCCTTTCTACGACGACGATCACCACCAGTTGACCATGAAGATCTTGAATGGAGACTACGTGTTTTTGAAGCCATGGTGGGACGAGGTTAGCTTGGCGGCCAAGGACTTGATCTGCAAGATGTTGACGATTAATCCAGACGATAGGATAACCATCAAGGAGATCTGGAGCCATCCATGGGTCAAGAGTCACTACAGTCCTCAATCCCCCAGTTATTTCGACAAGTTCGAAACCGAGCACGTTGAGCACACCGACTATGCTGCAGACCTTCTCTCGCCTCATGAGGCGAGGAACGGTAGTGGTACGAGCCCAAGCCATCCGGTTGACTTGAAGTCACCCCAGGCCGATGCGATCAAGAAGGTTTTCAACAACCCCGCCATGTCGAAATCGGCAACCGCCAAGTTCAAGCTGCGGGTCCAGTTTACAATTGATGATCTTCACGAATTGCTGATTGGCGACAAGAAGTCACTCCCAAAGAGTCCACTTCCGCCAAAGGGCGATATCAACGGTGTGAACTTCAAAGATGTATTTTCAAATAAAGTTATAATCGATGAGGAAGACGATGCGGATTTTGACGACGACGAAGACGACGAGGATGATGACGAAGATGATGATAATGATGAGGTTCGTGACGAAAAGAATGATGAACTTACGAGCCTCGACAAATTTTCCGTCAAGCCTTTGGAAAGCCAACATTCGTCGCTCCAATCGAATTCGTCCGATGACGATAATTCAATTCACGATGAGTATAATGAAGATTACCAAACTAGATCCAGCTCGATAATTAGCGGAATTAATGGTGACTATAAATTTACTTTGAATTTGAATGATTCGAACTTGTTAAGAAGACGGTCGTCGACAATCAAGTCCAACAAATCGTCACCCAATGAATGTTGATCAACTTCCTTACACATTTTGCCCTGGATAGAGGTTTAGAATAATGTTTGTCATTAAGGCCCGTTGGAAAGTGTATTATAAATCAAGTCATTCCATCGAGGCGTCATTAAGTTATATATATTTTTGTATTAGTTATTAGGGTTGGTTTAATTCTTGTGTATTAGATATTATTATTGCTGGTTTTATATGCGATTAATGTATTATTTATATCAATTACATGTAGGCTATAACTATCAATACTACCTTAACCAATTTGAAGCTACTCCTACAATATATCTCATAAATCAAATATATTCAGTATATACAATATTAACCTCTTTGGTTTGGTTGGACGTTGGCTGAAGAATTTTCGGTATCTTCCTCTGGAATTAAACAATCGTTAGATTCTAATAATTCTCCTAATTCTCCCGACTGAGCCATAGACATTACAATATCGCAACCACCAACAAATTCCTTATTCACATACAACTGTGGAACAGTTGGCCATTCACTATACTCTTTGATTCCGTCTCTTAATTCTGGATCTTCCAACACATTGTATGCAGCAAATTTTTCGGGATCTACACCCTGTTGCCCCAACATTTGAATGGTGGCTCTAGAAAATCCACATTGTGGGAACTCAGGAGTACCTTTCATAAACAATACTACCTTTGAGCTTTCAACAGCCTTATCGATAGCTTGCTTTATTTCAGTCGAAATAAATCTGGCTGGTTGGATAAATGGTGTTCTAACTATTGGTTGTGCCTGAAATCACATTTGTTAGTATAAGTTATATAGATGACCGATTTACAAACTCTATACGTACGAATCTAGGGTTGAATAAGGCCTTTCTAAACATGTTTACTTATAGTTTCTTTAGTTAGTCAACCTGAAGCTAACTCTATTGATTTTTAATTACTCATCTGACATATATACAGGACCCTATTGGCTAATGCTAAAATGCCTTTTTAAGTAGCACTCTTCAGGTATGCTACAGTTTTCTACATGTTCCTACCTTGTAGTACCCATGGAGTATATATAACCAATGGCAAGAAACACTGGCATGATATGTGGCTAGGGAGTAATTTTGCGATACTTGAGAGGTTGCATATTTGTGGTCTCAAATTTTGCAATCTTGTGGTTTGAATGTCAAGCTTGCACAATTTATCTAATGATTGGAGAGTAGTTATTTGTCTATATAAAGATGTATATACTAAGTATATTCCTTTTATTCTCTGTCGCATTTGCCAATGTCCAGAGGGACTATGATCCAAGTATTGGCGAAGATTGGAAAAATTACAAACCAGCTACAAAGTCCCTACCAGGAAGCTTTCAAAGTGTCCCCTTTAAGTTTGGACTAATTGTAAATCCTTATGACATACATCCTACAAGTGAATCGGAGGTAGCCGACACAGAAAACCCTAAAAAAACTGAATTTCCTGCTATAGGACGTTCGTGTTCGACCTCTAGTACCCTAGTTTTGACTTTGCAAAAGTCTGTTCTACGTGATGCAAATAATAGAATAGGTAGTATTGTTGCAGACAGACAATTCCAATTCGATGGACCACCACCGCAGCATGGAACATTGTATGCAGCTGGTTGGTCGATTACGAGAAAAGGAAAACTATCCTTGGGTGACTCTACTACGTTTTACCAATGTGAATCAGGAGAGTACTATAATCTCTACGACCATCCCATTGCATATCAGTGTAGTCCTGTAACGCTCGATGTTGTTGAAATCATTAAATGTTAAATGCCATTCGGCAATCATATTAATACAATCTATCATATACATATATAAATTAAATAAAGTACTTCACCCTAATAAAAGTTAATCCGGTTCCCACAATTCTATATACAATCACACACGCAACTAAAGCACCGAAGAACGCACCTAAATTGTTATCCAAGTTATAGTACTCCAATACTTTCTCACCGGAATCTAAAGTACATTCATCTAAAGCACACGAAAACTTTTGGCCCTCCAATCCAAGTTTTGCACAGATGCCAACAGCATACTTCATTGGACTAAGATAATTCCAAGCCTTAAAAAATTCTGGCATGTAGAGGGACATAGTACCACCCATAAAAATGGCTAGAATTACCAAGGAAGATAAAATGTTTGTGGCTAACCCTAAGTGTTTGAAAAGGCTATTCACTATAATACCTAGGGATTCACCACAATTTATTGAAGCGAACCCGGTAAAGAACATCGAAAAGAACATACCAGCTGTTCTTGGAAGCCCGCAACCGAACACAATCAAGGCGGAGAAGAAAAGACAAGGCACAATTTCCGTTGGTAATTCATTAAGCAAGTAAGAACCTGCAAACTCTAGAGTACCATATATCCCATCCTTGTATTCTTGGTAGAAAAGGTTCCTCTCTACCGGGTATAATGTAACGTTATTGATCAAGCCGACAAAATACAAATTCAATACTTCTTGGATCAAACCAAGCCTGTTACTTATACCTTCTTGGGTGTTCTTTAATGGAGCAAAGTACAAAGTATGTACAATGGCCAAGAATATGGTTTGACCAGCCCTTGCAAATAATACATCTTTCGATCTCACAGAATTAATAAACAGTCTTTTGGTTATCGTTGGAAATGTAACAAAAAATGGTGCTCTACTACTTTTGTACTTCTTGGTGTCTATCACCTTCTCATTGAGCTCCAAAGAGCTGTGACAATCAGGTGAATGTTTTGTTTCCCATAGACTTACCAACGAATTGACTCTTGCCTCGGTAGCTGTGATGTCTTCATGTAAACTCTGCGAAACAATATCAAGAATATGATCGGCAATATTTTTATTATTTGGCAAGGGCAAGTTTGCTGCCTCTAAATAAGACTCAACAGAACTAGTACTGCCATTGTAAACAACTCTTCCTCCCCTGGCTAATAATAATACCGATCCAAACTTCGCAAACATCGCGTCATTAGGCTGATGAATTGTCATGATAATGGTAGTACCATACTCTTTCGCCAACCGATCTAGCAAACCCAACACTGCAACAGAGGTTGTAGAATCAAGGCCTGAAGTGGGTTCATCCAAAAATAAGATCTTTGGTCTACTTAATAGCCTAATGGCGATAGATACTCTTCTCTTTTCACCCCCGGATATTCCCTTGACATATTCAGAACCAATCAACGTATCTGCACAGTCTACCAATCCCATTGTTCTAATTAAAGTATTGATAATTGATGGAATATATGAATGTTCTGCGATTGGGATTCTCAATTTTGCTTGAAAATATAATGTTTCTCTAACAGTCAAGTTAGCAATCAATGAGTTATCTTGTTGAGTGACAAAGGCAGAAATTTGGGATAGTTCATTAGGTGTGATAACTTGCGTATCATTCAATCTTATCAAACCACTTGATTTAAATGTTGAACTTTTTGATAATCTATTGGAAAGAAAGTTTAACAACGTTGTTTTCCCACCTCCCGACGGACCCATAATGACATTGACTTTATTTGCTTGGAAATTTGCAGAAATATTATTTAATAATTGACGTTGACCCTTTACTTTTTGCAATAAAAGGTAAGAGCGTTCTTTGAGTACAGCTGACAAATTAATATCACAGATGCTAATTTTAATATCTTCCTGCGCTGGTTCGATCAATGATGATTTATCGACTTCACCAGGTGAAGCTGGTTCGTTCTTTTCCTCTTCTACTTTATCATGTTCCTCTTCACCCCCAATAGTATTTTGTTTAGTCTTTGCAACTGCTATATCGTGATTCTTATAACGGAATGCAATTATTGTAACGATATAAAATCCAACAATCCATGCAACCAAAATACCAATCGGTTCGCCAATCCAGTTCTTAGGATAGCCTAAAACATCTAATTGATAATTACCTGAGTATTCATCACATTTGGGACTATCCTCCTCGTACGGACACTTTCCCATCCAATCGCTATATTGGTTTGATGTCAACGATCCAAATGCATACCAGAAATAGGCAATATACTTTGTCCAACGTACATATACAGGCATTGTCGCTGCATTAACAAAATATCCACAAGCACTGTTTTGCACTTGATAAAAAGCATTAACAAAGAGAGAAGATATTGCAAAGTCAGGCGCTATAGCAAAACAAAACATAGCAAGGGACATGCCTGTTAATTCGATCAAGAGAGTAACGACAAAATAAATGAAAAAATACGATGAACCCTTCTGTCCACCATTTTCAGATAATCTTAAACCCCACATAAAATAAGTTATTACCGCAAATATTACACTTAGCGGGAAGTCTTCCAAAAAGAATTTCCCAAATCTCCTTGACAAGAGGAAGCCCGGTATACTAACGTAGTTTTCTTGATATTCCCTGTAAAAGAAAACACCATCTGTTTCCCAAAGTCTTTCAATTTCAATAAACATGAATGCAAATCCAACAACTTCTATCACAACATATAAACAAGAAGTGATAGATCTAATACCAGCCAAATCTGGCGTAGGCTTGTAGAACATCCAACCACAAGCAATTGCAAGAAATATTGACCCTCCATTCAAGGCAATTAAGGAAGCCTTATCACGAGATGTCAAAATAAAAGACCTCTTCGTTAGAATATATAGCTCTCGGATAAATGAAATCTTATCATGCTTCCCTCTAGAAAACATTCTAAGGTTAAGTTCGAACTGGTGCTTCATTTCCTTAGGAGTTAAAGTACATGGATGCTTTTTTGTGTGAAGTTTCCAATTATCGACCAATCTATTGATTCTTCTTGAAGTCAACTCTTCCATGGCCCTGGAAGAGCAATCTTTAACAGATAAATCCATAATATACTCGATGAAATTTGAGGACTTCATTTGAACGTTATCGATAATCTCACCTAAACTGGAGAAATATTTACCACTTTCAACTAAACTACCAAAGTAGACAACTCTTCCACCTCTGGTTAACAAACAAATCTTGTCAAACAAAACTGAGATTTCCAGTCTTGGTTGATGAATGGATAAGATAATAGTGATACCGAATTCTGGAGACGCAAGCTTTTTTAGCACCTCAACTAACTTCAACGAACTACTTGTATCTAAACCAGTAGTTGGCTCGTCCAAGAATAGCATCGACGGTTTACTCAAGAGTTGGATCGCTAACGAAACTCTTCTCTGCTCACCCCCGGAAAGGTTAGTGGAATGACTGGAAAATGACAGTATGAATTCATCGCGCACGGGTTGTAACTCCAAAGTCTCCAATAATGATTCTATAAGTTCTATCTTTTCATGCTTGGTTGAAGATGATGGTAATCTTAAATCCGCTTGATACATCAACGTCTCGAATACCGTCAATCCTGGCAAAAAGACATCAGTTTGCAATAAATATGCGTTTTTGACTCGTCTAGTCTCATCCTTACTCGCTCCAACCATATATTCCACGGATCCCGAGAAAGATAAATCTTTATTGGTGATATTCGATCTCTGCGATAGAGTATTCAATAGTGTCGTTTTTCCACTTCCAGATCCTCCCATAATGGCCATAAGCTCACCACTCTTCAAATCAAACGAAACATCCTCGAGGATCCTCTTTGTTCCCTTTTCATGTTTGGTTTCCTCGAGATCTTTATTTTTGGGTTCCTTGACTTTCTTGACTGTTACTGTCAAATTATTCACTGATAAGTTAACTTGATCTTCAGGATTTATTCTTAGGATACTGCTTCCGATCATTTGACTTGATGGTAACTATATCACTGTTTCCAAGTCAAGTGATATATAAATGTATACTGTTACTTTCTATCTATCTTGAGTACTTAAAGATTTTGATTCTTCTTTATATTTAAATATATATATAATTTTTTTTTAAGCGAAGCGCAAAATTCCAAAATTCGAAAATTGCGCTTTTTCGTTAATTAGTAAGAACGCTACCACAATTAACTGGTCCTACAAGTGGCTCTGTCTTCCGATGTTGCATATACCTGCCAAGTACAAGCAAGCCTTAGTAGGAATGTCGATGCGATCGAGCACGTAGACTATGGTTTATATTTGGTTATAGCCTAGGTTAGAGGCAATAGTGACTACGTTCCGTGCTCTGTAGGCAATATTTAGACTACAAATGATATTGAAAATGGATTTCATATGATTAATTAATATGTACAATGAACGCTGTAGGTAACGATCAGAGTTTAAAATTACATTAGTTGAATATTCATGCCATCGAACGGCATTGTGCTAGCAACTAGCACAACGGATCGAAGAATTTTTGGAACCTAGTATTATGGAATATTCTCATTCCCATGGTTGACCCTTTTATGAAGTCATACTTCAAGCGGGCTCTAATGAAATCCTGATCAACTTTGCTGAAACCCTTTTTCCAGTGGATCAAGAATGTGTATGTGCAGATTGAGTAGAGCAACCCAATGAGCAAATCTAGTCTATAGTGATGCTCCAAGTATAATGTAGACCACCATTCAAAAAGGAGGTATGTGAACGACAAAAATTTAAATATACTTCTGCGTGAGTAATAGCTTATGAACAAAAACGTCATGACTGCCGTAGTCGAATGTATTGAAGGGATTGAGGCAAACTTATTTGAGTTCACATAGTAAACAGACTCGTAAAACGAGGTGGGAAGACGAGTACCTGGTTTGCTCAACCCATCGGCGAAAATCATGTCGTAGTCTGGTTCTTTGGTCTCGCCAAAATAATGAATATATAAAGGTGGTGCATTGGGAAAGAAGACATGAGTAAGCACACTGGCGATATTCTGGATGCCTAAGCCAAACGTGTATAGCCGTAACGATCCGGGGGGATGGAACAAATAGAGCCAGTACCCCGTTAGGAGCGGTACGACGAAATACATTATCACATAGAAAAGCCAGGCGAGCACGAATTTGATGGAATCGTTCGAATCCTTAAAGTGGCATAGGAAATTCAATAGGAACCAACTTAAGGCGCATAATATTGGGGGAGACAAATGTCCATAATTCAAATTTTTGTGGTCTTTATGTTTGTTGATTCTCTCTAGTAAACGTTCGTTAATGTATGTATTTGAGTTTAGTTTGTTTAGATCGGATAATTCTAATGTATCACTTTTATCCTCTAAATCGGAGTTTCGGCTGATGTCTGAGCTTGGGGAATTCACCGGCGAAATTCCTCCTTCGGAATAACGATGCAATTGTCTAGGACTGTAAAATTTTAGGTATAATAACCAACTGCCTGCCATCAAACAGTATATAGTCAACACGGATCCTGAAAATGACGTGAACATGTACTCATCTAATCGCATGTCTAACTTGACATGTATGTTCGGCTTGTATCTTTTCGGTATTTCTTTGGACGCCTGGGCGATGAGTATCCAAATACAAATAAAGGAACTATTGATGCAAATGCTTGTTATGGACTTCAATAGGCTTCGTCCGTTCAACCACGATGTGTATATCCTATGTGAGAGCCTATATAAGGGTACTGATGTCCGCCTCATAGTTATTTTCATGTTTGCTCTTTCACTTTTTTAATTTAAAAATATAATACAACGTATTCAAATGCATATGGGAGGATTGAATTGATGCTGGCGTAACGTTATCAAGATGGAAACGATTATGAATGGGTACTACCGTTTTTAACCAATGGGGACCTGTGTGATGTAAACAAACGATTATGGGGGAAGCAAAGCGAAGCAAGAATAAAAAAAAACTCCTGCTGGATCGATTGCAATACACTATTATGACTCGTTAGAAGGTTCTTCGGCCCTTGATTGCTGTTCTAATGTACAATTTCCCTAGTGTGGTGATACATTCAATAATATGGAAAGTTTTCTGAAATTTGACATTTGAGCTGAGCATAACAAAACGTGGATGCCCTGTGCTCAAAATTGAAGAATCACTCTTGCGCTGAAAACTGCCATAGAATTGAATTTACTAGATAAAAGAGACTCTGAACGAAAGCAAGGGTCCAGAATTCTAGCTGTACCGTTTCTGCTTGTAAATTAACGAAATGTAGAAGAATCCATGTTAAATCTGGGTGAAACGGGTAAAAAAGCAAAAGGTGCAAACTCATCGAATACTACTCCACCTGAACCCCAAAATACATACGTAGGAAGAGCTACGAGCGTATGTCAGAAGCCAAGCATGACAGCTACCGGCAGAAGATATTGGCTACAAGATAATGGTATACATAGATAGATGCAAAAGTGGCTGGTGGGCCTGAAAATTTTTTAGTGCGTCACATAAACAGTGAGACCCCAGACCCTGTCTAAGTAAGCGTTGGATTCCACCACAGATGAAGACGAAACGCTTGTCAAATGTTTGTATATTATTCGGTAGCGGAAGAAGATGGCTAGAACATTGAACTAACCCCTTTTTAGTTTACTCGGTTACCCAATCAGCGAATATGCATACCCATGGCCACCGGAGATGAGTCTGACTCGTTGCGGATACACCTATTGAGCCAAAAGTGTCACCTATGCTTCCGGGACCCGCAGAGTAAGCGGGAGACGTATCAATTGAATGTGGGTGGTGGCTGTGTGTTGGTATTAGACTGCGGTGTTGATCAGTTTGAGTATTTGCCGGACAAATACATCGTTGATAACGACTTCAGCACCATGGACCAGTTATTGGCCAAATTGCATGAAATTTTGACCGTAGGAATGGATGGCAACACGGGGCATGCATTGCATGGAAGAACAGTCAATACGGTAATCGTGGACAACATATCCGTATACTTTTGGGACTTACGGATGTTGAACATGGACCCCAAGAACAGCCGGGTCTTGGGATATTCTCACGAAATTACGGGCCACGAATACTACACCCGGCTTTTGAACGTATTGCGTATGATCCAAGACAAGTACAAGTGTAACATAATCACGTCTTCCTGGGACAACGTCTATGAAAGAGGCTATAACTACAACGGCCCGACAGACCTTGATTCTGATCCTGGCACCCTCGACTCGCTCACATACTTGCCTGCTTCATACCTACACGAGTTCGACTACATAATCCATAGCAAATCCCACGCCAGGGGCGTCTCGCGGTGCATGTACAACCAGCTGGAGACCCGGTGGGTGCCCATAGGCTAAATATATATCTATTTCATGTATTGAAAAATTGCTAACAGCTTATAAACTTGTCTCCGGCGACACTCACATAAGAGTCAAGTCACCGAACTTTTCCTTGTAACCTGGAACTTCCCACTTACTATTCTTCACCATGTAGGTGACCTTTTCGTCCAAGTCTGGTCTGGCCTTGGCCACGTCGTCAACAGTCAACTGGTCGAATGGTCTGGCCGATTCGATATCCTTCAAAGTTTCCTGTAATTGCTTGACTTCATCCAAAACTGACTTTTCCGTCAACTTGGCGTTTTCAACGGCCTTTTCTTCGAACATGTCGATGGTCTTCAATGTCTTGGAAACATCGTAGGTCACTGGCTTGAATCCGGAAACGGCTCTTTCAACCTCTTCGATAACCTTACCGTTACTCAAAACACTTCTGTAGTGGTCGAAGTCCACCTTGGTGGATTGTTTACTCAAACTCATGTGTTCCTTCTTGGCTTCGTCATTTCTCTTTTTGAACGCAGTTAATGCTGATGCGGTGTTTCCGGTTAATCCTAAAGTAGACGAGACCTTAGCCCAGTTCAACTTGCTGGTGGCACTCTTAGCAACTGATGACATCTTATTCTGTGTTTTACTGGCTTCTTGTAACTAATTGAATGGTTTATTCCTTCAATATCAACAATAATACCTGCTTTTCGGTTTACCAGGCCGATTCCCTGTCCAATGAAAATGAAAAATATCGAAATCGGTAACGACGCGACTTTTTCTCGAAAAATCACGAGACCTATTTGAGCAGGCCACGACTTCGGTAAATGTCGTGAAAAACTTGCGACATTACACAAAAATCGGATTTATCTATACAGCCAGAGTGAATAATAGCCACCAAACGCTAGATAAACCCCAGAATAGAGCGCTACACACGGACAACGGCAGTAACGGAGACACACAGCTAGCAAGATGCCGCCGCAGATGAAAGGATTGATGCAATTTTTCTTGGATTTGAGGAATACCAAGGATATCCAGGAAGAAAACAAGCGGATCAACCTCGAGATCAATAATATTCAAACCAAGTTCAGTTCGTCGCAGACGTTGAGCGGATACCAGAAAAAGAAGTATGTGTGCAAGATAGTGTATATCTACATGTTGGGGTTCAGCGACGTGAAGCAGGTGGGTTTGGAGGAGTCGCTATCGTTGATGGAGTGCACCAACTACTCGGAGAAGCAGATGGGGTATTTGGGGGCGACCATACTCATGCACCGGGAGACAGGCCAGAGCGAACGGGAGTACTTGGACGGGGTGATGGATACGATGCACATGCAGCTTTTGCGGGACTTGCAGTCCAACAACGAGGACATCAACTGCCTTGCGATCCAGTTCATCGCGTCGCAGTTCAACATTGTCGGGGATACGGACGTGATGAGCGACCCGATGGTGCTGGAGAACGACGAGCAGGCGCGGGAGTGGTTGGAGTTGATCGACATAGTGTATTCGTTGTGCTGCTCGCCGATCCAGAGCTCGCTCGTGAAGCAGAAGGCGTCGCTCGGGTTGTTGACGTTGCTCAAATTGTACCCGCAGGTGATCATAAGCAATAACAACTGGATTCCGCGGTTGTTGACGTTGGTCGACGACAAGGATCTTGGGGTGGTGACGGCCAGCATACCGTTAATCAAGTTTTTGATCAACATCAAGCCGCAATACGTCAAATCCGTCATTCCCTCCATTTCCAATAGACTCTATGGAATCGTCATCAACAACACGTGTCCCAAGATATACTACTACTACGAGACCCCGGCGCCATGGTTGGTCATCAAGCTACTCCAACTAATCGAACATTTTTTTCTCTTAACCACAGAGGATGCAGACAAATTCCAGGTACCAATTCTTCAAGTGGGTGATCTAGACCCACAGTCGTTGAACAATTTACGGCAAGTAGTATCCAGATCCATACACAATGCATCACAGCCGATAAAGGGACTTCCCAATAGGAACTCTCAAAGCTCCATACTATTCCAAGCGGTTTCACTTGCAGTATTCCTTGATGCTTCCCCAGAAGCGGTTGATGGTGCTATCAATGCATTAATGTTACTATTGGATTCAAATGAAACTAATACCCGCTATTTGGCTTTGGACGCATTAATTAAATTAACTGCAAGAGCTACTCCGGATAATAGCTACAATTACTCAACAACTCAGAAGTTTGATCATCACTTACTAAAACTTTTCCACCTATTGCACGACAAAGATATTTCAGTCAGACGAAAGTCGTTGGATTTGTTGTATACTGTATGCAACCCGCAGACTTATACCACTATCGTGAACAAATTGCTTGAATATTTCCCCCTTGCAGATTTTGGTTTGAGATCAGAACTTGCTATCAAGACAGCTGTGTTAGCAGAAAGATTTGCTACTGATTCTACTTGGTATGTTACTACGATCTTGCGGTTATTGTCTCTTGGTGGTGGCAATTCCAATGGTACAAGTTATATTGGTAATGAAGTTTGGGAGAGAATTGTCCAAATCATTGTGAACAACGAGAATTTACAGCTGAAGTCATGCAAGTTGGTCATAGATTTGCTTAAAAATCCACCTCTGAATAAAGAGTCTAGACAGCCTACAAATGATGTTCTGGAGAATCTTATAAAGGTAGCTGCATTTGTTCTTGGAGAATATGGGCATACGGTTCATGATGATGATGAAGATGAAACCGAGGACTTGGATAAATATTCCCCATCTGTTCAATACCAAGTATTGTACGAATCATATTTCAGAGTTTCATTGATTGCCAGGGCAATGTTGTTAACTACTTTCTTTAAATTTTTCGTCAAATTTTCGAGACAAGACTTTATTGCAGATATCTTGGATTTATTTGAAGTGGAAACACAATCTATCGATATTGAAATTCAAACTAGAGCTTTCGAATACTTGAAATTATCCACTAGTAACAATGAATTATCACAATCAGTTATAAGGCCATTACCATTTTTTGAAAGAAAAGTAAGTCCATTAATGGCGAGAATTGGGAGCGTTCAGAAAATTGCAAGCAGTAGAAATCGGTCTAGTTCGTTTGTCAATGCACTGAAAATTGGAAACGGAAAAACAGTCGCAAGTAATAGGTTATCAGTAAGCAAGGATAGTAACGACAGTTATCTTTCTCCTAGTAAACTGATGTATTCGACTTATGGTTCTACATCCAGTGTTGCATTACCAACAACAAAAGAAGAAGACGACAATTTATCTGATGATATAGGGAGCGAAAAGTTTAATCCTTTTGATGATGACAATAATAAGGATTCCACTGTTTTGTCTCCAAATTGGTATAGTGGGTATCACCGTATGTGTCATTATGATGCAGGGATTTTCTACGAAAACCAATTAATTAAAATAGTCTATAGAATCGTTAAGGACGGAGCTCAAATGAGTCTTCAATTCACGATTATCAATAACTCGGCGAAGACAACGGGAACTGTTATTACTAACTTGACAGTTTTAAATATTGAAAGTTTGACGAAAACCGAAGACCCAAATTATATTTTGAGTTTGAATCAATTACCTGAACTGACAGTTCCGGAAAAAACATCGATGCAAATCGATATAAAGATTCGGAATGTTGTAGAGAACAACGAAAGTCCTATTTTATCGTTAACATTCGTATGTGGGGGATCATTTAACCAGTTAAATTTGAAATTCCCAATACTATTATTGAAAACACTTACATCGACAGAAATGGCGAGCTTGGATGATTTTAAGAAAAGATGGTTACAAATTGGCGACCTTTTGGGTGTTGAGCAAGGTGAGTCGCTGGTTCATGTTTTTACAAATCATCGGTATAACTCTTCAAACATTGTGCGGCTCTTGGGACGTTTAGGTTTTGCTGTGGTTTATAGCACCGACGACAACAGTCCTCAGGGAATATTGGTGATGGGTGCCGGAATATTACATACACAAAAGTCGAACTACGGAGTGTTAGGTTCAGTCAAAAGCATAGATAATGTTGGAAAGCATTTTGAAATCGTGGTCCGGTGTACTGGCGGTGGTATACCAGAAATTATCTCCTCTACTTTGAGAGAAATCATGGAGGGCAAGTTTTAAACCCTGAATCATCGTGATTTCTTTAATGCTATAGATATAAATAGTTCGTATTTAAGCATATGATAATGATGTATATAAAATTACTAAATTTGTAGAATTGCGAACTGATAAAATTCAAGGTTTTTGCAATCTTTTCGAAAAATTACCTCCTTCGCTCATAATTTTGAGTAAAGGTCGTAATCTAGTCTCGTTTGGAATAAACGATCTCCTCTATTGTATATTTCTTTTTTACTATGGCTAGCTAAAGACCCCGAAGGCACTATATGAAAAGAATTTCTGTTCGTCGAAGAAATGACAAATTGCCTATTTCGGAAATACGTTGCCAACCTGTCATGAAAAAGGTAATTTTTCTCATACCTTCTTTACATATGATTAGTCTCCACAATACCAACTGGTGCCGTTGCATTCTAGCCGACCTTAGACTATAACACCCATAGAATTATTCTAGGCCTTTGTTATCAAATGCTAATATTCTATTCCAAGACACACTGAATATTTCTTTGAAAAGCCCTATGTAAAGTTAGTCGCACTACATATATTCTTTCAAATATTGCCAAATAAAATACATACTATTGCGTAATGACCTTTCATAGCAATGACATAGATATTAGTCACTAGTGGTGCAATGAGGCGTCGATAAAACCAGGTCTATTGGTTCAAGATCGCCATTTTCACGTTCTTCATCGATAGGCGAAATAAATATGTTTACCATAACATTTCCTAATTAGTGCGAATTTCCCGATTAAGCATTAATTGAATTTCCTATTTAGGAGAGAATTTACCACCCCACTGATTCTACTGGGCAGAAATCGAATTTGCAGCTCAATTATATGTACTAAAATAGTAAATAATATAATGAAAGTTTACAAATTGTATAAACATTTCGACTGTAAGCCTTGGGTGGGGATTCGTAGCGATAGTATATATTTAATCAGGATGAAATCAGGGAATATTTCAAAATATAAAGTTATATCCATATTATAGTTGAATTTGAATATTTGATATTGAATATTGAATTATTCTCTTTGATACTGACAACATAGTTATAAGAATCATGAAAATATCTACCTTATCAGCTGCTATGGCAGTGTTGTCAGCCACTAATGTTGTGGTGGGAGCCCCAGCACCACAAGTGGTGACTGTCTGGCAAACATCAACTCAAGTTGGCGACTCTAATGGAGCAGCAGCCACTTCCCCAGCAGCAGCAGCAGCAGAAGCATCACCAGCAGCAACTGCATCAAGCGGATCTAGCGGATCTAGCGGAAAGGGATCCACCTTGGACTCGTTGCTCACAGGAGGAAACTTCAAATCATGGGTCAGCAAAATGTTTGGCAACTCCGGTTCAGCCAAGAATGCAGCAACTCCTTCAAGCTCATCTTCCGGTTCATCGAGCTCAGGAAACTCGTTTTTCGATGAGCTCAGGAAAATTCTTGGTGGAGGTAGCTCTGGTTCAAGCTCAGGATCAAGCTCAGGATCTACTTCTGGCTCCCAACCCAGCTCAGCATCAAGCTCTTCTTCTGGATCAGGCTCAGATTCAGGTTCAAACTCCGGTTCCGGGTCAGGCTCAATTTTCGGTAATGGTGGTGCCTCATCCTCTTCATCTGTTCCAACCCAGACCTCCTCCGGATCTTCTTCCGGATCTGGTTCTAGTTCTGGTACTTCATCTGATATCTATGCTCAAATTGATGAATCTGAAGATGTGGATAAGTCATTTGCAACAGCTATCTTAAATGCTCATAATCAAGACAGAGAACTCCATCAAGCATCACCATTATCCTGGGATGTTGATGCTTACAACTATGCCAAAAATAATGCCGATAACTATGATTGTTCCGGTGTTTTGACGCACACTCACGGTCAATATGGTGAAAACCTTGCTTGTGGTTATAAAGATGGCCCATCTACTGTTAAAGCTTGGTACGATGAAGGTCAATCCTACTCGTACTCTAGTGCCAGCGAATATAATCATTTCACTCAGGTTGTTTGGAAAGGTACTACTAAGGTTGGTTGTGCCTACAAAGATTGCTCCAGTAATAATTGGGGATTATATGTGGTTTGTGAATACGATCCACCTGGTAACGTTGTTGGCCGTTCGAAGGCTAATGTCGTAGAATAATTCCAATACGTCTGGAAATATCAATATAAACACAAACTCCAACAACCTCTTTGAGTCTGGGGCCAAAATAATACATTCATGACTACAAGCTCACTAATATTATTATAAATTATAAAATTTTTGTTTTTGTTGTCGTTTTTATTTATTAAAGTGACTGACTTTGGAAAATAGTTCGGCTTGTTCTTGGTTAAAATTCAATTCATAATTACAATACCTTTAGTTAAAATTTATTTGCTTGCATTACCTTCGCTTAATTTGTCTTTTTATACCTAAATATTTGGAATAAAACCATTATTAAATAATTTTGAAGTTGTAGCTAATCTGTAATAGTAAAATTGTAAGGCCCAAAAAAAAAAAAAAGATAAGATATCGATAATTTCAGTAAAAAATACAGGCGATGGCTATTTCATCAGTTTATTACTTCGAGAACGGATTACGAAAAGTAAGTCCATATTATTTCACTTATAAGACCCATGTGAAATCTAGATGGAGAGGTAAAACTGTTTATGAAGTTTTCACAAAAGAATTAGGACAAGAACCTGATATTGTTAAGTCAGAAATTAAGAAGAAATTGATATATGTGCTAAGTGATCAGGGAAAGAAATGCGGGCCTTTGGTAGTAGATGGGTGGGAACAATTGGGAGAACGAAAAATACAAGCTCACGACTTGATATATAATTCCAAACATGTCCACGAGCCTAGCGTACCACAAGGTGATCCAACAACGACCGAAAACAATAGTCCTAGTCAAAGACATACTGGTATCCAAATAGTATTTGAGAATGATGAGTTATTGGTTGTAAATAAGCCTAGCGGAATACCAACTCATCCAAAAAGTAACTTCAGATATAATTCTGTTACAGAGATACTAAAGCACGATCTAAATCTCGATAATGTATGGCCATGTCATCGTCTAGATAAGGTAACTTCAGGAATATTAATATTGGGGATCACCAAGGAAAGTGGTCGCAAGTATCTGGAAATTATAAGCACTGAAAGAGATAAAATATCAAAGCAGTATGTGGCGAGAGTAACCGGGAAGTTTCCAGAAGAACGATTTATAATTAATTGCCCTATATTCCTATTAAATACTTCTGGAGGATATATAATGCCCACAAATGCTAGAAATATAGCAGGGAATTCCGCAACTATCTTTGAACGGTTGAAATATAATGAAGAGTTAAATGAAAGTATTGTATTGTGCAAGCCAATCACAGGACGAATGCATCAGATTAGAATACATTTAAGAAACATTGGCCACCCTATTGTAAATGATTATGAATACAATCCAATTAATACTACGTCAATTAGACAACCTATAAACAAATTGAAAAATGAGATTGAATTAGATTTATATAATGAAGTTTTCCTCAAATATCCATCTTTCAAAAGATATCATCAAGCTATGCCGAATATCGTTTCGGAAATAGATATTTTGGAAGTTTCAGACTTTGAGAATGCTAAATTGCAAAAGAAAATACAAGATTTGAAAGAAATTCGCCATGCCTGTGTGGATTCAATGAAAGATCAATTTAATAGGACCTGCGATATTTGCCACAGAAAACTCTTCGATTCTGATACAGATATTAGTGAGCTGGGTATTTGGTTACATTCAATGCGCTACGAATATACTGCGTCTGAACCAGAAAATTCATTCAGTTACGAAACTGAACTTCCATCTTGGACTAATATATAGACTGTAAATATTATATCAACTTTTGAATGTCATCTATAAAAGGAAGCTTTGGGAAATAACCAGGGACATTTTTAGCTCCAATTGTATTAAACTTGCGAACATCTTTCAAGAGTGCTTCCCCATTCTTGAAAGCTTTATTTTGTTCCTTCACTGTTGTAAGAAGTCGTACTTTGAAAGACAGACGTGCCTTAAGTAGTGATTTTATTGCTTGATCAAGTTCATCATAAACTTGGAGTTTTTCATTATCGGTAGCCGGTACAATTGTGAACCTGAAAAAGAAGATCCCTGTAACTTCTTGCAAATTTTCAGCCAGTTTAATATTCTTCCGCAATGCTTTGAAGAGAGACCTCTTGATGAACTTTCTATACTTAGCCCTTCCAACAGCTGTATCAAGAGGACATAACTTCGCTTGGAAAAATTCAAGCTTTTTGTATTTTCCTTTATATTCACTTATCGCTTTTGCGAGCACTGGGTCATTAAGATTAAATCCTCCTTTGTTAGTGAAGGTATAGGCTATATTAGACTTTCTAGCCAACGATAAGTGATGCAGGTACGGGAAAAACTTCAACGTGAAAAACTTATTAGACAATAATGTCGGTATCTTTTTGTACATCAGTTTCTTATGTACATGTCGATACACCGCTTGATCAACACCCTTTATATCTGTCGGCTGCTCAGGTAACACATTCCGTATATGCGAGGGTGGATATTCTTTTTTATAGCGATAGTTTGTAAAATCTTTATAATTCTTGAAGTCAACTACAGTTAATTTTGAAGACGTAGAAACGAAGTCGTTTGGTGCAACTTTCTGGGACGGTATCAGATTGCACATTAAAGGCTTGATTATTTTGGAGGATGACAAACCATTCGCCATTGAGGAGACATATAAGAGCCTTCTGGTGTCAAGTATACTTCCTTTAAGCTTCATATACTTCATATCATCTTGCTTGTATGACTAAATATTGCAAGAATATTCAATACTACTTTTCGTTTTTCATATTCGCATTGCGCACTACACCTTGATAATGGTCTATATAAATATTATTAGTTTAAGTACTACAAGAGTTATACAAAATCCAGCAGCTTAGCTTGCCATAACGATACCGTGTTATCAGCGGTAGCAAATGTCAATAATTTTTGGTTAAATGCAATAATCTTTGGGATATTTTGGTTTGTAGGTAAAGCTTTGAATGGTCGCAATTTTTTTGGGTTATCCAGGTCAGTGATGGAATGAGAACCACCTTCGGTATTCTTCAAAGTGGTCAAGTCAAAAACCAGGACAGTCATCTTTGGAGAACCAACAATGACGAACTTCCCACAAGGTGAAAATGCCGTAGACCCGGTGTATGGATACTTGAAAGTCATCCAATCGCCGTTATATTCATTTTGAGATGCCAGAGGTCCCAACAGTAGTGTGGTAAGTAATTGGCCCAGAAATGCATCCACAATATAATGATCATACGAATCGGTAGAAACCAACAAAAGCTTGCCATTATTGGAAAATTCGAGCTTATTCCAGATCTGGCCCGGCAAAGTCGGTATTTCACTCACTAGGAACGGTTTCTTATCGAAGTTAGTGATATCATAGAATGCGATTGTGCCCATGCTAGATGTTCGTTCTGACGGGTTAGGGTATTTTCCAACAGCAAATATAATCCCTTTCGGATCGAATGCAACGACGGAGGACTGTCCCACGTCCAAATTTCCCACCGGCAAGGTTGAGCGCAAGTCCCATAGTTTCACAGTCCGATCCAAACTAGAACTTAAAAAAAGATCCTCTACTGGATTGACCTCAATGGAAGTCACCTGCTCCTTATGCCCCTTAAAATACCTCAAGTATTGGTTATTTGATAACGACAAGTACCGGATGGCATTATCTATCTTCAAATCTGCTGCTGGTGTTGACGCGTAGAGGCAGTTCAATTCAAGATGTGTGAAGCGAGCTACATGAGCCCCATATTTTTGTGATTGTATATCCTTATGATGCACACCCTTGTGAACATCATATAACTGGATGGATTTATCTATTCCTGAAGAAATTAAGTATTGTCCCGAGTCATCGAAATCCAATGACGTTATGCTTGCACCTTGATGATAATTAAACGTCTTCAGGGGCGCAAACGTTCGCAAAACTTTGTCCGTGATAGTCAAACTAGAAGAGGATTTATTTTCATTATTCGGATGTGACATTCTATTCTCCTATGTCTCTATCATGGGTACTCTTGAAATATCTGCTTCATTATGGTATAGATTCTGATGTTAGTAAATAAGCGTAGAAGTTACACAAAGCCACTAGATTTAATTGCGCTGGCCGAGCCTCTTAGGAATTCTATGAGCTAATATAAGGAGTTAGTATCAATTGATTTAGTAATTGTGTACTTAAAGTCAATTGGGATACGTATAGAACAAGATATTATGACAGAAAGTAAACCACCTTTTAAAGTGAAGTCGATTTTTGAGTATAAATCGGATTATGAAGACGACTTATCATTTCCTGTGGGGCAATTTATTACGGTGACGGAAGTGGAAGATGAAGAATGGTACTCCGGTACGTACAACGGTAAGAGTGGTATGTTCCCTAAGAATTTTGTTGAAGTGGAAAAGGATACGCCGGACGTTTCTGAAGCTGCTGGAGGGGCCAAAGATCACGGCAGTGGTGAGGAAAGCAAGAAGACGTCGGTAGCGCCAGTGGCCGAATCTTCGCCAGTGATCCCACAAGGAGAGATAAAGACGGGGAAGGGTAGTGTCAATCCAGTTTCAGCTAAAAAAGAAGTATTCAAGTCCGAAACATCAACAAGTGGAAGTAAACCGCCAATTCCGGGAGTTTTCCCCAACCAGAAGATCAAGGATCCTTATAGTATCAAGAAGCAATTTTTGGGATCTGGGAAGTCTTCTTATGTCCCCCCTGTGAAACCAAGAGATGATTCGAATATTATAGGCCATGCACGCCATGATGTTGTGGATAGCAAAGATATTGTAAAAGGTACGAATGATGAAACAGAAGAACCGCTGCATGAGGATGAACCAACAGTTAGTCTAAAGGAGCGTATAGCATTGTTACAGAAACATCAGCAAGAAGAAGCAGAAAGAGAGGCTGCGGCATTGAAGAAGAAGGAAGAAAGAAGGCAGAAGGCTGCAGAAGAGAAGGAGAAATTAAGACAAAAAAAGGAAGCAGAGGCTGCACCTGCACCTGCCGAAGACTTTGAGACTACTTCTGCTTCGGGGGTTTCTTACGCAGATGAATTACATGAACCACATCAAAGGTTACCGGAAACTCATGAAGAAGAAAATCCTCCAGTGGCGCATCATGCAGAACCACAGGTTCATGACATCGAAGAAAATGATGAGGAAACTGAGGTTCCACATGAAAGAGAAACAGAAGAAGAGGAGGGAGAAGAATCTGATGACGAGGAATTACGTAGAAAGAGACTAGTTGAACGTATGGCGAAAATGTCAGGTGGTAGAAATATGTTCGGCATGATGGGAATGCCAGCTCCGTTTGGCCAACCTGCGACCTCCCCTAAGTCTTCCAAGAAATCTGAAGATAAAGAAGTGGGTCACAAACCTGATTATAAGTTGGATGACCGCAGAAAGTCTTCAGAAGTGGATTCCGCAGCAGCTCCGGCAGTTCCAATTATGCCATTCGCAAATCCTGATTCCTTACCTAAAGGTTTAGCATCTAATGCAAATAAATACGGTGAAGAAGATTTAAGTCATGCTAAGGAGCAACATGGTCCACAAAATCCAGATTCGTCTTCGATGGCAGAAGAAGATGATTTCACAGAATCTGACAGTAAATTTGTTTCTATTGCGCATCCCATCCCTCCATCCGTACCAAAGCATCCAGTATCTGATAGTGGATTGGAAGATAATTTGGAAACTGAAAGGGATGATACTTCGCCTGAGAAAGATATTAAGTTAGAGAAGCCGACATTAGAAGCTGAGACTACTGGATATGAAGCAGATGAAGACTTGTCTGATAAACCAAAGCATATGCCAGAAGAGCCTCCAAGTACTTTGAAAAGAAATTATTCTGAAAATAGAGATATTCATGGTGATAATATGGGTCCACCACCACCAATCCCAGGTTCTCATCCTTCAGAAAGAGGAGCACCACCTCCTATCCCAGGTTCTCATCCTTCAGAAAGAGGAGCACCACCTCCTATCCCAGGTTCTCATCCTTCAGAAAGAGGAGCTCCACCTCCTATCCCAGGTTCTCATCCTTCGGAAAGGGGAGCGCCACCACCAATTCCAGGATCTCGTCCATCCGAGATTGCCATGCCACCACAGGTGCCACAAGAGAGACCACAAATACCTGTTCCATCGGGGAGTACTCCACATGAGAATAAAGAATTAAGAAATATTGAGGAATTTCCAAAAGATCAAGCAGATTTAAATTTCGACGATAATGGTGATGATGATTTTGAATTTGCACAGCAGCATCCACAAAGGTCGGCTACTATGCCAGGATCTATGATATCAAACACCCCTAGCTTCAATCCACCAGTTCCGCCGATCGATACTGCCGATCTTTCGCAAAGTGATATTCCACAACATGAGATACCACAATTTGCATCAACTGACCCAGCACTTAGGTCTCCATCTTCGTTAACCAGATCACAAACTGGCACATCATTTGGATCACATAAACGTCAATCAAGTGATATGTCAAGTACAGGGATCGGTGGCGTAACTAGATCTAGATCGACTAGATCTAAGCACCAAGAGCAATCCCAAGCAGAAATTGCGTATAACGATGTTGAGTACGAAATTGCTAATATAAATGGTAACTCCAATTGGTGGTTAAAGGGAGACTTGCCGGAATCTCTCACAGAAAAGATCGGTAATGAATTGGTGTATGAAATCGATTCCAATTCTATTCATAAAAGAGGTAATAGAACCATTAATTACCGTGATTATTATATATTGTTCTATGATTTGTCGCAATTAGTTTTTGAGTTGGAATATGAAAGTGAAGATCCAAGGTCGACAATTAAATTTATCAATCACTTTCCTAAACCTTCGCCAATTATCCGAAAGGATTTGTTGGATAAATTCTATCGTGAGTTTGGTAATAAGATTCTTAACATTACTGACTCATTGATTGGCACCAAGATAAACGAAGACTTGGTAAATACAGTGTTCAACACGCTTGCAAGACATGACTCGCATGTATTGAGTCCTATCGGCAACAAGTGTTTTGGTGTAACCATCTACAGGAACAACAATAATCACAATATTGCCCGGATTGATGATGTTAGACCCGGTGATATTTTGTGTATAAAACAAGGTGTATTTAATGTCCATAAGGGTCTCACGGGTAATAAGACTATATCAGTCGGCGAAGGAGAGAGCATTCATTCGGCGGTGGTGATGGAATACGATTCTAAGAAGGAGAAGTTCAAGGTTATTGAACTGGACAGCGCCGGTCACATCAGAAAAGAAAGCTACAAGTTGAGCGACATGAAGAGTGGCCGGGTCCGCGTATTTAGGGTTGTAGGTAGGAACTATATTGAGTGGTGAGGGATTCCCAGTATATATGCAAATAAATAAAATGTATTAGAAAATATTTAATCTATATAACAAACACGTACGGTTCCTAGACCAGAATAAGGGAACATCAAGTTTCAAGATTTCCAAGCCAAGCAAATGATTAACTTACTAACCACAGAGAACACAATTATACACTCTTAAGACCAACAGGAAATACACGAACTGCATCGCTATAAACTTACTTTTAATGCACAGAGACTCTAATCACATGGAATAAGAAAAACATTTACTTGAACTGAATAATCGCATGGGGAATAAGACGTTACTAGACTTTTCGAACAAAGATGGAAACTTATGGTGACAACTCTAACGGCAACTTTGCCAACGGGCACACTTGTCATACGGATAACACAAAAAAAACGGCACACTTGCACACGGCATATGGAAAATTGGAATATGGAGGAACTAACTCACATTTTACGTCCTGACGGACCCAACGCTCAACTCTATCATACTATGGACTGAAATACGCGACTCGCTTGCACATGGAATTATACTTTATCTTCACGGACATTTGGATACTAAAACTTAGGAATCAAATTAAAATCATTGGATGACTGGGAATATCTCAAACCGGTTTAGCTTCCATCTTATTCAGGTCTAGAAACAGTACATGTCTTGATTCTGCTTATAGTTAGTACAACTCACCTTGGCCCACTATTGATATTTGTGTGATGCTTGGTGTTTCTTATCTCAGTTTCTCACCTCCCCTAATTTCTTCTAATATCTCCATGTTCTCCTAAAATCCTCTTCAGACCTTCCCAAAATCCTCTCTGCTTCACTCCTCATCACCTCCTCACCTCTTTATATACTCACAATCTCTCTCGTTTAGGAACAGCTAATCTTCCTCAATAATTCCTTATCTTCATCTATGTTTGCGGTAGAAAGTATTTAAGGGTCTTTAAATATTTGGTCTGCTGGTTGAAAAATGTCACAAAACCACTTTTGGTATGACCGTTCGGTTCGGTGCAATCGTGTATGCTGAACATATATCATGGTGGAAAACCGTGGAATAAACGAAGGCTAGTGGGGTCACGTATGGAAAGCCAAACGCATGAGCCACGAAGGCATCTGAAAAATTTAGGCGCAGACCCCATATTAGGGCCGATGGAGAGTGATATTAGTGTGTAGGTATGGTGCCATGACTACGTGAACCGTGCTACTCGATTACTACATGCTAAGTGTCCTGTGCCACTCCATAACCAAGATCCATACCTGGCACAGAAAAATCCAGACATATGGATCTGGGGGATATTCCAGGAGATGTACCATGTAAATTTCATCTGCGTCCACCGGTGAAAAATATGGCAAATAATGCCATTGACCGTGAAGAAGGTTCGGCTTCATCTGTAGTACACGTAATGGAAGGGGCTGAGAATAGATATACTATGTATGTATGACATATACCAATGGACTATTCAGTAAATTTCATTGTTCATTGTTCATTGATATTCGAATAGTAGTGCCTGGACATATTTCAACAGCAACAGAGCAAGCCTTAGGCCAGATTGTGAAAGATCGGCACGAATAGATATATAAACCCGGTAATACCATATATATAAACAGCTACGCCAATATAGTTTATTCAATTGGCTAATTGTAACAAAAGTTGAACATGAGTACACCAATTCAACGATTAAACCCCGACTTTGTCTTGTCGGTGGCATTTGAGCTAGAGAATCGCAGCACCGGCACCCCCACCACAGAGGCCAAGGCCAACTTGAACAAATTGGTCAATGGGTTGGATAGTAGTGGGTTCCGGTCGCAAGTAAGAGCTAGCGGTGAAAACCAGTCGAATTTATTGGTATTTGTCAAGTTGACGGCCGCCAAATTCCAGCAGGAAGCTGAGAAGGACGTACTCAAGAACTGCGAGTACGGAGTGACAGCTAAAAACACCACAGAAGCCGATAGAATTCGGATTATTGCCCATGTGTTGACAGCACCACCATCTTCGGGTGGTGTTGGACTCACACCTGGAAAGGGCTCCTGGAAGTTCGTCACGGCCATTACCCCTGTCACGGATGCGTTGAGGGACTCCTCAATTGGCCAGGATGTCCAAAGTCATGTTGCAAATGCAGACAGCACCACCGGTTCCATCAAGGAGACCTACGGGGTGCAAATTGCCTTGTACTTTGAGTTTTTGAAGTTCTACACCTTCTGGTTGGTATTCTTGGGTGTATTTGGTCTTGCATCGTATTTTAAATCGAAGAGAAGCTTCCTGTTGACGTACACCTTTATCAATTTGATTTGGGGTGCATTATTCATCACGTTCTGGAACAGAAGACAAAAGTATTTGATTAATTTCTGGGGAGTGCAAAACTCCCACAGAATCGAGGAACATGATTCTGCATTGGCCAAGGCCAACGAAAAATCCCAAGGTAGTGTTGCTGAAAAAAGAGGTAATACCTCTGGAGTCAGATTTGTGAAACAGCTTGCCTTCATTCCAATTGCCTTGGGTTTTGTTGGTGTTTTAGTTGCATATCAATTAGGCTGTTTCTGTATTGAAATTTTCTTATCGGAGATCTACGATGGTCCAGGTAAGATATTTTTGACCTTATTACCAACTGTTTTAATTTCTGTGTTTGTTCCTGTTTTGACCATCGTGTTTAATTCCGTCAGTGATTTGGTATTGGTGTGGGAGAACCATGACAATGATTATAGCCAGAACAATTCGATTATTATCAAGCAATTTGTTTTAAATTTCTTAACCAGTTATGGTCCATTAATCATTACCTCATTTATTTATTTGCCATTTGCTCATTTGGTTCAACCTCACATTGGGGACATTAAGTATTCCATTGCAAAGAATTTGAACGAAAATAGATTCTACCACAAATATTTGACTCACTTGAAGAGACAAGAAGATTTCCAAATTAATCAAGATAGATTAAACGTTCAGTTTTTCTATTTTATTGTCACTAATCAAGTTGTTCAAATTTTGTTAAAGTATGTCTTACCTATTGTTTTGCAAAAGGGAATTAAATTTGCTAAGAAGTTAATTCAAGGCGAGCCTGACTTCCAAGTCAATGATGTCGAAGCAGAAAAGTCATGGCTAGACAATGTACGTGAAGCAACTCAATTGCCTGAATATAACGTTAACGATGACTTCAGAGGTTTGATCTTACAATATGGTTATTTGATCATATTCGGTCCAGTATGGTCTTTAGCTCCTATTGTTTCCATTTTCTTCAACATTATCACATTCAAATTAGACACCTTGAAATTGTCCAATGGTAAGTATTTTAGACCCCCTATCCCGCAAAGAGTTGATTCCATTCACCCTTGGAATTATGCTTTATTCGGATTGACATGGATTGGGTCCATTATTTCTCCTATCATTACTGCGTTCTACCGTCATGGAACCAAACCTCCAAAGACTTTGGGTCAATTTACCTTAGACAAGGCTAGTGTTAATATGTCTGGTACGAAATTAATCTTGTTAGTATTCTTCAGTGAACATATCTTCTTCGTCTTCTGGCTTGTTTTGTCGAAACTTTCTAATTTGTTTAAGAGCGAAGTTGAAAGGAAGAATGATTTTGGTTCGAATGATCTTCAAATCAGACATGATTACTTTGCGTCTACTGTTAAGCCATCTATTCAAACATCTAACGATGGTGAATGGGCTAGATTCAGACCAGAAGATACTTTAAATAATGCTGCTGCGATTCCTGTTGCTAATGTTAAAGAAGCTAAACCTAAGCACTCTAGTGGTACCCAAGCACCTGTGTCAACTGGATCTAGAGGAGATGCTTCTAGATTTCAAGCTCAACAAGGAAACAGGAATGTTGCCGCTGAAAATATTCCAGTTCAATCAAATAATTACCTGACTTCTTATCAAAAGCAAAATCAAAGTTTACCGGCTGAAACTGTTGCGGGTTCAAGATCTGCTGGTGGCAGCTCTAGAGCTGGTGTCGGCGCTGGTGTCGGCGCTGGTGTCGGTGCTGCTAGTGCCGGTGCTGCTAGTAACGGTATTAACAAGATACCAGCTTCAGATGAAGAAAAACAACGTTTAATTGCCGAGAAACAAAGGTTATTGCAAGAGAAGGAAAGAATCTTAAAACAACACGGTTACAAAGGCTACAATGCCAGTGAAGAAAAAAAAGCTTTAGAAAACATCAAAGATAAGACCGACAATATTATTGAGACCAAGGATCACCAGGGTAATCCAGCTTTGTCAACAATTGATGATAACAATCACTTTGATGCGTCTACAATTGAGAAGAATCATAATGCAGGAAGCACTCCATCCAATTCAAATAATGTCGCCGGTAATGGTCAAAACAGTGCTGGAAGTAACCAGGGTGCCCAAGACCTTACAGATGCTGATACTACTCAGGCTGACACTACCTTTGAATCTTCTGACAATAAAGTTGATAATTTCGTTAAGAATACCAAGAACAGTGCGAAGGATGTTGAGAATAAAGCTGATGACATCACCAACGGTAATGTTACCAGAAAGAAGACATCGCTTAAGAAATTATTGAAGATAAAGAAATAGATTTGATCGGTTTATTATGTGCTATATATTGAACTTGTGATATTATACTTTCGATACTCGATTGATATTTCGTATATTGATTTTTAATTTCGTTTTATAGCTTGTTTTATTTTCTTCGTATGTCTTATTAGGCCTATCAAATCTAAATTTAATCGAACACTTTGATATGATATATATATATGTAATATATACCGTAATTTTATGCTTTGGCGGGCCTAGCACCGAAAATGGAGCTACCGACTCGAACACTCGAGCTTCCTTGTTTGATAGCTTCTTCAAAATCGTTACTCATACCCATGCTAAGTTCCAAATCTATGTTATATTTGGAATCTAATTCTTTTTTCAACAGTAACAAGTTCTTGAAATCGGCATTACCATCGTCAGCTATGGATTGTGAAAACGAACCAATTGTCATTAAACCGTTTAACTTCAAACAAGTACACTCCTTTTGGTTTAATAAAAATTCTATTGTTCCATATAATTCATCAAGGCTTGTTAAAGGAAATCCTGATTTTTGCTCCTCCCCGGAGGTGTTGATTTGCAAGTAGATATTTATGGTTTTCCCATTAGCGGACTTTCTGGTAGATTCTAGCTTTTTACATTTCTTCAAAGAATCAATAGCTTCTACAGCATATATGTTTTCAATATTTTTACTCAAATCTTTGCATTTACCTGTCTGTAACCCCCCAATAAAGTGCCAATTAATATCTTTTGGCAACTCTTGCGCTTTACCTATCAATTCTTGTACGTAGTTTTCCCCGAAATGACGGACTCCATGATTGTACAACGCCATTATATCACTCGATGGCTTCAACTTAGAGACTGCAACTAGCCTAACAGGCTTAGAGGAATGTGCTGAAGAGAGATTTTCAACTGTTTCCAAAATTTTGTCGTAAGCACTGACGATCTCCTGTTGTCTCGATTCTGTTGGCTGAGGATATGTCGACATCTTCAACTTCGATGTAATACTAGCAGGTTGTTTAGATGAAACTCGAAGACAAAGTGACCTTAACATAAACAATTGTTTCGCAGTTAGAGTCTACCAGAGGCCAAAGCTCTTATCACCAGCCATAATACCATTCTTAGAACTGGAACTGACGGCCTACTTTTTGATAATCGGTAAGAACACGACTAGAATATATATGGATTCTTATTCCAAGAGCCATCCAGACTTGTCTGATACCTACATTGGAGAGCATAGAAGCTCCCAACATCATTTGGAGGGCTTATGGGTATTGTGAGTGGAAAATAATGAAAATTGAAAATTGAGTTCCAAAGCAATTTTGCAGTCCAACATTCATATTAGCAAAACCTATATTTTTATCAATAATCAACTAATTCAACTACGATTTGTTACTGGGAAAGTTTCAAACCCCGTGTACTATGTAGATATTATAAAAATATGATGTGGGTTTGGTTCTGGTAAGGTATTTACAGAAGGTTCCAAGTGCCTATAGATTAAAATAGTGCCTCATAGATTTTTCGTGCTTTAACCGATGAGTCGACACATTGATTCAAGAAACTTAGTGTATATGTGATAGTATGATTCAATAGATAAAGCAGATTCTATCACATTATGACGGATTTTGTTTATCAAGAACCCGACTTTGAAGACAAGGTCAAGAAGCAAGTTGAATTTTATTTTTCAGACAGTAATTTGCAAACAGATAAATTCTTATGGAGAATTTACGAGGCCAACGATGGGTGGGTTGAGTTAAAAACAATATTGACATTCGGACGTATGAGACAATATCGCCCTGAAGAGAAAGTAATTGCTGCTTTGAAGACGTCTGATAAGTTGGTGCTTTCTTCGAATGAGGATATGGTCAGAAGAAAGGATCCATTGAAGGAATTCAACGAATTGAAGAACACAAGAAAGAGAAACTCCGTTCATATCGAAGGGTTTCCACATGAGGCTACTCAGGAAGACTTGGAAGAATTTTTCAGCACTAAGATTGTACCTAACTTACCAAAAGACAAATGTATTTGTTCCATCCGTAGAATCAAAACAAGGGCTAAGAAAGAGTTCTTTGGAATTGTTGACATCGAATTCAAGACACAGGATGACGCAGACTTCTTTTTGAACGAGATCGAAATCAGCTACCCTGAAGGTATTATCGAGAAAGATACAACTGTAGGTGAAAAGTCGATTTTGAGAAAAATGTCACTCTTGACATTCCAAGAAATGAGAGAAAGCAGCAAGAGATTTGGGGTCAATGAGGTAACCAAGAGACGTAACAGTTTCAACGACTCACGTGGGAATAAGAAGTTTTCCAAAGGGTTCAAGGGGAAGAAAACCAGCAGAAGATCATCCAAGGGTCAAGAAGACTCTAACGACGACAGCTCGGCAAATATTTCAAAGGTTATAGAAGAGCTGACTACAGAGTCGTCTGAAAATGCCGATGCTGTGTTACCTAATAATTCTACCGAGGAAAGAAAAGAATCACAATCTTCAAAAGAAAACGAAAACGAAACCAAACATGAAAAATAATCATCGTGTTTGGTTTTTGGTACTATAGCTTATATTAAAACTCATTTATAACCCATCAATACTTAATTTCTAGATAGTAGGCCGGTATATATCACTTTTTAACGATAGTCCATTTGTACATATTACCAAGTATTAGATTAGAACTTTTGCGCGAAGTCCATAAATACAAATAACGCGTCCATATCTGACTGTCAGAAGGTAGTACTATTTATTGAAATTGATAGACATTTGGTTATATACGCACCATGACTATTGATGCTAGTATCAAAAAGGAATTGGCAAACGCGTTTGGACCCAGTGATAAGTTAGGTGACGATGTTTTTGAAAAATTATCAACATTAATGCAAATTTTCAATTTGACCACTGATGATATATTTGTTCACTGGGAAACGTTCAATGTTGCTAAGATGCAAGACGATTTGGAATTGACTACTGGAAACCTTGACTTGTTCCAGGAATACTTGCAAACTACATTGACTAATGCTTCCACTAAATCTACACCATCAATTAATAAGTCTAGAGAATTACAAAATGGAACTATGAGAAGAAGGCCAATAATAAAGACAGGGGTTGGTATAAATAGCTCAAGTCCTAGCAATGGCGTTCCAAGTACTCCAAGTTTGAAGAAAAGAAAAATGTTGGATGAAACCCCTGCTTTCAAAACCCCACAACTAAAGATGGAATCATCTCCAATCAATTATGCTACTGCCAACAATACGTTTCAATCGCCTATCCCCCCTATTGCGAATAGTGATAATGTTCAGAGCTCACCTACGCCGAATAAGTTAACTAATTCACAAGAATCTAATACAGTTATTGAAACTTTGAATCCTGAAATAGATGAAGCAGCAGGATATATTCAATTAGAAGAGGATGCATCCACCGCCACTAAACCATTCAAATTGTCTTCAAATTTTGATGGGTCTAAATTCAAGTTCCGTACAATGTCTATGAAGTTGTTAGAAAGTGCAGATGTTTTGGATGATCAAATTGATAGCATGACACAGTTATTTCAAGAGAATCAAGGAAACACGGAAACACAATTCGGTAATCCATGTTTAAGTTCTCAATTTGATATTCTATGTTGTGGTAGAATTGTTCCAGATTCGCCATTTTATGATAAATTGGTAAACCAAGCTTTGAATTCAACAACCTTGTACTTGGAAAACTCAAGATTAGCGGGTATTGGTCAAAGAATTCCTTTAAATTTAAATCAGTTGGAAGAATTTTCCTTCTTTCCTGGGCAGATAGTTTGTTTGAAAGGTAGGAATCCAACGGGTAACTCGTTCATTGTCCAAGAGGTTCTTCCATTACCTGAGTTAGGGGCACCTTTGTCTACTAAACAGGAATTAGAAGAATATGAAGAGATAACAAATGGTAACGGATTGCGTTTTCTTGTGGCTTCCGGACCCTTTTCTAATCAACATAACTTGGATTATCTGAGGTTGAACACGTTAGTTGACAGAATAAATTCAGAAATAAAACCACATGTTGTTATTCTCTTTGGACCTTTTATTGATATTACCAACACTTCGGTGAATAAAGGTGACATAGAACTAAATGATGAAAAGCAACAACCAAAGGATTTGGACGAATTGTTTAGGAAATGCGTTACTCCAATAATCAAGAAAATTAATCCCCGGATCCAAGTAGTTATGATTCCATCATTGAGAGATTCATCGGTTAAACATTGTTCATATCCCCAAGATTCATTCGATAAAAAGAAATTTGGTTTGCCTAAGAATGTAAAGATATTTCCTAATCCTTCGAGTTTCTTCATCAATGAAGTATTAATTGGTTGTTCTAACTTGGATATTTTCAAGGACTTGAAAGATATTTTCAAGAGCAATGGCTCTGATAGCAGTAAGTTATTTAGCAACAGGTTTGAAAGGATTGCCAACCACATATTCGAACAAAGAAGATATTACCCAGTATTTCCTGGGTCTGTGAAAAGAAACATAACTAATAAGGAGAATGTAGACTTTACCACTTCTCTTCATGAAGGTTTAATGGGAGAAGAACTTACAGAAACAGGGATTGGGGGTTCTTCCGTAGAGGTACCTTATATGGGTTTAACTGAATTGGGGGATTCTTTACCGGACATTCTTGTTATTCCATCGGAATTGAAGTTCTTCGTAAAAGTTATAAGAGGCGTTATAGTTATTAATCCAGGTTCTTTTATAAGAGCAAATAGAGATCCTTCAAAGGAAGAAGGTAGTTACGTTATTCTTAACACTAAATCACCCGACACCTCCGAAAATTCTGAGAATAATGTGGAAAAGGCTGAATCAACAGATGACTTTTACTATCATAATATTCATCAAAGAACAAGAGTTGATATATATAAATCTTGAATAGTTCTAAATTAATTCCAATTTTGTATTTTGAGTAGCACTGCGAAAATTCACATTTAGACTTCAATATCCTAAATAAATGCAACACAATTTGCAAACAAACGATTAATTATTAGTTCAGTATAACATCTAATGGAATTCAATGATAACTAATCTAAACTTCAAGCAATTTTTCAAATCCAGAAATCGGATAGCATCTTTTGGTATACAGACTATACGACATATTTCTAGCACTCCATCTTCACCATTCACATTACGTGATTACCAGCTTGAAGCCATAGATTCTGTACACAATGCAATACGACGAGGTATCAAAAGACCTGCAGTAGTTCTAGCAACTGGTGGTGGTAAGACTGTTGTTTTTTCTCACTTGATACCCCAAATAACACCATCGGTACCTTCAAGAGGTAATAAGACATTGGTTCTTGCCCATAAAGAAGAATTGATTAAACAAGCCTTTGATTCCATTCGGACGACGAATCCTACCTTGAGAGTTGATATTGATATGAGGCACTTGAAACCATCTGAAAATGCAGATGTCATAGTAGCATCAGTTCCAACGTTGGTAAGAATGAGTAGACTAAATAAATACAACCCCACTGAGTTCAAGACTATAATATTAGATGAGTGTCATCATGCACCCGCTAATTCGTGGACGAAGATTTTAAGGTACTTTAATGCAGATTCACCGACACTGGAAATATATGTGGTTGGTTTCACTGCAACTATGGAGAGAAGTGACGGGAAATCATTAGGAGATATGTTTGATGAAATTGTCTTCGAAAGAAACTTGCTTGAGATGGTACAGAATAAAGAGTTAGCTAATGCTAGGTTTTCGTCCTTAGATGTTGACATTGACTTGACAAAAGTTGAAACTAAAAGAAATGACTACGAGGTATCGAGCTTGTCAGAAGTTATGAATGATTCGGAAGTAAATACGCTAATTGCCATCTCATACCTAAAACTTAAAGACGAATTTGACTTTAAGTCAACATTAATCTTTTGCGTTGATATTAACCATTGTAAGACCCTCTGTGGTGTTCTTCAAAGAGAAGGAATTAATGCTCAATATGTTACTGGTGATACTGCAAAACATGAGAGACGAGCCATAATAAGTGACTTTAAGAATGGTATAATTGAGGTTTTATGCAATGTGCAAGTGTTTACCGAAGGTACGGATATCCCTAATATTGATTCATTGTTTCTAGCAAGACCAACAAAATCGAGGCCGTTACTAGTCCAGATGATTGGACGCGGGTTACGACTTCATAAGTCGAAAACATTTTGCCATATTGTAGATATCGCTGGAACCAGAGGCACAGGTATTCAATCAGTCCCAACATTATTTTCGTTGCCTCCTGGGTACGCTATTCATGGTAAATCCTACGAAGAATTAATTGAAGAGAAAAAAAATTATGATGAAGAAATGGAGAAGCTAGAGAAAATCAATTTATTGGAAAAAGAAAGAAGCCGTAGGTTGGAGGAACAAGCGGCTCATAATAAGATTAATGAACTTAGAGAAAAAGATTATCTCATGAATTTGAAATTCAAAACATTTGATGGCTTTTTGGCTCTAGAAACGAACGATAACAAGGAATACGCGGATACTAAACTGTTAGGGAAGTACTTTAGTCTAAGTAGACTCAAGTGGGTACGGTTGGGCTTTGACATATGGGGATATCAACTTGGAAACAGCGACTTTTTCTTAATAAGAAGATTCTACGAATCTAAAGCTTCGGATTGCCCATTATTCCGCCTTACGTTGAACAAATTTACATCTTATCAACAAAGACTAGCCAGTCAATTCCGATGCGGTAAAATCAATGTTGTTTCAGAAGTAATTGTTGATCAGAACTTAGAAACTGTCCTCGCCAAGGCCGAATCACTAAGCTCGCAAGTCGAGAAGAAGTATTTTAACAAGTTCAAAAACAATTCACTAGTATCTGAAAAGCAATGCAGTCTTCTTCACAGTAAACTTTCAAAAAAGGCGAAACAAATATTTAACTACACTCCTGAATTGGAAAGCAAATTACAAGAAGGCTTGAAACTTTTCAGTAAGGAGAGAGCTTCTGATCTCATATTTGCTCTCAATTATTCACTGCTGTCTTTGTGGGTCAGATGGGAACTTCTGAAATTGTTAGGACCAGATAAGAAGACACAGTCTTCATTCAAGAAAATTAACCAGAGCAATGAGGTACATCATATTTTGGGCACGTCAACAGACAATCCATGACATTAATAATTTTATAGATATATTTACGATAATACATTCATAGACCAACATATTTGAGTTTAGTATTGTAACATTGTAATTAAATCTGATAATGGCACAAAACCAAAAATATGGAAGATAAATTTACGAAATACATTTGTAAGTATATAATATCCAACAAAGCTAACGATGAAACTTGCAACTGGTGGTTTAGTTTGGTTATTGGTATCGTTGACTTTCATAGGCTTTTCTTTGGCTGACCAACAATATGTTACACCTGACGATGCTGAGCATATAATTAAAAATAGCAATTCGGAGCACACCAACAATTGGGCTGTTTTAGTATCAACATCAAGATTCTGGTTCAATTATAGGCATATGGCAAATGTCTTGAGTTTCTATAGGACGGTAAAGAGACTTGGTATTCCAGACTCTCAAATCATCTTGATGTTGTCTGATGATATTGCATGTAATCCACGTAATGCGTTCCCAGGAACAGTGTTCAATAACATGGATCAAGCTATTGACTTGTATGGGAATCTGATTGAAGTCGACTATAGAGGTTATGAAGTGACAGTAGAGAACTTTATAAGGTTGTTGACTGACAGATGGGATGCCAACCACCCACGCTCCAAGAGATTGCTTACTGATGAAAATTCCAATATATTTATTTACTTGACGGGACACGGTGGTAAAGAATTTTTGAAGTTCCAAGATGCAGAGGAAATTGGTTCATACGATATAGCGGATGCATTTGAACAAATGCATGAAAAGAAGAGATATAACGAAATATTTTTCATGATTGATACCTGTCAGGCCAATTCAATGTATGAACGGTTCTATTCTCCAAATATTTTAGCTGTTGGCTCGTCTAAGGTCGATGAATCCTCGTACTCGCACCATTCAGATCTTGATATTGGTGTTGCCGTAATCGATCGTTTCACATACTATGCATTGGACTACTTGGAAAAGATCGAGAAAAACTCAACGGCCACCATGGATAAACTATTTGATGAGTTGACATTCGAGAATGTCCATTCAACCCCCGGAATCAGAACTGATTTATTCAAGAGAGACATTAAAGATGTCCGTTTGACCGACTTCTTTGGGAATGTGCAGAACGTAGTTGTAGATGAAATCGAAGAAGGAATTTTGTATACTGCGACTCATGATGAAAGCGGTCAATTACTACCAATGAGCAATTCAAATAATACCAATGCGAGTATCTCGTCTGTTAAAAGAGTAGACTTCAGTTATGACGAACGTAAAAAGACGTTTACTGATATTACAAAGAACCAAACTCAAATATTTGGCATCATATCATTTGTGGTATTAATTGGATTGTGGACTGTGGCTAAATAGTAGATTATCTGGACTAGACTTATATATTTATATACTACAATACAACTTATTATTCGAATCATGCTCCAGAAAAGACTTTGTCTGAGTTAAAAGCCTGTCCACCAGATAGAGAGTGATAGTGACACAAAATCACTTTGTTTATATTTTTGTTTTTATATTTTACGCGCTATGTTAGCTTAATGAACATACATTAGTAATTATCCAGGAGTAATAGCTATTAACCAAGGTATAACAAAGTTAATAACAGTAGATAATCATGCTGGTACCAGTAATATCTGCTACCGATTTGTTTCAAATAATTGCATCGCCGACGAATGATAATGAGCAAAAATTAAGGTCGATAAATGAGCTTAAGACTCATGTTAAAAAAGACTTTGTTGATATAAGTCAGGTACCTAAATATGTTGAAGCGTTATCTATCGCGGTGGATATACAAGATGCCGGGATTCAGTCTAGTAGCTTCAGTGTGTTGTCGCATTTGGTCAAGAGAGTAAGTATGCAAGATTCTACTGGAGCGGTTTTGAAGAGCCAGAGCTATTTAGTTTTGCCAATTATTATTAATAAACTAGGAGACTCCACCTCTAATTCCAGGAGTTCGGCTAAGCGGGCATTAGAAGCATACTGGTTTTCGGCATCTAAGCAAGTTGAAGACTCTCTTATAGACATTGCATTGAATCATAAAAATCTAAAAGTGATTGAGGAATCCATAACTTGGTTAGACCATATTGTAACAAATATCAATCCACATTTTAAGATAAATGCATTTCTTCCGCATATTGTGAGAGTATTAGGGATATATAGCGATCAAAACCACCCGGAGTTGGTTTATGCTATCACGACTCTCTTTAAAGATTATTATACTTTGAAGCATAATAGGCTATACAAGTTTGACTTGTCAAAAGAATTCGAAATACAGGGAATACCAACTCATATTCATGAGTCGATTATTAATTCGATAGGGTCGAATGCAGTTGATATACTGAAGGATACAGCGGGGTCAAAGGATTTGCATTTGGAGAACAAATTTGTTCTGGCAGGCAATACTCGTGTGACAGTGAATCAAAAGAAAGATGATTTGAATGGCAGAACTACCTCGCTGAACCCACAGGTGACGCATTCATCCTTTAAGATGTCGAGACCCAAGTCAAGAACAAACTTCCATAATTATACGAAAGCGCCACTGCCGGCAACTGAAATTAAACCGGTTTCTAAAAGCCATGACATATCGCAAAAATACCATACAATTAACCCAACTCCCAACAAAACTAAAGACACTAATAGTGAAGCAAAGAATAAGTATGTTGGTATTCGTCCTGAACTTGAACGGATAGTATCTAAGTCATTAACCTATAAAGTTGATAGCTCCTTGCCACCATTGGATGTCGAAAATGTTGATGAAATTTATAATTTGATCAACACTATTTCACCCGCCTTTATAGATAAGGAAACTGAGTTTAACTGGTCTGATCGAGAAAAGAATATCATAAAATTGAGATCCATTATCAGAGGAAATGCTCCGAAATTGTACCTAAATGATCTAACGATTTGCTTTAAGGAATTATCGGAATGTATATGCAAAGCCGTAAGCTCATTACGTACGACTCTATCTTCCCATGGGTGTTACTTGATAAAAGAATGTGCCATAACTTTAGAAGGAAATATCGAATCTTTGAGTGATATGTTTTTACCTTCCCTATTAAAGCTTTGCTCTGCAACGAAAAATATTGCATCCAACAATGCCAATATGTCATTGTGCGCCATATTCATTAATGTTTCTTATAACACGAAATTACTTTCAAAAATATTATCTTCGGCTAATGAGAAGAATGTTCAACCAAGGTCATATAGTGGTCTCTGGTTACAAATATTGTTAGTCAGGTTCCATGAAAATTCTAGCTTTCATTCGCATCATCATGGACCTAGCGGTTTATCTGGAATTGATATGTCAACTAAGGTATTAATAAAATTATTAGCCGACCCCAACCCTAATGTCAGACAAGTTGCTAAAGATACATACTGGTGTTTCTATAATTACTTTCCTTCTGAAGGTGAGTCTCTATTAACTAAATTAGAAACCAATGTTGTTCGAGCAATTGAGAGATCAAAACCTAGAAATATTGGCAGCAATAATCAACCTCCTACTTTATCAAATTTGACGGCAAAGAATCCTAGACCATCAATTAAAGAATCGATAATGGCAAGAAATAAAGAGTTGAGGTCCAAGCAGAAAGATCATAATAATATATCTAGACCTTCATCAAGAATCACTTCTGCTTCATCAACAAATCCATTTGATGACAATGCACAAAAGCTTGACAATTTAACTGAGTCAGGGAAGATTGCTAGGCTTGGATCAGCAAAACGAAATGCATCTAACTCATCAATTTCTAGACTTGACTCTAACTCCTTATCAGAGAGAAATGAATCAATGTATAGAAAGTTTTCGGATACCATTTCTCTGGCGAAGAAAAGAAATAATGCTAAGCCAGAAGATTTGGATACGCAGGCAAAACAAGAAGCAACATCCCTGAATAGTCCTTATTCTAATACTGGTGTTAATTTGAAATCCCCATCAGATATTGCCTCATTTGACAAGCAAAATGATCCTATCTTGAAATTCCTATCCTCAGATCAAAAAGAATTAATTTCGGAGGGAATTAGTTTATTGAAATATGCAATTATGGGGGAAGAAGATTTATCATCAGAAGTAAATGGGTCATTGAAAAAAATCTCCATAAAGAATCAGGAATTATTGAAGCCATTATTTTTGAGTAGTGATAACCTCTTCAAAAAATCGTATCAATTCTTTCTGACCGACGATTTCTTCAGAGTGCTCTCTATATTGGTTGACCCCATTGACGGAAAAATGGTGGACATGATTATATCAATTGCAGATGCCAGTGAAATTTATGAAGCGGCTATCAAATTGATATCTTACTCTACTAACTTGGGCAGTATTGAAGATAGCGATTTGACGATGCAAATAATCCGTTATAAATCAACAATTGTTCGGCTGATAATCAACTTTTTGAAAATAGGATTAGATAAGATCCCAATTAGTGATAGTCATTTTCTGAAACTTGTTACAAATATGTTTGAATTGGTGAACCTTCTAAAATCTACTGGTCTTTATAAACCTTTTTCGGAATTGTTAACCAAACTCTACTCTATGAATCCAACATTGTTTACTTCTGAGTTAGAAATGGCCACCGTTTCCACGAAAGAAGAAGTTGAATTTGTTGTCGGTATTGACGGAATCCTAGACCTTGCCAATCTACAAAATGGTTCGCAATTTGCTTCTTGGGATGAATTAACAAGAGTTGTTCCTGGATGTAACTTAGGGAAAATGTCTCCGCTCAAGGCACCTTCTGACTTGACAATGATTGTTCCAGTGGATAAGGAATCTAGCCATCATTACTATACGAATTTAGATCGACCGGATGGAAGTTCGCAGTGCGATGAAAAAAAATCTGAAACAAGCCTAAATTTAGGGGAACAAGATACTTCCAATACTGAAAAGCTGTATGTCAAAGAAAAAGAAGACGAGATTGAAGATAATAATGATATTGAAATTGAAATTGATGATATAAATGATGATGCAATGGAGGTCGATAATAATAACGATGATACATATAAAAGCGGTAATACAGAAGCTTTGGAACAAACAAGACATTGTCACCTGAAAAATAACCACTCATTTGAGAACATACCCAATTTACGCTCTTTACCTGATGATAATAACGTTTTTGTTGAGGCAAATTCAGAAATAAATGCTCACAAACCTGAACTATTTGCTAAGATTGGACAAAACGATAAATCTTCTGAATTGGTTGCAAATTTTGCACAAGTTAAAATAACTGAGTTATCCAAACAGAGCCTTTCTAATAAGAGTCCTATTCAAACTTTTATCGATAAGGTCGATCCTCTTAACAAGGTCTCGACCCGAAATAAACCAATTAGCATCTATGAGGATGAAGGTAATAAGGGTTCCCCTCAAAAGGTTAAAGATTATAACTACACAGAGCTAAACTGGTTCAACTTCCAATTGGCAAAGTTTGTTAATGATAGAAAAGAGTTAGAACCCGAGCATTATATTGAGAATTTTGAAAGTCTTTGTAATGATTTGATGTCTGCATCTATTGAAGGTTCTCAATTTATTTCAATCCTAAACTTTTTGCAACAAAGTTCCAGTTCAGAATTTTCAAGGTACTACTATTCCCTAGGACATTCGTTGCTCGAATCATCCCTATGGAACTTTTTCAAAAACCATTCAGACCTTTCGGTTTCAAAAAAATTAAGTGCATTAATAATATTGAAACAAATTCTCATCAACAGATCTAGTTTGGATTTGCATAAATTGTGGAATTTACTAGTTGATTTAAGTTCCGAGGTAAGAAGTTCCACAGACGAGTTGGCGCTTGCTATTAATGAGACTTTTGACGAAACGCTTTCTGGTTTGTATAGTAGCAATGCTATCTTTACGACTATACTAAATACCTTAGAGAGTCCAATTCAAGAAGATGAATCATCGCCCGGTTTATCATTTATTTTGGAATCCCTCGCAAAATTGCTTAACGTAAGTTCGATTTCCCTTTCGATCAATGAGAACTTGATGATCAGAATTGATAATATACTTTCTATTTTCTTGAATAGTAATGATGTTGAAATTAGAAGATGTGTGATTCTGAGCTATGGGAAATTATTGAAGGCTAACAGGGTTTCAAATCCAATTGATAAGGCAGAGGCATCTGAGAAAACCGTCATGGACGAGATTATGCAAAGATTGTCAATACCACAAAAGAAGTTGATAGAATACTACAGTCAAGCTTAATCAATTAGCATATATTTTTACATAATGTTTAGATAATAATAACTAAGTAAGACAAATTGTAAACAGAATTAAATGTTTGAATGCAAAAGAAGTCAGAGCTCTTCGAGTGTAGTATTAATATGAATATGAATGAATGAGTATAATATGTGTATGGGTATGAATGTGTATGCAAATGCATATCCGAGTGGATCTGAAAGTAAAGTGTTTATGATTATGCTCAATTGCCATTGGTCTGTTGGCTTTGCTCAGAGTGGGTAACCGATGATTCTGGAGTTGGTATGAAGTTTTCATTATCAGAACCTTTTGAAAGTTCATCAAATTCCTTCTTAAAGTTTACCACTCTAGTTGATTTAGATGAAATAATATTATTCAAATTGCGATCAGGGTTGATCTTTCTTTTCTCTGACGAAGTCTTATTAATGGAGTTGTTTGGATTCTTTATGGGTTTATCAAATTGTTGCTGTTGGTACATTTGGTTCTTTTTCTTCATCATATTAGCACTTATTGCTTGTTGTCTGGAAGATGCTGATGGATAATTAGCCGAATTCAACGAACGCTGATTGGAAGAAACTATGTTCATCATATTTGGATTCATTCCTTGAAAATGTTCATTCTGGGGAATGAATTCTTCATTCATAAAAACATATCCTGATGGATTATGAATTGGGAAAGGTGACTCGTACATAGGATTATGCCAATATTCAGTTTCCGGATGAATATAGTTATAGTCTGCATGGTATACACTAGCTGGGTGAACCGGTGGCTGTTGGACCAAAATGGTATCATTATAATATTGATTAGGATATGATCTGGATAAAGGAGTTTGAAACTTGGTTGACATTGGTGGCTGCTGGTATGCTTGTGGGAAATATTCTTCCGTAGAAGATGGGAATCTAGTTGAAAACTTAGCTGATTTAGGTTGATAGCTTGCTGATAATGGTGGTATTGGGGTTTTTAAAGATTGTGTCTGCTCAATCAAATACTCGTCGTTATGAACTAATTGATTAGCCGATGCAGTTGGGATGGCATACGATGATGGTAACGGTTCAAAATACCCATCTTGGTTTTCTTCTATCGTATTAGCAAACTGTGGATGTAAATTCATGTCCAAAGATATATAATCACTCGTATTCTTGAAAGTATTACTGTTCGGGTCGAAATAATCTAGCGGAAAATCATCTTCGTAGTCCGATTGCGTTTTGTATTGAGCTGGTGTATCTTGATTAAGGAAATCATATTCTTGTTTGTCCTTATTTACATTACCAGTGGAGGTATATTCTGGTGAATTATCCTCAGCTGATGCAGTCGTATCACTTGCCGTCTCATTGAGGCTTCTCTGAAGATCCATATGTTCCGTCAACTGATTGAACAAAAATTTATCTTCATCATATTTAAATGATAAAGCTGGTTCTCTATGAGCAATTGTTGTAGGGTTTTGCCCCATCTTCTCTTTTTTCATATCCCTTTCCAATGCATCTGCCATAAGTTTATCATGAGGAACGTTGAACCAGAAAAACACCTTTTGTTTCTTCTGAGTTCTCAAACATGAATTCTTGAACAAAAACTCTAGGAACTCCGATTTAGGAGGTTCCAATACGGCATCCACACCGCACTTCAAGTTTCTGAGATCCGAGAATATGCCTTCTTCAAATTTCTTTCTGTCGATGATTTTTCTTCCAAAATGCTGAAACTTATATACAATGCATCGAACTATGTCAGTTCCTGTGACGAAATATAGATTATTCCAAAATATGCAACTAACAAAGCCTTCGTCATGGTTAAGATAATATCTGCGAATAACTTGGTTTTCTTGCCAATTTGCCGGGGCCGTAGCCAAAAAAAACTTCAAATCTTCTATCAACCGCAATGATTCCTTGACCTCTTCATTGGACTCTAACTCGGTTTCGTCGTTCTCGACCTTGATATGGCTGTTATTACCTTGGGATGACATGATACACAATATTAAATGCGATTCTGCAAAGCTTCTGTGCTAAAAGAGTGGATTCAATTCAAGTTAACTGACTTGTTAATCTTCAATTTAGTAGGTGGAAGCTATTTTATCCAACCAATTCTTATAAATATAGTATCTTATCTTGTATCAAAAACTGATCAAGCTTTTTGGAGAACTACCACACTTGGATGATCTTATTGAAATACTTCCTGATATTCTCACTGTCAACTTGTCAATCTAACAGAGCAACAAACGTTTAATTAGCTTGTCAATTGATATCGATTAAAGACTTATTGAGCTTTGTAAGAACTAGTTATCGAAAAGTTTTATAATTCAACACTGAAACTTGCAATCTTATAAATATTTATCGAGCCATTCGAATGTTGTTTCAGATTCAGAATTTGAAACGTCACACAAAAAGTCTCGGAAAATCTAGATTTGTGCTGCATCTACGCGAGGAAATACAAATTTTGCAGCAATTAGTTAGATTTTTAGTATGTTGAACTAACCTATTGAATTTGTACATGATTAGTAGTATGCTGAATGGATAAACTATATAAGAGACGCAATGCAATTTGGAGAGATATTTTAAACAATAACAAATATCATGCAAATCGCCGACACATATATGACAAGGTCCTCCGTTGTGGAGAGAAGTGAATATAGTTCACCAAGAATCACAGGCTTCACTGAAGAGGATCGGATTTCATGCGACACTAAGGAAATATCTAGACGTGGAAGTTTGCCGTCATTCAAGGAATTAGTGCAAGGAATCAGAAGTGATTTCAGTTTTACACAAACTCAGGCTACCAGATCGTATACGCACAGTTTACCAACTAGTGATCCAGTCGTACTGCGACGGTCTTTCAGTATTTCTAGCCCAGAAACCAGTAGTAAGGAAAAAGATATTTTCTCCAGCAGACTGCAGAGTTTTGGGTTAAACTCACTGGGCAACGGAAGTCTCCACGCTCTGCCCATTGCGACATTGGCCAAAGTAGGAGGTAGTCAATACTATTCGTCTCCAGACTCGGTCAAAAAGAAGGAAGAGGACATCTTATCGTTCCTTACATGGTTTCTACGGGGCCATGCAACACTTGACGAATGTTTCAATGAAATGGGACAGCATTTAATGATGAATAGAACCACTATATCTCGAGAGAATTCCTCAAGTGACTTTTTGCAGTGTGTTGATTTCGACAAGCAAGAATTTGCAATCGCCAGAGAGCAGTTTAAGAAATGGGTCATAGATATCCCCGACATGTTGTATAATAATATCTCTCTCAGTCTAGAGAAATTCACAAGTATCCTACACGAATTAAAAATTATGAAGTACAATTACATTCAGGAAAATGCCTCGAGAAACCAGCAACGAGAGGAACGAGAAACTGGGCTACGAGAGGAAAACATAGAAGTTGATGACGATACTAGTGATGACTCTAGGACGGGGACTTACGATAATTCGAAGGAGAGTACAGCTTTCGACACTAGCAAATCACCTTCCTACACGAAGGAAGATGTGAAAACAACTAGACCGCAAGAAAAACACAAAGTAACTAAACCACGAACAAAAGCGCACCACCTTAAGAAGAATAGTGCCATTAAATGCAAACATTGCTCTTCCATTGAAACCCCAGAATGGAGACGAGGCCCGGACGGTTCGAGAACCTTATGCAACGCATGTGGTCTTTTTTTCTCTAAATTGAGTAAAAGATTTGGAGTCGATGATGCTGCCACACTAATGAAATATAGAAAAAGAAATGGGTTCATTAACGACAGGACAGTTCCTACATTCAGACTTAATGAGGACATACAGCTACTGGATGAATGTTAGGTGTATTACATATTATAGTATTACTTATGACTTATAATTAAAATGAATGTGTATTAATTACTGTAGCTGACGTAAATACAGAACCGAGATACACACAGATGAAACTATCATTAAAAAAAAAAAAATGTGTGAATAATGAATAACCTAAAACTTTACTCCTTTTTCCATGCAAACCAGTCAGTTTTATCTGAAGGCACAGATGACGAAGCAATCCTGTTTTCGTTCACTTGACTTAAAACATTAAATGGTATACTATTCTTATCATCAAGAGCTGCAGATTTCCGTTTGTCAATGTTATTTGGAATATTGTGGGATTTATTTTTCCCGTTAAGGTTATTCGAGTCATTAATAGATGCATTTGTTGTAGGACAATGTGATCCTCTTCTAAATGGAGGAATATACTTGCCACTGGCTGAGCATGATGATGAAGATAACGATGATGTAATATCACTTAGAGGGTTATTTCCCATAGAAATAGGTCTAGGATTTGCAGGGTTAAACGTAGAATTACGTCTTGTATTATTTCCACTCCCTTTGTAATTGTTCACTGAAGAATAATTACGCATATTTCCCCCAAAATTATCAGATCCAATATTTGGAATTGAGTATGTAGGCACTTTGAAGTTGGGTTTCTTGAAATTTATATCCCCATTAGATGAGGATGGTTGCGTGTAGGCAGGCGATTTAGTACGGGCTGTTGGAGAACCGTTTGTTTTGGAGTTACCAAGCTCGAAGTCGTTATCTAAATGGAAAACTTCATCGTCATCATCATTATCCAAATTCAAATTATCAATATCTTGTGTCACAGGCCCAACGTCCGGTGATCTCATATGAGGTGACCGAAGATATGGTGGGATATATTTTCCTGAAGCCGAACTAGGAACATGGTTTGAATTTGGATTCATATGATTTAGCGATTGAACTGAACTGACAGGAACATCATTATTCAAGAAATTCTTGCGAGATTTTGAAGTCGAAAACAGATGCGATTTTCGTCTAAAGCTATTACTCGTTTGATAATTGTTCATACCATCACTGTCATTATTATGAGTAGAAATATAATATCCTCGCCCTTTGTTATTCTTGGGCATGTTTGCATTTGAATTATTCTTATAATTCTTCTTCCATGCGCGGTGGTTTCTATCATTTTTCTTCCAATCACTACGACCATAATATTTATTATTTCCATGATGTGGCCGTTGATATTTACCATTATTGTTAGACCTTTGCTCTCCATATTTGTCCATATAATGATTAAAAACGGACTTTGGTGTGAAAAAGTCCTCCCTATTAAATCTATTATTGTTATTGTACCCATTTTGATATCTGCTATAATGGTTACTATTGTTGTTCATAGTTGATTGATTATAGGAAGCAACATTGAAAGGTTTACGAGTATTGCGAAAGAATTTAATATCACCCTCAGAAATTGGAATTGGTTTCAAATTCGTACTAGAGGATAATAAAGCATCTGCTCTATGATTATGCGGAATTTTTCGTTCTGTAGTTGGACTTTTCAATGCATTCGTATCAGAATTGAAAGTATCACTCTCCTTGGTGGAATCCGTTTCCGATTTCAAATTGGTGACAGATTTACTCTCAACATCTGTCGTAGAAATAGAAGGAATAGATTTTACAGGCGAGACAGAAGCAGTTGATTCCTCTTTCGAAGCACCAACATATTCTTCATTGTCTTCATCATTGTAAAAAACTTCTTCTTCTTCATCTTCATCAATATCAGCCTCTTCTAGGTCTTCATCCTCATAATCACTAGCCCAGTATTCTTCATCGATTGTAAAGTACTTTAATGCTGTCAATTCATTTTGTAAATTGTGTAAATCACGATTACTGGGGTCAATATTAAGACAATATCTTGTTACAGAAAACATTTCTCCACTCATTGTAGAAAAAATATCAAATAACGCTTCCCTATTACTAGAGAATTGAATAAACCTTTTATCAGAATAGTTAGCAATTTGGAAAGGATTTTTATGAAAAACCAAAGTCAATAAAATAATTCCAATAGACCATAAGTCAATTTTGGAAGCATCATAATATTCGATGTCTTGATCGAATAATTCTGGTGCCATGTATCTTTCTGAACCGATATCAAATTCACTTTTATTAGTAATTTTGCGCGAGGTGGTTGCCAACCCCCAATCACATATTCTAATAGACCAATCTTCGGCAATTAAAATATTCTCCGGCTTCAAATCCCGGTGGAATACATTATGGCTATGGCAGTACTCCAATGCATTTAAAATCTGATGAAAAACATCCTTTATATCTTGTGAAGTAGTGGGACCATCACCGTTCTGAATGGCTTCATACAAGTCCCCCCTCGAGCAGTATTCTAAAATTAGACAAGAATCAAAATGGTCACATAATGATGAGATGTTTTGGTGAACACCCAAAATCTTATGAATGGAAATTTCTTTGGCTGCCTCTTCATACAAAGTTTTTAAGATAGAATTCTTACGCTGCGTGTTGGGATCAGCTGTAGAACGTAATCTAGCCGGCGACGAAGAAGCTCTGGTATTGTCCCTATCATTTAGCTTATTATCACACTTATAATCTAGAGGATAAATAAACTTGACTGCGACCAATTTATTATCCAATTTCGTGTCTTTCGCAAGTGAAACTAGTCCATATGAGCCTTTGCTAATATCAGCAACCTTCAGGTATCGTTTTCTTAAAAGACTACCATTATCATATTTCTCGTATTCATCCATCCTACTCTATTATTATTTGCGGTAATTTCCAATAACAATTGCCGTCCGGAAGTTTAGTATAACAACGATAAAATAGATTCTAGGTATATCACTGGAATACCTTACTAAAGCGAGATGAATATGCAACAACCAAAAATAAAAAAAAACAGCAAGCTATGCGTTTATAAAAATGAAATCAAATTCTAATAATCAACAGATAAATAAAATTCAGTAGTTTGATGCGTACTGTGTGTTGTATGCTATCTTGAATGTATGTGTTGAAAAAATGCAATTTATAATTGAAAATCAAATAGATCGTTAAATGGACATAAAGTAATATTCGTATGATATAGGGGAATGTAAATAAATTAAACCGTTTGCTGTTTTCGATTCACGTCTCAAAAATACCTATTAAATCACTATTTGCCTGATGACTTGTCTGGCTAGTATTTATGGATATATACCGATTGTTGTATGTCAGAGCCGATCAATTTGTATTTGTTAGCCGCTAACTTCAATTAACAAATTTTGACTCAAATACTATTTATAAACTCAATTAAATTATCTTGGGTTATTAGTAACACTTTGAGTACTACTGTAACTTGCTATATGTATCCGTTACCACAATATTTATATTAGTTTATGAAAGAATAACCTAAATCACTCTACTCATCTTATTGCTCCCCAGATAAATAGAAAACGCCGATAAATGTCGCACCTCATCATTGATTCAAAATACGACATTTTGCCGTTTAGCAAAAGAATATCAATATATGATAAAGAGTATAAATCAACTACTATAAGGAATTCTACTTAAACGAAATAAAAATGGATGGCCTAATTACTACTTTCTTGGCAGTGACGGGGATTGAGGATGAATCCGTTGCTAAGCAATATTTGGACATCACCAACAATGATTTAGAATACGCCGTAACTCTCTACATGGAATCCAATCCACCAGCGAATGCAAATAGTGCAACACCACAGGGAGACGATGAGGAATTAGCGCAAAGGCTTCAACAAGAAGCATATAATGGAGGAGATAGCGGTGTTCGAGAAGCAGATACTAATATTCATAGACACGAAACTTTAGTAGACTCTTTCGACGGAGGATTTTCACCAACGCCGAATATCAGCAGGCCTAGCGATATCTTTGGAGGCGGTAGAGTCGGCATTTTCAATCAAAGATTTGACAACGATGTCAACGAATTCCATTACAACCGATTTGAAGAATTACCAGGAGAAGAGGAAGAGGGGGAAGATGATGATGATGATGATGATGAAGTGATGGTGCTAGATAGCGATGGCGAAGTGGTCGAAAACGACAGAGAAAGACCGACCTCCAGAAGAAGGACTAACAGAAACGATCGGATGAGTGAACTAACCTCTACTCAAAGAAGATTGGCTAATTTATTTAGACCACCATTTGACATTATGTCCAAAATTGATTTGGATACGGCGAAAACTGAAGGGAGATCGCTGAAGAAATGGATCTTGATAAATATTCAAGATTCGGCAGAGTTTGCCTGTCAGGTTCTAAACAGAGACTTTTGGTCACAGCTGAAGGTCAAAACCACTGTTAAGGAAAATTTCATCTTTTTGCAGTATCAACATGATTCGCCTAACGGGACAAATTACCTGAACTTTTATTCAATAGACAAATATCCACACATATCCATATTGGATCCACTTACAGGTGAGAGGGTTTTTAAATGGATTGATGGTGAAATTCCTGATATTGAAAGTTGGATAGACGATATAGACAAGTTTTTGGATAAATTTTCATTATTACCAAACTCGAACAATCCAATTATAAAGCATGAAGCAAAGTTCGATCCAGATGCATTAACGGAAGAACAGCAGATAGAATTTGCCATGAAACAATCCATTATGGAGAATCAATCTAATTCTGGTGCTACAGTTGACGAAGCTATTGATGTTGACACAGGGAATGAAGATAGACCTGTTACTCATAGAGAAGGTGAACCCGATTCGTTCATGAAACTTATGCCAGTGAATCATGAAGAACCGGCTCCAGGCTCTCCGGTAACACGTATTCAAGTTCGTTTTCCCAATGGTAAGAGATTAATTCATAAATTCAATTTTGAAGAAGATAAAGTGTTAACATTATATCAGTGGCTCAAGTATATTTTGTCTGGTAACGATCCAGAAGATTACGGAGTAGGTAAGGAAGATAAGTTTACCTTGTCAAATGTTTCAAATAAATCGAGAAAATCGTTAATTGAATCATTGGATCTAACCATTAATGAGGCCGAGTTAAGAAATGCAAGTATATTGTTAGAAAAGGAATAAATAGTTTATTCTAAATAGATATATATAAACATATTTCAAGCTTCATTTCTTTCATTCTCTAACGATGGGAAAGCATCTAATGGCGGTAATTCGGGAATCTTTAATATTGTCAGATTTGCTGTTGAAGGCGGTGGGCTTGAGTCGGTTAATAACGAACTAAAAGATTTGGGATTATGTTGATTCGGTATTTCTGATGACAAACCAAGTATATGCTTATACTTTTGCTTCAATGACTCTTCTGATATTTCTTGTGGTTCTTCTATTGGTTCTGGTGGTGACTCTATCACCGGTTCCTCCTCTTTGGCAACCGACTTATTCGCTATTGAATTTCTCAACAAATGCAAATCATCATTGATTTCTCCTTGCTTTAATCCCAGGCAAGAGTTTAACGTATATTTTAGGCGCGAGTTCTTATCGGGGTTTTCTTGACTCTTTTCATATTTTTCCAAGTTCGATAATATTCGATACTTCTCATGTGTTAATTCTATTTTGTTCTTTTTGAAATAGGAGGTATTCGAATTATAATAGTTGTCGTGGTCTGTAGATATCGATGGGTCATTATTTGCACTATCATAGCTTCTTTTTAATTGCATCGGAGAAACTACAGATTTGAAATAATGTTCCCGTTCCCTATTCTTAACCTCTTCCTGATTAACATGATGATACTCTTTGTACAAATCATTTAATTCCTCGTAAGTCTCATTAATTAATTTATTCTTATAATTAAGCAAATCACTATGACATTGTTTCCAAAGAATTACCGAATTTGCCGATGCCTTCGAATCAATCAAGGATAATTGGTAGTTATTTTCGTTCATGGTGAAAGTTAATTCATCTTCGTAAGGTTTTATGATTTCATTAAATTGGCTCTCGAATGGTAATTCAACTGACCTATATCTGTCTGTATTACTATTGTTATTATCCCTGAAGCTTTGGACGAACTTCAAAGGTGACTGAATATTCTTGAATCCGTTTTTTAATTCCTCCTCGTACTCGTCCAATGTGCGAAGCATTCTTTTGCTTATTCCAGACCGATTTGATAATATTAAATCCTCTGTGTTAGTCTTAATAGCATTAATCGTCTCAACTTCAAAATTATATATCTTTTGCCATTCTTTATCATTTTCATTAAAATTTTTGATATAATAATTTATCGAATTAAGCATGTGGTTTATTCTAGAGAGTCTTGATTCCAAATACTCTTTGGAAATTGAATTAAACTCTCTGGATACTTCATTTTCACGCTGCGTAAGTTGTTCGAGTGATAAATCCGGTAAGGTCGATAAGGTTGATTCTTTAAATTCTTCAGTATCTTCTGACGGTGCCATGGATAAAATAATACACTTGTGAAAGATGGGCTTGTACTAAACGATTGCCTTACTGTCGTTCTTTAAAGTGACTTCCAAGTAATTTTTTGCGATAATAGAGAAGTAGTGTGCAACACATAACAATTTAGCATAGAGGCTTCTACAATGAAAGAGTAATACAAACAGCCCATTATTAAAGGTAGGTAGATCTAAGTATGTAGTAGGAGATAGAACAGAAAATCAGACCTGCCGTACATCTGGTATACGCAACTTTTCACAGGTGGCAAACATAAATCATTCTTGGGGAAATCCCCACAGCCATTAGATTAGTAACTAGTTATAGATTATATATAAGACAAAAACGATATGTAGAGACTGACTCATCCTTAACGGTCTTCAGCCCACTCATTCTCTCTCTTGATTGCAGCTTCTTCTTCAGGACTGAAGTCGTTCACAATGTTGAACGTTCTTCTTAACTCTTCTGGTGATTTGCCTCTAATCATTTCAGCAACAATCTTGCAGCCGGAATCCAACAAAGGACGAATATTCAAGTAATTGGCCGCTAAGATAATCTCGTATAACATTTCCTGATCAACCTTCAAAAAGTTCTTGTCCCATTCATCGACTGGTGCCGATTTTCTTGCGTCCTCATCATCATCATCAGGAAACACGGAGTTCTTGTGATGAGTACACCATTCTAATACCTTGGATAAAACGGTCGACCTAACGTTTGGAGTAGGGATTTCGAAGTCTTCTTCCAATCCATCAGGATTCAAATCCTCGATCATCTTTTTAATTAAAATTGACTTCTCAGCAATTTTAACATCCACTGGGAACTTCTCATCGTCCGATGAGATTATTATAACTTTGGGTTGTGACATGATTAATGATATAAGGTCTGGTGATAATATTAGTGATAAACGATGATTCTATATAATTAGCCAGAACAAAAAAGTCGTGCGCTGCGGCTAACATAATAAACTGTTAGGATAAATATCTATGGGTCTCTCTAATATGGCTTTGAAGTGATATAGCATATATACATAGATTACAGAGAGCGGTCCAGGATATAAAAAAAATTAATATACCTATATGTAAGAAAAATCATTCAAAGTTTGAATAAATAGATGCACTAAATTCATCTAATTCTTCTAACTCATTCAAGTTAGATATGTAAATATTACCGGACAATTCGTTATCTGAATTTTCGTGAACTAAGTTATTGTTATCACACAAGACACCACATTGAACACTTAATTGAGCTAACAAGTTAGCTAACTTGAAGTGCTTTATGTTGGAAATATCCATAATTTTCTCTTGGTTGTTGTATGCATTATCAGGATCTAAACTGAATAACAAGTTGTTAATTAAGGTTGATTTGGAATTGTCAACCATTGAAATTAAAATATCATTAAATACTTCGTTATTGACCAAATAGGTAGTTTCGTTAATCAATTTAAGCAATATCGATTCCTCTATGTCTAATTGTTTAATTAATTCTGGGTTGGTGTTTAATAAGCTTTCTATTAAATTATCGTAGGTAAGTGGAAAGATTGCATTCAATACTTCCGTATTATGAGTGGTGGATAATTCGTTGATGACTTCACACAAAAGGTCATCGAATTTGTTGATGGATATCTCGGTTCTGGCATTTATGGAGTTGAACTTTTCGGTGACGGTGGACTCAATTATATCACCAAGTTTCAACCATCCTTTATTTAACAACCACCAGCTCAACGACAAATACGATTGTTCGACAAAATAATCTTGCGATGTCTCCAAATCGCTTACCTTTCCCCCTGCCAAAATAATGGCACTTTCCAAATACGATCTTCTAGCCAAGATATTCAATTGTAATCTAGTCAATAACAATAAACTAGAAGTCGAATATATCAATGTTAAAGCCCTTGTCAATGTTTTGATTTTCAAGAGCTTCCACAATTCGGTTTTCGATAAGTTCAAATAGTAAGATAAATCACTGGAATCATTCGTGTTCTGGTGCATTGTTAAGTTATCAGTGGTCAATAATGAATCAGAAATCTCCTGTTGTGTAGGTGCGGTATTAGTCTTCTTTAACTTCAAGGCTTGCGTAATTAACTCAATTGGCAAGTGATTTATGATAGGTTGTGTCATCACCGGTAACAACGCCAAAATAGTCAAGTAACAATCATTCTGCGTCTGAATAAATCTTCTCTTAATTTGTTCCTTAACCAACAATTCTTGCCTTAACGAGTTTTGGAAGTTTCTGAACTTCTTAATTACAAAATGATGAACTAAAAAGTATGCCGAAAGAGTTAAAGTTGTCGAAATTATCAACTTTTTCTTATGGCGCCTTAAGAAACTGTTCAACGATGAAAATATTGGCATTATTGATGATACTCTTGATTGTTTTCTTTGATTTCTCCAGAATACAGCCTGTTAAGTCCTTGTTGATTTTATATTGATTTACTTCAGACCGAGGAATCTCCGTTCATATGATAGTGGGGATAACTTACACAAAACAGGACTCGCTAAGACATCTCTTTATAGACCACTTAGCAGGGCACCGTAATAGCTGTCGGATAATTGTAAAGATGTACATAGTAGTGCATTGGTCCTATTGAGCTGCTCCTGTCTCTTTTTGATAGCGAGTGACCTGGCTTCGTAGTTTATGCGACAGAATACTGCGACAGTGATGCTGGCATATATATTTCAACCCTTACATTATCCTTTCCAACATTCCTAATGATTTCCAAAGACATATAGAGAGGAAGAGTGAATCAGAGCGAATCAGTCACATCTAAGATGTCTGGCTCCATATTTTTATTTAGATCTGTCAACTTCTTACCATCAATATTATACTTGCACCTCGAATGAATATTTGCACCCAATCCGCAAGCCACCAGGACTTCATGTTTAAGGATGAACACATCTAGAGCATGAAGATTTCTTCGGCACGCTTGTATTTGGTACAATGTCAGTCGGTACGACCAATTGAGAACAAATCATCCTTGATGTGCTAAAGAATTCATTTGCAAACCAATTCACCCCCTTTCTAAACACACTCTCTGAAATAAAGCCCATTTTCTTCTAACGCGATACATAATACCGAAATACACTATGCAATTGAGTTCTCTGGCACTACTACATATCTACTTTCGGGCCTACAACGTAATATGGACCAAACAAAATATTAAACATATATCCCACGCTGTTTCTACGCCAAGTGTATCATGCGTCCTGACAAGATCCGCCCAATAATATTCTAGTTCGTAAACGTAGTAATGTTCGTGTCTTCAGACTGATATATGGTAATATTTGTTATTTAGGTGTTTTTCCATGTATAGTCCCTTTAAATTAGTCAACGCTGATATAAATGTACACGCAATGCTGCTTTTGTTTACAATTAATACCATTGGCGATATATCCAACAATACAGGCCATCGTTAGTATACTTAACGGTATATTGTGTTGCAGTATCGTACAGCCTTTCTAAAATTACCCTACAAATTGAAGTGAAATTTCTCGCAACTCGCGGAGTTCAAAATTCGAAAAAGGCTATTCATATCAGAGTTGATATTTGAGTCTTTATTGATCTACCATCGTTTCCTAATGGGTAAGTTTAAATATAAGAAATCATCTAATGATGATATGCCCAGGAAGGAACTAAAACGAAACAATTCGGTAACTAGGTCATCAAGAGCAAGGTCAACATCTACATCAGCTGTAGCAACGAAGACCATCACTCCTACACCAGTGGCTCGTACCCATTCAGAAACATCCACACCATATTCACAATCCACATCCTTAAAATCTTCACGACAATTACCTACGGTGACAACTTCGGAAGCAGGACTGCCAGAACAATTCAGATACAGTGTAGATATGGATGATATGAATCAGATGCCAAGGCTGGAAGATAAGAGCAATGATTCGAACGGATTTTTTTCGTCAATATTTAACGCTGCACACAGTGCCGCCAACATCATCAGTACTTCAATGGATAATGGCAAACCGGGGAAGGCTACAGACACGTCATTTGATGAAGCGGACGAGAAAAGTTCGTCATTCAGCCATAAACTAGATTTTTTGTTGAAGCCGGCAACCTTCGGCAAGAATACATCGTCGTCATCTGTATCCAAAAAGTCCAATTCGAAGAGTGACTCCTTTACAGAGAACGATACAAGAGAGCCAGAGCATCTAGAACCCGATCACGATTTAGGAGTTGCAGATGTGCATTTTGATGCTGTACGGAGCTCTCCTATTAATACTCTCGGTAATGGAGATTTGACGTTGGATGATTTTGAAAACTCACAAACTTCAAAGAGGCCGACGACCCCGAATCATTCATCGGAAAATCTTATCCCGCATGAGGCAATGAAAAGGAACCTATCGTCAGATGTCGTACATCGTCAATTGCCATTATCGAATGAATTACTTGTAAGCGGCACCCATGAAAGCAGAAAAATTCGTCGTAAATCTATTGGAAATGTCATAAGTCTGGAGAGAGCAAAGTCCCCTGAAAGTAGGAGAGGAAGAAGCATATACGCGGACGAGCATGAAGCATCAGCTAGTGAGATCGACAGTGAACATCGAACATTGAATTCAGATAATGAAGATTTAAGTAATATTCTTGATCTCTCAATGATTAAGCTTGCTAGTGAAAAACGAAATAAGGAATTTCATCAAACTTTTAAGAAGCTACCTCCCAATGAAAATTTGATCGATGATTTTGGATGTGCTCTATCAAAAGATATCTTAGTGCAGGGTAGAATGTATCTCTCAGAACATTTCATCTGCTTCAATTCCAATATATTGGGATGGGTTACGAATATCATGATTCCATTGCAAGAGGTAATTCAGATAGAGAAGAAATCGACGGCAGTTTTATTTCCAAATGGTATGATAATCAGAACTCTCTATCACAAATATGTGTTTGCCACATTCTTATCGAGAGATTCAACATTTGTACTTATCACAAATGTTTGGCATGGTGTGCTACTGGGATCAGATAGTGACACTAATATTAATGGGAAAAAGAAAAGCAGGCCGGAATTGAAATCTACAAGCAGCAAAAATGACACGAAGGATGAAATACTAAGCCAGGGGTATTCTAAAGATTCCGGATCTGAGACTTCAAGAAAAAGGAATGAAGAGGATGAAAATTCGGATATTGATGTTTCCCTGGATGATAGCTCTTTGGACGAAATATTAGAGAAAACTGATGATGATATTAAGGAGGTTAGGCCAAACCCTGAATCGGATACACTGGATAATGTACGGTCTCCGGGCGAGACCAACAATGATCCCGGAATGGCTAATGGGAATGAATCGCCTGGATCATTCCAAGGCTTACCTACTACGGGGCCCATGACACATACACCAATAGAGGTTGATTATAATAAGCTGTCTGATGAAACTCTTATTGCCGACGAAGTCATAAAAGCGCCCTTGGGGGTGGTATTCCTTCTTTTGTTCGGAGCAGACAATTCAAAGTTCATTAAGATTTTGAAAAACCAAAAGAACTATGACATTAGTGAGAGCGATATTACAGAATTGTCCACGAATTCAAGAGAAAGAAACTATACGTACACAAAGCCGTTGAATGGTCCAATTGGACCTAAAAAGACGAAATGTCAGATCCAAGATAAATTGGTTGAGTACGATATCGAAAAGTACATCTTGGTTGAACAAATTACTACAACTCCAGATGTACCAAGCGGTAATTCCTTCCAGGTAAAAACAAAGATATTCCTCAGCTGGGCTGAGAACAATTCCACGAGATTGTACGTGTTGACTGTCGTGGAATGGAGTGGCAGGTCGTGGATCAAGGGAGCCATTGAAAAGGGAAGCATTGACGGCCAAAAGGAATCCATGCGGACTATGATTGATGTCATAAATCAGACTATTAAACCAGGAGACGCCGGAGCACTTAAGACCGACAAAAAGAAAAAGAAAAGAAAGAAGTCGGAGGCCAGTACCAAGCCGGTGGAGGAAAACAAGCCGGAGCCAGAAAAAAGTCCTCTCCAGCACTTACAGCAATTCGTGGAGGCAATGGGGCTGCATTTGCGTATCCCATTCCTCAGCGACTTTCTATCGGGCATCATCCTCCTCTCCGTTGCACTTCTTCTCTTCATGGAGCTCTACAACCGCATATTCCACCACCGCTCTACACAATCCCTCGATTTGTCCAACTTTCGTGTTGTTTCCCAGGACTCCGTGGTGTCCAAAATCAAGGTCAATGACAAAAAGTACTTCGTCATCCCCTCCGTCGAATCCTACTTCCAGGACACCCAGTCCAAGTTGCAGAACGAAGTTGCTCTATGGAAATGGGTCAATGACCGGAGCAATGGCGCACTTAATATCTTCTCCCAAGACCAAGAATCAAATTCGCCGTATCCTTACACCAATCAGGAAATTAGAGAAGTCGTCAGAATTGTCCAACTAAAACTAGACGAAATTAAACACAGAATTGACGCAGGGATCACATAGGTGTGGTACTATACTGTGTAGTCATATATATCTCATAAACTTATTACAACGTATTACAATGTACAATCAACAGTATACTAGTTCCTATTCTTAAATTCACTGATTACATAAAATGACATAATTGAAAAAAAAATTTATATTTTTGTGTCATAATAGTTCTTGGTGATAATTTCTTTTAAAAATTTATCGTTTTATATCATAGTTATAGGTTATCAGCCAGCGTTTTATAAAATTGTAATTAATTAATCATTTACCTTGTGAATACATAGAAATATTGAGTAATTATACTGTTGAGTCAAACTCAAACTGACCCTATTATTTAAAATGTTCAAATCAGTTGCCTCAACAGATATATCAACAAATGCAGCCCCTAAATCACCACAGCAAGTGGTGACTGGGAATCTGTCGAATAATAGCAATACTACGTCTACACCTAGGACAACCACACCACCAAACAATGAGATGAATATCCAACAACGAGTGGTGCTAAAGGAACAACGATTAGAAGCTATCAAGAACCAGTGTTCCGAGCTCATCAGTGAGTTAGAGTAAGTAAAAATTTAGAAGATGGCAAATTTGAGAAAACCGATACTAACCCGAAATAGTTCCAACCAGGACCCGGAAGCGATCGTTAAGAAGCATATATCACAGTTGAAAAAGTACAACGAGCTCAAGGATATTGCCTTGGGATTGGTGACCATGATTGCGGATCAGAGACAGCTTCGAACCACGGATATACTAGAGGAGATGAAAGTGGAGCTAGCGGACGACTAGAAGGATCGGCGCCTGGTGCATTCAGCATTCAGCATTCTCATTGATCCCGCATTTTCTTCATTACCCATCCACCGATACATTGTGGTACTTGGTGGGCTGTTTTGCCGCCCACTACCTACGTTTGCATTTGTATATTATCATACAATCGTCCGATTGTTCATTCATGTCTTGTGGGCCTTTATTTGTTGGCTCTTCATAGGCAAAACGAGGCTTTACTCATTCTTTCATAATTTGTTTATTTCATTATTCATCTACATAATATTTCGATGTGACATTGGTTGCTGCTCTTGGTAGAGTATCTGATCTCAGGATACTTTACAAATAGAATACAAGAGCGCTTTTGCCGGTTCGGATCCATTCACATTGGGTTTTGCAAAAGCTAAAAAATATATTATTTCATGAAGTTACAAATAGATCATTCCATAATATTTTCTTGTCATTTGCTATCTACATCTTTATCGTGGTTATAATCGACAAATCATTTTCATACCTACGAATGTCATGTTTCATTTGAAGGCTATAGCTCTACATATGGTCCTTCTGTATATATCGTATAAAAGATTTAATTAGTATTATGCCTTAGTGCTGGCTAAATGTAGGCTTAGTTTGAGGAATGCCTAAGTAACATTGCAACCATCTGATAGAACAATGGTTCAGTAGTTCAAAATATCGCAACTGCCACCAAAACAGTAATATCACAATAAATAAGAAATCCTTACACCTCGTACCGAACATAGACGACTTAATCGCAATTTTGTGGATGTCTCATTAAGCAAAGACCATCATTAGTACTCAACCTTAGTTTTTGGGCCTGGTTTTGTTTAGTTTCTTAGAGTATTTTTCCATTTGTCAAACCATGTAGCAAATATTCGATATAAAATATAGATAGATCAAATTTGATTAAAAAGCAAGTTCTTGCGACCTGATTTACGTGATTTACGCCATTTGAATAATTTCTTCATGCAACAATATATTAAAAGAGCACGATTACTATACAAACATAACAAATAACTCTCCACGTATCTAATATAAACCCTTTACATTGTCGACGACACATCCAGCTTCATTGTCCTTCTTTTCTATTAATTCACCAATAATAATTGGTTCTTCACCTGCGTTCTTCAAATTAGCAACGATCTTTCCTACGTTTTCGGATTTCGCAATCAAAACCATACCAATACCTAAATTGAAAGTCTTCAATAAGTCATCGTATGGGACGTTACCTTGTTTACCGAACCACTTGAAGATCTCTGGAACATCCCACTTGTTCATGTCCACTTTGGCTTGCAAGTTCTTAGGCAAGGCTCTTGGGATGTTTTCCACAAGACCACCGCCGGTGATGTGAGCCAAACCGAGCAATAAGCCGTCATTCAAGGAAGTGAGCAATTGTTTAACGTAGATCTTTGTAGGCACCAATATTTCTTCACCGATAGTTTTACCGTTCTTGGACCATGGCGCAACAGACTTATAATCGAAATCCTTGGATGATTCGATGATATGACGAACTAAAGAGAAACCGTTGGAATGCACACCGTCGGATGTCAATCCAATCAAAACGTCACCTTGGCTCATCTCATCCAATTTAGGCAAGATCTTGGATTTTGAAACAGCACCAACTGAAGTACCATTAGTATCGTAATGGCCTTCGTCGTACATACCTGGCATTTCTGAGGTTTCACCTCCGACTAATGCACAACCGGCTTGGATACAACCATCAGCAACACCGCTAACAAAGTCAGCCGCGATCTTAATGTCTAATTTTCCGGTTGCAAAGTAGTCCAAGAAAATGAGTGGTTCAGCACCTTGAACAACTAAATCGTTAACATTCATGGCAACTAAATCAATACCAACAGTGTTATGTATGTTCATGATCTGTGCAACTCTCAATTTAGTACCAACACCGTCAGTGGCAGCAACCAACAAAGTATCGTCCATGTTATAGCCAGCTTTCTTTAAGTCAAATAATCCACCGAATCCACCGATGTCAGAATCAGCACCAGATCTAGCGGTGGACTTAACTTTGGCCTTAATTTGTTCAACTAAAAGGTTACCATTGTCCACAGAGACACCAGCTTCAGCATACGTGACTCCCTTTTTGTTTGAAATATTTTCAGCATCACGGAAAGCTCTATGTGCAATGTCTTTACGGTTATACTTCTTATCGAACGAGACGTAATCAACACCAACGTATGCCTGGTCTACGGATTCCTTTAAAGTCGAGGCAATGGCGGTACTGGCAATAACACGGCCACCGGCAGTAACTATTTTACCATCCTTTTTGTCAGTACCAGCATGGAAAATAAACGTATCTTTTGGCAAAGGAGTCTTGATAGTAATTTCGTCACCCTTTTTGTAGGATTCAGGATAGCCACCAGCTGCCATAACCACAGTAGTGGAAAACATATCTGGCTTGGTCTTAATAGTAACAGAGTCTAATCTATGTTCAGCGCAAGCTAACATAACTTGGGCTAAATCTGTATCATCAGATAATAATGGCAAGACGGTTTGAGTTTCTGGGTCACCGAATCTAACGTTGTACTCCAATACCTTTGGTTCTTTAGTTGGACTCAACATAATACCTGTGAAAAGAACACCACACATTGGATAACCATCTTTTCTCATACCATCAATAGTTGGTTTGATTATTTGCTCATCAATCTTCTTCAATACTTCTGGAGTAGCAATTGGTGCTGGGGCGTAAGCGCCCATACCACCTGTATTTAAACCTTTATCACCATCTCCAATTCTCTTGTGATCCTGAGCGGTTGGTAAATTGAAAAACGAGTATCCATCACTGACTGTCAAGATAGATAATTCGTCACCATCCAAGTATTCCTCAATCACAATTTCGTCACCAGCGCTACCAAAGTTCTTGTCAACCATGATTTCATTCAATCCACTAAGGGCCTCTTCTTTGGTTTCAGGAATTAAAACACCCTTACCAGCAGCGATACCATCTGCCTTTAAAACCATCTTATAATCGATGGATTCAATATGTTTCTTAGCTTCTTCAAACGAAGTGAAATTCTTAAATCTGGCAGTAGGAATGTTGTGCTTATCCATAAACACTTTGGAAAAAGCCTTGGATCCCTCCATCAATGCAGCCTTTGCTGAAGGGCCAAAGACAGGAATCCCAACTTTGGTGAAGACCGATGTGATCCCGTCAACTAATGGTTGTTCAGGACCTGGGACAACTAAATTGATTTCATGTTCTATAGCAAACTTTTGTAAACCATCAAAATGCTTTGGTGATCCTGATAATTCTGGAACATTGGTTACCTTGTCACCTAATGCAGTCCCACCATTACCAGGGGCAACGTAAATATGCTTAACTGTCGATGATTGTGCTAATCTCCAAGTAATTGCATGTTCCCTACCACCATTACCGATAATAAGGATGTTTAAGTTACCTTGAGTTGACATTGTTGACTGCTTCAGAATTTCTCCTACTCTTCTTTCTTAAGAATATATTCAGTGTAATGAAAGAAAAATATCGTTCAGCTTAATCTATGAAAATTAATTTTTATCTAATTTCAATTTTTGACTCGGTTTTGTACCACGATGAGATATTAAGGATTGGCCATTATCTTTTTCAAGAATGAAGACAAGAATCTTCGTAACAGTTCTATTCAGAGATGCATTATGTAGTTTTTAATGATACTCGAAGAAGCCTGATCTTGGATAATATGCCATTAATGCAAGAATTTTAGAATGTTGAAAAGATTCGGATTTTCATTGTCTCTTGCGATTGCAAAAAAAAAAATCTGCTGGATCAAATTAGCATTATTAGTCTTGTGATACTACAAGGTTGAGAAAAGTCCTTAGTGATGGAGTAAGAGCATAAACCCATTGTACTTTCTGTAGTTAGTTTATAATAAATTTTATCATTTTTTTCAATTACTTCAATAATTTCGCAAAAAAATGATAATTTTTGCAATAAAAGAATAATTATTTCCATTCAGTAAGAGTAACACTACTAATTGTCAATATTTGTGCTTATAAAAGAATCTTTATTAACTAGACAATAGAGCTAGACGACCCTAAAAACGACGAAAAGATATAGAAATCTATTTACAAATATATACAAATTATTCAGATAGCGACATCGCCAATGCCAACAATCCCTTCGAATTTATAGTTCTTGTCACTTGGCAACTTTACATCTTTGCCGTCTTCAGATATTGGTGAATATAAGTAATATGACATTAACGCATTTACAACAGCTCTAGTCTTGGCTTCTTGTAAAGATGAGCCAACACCTTCGCCTAATTTTTCACCTCCGCTAAAGGCACCAGCGACATAGATAGCATGACTTGACAAACGACCGGTTTCCGCAATAAGTCTTATTTCGACTGGCTCGGTGAAATTCAATTTCTCGCACAATCTAACTAACTCTCTAGTTGGCTTGCTAAATTGAAACATCTGGTCAAGAGGTAATTTTCTGGACAAAATATGGTCATTAATGAATTGCTTGGTAACCTCCTCACCTGCGTGAGTATATAATCCTCCAATTATAGATCTGACTGCAGATGCGTAAGCTTCGGCTTCTTTTGATAAATAAACATTGTTATCTTTGTTGAGGGTGGATACTTCTTCGTCTGATAATTCCAACACCCCTGATTCTTTAACTTCTTCCTTGAACTCTTCAGAGATAAATCTTAACTTACCATATTGTAAGAATTCCGGTTCTTGGGATAAATACTTTTCTAACTTTGAAGTAGTGTCATTTTGGATACCCCAAATTTTACCTATGTCAAATAATGTATTCACCCCCATGTAAGAATCTACCGCAACATTATGGATCGGCATGGGTAATCTGGGATACTTAACCAACAAGTACTCCGATACGTAGTACGATAACAATGTTTTACCTAAAGTATTCAATCCAAAATTATTGGCCAACCCGTCATATTTCTTCAAGTTTAACGCCTGTGATAAAGTTGACAATGTATATGAGGATGGAAGATTCAATCTAGAATGTAATGCAACTAATGGTGGTGATTGTTGAGCGGTTGATTCGGGTAATCTATGGGTGAATATGTTATTCTTGTAGCTTCCATAGTCCTTCACCGAATCATACTCAGTTTTAAGTGTTTGGTCTATACGAGCAGCGTGATATGAAGAACAAAGAACACCATGACGCAATGTATTATGTGGTATCTTTACCCTGGTCACCAGTCTAAACATTATATAGCTATTCGTCTTGTAACTTGAAAAGAATTCAGCTTTCAGTCTTTTCACTAAATGTTGATGAATTTTTTGAAAAATTCGTCCATCACGTGAAAAAACTGATTTATGTAAGCAGAATCCTAAAGATTGCAACAATTGAAGATGAACAAATACTACATCATTTGGCTTCACCTCAGAGAGCAAGAGGCAGCAGTTACGACCCAGAAGGTAACTCAAGGATCTTGGTAAAAGAGGAATTTCGGATTCGGCCTTGAACGATTTTGAAAAAAACGACTTGGCTTATGAACGTGTTTGAAACTATCCGTAGCCTTCTGCTCCCTTCCTACATAATACGGACTACCATTTGAGCTGAATGAAACATAATCGAACATTCTTAATTGCAATTATCTGGTCCTTGTTATAGCACATCTACTTGTAGTATTTAGGCTGCAATTCTAAAATTTGCTGCAACCCTGCAACAGGCTATTCAAAATTACCTTTTGATTCCAACACAGTTCTAGCTAATCGACTATTTGTAATAATACATATGTAGTTGTATATTCACACTTCTGTTGCTTATTTTATTTCAATTGACTTAGTAGTATATACTAAAAATGAAAAGTCGTGTATGTACCACATTATCGCAAGTCGACCAACCAAATTTCGAACAAATATTTAATATTACTATGAAGACATCAACCACAATATATCAGATAAACAGTATTTAATATGGCCCATTCTCCTAAGTTAAGCGTTGCCGCCATTGGTACCATGTCGTCAGTTTTAATCATATATGCTTTGATTAAATCCCCTTTAAAATATCAATGGGCAAGTGAGAATAGAATCAGCCCTAAAGCAGACTTAGCATGGAGAACAGCTTCGCAAAAGTGGCTTGACAACCAATAAACAGGGAAGATATACGTTAAGAGTGGAGGTTGAATAAGGGTGCTAAGGGTGACTGTGGTTGTCTAGTTCATGATCGTTTTTCATATTTTCTGTATGATGATTATTTTTTGCATAGTTAAATTTAAACTAAAGTATATTAATACACAAATCTATTATATATATTTGACGGGTTATGTTTCCCGTTTGTCGAGAATGGAGTCCATTTCAATACTTTCAATATTGGAGGCTTCTTGTAATTTGACCCAATCACTTTCCAACTTGATGAAGCACCATAACCATCTTCTAAATATCTCTAGAACTTCAACTAATAAATAACCAGCAGAAAGGGAGTCTCCTCCATACAAAAATGCTGCAACTTTGTTCATCAGGGTTTCCTGGGATGCATCCCCTATGATGTATAATTTGAATACCCATAGGTATCTCAAGACAAAATCAGCAAATACGATGCAGTAATACCCAGGAACACTACCGTAGACAAGTTGATGAGAAGGCCTCAATAATGTGAAATTAGAGACCTTTTGGCTTGCGTATCCAACGTTAAATAATCCAAATCCCCAATCCATCTTTACATCCCAAATAAATGAGTAGGTTGAGTTTACGATGGAAAAAAAATACCACCACCTATTTAATGTGCTTAGTCTGGACAACATATTTTCTTTGGATAGTTGTTCGTTATCGCTGGGCGCTAATACTCTGATTGTCATTTTGATTAACAAATTAATCAGTAATGGACCAAGTCCAGTAGAATACTTGATCAAGTTTAGTAAATGCAGAAATTTTTTGGTTGTGGAATATTCATACCAACATTGTTTCATACGTATGATTATTGGTATGCTTAATATAATAAATTCAATGTTAATGCTGTAAGGATCTTTTGAGAAGTAATATGTCCAGAGAAAGAGACCAACATCATTTATAACCTTACTGTATGAAGTCAAAGTATCTGAAATCAAAATATCGTTCGTTCTCATGGTGGACGAGTTAATTTTGCCAAGTAATATTCTTTTCATGCTTGTATAGACTCGATATTGTCCAATAGATTTAGTGTTGATATTAGGCTTGTAAAACACTTTCACCAATAGAGCAATGAAGGATATTATAGGAATTGCATGGTATATGAATGAAAGTATTATGTTATTCGTATCTTCATTATTAATATCATATTTTAACTGTATCAATATGAAAAGAAAGTAGCCCAATGAATTGTATAAAGCAATTGTCTTGTTTGTATGCCAAATTCCCTTGAGCAAGAGCTGGTTCTCTATGCGATCTGCGGGTATAGTAGTTTGGAATTCACCAGTACTTGGTAGATGTCTATCGAGTTGGGAATAATTATGATTGGAATACGATAGATTTAACAATTGTAGAATATTCAATCGTGAAAATCTGGTGCAAAATAATACTATCAAATACCATAGATAAACGCCAAATTGTATAGCGAATAATATTCTAAATGGTAGTGGAAGCACATCGTTTAAAGCGAACTTAGAAACATTCGACTCTTCAGCCATTTTATAGTTATCTATGGTTCTAGCAAACTTGTATGTGTTGCTTTAGATCTTGTTTACACGTCCGCAGATATTCCGGGTAGTGCTTATCACGTGAAAATGTTCAAAGATGTTCCGGGGTTAGAACTAGACGACGAAAGACAGGAAAACTACATTGAATAAAGGCATAAAGGGGAATAGATGAGCTAGGCCTTGAAAACATAGTTACTTAGCGGTATCGTTCAAAAGCTAGAAAAAGAAGAGGAATTAGAATTTTCTGATTCATAGCAATGAACACAAGAATCTTTCGAAACGACTAGGAGGCTTCAGACGCAACCACCCTTTTGGGTGGATCACGATTTAAGTATGATTTAATCAGAAGTATTCATGATTAGCATGGAAAACATCATAAGCCATTGGTTTTGTCGTTTCAAACGTTTCTCGTATTCATAGATATTGGAAAAGTCAATTCATCGTGTCAATACAGATGGGAGTAATTGGATGGATGTCAATCTATATTCATGGATTAAATAGTAGAGGAATAATAAGTGTGCTAATGAGCTAGAGTATTTGAATAAAAAGGAAGAAAAATCTATAAAAAAAAAACTCCAGAATAAGGTTAAAATATCATTTCTTCATCATCGTAATCTATTACTGTTAGTAACCTCGCTTAGGTTGATTGAAAGCCTGCGGAACAGAAAAACTAATAATACACTTCAGAATTTTCAGTGTGTTTGGCATTGATCGAATCGGTCATGGTCCTGTAATAGGATCCTCCGTTTGGGGCGACATCGTGTCATCATGGTAAAATTATTCTCTCTGTTCATGGTCTGGTGCATTTATTATACATACTTTCTGGTTAAGGAATGTAATACGACTGAATATATAGAAATAGCTTTTTACCTTAAGTACCAAATTTTTTTTTCACCACTAAATTTCAAAAATTTTGATGAGGCAAAAAACGTTACCCGGCTCTAAAATTAAGTATAGGGCTTTACCTATAGAAACTAATATTCTTACATATATATAATACAAAACATAAGTTACATTTCATTGATACTGTTATGGCATTCTAATGGAGTATGACGATTATTTTTTCTTATTATTGAATTTTTTAGCTTTTGCTTTCCTGTTATTTTCTCTTCTTTCAGCTTTCGTTAAATATCTAAACTTCTTTTTTTTCTGCTTCTCCTTTGATCCTGGTTTAGCAACACCACACAAGACAGCATAGTTCTTAGCTCTCTTTATGGATTCATCTAAAATTTCTTCAGACTTCTGTAAGTTTACATTATTTACCTTGGCTATTGCTTCCAAATTGGCTTGCTGTGCTTGGGAAATGACGGGGTTATCTATGGATTCAACTGTTACTGTAGTTTCATCGTCTATTATGGCATTTGATTCCGCCAATGTTTCTGGATCATCTAGCTTGTAGATTTCCTGATGTTGAAGAATCCCTTTTGGAAGGGTAGATGAAGTCGTAGATTCATCAGTGTCGTTGCTATCATGCTCTACACTTGACTCTTCTTCAAATCCATCCCATTCTCCATTCTCTTCTCCTTGCGGTCTATCAGCTTCTTCATCACTGTCACCAAAATTAGAAATTTCTTTAACTGTCTCATTAAATCGTTTTAACTGGGTTTCAAGATCTTTTTTCTTTTCCTCTCGAGCTTGCCTCCTTTCTTCTATCCTAGCTAACCTTTCTTGTTCCTTGATGTATTCTTGGGCTTTCTTTTGTCTCTGTAATTTTCTCTTGTGGAATCCTGTCAAATATTCTTGACGAGAATCTTTATCAAAAACAACTTCTTCAACACCAAACTTTTTAGCCTGTTTTTGGGCATACTTCTTACCGCCTGTTAAGATCTCTCTATTTGTTCTTACAGGGGCCATATTGTCCTATTTATTAACGGTTGTATTAGAAATTGAATATTAAAATAGTAGAAGTTTAATGAGCATCGCACTTTTCAAATAAATTTTTGAAATAAAATCTACAATTATCTCTATTTACCATAGTTTCTTTGTTAATCATTTAATTATATCATATTGGTCTTATTTCATATCCTTTCAACTTATAATAACTTAGCATAGTAGAAAGCAAACAATACAATGGAAAATATAGAAAACGTAAAACAATTCGTACAGTCGCTTGATTCTTCTATAGACCAGCTTACTGATAAATTGGAACCGGTAATGAAAAAGTCATTAGAAGAGACTGCTGCAACAGCAAGTACGGATATCGAACGTATAAGAATATATAACAACTACTCATATGTATTGATTTCTATAATATTTGCATATTTGAAAAGTCTTGGTATAAATACTGATCAACATCCCATAATGAAGGAACTTACAAGAATAAAAATGTACATGAAGAGACTAAAGGATTTTGAGACAAAGTTAGCATCGAAAGATACCTCCAAGGAGGATGCAGAGGCTGCAAGATCGTTTATTCAACACACTCTTGGTAGTAAAATTAATGGTGGAGGGGCTGCGATAAGTTCAAATATGAGTTCTCCTGCTATCAGCTCCTCGAGTTTCAAAGGAGTTCATAAAAAATTCAAAGATGCTGAAGATGACAGTGATACGGAATCAGCTACGAAGCATAAACCATCGCAAGGATCTTCTACAAAAAAATTAGTATCGAAGACCAAGAATCCCCGTAAGGTTACAAAACCTACAAGCAATACAAGAAAACTGAAGAAGTAACTATTTAGAATATGAATATAAAATTTATATTATAAGAATTGAAAATGCAAGATTATATATAAAAACCTCTTTATGCCTAATAATATTGAAGTGAAAAATTAAGTATATAACAATACTTCATCAAAAGAATTCTTGGAATACATGCTCGTTTTTCAAGTCTTTCTCAATAATGAAGTATATTTCCATCAATAATGTTGGAAATTTCTCATTAAAATATTTGTAGAAGCCACCTGGAAGAGGGCTCATCTCCTGCTGCAAAGACGGAGGCATATCATTAAAATGATGGTACTTATTTCTCAAAGCTCTAAGTAAATCCATTAATTTTTCTGGTTGATACTTTCTATATTTCCCCAAGTTATCCATAAACACACCATCAAACTTCTTATGCCAATTTCCTTGATGAACGTTTGTGGATGCTGTTTCTAGTTCCAATAAGAGACCACTTGGTGGGTCTCTTCTTTCGATTTCGAACCTATCGCTTACCTTTAATAAAAAATCTAATTTCTTCCCCATCAGCCAAAAGTAAGGATGTTTCAAAATCTCGGTGGTATCAGGCCTCTCTCTAGGATTATGATGAATCATTGAAGAGATTAAATACGAAGCTTCAACACTATCTATTGGACAACTATTTTTCAAAAGAGATAAGTCATACTCACCTTTAATGATATGTCCTTCTCGTAAATATCTATCACCGAATGGATGTGATCCCTTTGTTAAGATATAAAAGAAGACACATCCCAAGGAAAAAATATCTATCGCCTTTGTTAGTCTCTTTCCATTCGGACCTGAGAGATTAGTGATTGAATTACGAGAGGATGAGCCAATTGACGAAATAGTGTCAGGAGATATTTCTAATAAATCATGATGCAATAACAACTCAGGTGCTCGCCACCCAGAAGTTCCCAGGGCAGCATGTTGGGTAGTCGCTCTAAAGGAAGACTGATCAGCATCCAACTTTTTGCATAACCCAAAATCTGATATCAATAGGCGTACCGATTGTTTATTTGAATTTTTAGTTGATTTTTTCAAGTCAGAAACTAGAATATTTTGAGGCTTCAAATCTCTATGCACAATCTTCAAAGAATGCAAATAATGTAACCCACTAGCTAATTGATGCAATAAATCATTTGTGCTCATATCTCTTAATCTAATCTCTTTGGGGTATGACTTTGCCTTTTCAACAATATCTTCTAAGGAACATGCACACAATTCTAATGCAATGTATAAAAATTTCTCACTTTCACTCAGCTGCGAGCAAAAATATCTTACAACATTGGGGTGATCATCGCTCTCTTGTAATAATTTCACTTCATGGTTCGCGATGTCATAAAAATCAAGTAACATTCTTTTAACAGCCACTGGTCTGTTTTCAAATGTTCCTTGATAAACTATGGTTCCATGTGAGCCATAACCTAAAATTTTATCGGAAATTACTAAATTGTTTTCAATTTGTAATCGTTTTGTTGATAATTTAATTTTGGACTTCGTCAAGCTCTTGGTATTAAGAATCTCATTTACAGATTCTGTATCACTAATGTAATTATCCTTTTCTTGGTTCTCTTCTGATTCATCAAGCTTTTTACCCTTTCCACTTCTCTTGCCACCGCGACTTCCTCTTTTGCGTTTCTTTTTAGTTGGTATGTCTTCGTTGTTGATATCATTAAGATTTTCATGGTTAACATCGATATTTTGAATTTCAGTTCCAGAAAAAATTCTGTTCGGATCATCCGTAGAATCAGATTTCTCAAGTGATTCATTAGGTGTCACAATCGTTACTTTCTTAGCATGTCTTTCTTCTTTTAATCCATTCAGATCAGAAATATTATCCTGGGTGGTGTCCTTGTTTTGGTTCAAGGAATTCCTATCAATCTCGTCAGATCTGAATAAATCTAATTCGGAGTTCGTCACATCTATCTCAGAAGAGGTAATTTCATCTGCATGTATGCTTTCCTTTTCCGACTTCTCATCTACTAGGGACTTTATTATTTCATCATCTGAAAACTTATGACCTGCTTTTTGTTCAGAATCAAGTATTATGTTTCTGTCAATAATAAATTTTTTGAATCTCTTACCTAGTTTACCAAACTTACCAAAAGACATTAGTAAGGCTAATAACACCAAGATAACAATAACATCTTCGCAAATTCTTTTAACAAGAGATAAAGAATCGATTGTCTTTGAGTTCTTATTGGTAGAATATTCTGGCGAATAATTATTTGAATCAGCCGGATCTAATATTAGCAAATCTTGGTTTTTGACTGCAGGAGTTAATGCTGATTCATTAATTTCATCCTGCTCTTGCGCCCTAGATAGCCTAATTCCATCAATTATGTTTGGGAGAATATCATCTTCATTTTCGATATTATGGTGATTCGTCTTCCCATCGCCAATTCTTTTGATGTCTTCCTTATTCAAGTGGGTAAACCTTGATACAGGTTGGTACATAGTATTTGAGGTCAAATGATTAAATTTATGAATACCGCTAATTAGATTTTCAACTGTTTCTTCCGTTTCTGAAGTAGAGTCAAAGACTTGAAAATTTTGCAAATAGTTGACGTTAATATCGTGTGGGTCTTGTTGATGTGCCAATTTATATAATGACATCTGGTATTGGGAAATTGGTGCACTTTTAATTAACGTCGGATAATTGTTGAAGCTCATAGCAAACCATTCCCTGTTATTTGAAGTCTTGTTGATAAAACATAAATCGTTATTTGTCGACTGTTCATTATTTTGTGACTGCAAGCTATTCAAATATTTTAAAGGATGTGGCAACACCACATAATCATTTAATGTTTTCATGTTATTAAACACATCAAATACATTAACGGCTAGCAGCGGTAATTTGCTTATCCAGACAGGCGTCCCCAAGTCTTTATTTATGGCTAACAAGGACTTATCGTGGAAAGGGGTGAAATATAGCTTATCCTTACTTTGTTGGTTTTGCATTATTAGATCATTATCAATATTGTTTGGTCCCCATTGGGAGAAAGTTACATTCCAAACGATATTGCTATTAATTTTTGAGTGAATCGATAATTCATAAGTTGTTTTACCGAGCATGATTGTATCCTGCTGGTCAAGATCTTTACTTCGATAATGTGTGTTGGGGTTTGGACATTTTTCTTCATTTCCAAAAACGGACTTAATCTCCCCAGTATATATATCTATAGTAAATAGTGATGTCTTTCTCGTTCCAGTGTATATTTTGTCATCACCACTCAAAGAAAACGGGGATTCTAGAACTAGATCTTTTATACTTGCTGGTAGTTTATTTAATCCAAACCTTGGTGTGAAATAATATAATGAGCCATCCTTGTAAGGTTCTACAAACCAAAGGATATTGGAATGGCTTTCTTTTATGTTGTTAGTGTTATTCGTGGATATTTTTACTAACGGCTCATCTATCGGTAATGTCCACAACAACGATCCACTGTTTCTTTCTATTCCATGCAAATTTCCATCAATATCACTTATTAAAAGCAAATCCGTAAGCTTCCAATCATTTATTGACCTAAGATCTAAAGGTGAAATATTTGAAACTTCTATTGGTATAGATCTTTGTTCAATGTCATTAGCTTGTATTAAGTCTTTCTGATCTACTCTCTCTAGTCGTGGAGAACAGTTTATTGATGCAATATGTATGACGAAATTGAAAAGTATCAAGAATATGTTAAAATGCATTTTGAGTTCAAACTGAACAATATGAATAAAACAATCTTTGTCAGACCTGTAATGAAGTTATTTCTCGTATTGCAAAAAATTATTCTTTTATGCAGCTATAATCAACTAATATATAATATGTCTATGTGATTGAATACTTTATTTTGGAGGTTTTCTATATTAATGGACCCTTTAATTCACCTAAGCAAATCAATATTCAGAATTTTGTGCAATGGAAAAAAAGTAAAAATGTCGTGATTTGAAATATACGACATTTAAAGATAATTCAAATCGATCTATTGATTCAAAACTGAATATCAGATTAAACACCAATTACTTGCAAGATGTTAAGTACTTCAGCGAATGGTGAAGACCTGAATCGTCTGAATTCATTATTCAATGAGAACATGACAGTGGATGATATCTTCACTCACCTAACTATTCCGCAAATTCAAAAGTTAAACAAGGATTATAAACAGAATGTCACGACTGCCAGAGATGACTTACATGGGTTAGTCGGAAATAAATACAGAGATCTTATTAAGATAGCGGAAGATATTAGTACCATGTACCAAATAACGAGTGATGTTGATCATAGACTTTCCGATTTATCTTATAAACAATCTGAATTTGTTAGTTTTAATGTATCAAATTCGTTTGGTAAGTATAATAGTTCAATCAGAGCCCAAGAAGCCAAAGATGCTAGAGAGAAGGAAAAATTGACTATTTTGACGAATATAATTAATGATAAGCTAGTTTCTTTTGATATAAAGCTATTGTCTTCTAGTTATAGGACACCGTTGAGAAACACGTCGAATTATATTCATTACGCTAAGTGCTTTTATACGATAGAGACAGTTTTTAAGGATATTTTGCTGAAGGATATTCACTTAGCGGGTAAATTGAAAGCTTTAAAAGCCTCATTTATTTCGTTTTTAAAGTCAGAACTTTCGAGCTATAATATTTTTGGCTTATCATCATATTCCCATGACGTCGATAAATATAAATGTAAACAAAGTTTGCATTGGAAAGACATTATAAATAGTTCGAAAGCATATCTTATTGATGATGATATGGATCTTCTAGAAGAAGATGAAGATGACGATGACTTAAAGCTACAAGACATTGAAAATGACGAGGAAGTGGATTTCGAAGAAACTTTGCACGAACCACATAATAAAGCTTCACCAATCTCGAACTATTTAATTTCGTACATTATTTTAAATCAAAATAATGAAACATTGGATTCAATGCCTAGAATTCTTGATGATTTTATAGAGTTGAGATACAAGTTTTTGAATGATATATTTTCAAAGATTCTTACAACAATTGAATCCGATAAGATAGACCACATAAACTTCTTCAAGATTTTCAAGTACATAGAAAATACCTGTGATTACATCGCCAGATATTTTGATTCAAATAGCAAGAAAAATGAATTATCGAAAAACTTCAAGCAAGTTTCAGGTTCTTGGAGAGCATCTGATTTGATTGGTTTTCACAATTGGTTTGAAAATGATCAAGTCATTTTGAATCAGAACTTCTGCAGTGCTTCAACTATAGCATTAGATAAGGGTAAGGATAATTTAGATAGATTTCCTGCCTTGTTATCTACGTTCTGCAATAATTTGATTGAATTGATCTTTAAAAATACAAATAGCAAGGATCTGGAAAATCTTTCGCAAATGTTCGTTATTTTTCACAATTTTATAATCAGTTTAAGAAAGTTAGAAACTTCAACGATTGAGAATGGTTCAACATCGAAGTTAATAGATATCATTACGAATTCGGGCAAAAATACGAAATCAATTGCAAATAACCTACTCGATAAGATTATTCTCAAAACAAAGAATGTTTTCATTACTCATTTTAATACGCTATTGAAAGATCCGAATGCAGAGGTATCAATTGACATATTGTCAACTATTAAACAAAATCTAAAGGAGAAAACTTTTGAGGCTGACATCTCAAATGTTGAGTTATTTTCAACCCATGTTGCAGAAACGATGGACGATGATTTAAATAAATATATTGACTCCATTGCTCAAGTTTCATCTTTACCGTCGTTATCTACATCACCACAAGACATTTGTAATAGAATCAGTAACTGGTTCGATACGTATATTGGGTACAAGTATTTAATCAACTTCGATAAAGAAGCAGACTGGAGTAGGTTAACATCAGCAAATTGTTTGCCTCATTTATCCAATTTTCTACTGAATGCTAATAAGCCAAATAACCAGCCTACAAAATTGGGGAATTTTTCACTGGACTTATTACTAAAAGATTTCACATCTTTAAATAAATTCCTGAACGAAATTTTATGCACAAAGATTAATGACTTAATCAAAGAACTCAATGCATCCGTCAAAATTAATAAAGAAAATTCGAATCTTAGGGCTTTGTATTACCTATTGCAAATCTTGATTACAACGAAGGATAAATTGTTGATTTTCAACGAAGGGAGTAAAGATCAACACGAACCAATTCTTGAATCTATTGGATCACTTGATAACATATGTAAAGAAATATTTTCTAGTATTGTTCATATTATTCCTACTGTTAACGAAGATCTGACACCTAATTTCATTGAGTCGATGGACCGAGTTATTTCTGACTTACTTGATACTACGAACGGAACACAAATATTAAAATCATCTAATAGACCTTCGCTCCGTTTGTCTTCATTAATGTTCTATTTGGCTTCAAAATATTTATCGCCATTCTCAACTGATCATAAAGAAGATTATAAATTTGGAAAGGTATTCTTAAATCAAAATTCAACTAAGATATTTTCAATGATAAAGAATGATTGGATATTGAAATCCATAATACAAGATAAGATAATTAAAAAATTAGCCGATCAAAACCTGGTCAGTAAAGTTGGAGGCAAAGTAGTAAAAGATAAAGAAATTGATTCTGAATCCAAAACTAGTGAAAACAGAACAGCAATTACGACCTTATCAGAAGAGAGTCTACATTTAGTATTTGCCAACATTGTTTATTTATTACAGTTTACAAGTGATAAACCAGTCAATGAGTTGTCACATCCATTGATAGAAGAGCATATTAAGAAGCTAAATGAAATAACACCAGCAGGGACATTTATTGACGATAACACTAGCAAAAGCATTATAAAAAATGTTGCCGAGTTTTACAAATCCAGCAAAGGTATGTACGTACCCTTGCTGATTTCTTAGTTTATGCTTGTATTTAGAATATATATATAATGTACAATTTTGATGCGCTCAAAATCTAGTAAAGATATACCTTTGACCCGCCTTCTTTGGTTAAAAAATTAAGAGATTCTGGTGTTTCTTTTATATCCCAAATATTTTGATATTTCAGATCCAAGTATGAGTTGTCAACAATAATAATTTTTACTTCTTCCTTTTTTAATTCCAGGTCTTCACTATTCAACACTTTTAACAACCTTGCAGGGGTACAGCATAAGATACGTGCTCTGGTAGATTTAACTAGCTTCAAATCAACTTCAAGTTTGTTCTTGTTAATCAATTTAAGCGAAGAGCCAGATATATCACGAGTAGCACGATGTATATCACAAGCACGCAAGGCAGACATTGATACGATAGCAATAAACTTTCTTTCCTCCTCATTATCATTGGCGTCCTTTTCTTTAGCATTTTCGTCGGCCTTTTTGTTCTTACCTTTATTTTTCTTGTTCTTTTTATCTGAAGCTGGCAACATATTTTTGAATCTTCCAAGAATAAACTTTGGTAAGTTATCTAAGTTCCGCTTCTCTTCATTGAATTCAGACGTTGATCTGAAGTCTGCTTTAGTGAAGTACATTTCTGCTAACTCCAATGCAGATAAATTAGGATTCTTCTGACGAATCTTATTATTAATGAATTCCGTGATAACTTCTGTAGAAGATTCTTGGGATAAATTTTTCTTCTGATTAATATCCATTTCCATTTTTAACTTCTTCTTTTCTTGTAATTTCGAAGTCTTTGCTTTCCTTTTCTTACCACTATTACTTTCAGATTCCGTCTTCGCTTGTTTCTTGTCATGGTCAACTGTATCTTCATCTTCATTATCAAATTCATAATCTTCATTTGCCTCATTGTCAGAGGACGAAAGATTGACAGCATAATCTAAACCGTCATCTAAATCATCACCAGCCGTCGATAGAATCTCGGATTTACTCATTTTCGTTTGCAGTGTAGGTTATTTAAACTACTAGCTTCACAAATAATTTTTTTTTAGTGATGAGTGTCGCAAATATCAATGCAATATCAATCGCAAAATCTAGAAACTAAAAAAATTTCGAATATCTAGTGATTAAAATATAAAGCTAGGCCACTCAGGTAAGGTAAGAAAGAATGCTACTGTTCGTCCAGAAGATTGCTAAAAGAAAGCCACACACAGCTATTTTACAGCAAGCTCGTTCTATTATTATTAATAGTGATTTAAGACAAAAGTTAAATGAATCAAAAGAATACCCAGTTATTGTTATTGGTGGAGGGCATGCTGGATGCGAAGCTGCTACGGGATCGGCTCGTTCAGGAACATTCACAACGTTAATAACTCCCAGCATAGACAAGATTGGGACTGCTTCATGTAACCCATCTATGGGGGGTGTAGGGAAAGGTACTTTACTTCGAGAAGTGGATGCATTAGATGGAGTTTCATCACGGGTCACAGACAAAGCAGGGATTCATTTCAAGATCTTAAATTCATCCAAGGGTGCAGCCGTGCATGGTCCTCGGGCTCAGATTGATAGAAAGATATACTTAAATGAAATGCAACGAGAAATTTTGAATTACCCACAGTTAGAAGTATTAGAAGCTCAAGTAGAAGATGTGATTATCGAGCCCCCAACAGAAAGTGGCACCGATGTCTCTGGAAGAACTTTCGGTAACGTTGAGGGTGTTATACTATCAGATGGGCGCATACTAAGAAGTAACAAAGTGGTGATTACAACTGGTACATTTTTGGGAGCAGAAATTCATATAGGTCTTTCAACACATCATGCTGGCCGCATGGGCGAGGAAGCAACATTTGGGTTGTCAAAGACTTTGCGAGAAGCAAACTTTCGTTTAGGACGTTTAAAAACAGGTACTCCTCCAAGACTCTCAGCTAAAACTATAGACTATAGAAACCTAATCCCCCAAGATTCTGACTATCCTCCACAGCCAATGTCATATATGAATGATCAAGTATTACTCCAAGAGCAATTAATATCTTGCCATATGACAGCAACAACGCCTGAATTTCATAAGGTTATTGCTGATAACTTAGACAAATCAATACATATCCGTGAGACAGTGAAGGGTCCACGATATTGCCCTTCAATCGAATCTAAGATTATCAAGTTTCCCCACAAATCTTCGCATTTGGTATGGCTTGAGCCAGAGGGATTGGATACTGATTTGGTATATCCAAATGGTATTTCATGTACAATGCCTGAAGAAATTCAAGAGAAGGTGGTTAGAATGATGCCGGGTTGTGAAAATGTTACTATGGTACAACCGGGTTATGGGGTTGAATATGATTATGTAGACCCAAGAGAATTGAAAATGACATTAGAAACAAAATTGGTTAATGGCCTTTACTTAGCGGGCCAAATAAATGGCACAACTGGTTATGAAGAAGCTGCCGCACAAGGCTGTTTAGCGGGTATCAATGCTGGTTTAGCATTTGCAAATAAACCACCGTTAGAAATAAGCAGAGCAGATGGTTATTTGGGTGTTTTAGTTGACGACTTAATAACAAAAGGTGTTGAAGAGCCTTACAGAATGTTTACTTCACGCTCCGAATTTAGAATCTCTATTAGATCGGATAATGCTGATAAAAGGCTAACTGAGAAAGGATACGAGGCAGGTATTGTGAGTGATCAAAGGTATAATCATTTTAAAAATGAAATGAATCAATTCAGTGCTATTAAACAGCACTTGAAATCTCTCTCATTATCCGGTGCGAAATGGGCGCCGGTATTGAAAGGCAGTATTCTGGATGTTAATAAGACAACAGTTGTAGACGGGTGGAAGTTATTGTCTTACAAGGATGTCTCGCTTTCGGATTTACTACCAGAGTTACACAACTTCACTGCGGATGGAAACCTCCCTTCTATATATGAAAATATTAATAGAAGGTTACTTGGGCGCATAGATGTGGAAAGTACATATGATCCATGGATGAAAAAGGAAGAAGCTCATTTAAAAGCGTATCAAGCAGACGAAAACCTTCTTCTACCACTGAACTTTAATTATACAAATGAAGGAAATATAAAGATTTCCTACGAGGTCTGTCACCTTTTGAATACCATACAACCTAAGACCATTGGTCAAGCAAGGAGGATTCAAGGCGTCACACCTGCAGCTATTTTCGAACTTTTCAAGTTGGTGAAAGGTAATCAAGTTGAGTATGCAATGCAACGCAAACAAGAAGAAGCTAATGTAATTTAACGTTCGAAATGAAATACTTGTAAATAGAATTTATTTATAATACAATAATATACATGTATCTATAGTACATTTAGTCATTCTCGCTATCACTGAATTCTCTCAAGTGTCTTATCTTATTATTTGTTTCCTTTCTTCTGGAGGTTAAGTTGTCAATATAATCTGAATCGCCGTCACTTTCAGAAAAATCCGAAAATGACTCCAGCTTATAATCTATGGGTTTTAAATTGCCCACTAACCCATGCAAATTATTATCAAGAGAAATAAGCAATTCTAATGGAAGGAAATCATTAGCTAGCCTGGTGATATTCTCAATTTCACTTATATTGTTTGCACGAGCAAAACGAATCCTATTCAAATAAAGTAGGACATCCCTGATATTAATTTGACTTCGTTTGTTGCTAGTTCTATGGTTTGAGTACGCTTCTAAGTCTGAAACTACGCTCAGGATAAAATCATTTGACTTTAGTTGAATAAATTCATATATATCTGGAGACAATCGTTTGATTTTAGCTGGATTCCGTGGTCCTGTATCACTTGGAGAAATTTGCAAATGCTTTACAAGATTTTTAACCATATTAAGTGGTATCGATTTAGAAGCTTGTGTATTTTTCCTTGACTTGTTCCTTACGGTAGAAATTCTAGTTTCCTTCGTTGCAACTGGCTTTTCCTGTAATTCTTCATCATTATTAAATTCATTACTATCATTATTACCCATTCCAAGAGGATCTTCAAAAATATTAATATCATGGTCATCATTAAACGTGTATTCCTCGTTCACAACAGCACTTGGAGATACTTCTGTACTTAAGATCGGCGGATCATGTTTGAAATCAGAAGGCCCGGAAACAAACTCATTAGCAAGCGATGGTGTTACGAAACTATTGGGTGAATATATTGTGGATAAACCATCATTCTCGAGATTATTAATAATTTTCTTTTCTGTATCATGAGGCGTTGATAAAATATTATCTAAGTCGTTATCATTATTAAGAACTAAATCTTCATTTTGTTCATCCTGGCCTGATTCTTTATTCATAGGAATTGGCGAATGCAATACAGCTGGATTTTCATCCATTAACTTGGCATCTTCAATGTCAGACAACGCGCCCGACAATTTATTAATGTGGGCACTATTATCTTCAATAACAAAGTTCATAGATTCCAGATCTGCAATTTCGTTAGTGGTTTTTTCTTTCCTTGAAGTGTTGTCCTGAAATTCCAGATCTCCTTCATTGTGTACAGTTATGTCCATACGTTTATTTTTACTAGCTTGCGCTGCTAAAATTCTTTCAAGATAAGAAAATGTTTTTCCCCCGGAAGTTTTTGCATTAATTGGTCTTGACACAGGCTCTGTAAACGGATTATCTCCCTCTCCTTCCCTATTCAATATATCTTCAGGTTCAATTTTTCCTAATTCCGTATCAGATAGAGAAGGTAGCTTATCCTCATCTTCCGGCAACGGCAAAGACTGGTCAAATTCATTACGCACATGTATCGATTCATTCATTCTAACCGGATTGTCTCGCAATTCCTCATTTGTCTTCACCAGTATGTCATATATCTCATGGTTATGATTGTCTTTCGGTAAGCTACCTCTTTTAGGTCGGGTCTTTTCCTCTATTAAAACTCTACAAAACAGTCTTAAATAGTCAATTGTAATGGGCCCAATATAATTGGGATCAAACGCAGCATCCCCCTTCTCCGTGATAATTAAAGATCTCCTTTTCCTTCTTATACTTCCAGGCGTAATTTCTCCACTTTGCCGTCTTTTTCTAGAACTGGAGTGTCTAGTGGGTGTCAGCATTCCTGACTGTCTGCTTGTTGCTTCAGGTCTAGTCTGTGGGGTCGTGGGCCTTGATCTTGATCTTGGCCTGACTCTCATCCTTCTCAGAGATCCTGGCGCTGACACACTTTCTTGGCTTAATTTCGCCGTTATCGAAGGCAATTCATGGGGAGGTAAATGTATATCATTGGTTCTAAATGATATTCTTCTGGGTTGAGAATAATTAGTAAAAGTATTATCTATTCGACTATGGTTCCTTAATGGAGTAGAAGGCTCAGTTGCACTCTTCACCCTATCACTCTGGCCACTATCGTCCATCCTATTGAATAAATAAAAGAACCAACTTGTATATCAAGTTTGTTTACTTCATTATCAGATTTTATTAAAAGAGCGCGACAAAATTTCATATTTCAGATTAAATTAAAGGGAGCTAACAGTCTTAGAATAAACCATTTTGTCACAACGGATCAATGACACAAGGACAATTGAATAGTGGCGATAACTTGCTTACAGCTTTAGTATCTGGCTCAACAGCTGCGGCGATTTCTGCCACGTTGACTTATCCTTTGGACTGTCTTAAAACACAACAGCAATTGAATAATGAAGGAAAGATGCGCAAATTCAATATACCAGGAAACTATCCTAGCACGCTTGCACAGGTGTATAAAGGTGGAAGTGCTTTGGTGATTGGTAGTATCATGAAGAATTCTGCAAGGTTAATTCTGTACAACTGGCTGACTAAATTCATGGCATTGGACAGTGCAGATGGGAGTGGCCATCATAAGCAAAAGACCAGTGCGCCGAGAATAGTAATAGCAGGTGTTATGAGTGGGTTTCTTGAAACTATGTGGATAATTCCGTTTGAAAACATCAAGATAGCAATGATTCAGAATATGACATTGAATAATGAACTTGCCAGGACCGCGGAGCATGGGATTAAATACGACGTTTCTGGGTTGGGAGGCATACAGAAACACCATAAACCACCGCAGAATATATTCACGAAGCAGTATGTCTCGCCACATGCGTACTTGACTTCAGAAATACTATCCCAATATAAACTGGGGAAAATGAGTTCAAGGTTCCAGGCACCTATTCGTCCCACCAAGATGGATACTTTGAAATTGAAATATAATAAGCACCCATCAATGACATTTTTTGCTACGGTCCGTGAAATATACTCCCTTAAGGGGCTAATGGGATTTGGATCCGGTACATGTATTACGTTAGTTCGTCAGGTAGCTATCTCGACAGTGTGGTTGTCCACTTATAATGCTACAAGACAGTTGCTTGATCCTCATAGTAACAGTAACGAACAAAGTTGGTTTGGCCATAAGCACACTGCAATCCAGCTGGTAGGATTGCACTTGTTATCATCACTAGCTGTTATTGTTATTACTCAACCACTAGATGTCATTAAAAGTCACTTACAGCTGAAAAACGGAAAGCAAATATACAAAGATTCCTTGACTACTGCCTACAAGTTGTTTATTGAACAAGGGTATAGGTCTTTATGGAAGGGTTCTTTACCAAGAGGTATAAAGATTGCAATTAATGGTGGTTTAACTGCATCGGTATATAGTTACGTCGAAGATATTGTTGGAGTTGCAGGAGGACAAACTATATTTGCAAGTGACTGAGCTTTGATTTAAACTAGATATTATTACGTTACAATATATTACATATTTATTCTTCAAGATACACCGGTATTAACGTTTCACCGCTTTTATGCATAACACCATTGAATGTTTTTGCAAGTAACCCACCACTGAAACTGGGTTGACTAAATCCAATTTCTTTCCTCTCTAGCACGATTCCGTAGACAGAATGCTTTAATACTACTTCTAATAGCCTCTGGGCCAAGCCATATCGTCTCCATTTGGGGGCTACCCAAATTCTTGAGATGCCTAGTCTTATCAGCTTATTGACTTGATTGGGAACAACTGATTGTGACCGATGAATCATCCACCGGCATTGCTTATCAGTATCACGAATTGGATCTGTGATACATATACCAATAGCCCTATTATCTATTACCACAATAAACGCGTTTCCCTGGATCGGATCTTTCAGCTCTCTTTGCCAAGTCTGGCAATCTGACGGAGCATTCAACTCTTGATTCACCACCTTCAATATTTCTTCTACACGCTTTACTTGCTTCACACTCTTTTTGTTGATAGTTAATATCTTAACTTCTTTCGACGAAGCAATTGGTTTCCGTGTCTTAATTATTCCTCTCTTACTCGATGCTGGTGCCTTCACAACTATGGATAACTTCCCGATAACATTGGTACAGAACGAAGTACCCCACGGTATACCATTTACGAAATTGAAGTGGTACTTTGTATGCAAATCTTTATCCTTGGATACGTGGCTGTAGTATGTCATTCCACAGACAGCACATGTTGTTGACTGATTCGAGTTCAGCGAGGTCGAAGGAAAGTTTAGAACTGTTTGCACCTTACCTGAATTTCCTGTCGGTACTTTTCTTTTATCATCTTTTGGTGATCTATGTGACAGCTCAGGAGACAATAGCTGAGAGATCTCTCGCTTCATAAACAATTCTGGGGTAAATACAAAAAACCATGCGTCTAATTCTAAATTACCAATAAAATTCGCGTAGATAACATACAATTGAAAAATTAATAATTATCACGGAATTTGGGCCATATAAACTAACTATAATTACTATGTCTTCTATCTATGCTAATTTACTTCCTGCAAATGGAAAGTGGAAGCAATTAATTACCGATTATTTGCAAGAAGATGTTCCATCCTTTGACTTTGGTGCTTTTGTTGTTGGAAATAAGGAGGAAACCGGATCCTTGTATATGAAACAAGCAGGTTTAATTTCAGGAGTCCCATTTGCTGCTGAAGTGTTCAAGCAATGTGAATTGGAGGTTGAATGGCATCATAAGGAGGGTGAATTTATTTCTGATGAAGAAATAAAAGCTAACAATGGCAAAATTGTTGTTGCTACTGTTAAAGGACCAGCAAATAAGATATTGTTATCTGAAAGAACTGCATTGAATTTATTAGCTAGATCTTCTGGTATTGCTACCCAGTCTTACAAAACGAAGAAACTAGCTGATGAAAGCGGGTACATTGGTCTTATTGCCGGTACTAGGAAAACAACTCCAGGTTTGAGACAGCTCGAGAAATACTCCATGTTAATAGGTGGGGTAGATACTCACAGATACGACTTAAGCTCAATGGTTATGTTGAAGGATAACCATATCACCTCAACTGGGAGTATTTCGAAAGCAGTCAAGAGTGCCCGTACTGTATGTGGATTTGCTGTTAAAGTTGAAGTTGAAGTCAGTACAGAAGAAGACGCTCGTGAGGCCATCGATGCTGGTGCTGACGTTATTATGTTAGATAACTTCAACGGACCTGAGTTACAGAAAGTTGCTCAAAACTTGAAGAAATTTTACGAGGGTAAAAATAAATCCTTTTTGTTAGAATGTTCCGGAGGTTTAACTTTATCAAATTTAAGCAGTTATTTATGCAATGATATCGATATTTATTCTACTTCTTCGATTCATCAAGGATGTGGTATCGTCGACTTTTCCTTGAAAATTAATAGTAATTAGATATATATAGCACTTTTAATTTACAACTATCGTATTGAGGAGATACTTGATAATTCTAAACTTTGGAATCCCGAATTAAATCCAATTACTTCAGCTACGTTGTTTAAAATTTTATGCGTATCTTTATCTGCATTTTCATCGTTTTCAATGCCATCTTCCCGCTCATCATCATCATCATCATCATCAATTAGATCAATTGAACTTTTGTTTGAAAATGAAACCGGATTATCACTCAAATTTTGAACTACTTGATTATTCAACAGCAATCCAGAAACATTACTGTAACCATTAAGACTAAGATCCTTCAACACGTCACCTACCATTACAGGTGCAGTATTGTTGATAATCGGTTTTGTTATCGCAGACTTTTTACCAAAGCATCTTACCGCTCGTATACGTGTATCCTTCCCATCCTGGTGATTCGCTAAAATGATAATCTTGACCGTAAAACATTTTAGCACCCCATCATTTCTGATAGCATTAAATATTATATGCGACCAACCTATAGGTTTGTTGAAATTCACCGTACACACTTCACTTAAATCCCAACCGTCCGAATTACCTGCAAGTATACGGATTTTTGATGGTGTATACGATTCATCAGCAGAAAAATTGGTGAATATGGATATTCTCTCAAGAGAAACTTTTTTGGAAAATTGGATAGTTATAGAATGTGGGTTTGCAAGCTGGTTATTCGTGATAGCATTTCCATTAGTTGCATTAATATTATTATTTCCATTACTTCCATCCGATTGCCAATAGCTATCGGAAGAATCGTCCCTCAATTGACCCAACCCATATTCTTGTTTAGAAGATGAAAGTTTCCAATTAGCTAGGGGTGATAAATCTATAAGCAGTAAGTTTTCAAGTGCTTGGAGACCCTTTGTATAATATACCCGTTGTATTTGTTCTGATGTAGGTTGATCAGATCCACCGTATGATCCCATTCCCATATCATCGAGTTGTTCATCATCGTCATGTTGGTATGAATCCTCTGTTACATAATTATTACTTTCAGAGGCTGATGCAGAAGCTATCGAATCTATTAATTCTTCTGGTGGGATTGTTTCCTGAGTTTGCAATTGATGCAGCAGCGATGTTGCATTGGCATTTATTGATGACGAATTATATATCAGCTCTATCTGTGCATTCGTTTGATCCTGATTACCCTGATTACCACTCGATTGATCCCAATGTCTTGCGTGTCTCATTATGCCATCAAACGTTTCAATACAACGAATTTTCGTATAAATCAATTATTCATATTGATAGAGCAGATCTGTTTACAAATAGATAAATTACACAAAATTGGCTTAGATCTATACGAATGAAGTATTTCATATTTTCAATCTACTTATTTGAAACATTTAACTAGACTCAGAACGTAATAACTAAGATATGCAGAGTTAAAGAGTCGTCATATCCAAATTAGAGAAACTATAAATTTAAAAAATAAGTAAATAATCATCGAGACACTTATAACTCAACATCATTCAATTCACTAGTTACCTTTTCAACGTCTTTTTCATTATTTTGTTGTTTCTGTTGCTTCTTGGCTTTCTTATTTTGATTTTTCTTTTGTGTTTTGGTTAATGGCTTTGCATCCTTCTCTTCTTCCTCTACTTTTTCTTCTCCCTCATCTTGTCCTTCTTCTTGTTCTTGTTCTTCTTCTTTCTCGGCAGGCTGGGTAGACTTGGACTTAGGTTCTTCTATATGTTGTTCATCGTCTTGTTTCACATCGGTCGAGTCTGCTTGCGTTTTTAACTCAGTCGTTTCCAACTTGGTATCATTGTTATGTCCGGTAATTTCTGCAGCAGCCTTGCCATCAGACTCCTTTTGATCGGTAGTTGTTTTCTCTTCTTCGTCAATAAGCGTTTCTTTTGGTAAAGCAACCTTACTGGTACTATCCAAATTGATTAAGGTGCTTGATCCTTTGGTGTTATTACTATTCTGAGAACTAGATATTTTAGGACTTTGAGATCTGAGTGGCGACGAGGCACCAGGGGCATTAAGAGGTCTGCCTTGAGGCAATCTTTGTGGAGTGAAAGATGTCAAGAATTTGTCTGTATTATTTATTCCAAACTTCTTCAAAGATCTTCTTTTCATAACTTCTAGGTAGCTTAACTTACCCTTCAAACTATCACCAAATTCTTTTCTACCCCTGTCATAAAAGCATAATTCCCCTTGTTCTTCCTCACCATCACCGATCATATAATCATCATCGTTCTTTTCCAAATAACCATACTGGGCTTGATCCTCAGATTGGTCAATCTGAAAATTGCCCAATTCCAAATCGGTGACGAATCCAAAAACGAACTCTTGGAAGCTCGAAGCAATGACCAATTTAGTGTCATAGTCTCTGCCGAAAATGATAACTTGACCCCAATTACCTTGAGGTCCTGGAGCCAAATCAATGGCAACTTGGTTTCCGCAATAATCTTTGGCAAATGGAATCCAACCACGGTGCGCATAAAAGGGTTGGATTGCATTTGGGGGGATCGACTTCTGGTTCGCAATAAAACTATTATTTATTCTGTTTGGCTGTGGATTCGCATTCGAAGACGACGCCTGTTTCTGGTTTTGTTGATGTTGTTGATGTTGGTGTTGTTGGTAAATATACTGCTGTTTCTCTAACCTTTGGGTAACCTTTGCCCAAATAGCGTATTCCTCTACGATACTTTCTAAATCTAACAATGTCAAGCCCATAATCAACCCTGTGGGCTTGCCACCTCTAAATTGACCGTCGTGTCTTTTATAAAACTGTCTAACTTCAACCGGCAACGAGCCACATCCCAAATCGTTTTCAAATTCGTTCAAGTCTGCTGTGGTGACCCCGTCGTTCAAGTTATCCTCCAATTCCGGATACTCCTCCTCTAACCAACTCTCTATACGGTCCCATAACGAATCGACCGATGGCAACGGTGGTTGACCACTAGCACTCAAATTCTGTAATTGAAGATCCGATGAATTCGTGTTAGATGACCTTAACCCAGGTCTATATCCAACAGTAGTTGACGAATCATTTCGAGAAAGCGACGTTCTACTACCGTTAACATTGCTAGTATTATTGCCTTCAATCAACGAATGGCTTGACGAGTTTGCTGTAGCCAAACGATTCAACTCATGCAATCTTGAATTCGAGGTACCGCCTCCAACAGTATTGCCAATATTATTAATCGCGGAATTCTTATATGGCGAATCATATGATGCATAATGATCCTCTGTAGTTATAGAGTGGAAAAACGACTTGAAGTTATCAACGATACCCATTTTTATGCTATATCTACTCTATTATTTGAATAATAGCTGGCTTCCTTCTATCAATCACTATTTATTTTGCTTCCAACGAAGCTCACGCGAAATTTTTTGGTCTGTTTGTGTCATGCTTTTTATATACACACTTGAGTAATTTTGCTATTTCCATGGATTGGTTTAATGAATTGCAACTAGATATAGATACAAATGGTCTAATTAAAGTATAAATTGAAGGAGAAACGAATACTGCACCGCGGTGCTAGAAATATATAGTATTTATAAAAAAAAAAACATTTTAAATAACCTTGTAGAGGCTTATGTAGATCTCAAATAGTTCGATAATGAAATACCAAAGTAATCGGTGAGTAAACTGGGGTTGGAGAAGTCCAAATCCGATATCAGAGTACAATCTTTGATTAATTCGAAGGCCAATTCATCGCTTATCTTGGAATCTTGGTTATATAACGGATTTTTGACGGCCCTCTCTCTAAGCCAATGGGCAACGGTTGGAATCTTGCCGGAAGCTCTATAGGATATCAATCTGAGATAGCTCTGTAAACGAAGCATTTCGGTTGCTAGCTTGGAGTTTTCACAGTGGTGCTGAGAATTTTCGGGAAGTAATTCTGTGGCAATCAACTTGACAATCAACTTTATCATTCCGGGGCAATCGTCGCTACCATTGATGATTTCGTCGACAGTGAGTTTGGACTCATTGTATTGGTCATCGGGTTTGGGGATGGAATTCCCGTTCATCAACACATCTTTGCAATGGTTAGAGTATCCGTTAACATAGACTTCGTCCACGCCCAATTCATCGTTGCCCCGATTTATGAATCTGTCAAACCAACTCAAGTCGTATCCAATGAAGTCAGCGGTGTTGACTCCCCACATTGACGGGGACTTGAACCAAAACTTATCTTTAATGGTTGAATCCACATTGTGGGCTGTTTCCATGTTTTCATCGACATGCAGTAACGGAATGTAAAAATCAGGCTTGAATTTCAAAATTGCCTTGGATAAAAGTGAGGTAAATACCGAATACGCTGCATTCTCAAAGTCTGTTAGTTGGATTTCCATCGGGCGAAATTCCACTCTCCAGCCTGGTTTGGTAGATAACTCTTGCGGTGATATGTCCTTAGGGTATAATGCCGGTGGTTTGAATCTTAGAGTTTGCCAGTTAGTGGACTGTAAATTTTCAAAGTGGTCGTTGTCCAACTCGTTGTCTTGGTTTATTCTTTCCGAAAAAATAACTAACGGATCACGTATGAAAAGATATGCAAAATGCTGTGCCATTATTGGGTCAAATAGCTTTGACTCTATCAATCTATCGTATACCTTTTTGTTCATAGGCGAATATAAATCATTATATTTTTCTTTGAAGTATACTTCTGATTTGCCGGAGTATCGATAGTCACTCAAATAATTATTAATAGACTCATATCTTGATTTCGTAATTTTTTGAATTGGTTTATTATCGACGGTTTTCAAGTTTGTGTCCCCATATCTGTTAATGATGCGATCGCCATCTACCCCACGGCCACCTCCTAACGTTTCTAGATGTTTCTTGACGTCGTCGCTGACAGCAAGGCCCCCAAAAAAGTCATATCCAGGATATGGTTCAATGTCTTTCTCTATAAACGTTCTATCATCAACTGCACCACTAATGACATTCCATCTAACATCCTGGTTCACTAAAAACCCTTTAAAAATTGGCGCTGCAGCACTTAAACTCAACATTACCGGACTAAGAGGTGCCAATGTATCGTATAAGTACCTTGCTTCGTGGATTTCCTTAGCTTGCATTGTTATCTGCAAACATGATGAGCCCATACCAAATCCCATAGAATCCATATACACATGGCCAGGTTTGGAAGCTCCAATCCACGGTTCTTTATCGGAGTCAAATAAATCACGGTTCAATGGAATAGAATCATCAATGAGTTTAGTGTTGATATCTGGATACATAGGCAAATTTATCGCAACTTTACAGCCTCTTCTCTTCCTAATATTAGCTGTTAACGTAGGAAATCTCACATGACGATTGATAATTTCATCAGGTAAAAATAAAGACTGAGATGCTGGACCGATTGGCTTAGCTGGAGGAGATGTGAAGTTTCCACATCCCATTCTTGGAAAAGCAGTCAACGTCAATGGCTTGATGTTTTTGGGCAATTCAGACTCACTTACCTTTCTTCTCTGAATCATGTTCTCTTCCACATAAACATATTCATGCAATGAATCTCCGTTATAGGGTTTTAATGGGGTGGCCTCTATCATGTATCTGCCATATTCAGGGTGAAACAAGATGTTGTTGCTGATCGACTTCTTATACGATTCAGGCTTTTCCGGGTCATTAAGATCGCTCAAAATGTAATCCTTGTCGATTGCCAACTTGGCACTTTTTGCTGATTCATTGATATCAACCAACATATATTCAACTTCATCTCCCCAGTAATATGGGTCGTCTTCTCTCTTTGAATGTTGCTTGAAAATATTGATCAATTGCTGGATACCGTTTTCTCTGACATGCTCATTATGTTTTGCTGATTCATGCCAATCCAAAGGAGTCCCTAAGGATAATAGACCCATGTTTACACGGAATGTCTAATTCTTTCACGTAGAACTGAGTTAGAGGGAAAGTCGTCTTAACCGTCTATCTGATGGTTGAAAAATACTGTTCTAACAGTTATTGAAGAAGAAACTTTGGGAATACGAACTGAAAATCGCTAATACCCGCAAACTTTAACAACTCAGATGATCGGCAATCTAATGGACTTATCTAACTACCTAAGTTCACTCTCCACAACAACTTTTCTACTCTGGATATCTGCTCTGCTCTCAATAAAATTTCAAGATTACTAATTCTTCTATTTCACGTGATTTATTATTGGCCGATAATGAAACCATTTTTGAAAAGTTTTGAGAGAGCCTAATTCTTGCTGCCTGTAAGCCCTCGCCCCGAGAGATGAAACGATGTTCAAAAGCAGGTTGTAGGTCTATTAGCGTCCGTGTGAGGCTATGGGTTATGCTTTCCCAAGCGCAACCAAAATCCTGCTCATACGGACTCAAACGTATTCCAAATGGACGATAATTCCTGGTGGCTCGCTATCTGCTTGACCGTTTTGAATTTGGAGAAACTATCTACTGTAGGTACTTGAGTTTCTTGCCTTTCATGTGAATCCACTTTCTTCATATTGTAGCAAAAGCTATACGAAAATTCGAGTAAATTGCAAGCTAAAGAGGTGTAATCGTTTAATTGCAATCATCGCATTCATTTTTAGAAAGGCCCCAAGTAGACCCAAAATAAAAGTTTCCATGTTCCGGCCTTAATGTAGTATCTAGTAATACTCTAGATTTATCCCCCGATCGTACGACTGACTATATTGGTAAATTGAACTTACAGAAACATTATATTATAGGTAACTAATATCTACCCTAACTTCAATTTTAAAGAGACATAATAATCGTTGGTCAAAGGAGAAGACGATGGCTCGTTCACCATATTAAGGTCCCGATGCTGTTATTCTCGGAGCTATATGATAAAGCAGACAGTGTAAATGCTGGTCTTATATTGGCTAATGGTTGCAAGCGCGGCTAATTTTTTTTTTTACCCAATTAGGAACGACTACTTGGAAAAACATATCCACATATTCCAGTTGACGGTATATGTTAGTGATAGTCCCATAAACAGGCTTAATAGCTATGGATAAGTATTCAGGTACACCTAAGACTCGGTCAAGGACTGGGTGCTTTACGTGTCGAAAAAGAAAAAAGAAGTGTGACGAATTACTGTACCCTATTTGCCAAAACTGCCAGGAGAAAAACTTGGACTGTAAATGGCCTTTAAAGAAGCACGAAGTACATAAAAAACTAGAGGAAGTGAAGTATATTGGGAGTGAAGAAAAATCGGTAAAAAGCATTCGTGGTGATGGGACCAGCATCGAACCCAGGCTTTTAGTGCTGAACCAAAGCGGGTCCCATCCGACCAGAATACGATTACCGGAAATAACAGAGGATAGCACACAATACGGGTCCCTAGATGTTAATAACGGAGGTGGGATCATGTCCAAGGCAGATGCGAACCAAAAGAAGCCCCAGGTGGACGAGCGAGCTATAGTGGATGAAAACCACCCAGATCCGGCAGCATTGCTTGTCCACGAGGACGGAATCCAAACCAGCCACGAAAACACACCAAGTGACATCGAGGCCTACAACTCCCTCCCAGGAGTACGACACTCGCTAAACAAAAAGGTCATCAAACCGTACACGTTACGATACCAACTGAATAGCGCCCACAAGAGAAGAAACAGCTATTACCTAGAACGTATTGCGATGCAGCAGGACTGCGTTGACTCAGAAGTTGACCCTCTGCCGTGGAATGGACCGATAGCGAACCCGAGCCCTTCAAGTGATCACTATCTACAAATTGACGAACACAGTGATATTTCACCATCTGATTATCATACGCGGCCGCCAAAAATGCCTCCGAATGCACGGGATTCAGACGCTTTGCCCACTACTAAGCTGTCACATACCCCTTATCCTCTACTAGCGACCTCGTCTTCCGATAGAATCAATACACATAACAATCGGTCACCTGCTTCACCAAAGTCAAAGCAGCCAAAACTAGCTTTACATGAGGAAATTTTGACCCCCGATACGATGCTACTGGGCTCTCCATACTCACAGGATGCGAATTTGCACTAGTAATTCCTATTTGTATAGACTGTGTATGTTTTATATGGCTGCAATTTTCCAATACTTCCCTCCGATCTTCGGCGACATCCAGTCCTGTAGCGAAACCGGTCTTAAATGAAAAAAAAAAAAAAATGACACAAACATATCTTTTAAGCTGAATTTGTTTGTCCGAGCAGAAGCTGTTCATGAATATACAAATATCATTAATTTAAACTATATAAACTACCATTTAAGCTTATATAGTTCAAAGACTAAGTTTAATATATACAAGTGTTATAATATTACTTCCTGTTTTATTGTTTTTCTGTTTTATCTTGGAGTTTCATCTACACATAGTTGGGACAAAATTTTCAGCACTATCAGGTATTTTTGAAATATATACTTGGAGATAAAACTTGAAGAAAGGGTTTCAAAGGACTTCAAAGATAATATAACGATTTTGGGATATATTCAGGTTTATTAAGAATATTTTTGACATTGGAACTGTACAGTAATGACGTCTTTACATAATCGAGTCAACGATTCGACTGGGTACTACCAGGACCATGGAGCCAATCCTGTTTATTATACTGGTTCGAACGTTCCACAGCAACAGATAATAGATGGGTTGGATTCGGGGACCACCTCCAGTCAATCCCCGTCGTATTACGGAGGTGAGCAAGGAAGTCACCCACCAGGCCCCACTAGTAATAGCTACGAAGTGCAATCTACGCAACCACACCCAAACCAACATTTTTATCAAGGGTCACCAGATACCCAACCGCATCCTTCACAACACAATAGCCCGCACCAAGCGTCAAACACGATAGGTCAACCAGCTGAGCAGCCGTTTTATGTCAACGCAAAGCAGTATCATAGAATATTAAAAAGACGTATAGCAAGAGCTAAGTTGGAAGAAACCTTGAAGATTGCTAGGACAAGAAAGCCATATTTACATGAATCCAGACATAAGCATGCCATGAGAAGACCAAGAGGTCAAGGAGGAAGATTTTTGACGGCTGCGGAAATTGCTGAAAAGGAGAGATTGGATAAATTAAAAGCTTTGGAAGATAAAGAAAAAGATGATAATGACTCAAATCAAGAACAACCTCAGAGTGAGCAAACTGAACCTTCAGCACCAGTAGCTGAATCAAATGGAGAGAAGCCTGCTGCAAATAACTCAAATCCCTCAAATGCAAATGAAGATGATTCAATCTTCCTGAATTTAATAAATGAAAATGGGGCAACCGAAGACTGATCTCGTACCACATTAAATATCCAGCAATTCATTTCTTCAAGTTATTTTAGTACCATATTTTTTTAATTCATTTTCAAAGTTGTAAAATTAAACGTGTTCCAATGAGAAAGTTATATAGGTTTATTTATTTGTAAATATACTAACTACCATTCTAAACACTCATGTTATTTAATATTTGCCTTGTTTCATCACTTAATTGATTCAAGACTCCTAAACTATTCAATTTCTCAATATTTGAAATCGTTCCCATTCTTATTGAATTTTGGTCATTATTCTTAACATTCGGTAATGGATCAAAAGGCTTGACCTGAATAGAAATTATCTTGGAAAATTGGGATCCAAAGGAAGAGCCTTCCAAATCTAATTCATTTATTGGAATGGATGTCGTCCCAGTTTCAATTGAAGTAGTGTTATTAACAGCACTGTTTGATTTCAGCAAACCTCCAAGGGTAGTCAAATTTTTGACCAATTGATCGATAGTTGGAATAATCAAATTCGAATAATTACCTTTTGTAAATTGTTCAGAATTAATCATTTCCAGCAATCCTAATATCACTAATTTTTTATCTTGCAAATTAGCCAAGCCAGAGGAAGTAGGTAATATAAAACTATTATAAATTTGTGGGAAAACTCCAGGCTGCACTGAATCAATGAAGTTAATAACAAATCCTGAATTAATCTGTGATTGACACTTATTGTTTAACTCTTCATTTAATGGAATACAACATAAAGAACTAACGAACACCACAAATTTCTTAATAAATTTTTCAGTCCTTGAATTCTTCAATCGAGTCAACAACAAAAGAGCGATTTGCTTCAAATAATTATCTAAGATGTTTAATGGAATACTCAATAATATGGATTCCAACAAATCAAATCCGTAAGTATCATTGACTTTCGAAGCAACTAATTTTTGAAAAACTCCCAATAATGGAGTTAAACTTTGATCATCAGAGGTGAAAACACCTGGGTCTTGTTCTAAAATAGCAATTAATAGTCTTGTGACACCAGGTATGTTACCACGGAATTCCCATACAGCTGGTGAAAGTAAGGGTTTGATCAACTGTTTATATGTTTCAGGCAATGGCTTGGAATTTGGATATAACTCCAATAAAAATGCTAAAATTTGGAAAGTGTAAGGAACAAACTCTTGAACATCTTCACTCAAAATCTCTAATAAAGAAGGTAAAATTAATTCGATGTATTGATTAATTGTATCATAATCATTTGAGCCAAATTTGACTAGCAAACCCAAACTTTCAAATATATAGTGGGAAAATTTAGGATTTGATGGGTTCTTAGCAATAATCTTTAGAATTTTTAATAGCTGGTCACAAATTGTTAATTTGAATGAATTATCAATCAAATCTTCAATCGTATTCAAAACTCTCATTATACATTTCATTAAAAATTCGTTTTCAGCTAATTTTTCAGGAGTTGATTGATCATTACTCAAAATCAATCTAAAAAGATATGTCAACAAATCATTTATAAATGGCTGGATATCGTTTTTATTGAAAACGGGAGAATGATTAACATCCGTAAAGCTATTCATTGATAATAATTTCTCAATAGTAATCGATGCATATGTGTACACAACAGGGTTAGAATCTTGCAAATGGTTGATTAATAATGGAAATGTTGTTAATAATTGTTCTTTCGTTAATTGATTTCTGAATGTAAAAATATATTTGATAGCATCCGTTTTCAAGATCGGGTTTGTCGTGTCATTTGTATTCATTAAATCATTGGCAATATTGTCACTAAAAAACTTAACCACATCAACTAAAACATTGGTTGATGTGACACCAACATTTGTAACACTACCCTTAGCTGCTAATGAACTAAACAAATAGATGGCTATATCTTTATTCTTCCAATCGGATTGTGATGAGGATAAAAATTGATTAACATAATTCATCACTGTATTTGTTAATAGTCCTGTATTAACTTCCTTCAATTCTCTCAAGAAATCGGTAGCTGATTTACGTCTGGAATCAAAATCTGAACCTTCCAAATCAGACCTAACAAAATTAATTGGCTCATCTTCAAATAATTCTTCATCAACTTCTCTAAAATAAATATTAGGTAATATGATTTTTTCGATTATTTCTTTCAAGGAAGATTCGTTATTAAAAAGGGGTTGATACTTAGCCATTTTAGTGACAGAAGTTAAGAATGACAACGATTTAACGACCAATAAATCAAATTTTTGCTGCTTGGTAACGTAATTATTAATTAGCTTCCAAATAGTGGTTATAAAGTTCTCAATTAGAGGCTCAAATACATCCGCATAACGACTCACATATAATGAAATTAATTCAACGATTGAAGTTTTGATTTTAATTAAAATATCAATATCATCGTCAGAATCGGCATCTGTTATAAGTGGGGATTCCAATACTAAGTATTTATGCATAATTTCCATCCCATTCATCATGTTATCTTCAAAAAATTCAGGGATATCTTGACTATTCAAATCGTAATAAATCTGGACGAGAAGCAATAAATTGTCCATATAAATAACCAAGGATGCTTTATCTTGCTTATTTAAAGCTTCTGTTATCAATTGATCCAACTTATTTAACAAAGCTAAGTATGGTTGAGCAAATTTGTCTAAAACAAGCTTGATTTCCAAAAATAATTCGTCAGATCTGAAAAGTGGTCTCCATCTTTTAAAAATTGAATGAGCTACTAGAAGAATACCCTTGTTCAGAACAAAATCATCTAATGACAATTTCAGTACTAATTCATCTATTAAATTGTTCCAATTATGAGGAAAATCTGATTCAGCTATAATTGATATTGTTTCTCCAATTTGAATTTGTAATTGATTTGGCAATTTAATCATAACGTCTAATATCTCAGATTTAACGTGGTTAATATCCGATACTGGTAACAAGTATTCACCATCCTCATTAATCCATTTCCTTTTCACAAGATTCTTAAAGAATAGGGCGCCTGCCAATCTTACACTAGGTGATAAATTAGTAGAGGCAATAATATGTAACATATTCACTGAGAAACCGGGTTGGTTCTCAATCGATTTCAATTGTGCCTCAGCTTCCTTGGCATGCTGTGGTAGGAGTGATTGATCTAGATATTTTGGAATTGACTCTAAGCTGTTTTCAGCCATTATCTTGTATCTATATTAACTTTATTTATAATGTAGGTATTAGGACTCTTATATTTACTATGAAAATTTCGAGATGAATTGAAGACTAGGAATTATGATTTTGTGTAACTTCTGAAAATGAAATAGAATTCCAGAGAATCATAAAAGCAAAATTCATGATAACAGTGTGAAACCAAGACATTATGAACACCACTACATGCAACATTAAATACATACACATCTTTTTATAAAATATCTATTAATGAAAAATTTAAAACATAAATAAAATAAGCACCGCAAGAACATATCCTGAGTTCTATACAAAAACAAAAATATATAATCCACTCATCAATAAACATTTTAGGGATTTGTAGGTGAAGGCTGGGTGTATATTTATAGAATGATTGTGTTTAATAATTATAATAACTGCACGAAAAGTCAAATGGCAAGTCTATGAGTAATATAAATTATCATTCATTATTTGGTTGGTAATTGTTGTGCGGTATCTTTCTGTTGTTTTTGCTTTGCAACTGCGTAAACTAAACCGGCAACAAAACCAACAAAAATAGATGAAACGGACCAGAAGTTAACAGCAGCATCAAAGAAGATTAATCCTGATAATGCAATTGGTAACTTGTTCAATGCACCAACCATTGAATAAGTAGTGGAGGAGGTAACTCTGACACACCAAGCAGAACAGTACGAAATACCCACAGACGAGGCACCACTGAAAATGACAGCCATAATAGTGGCAGTTCTATAATCAGCAGGGAAGTTGGCACTAACATTTGTGACAGACCAATCTTCGAAGATGATCGACATTCCTAATAAAATAGGAATGGACAATAAGTTGTTGTAGTACATGGTGTCGAAGTCCTTGAAGTTGGTCAACTTGATTCTCTTTCTCATGATCAAAACAAACGAGGCAGAGGCAAAACAGTTGGTAAACATCCAGAAGTACCCTGCGTACAACGAGTAGATGTCGTCGACCTTTGCGTCTGAAGTATCTCCGTAACATGCAATGACACTCGATAACACCATCAACATGAATGAGCCCAACGCCATGGTGGTCACCTTACCACCGAACCATAACACTTCACCGTAAGCAATCAAAATAATAGTCAAGTTCTTGAAAATGGTGTACACGGGGATACTCAAAAACTGTAAAGCCTTGGACGACGTGTAAATCATAGCAACTAACAACACAGCAATAGGGGACCATTTCTTAGCTTCGTCCTTATTGAATTGTCTATAGGTGATAACCCCTAATGCCTTTAACGTACCGATCGTTAAAATACAAATAATCGATTGCACAGCTAACAAGAAAAAATTTAAGTTGAAATCGTATCCGGATAAAACATACTTGTTAGTAACTGTCATCAAAATCGATGAAGCACAGTATGAGAAAATAGATACCGGAGCTGAATTAGCTATCGAGCTGATACCAGTGTATGATGACTTATCCATTCTTACGCTAGTTTTAGACTTGATTATATGTTTAAACGAATATATTAGCTGTCCTACTAGATAAATCAGTAGAATTCCCATTGATTTCTTAATATCTGAGAACAACACAACGGAAAAAAAAAGTTCGCGTGTTTTGTGTCACTTTTGTGTCTTTGTTTAATTATATACACTACGGATATAGCCACACGGATACTGCTTACCCGGATGCCTTAAGCTGCAAAATCATGTAATATATTGTTCTATAGACGGAAGGTACTGGTGAATGAAGCACCAGATGGGCCAGATGGTAAACTTAGGTGATTTACCAAGGGGCTCATGCAAATAAATAGTGAAGGAAATGAAGGTATTGCTGCGAAAGCGACGTCGAGATCATCAAAAGTGCAAAACAGCCTCGAAGATGTAAGACGACGCAGGAACTTGGGGCACATATGTGGAGGCATTCCCAGGCAAATGAACAGCATACCAGATGTGGGAACGGTATTCCTGGGTGAAGGTGCACACGGATCTACCTCTATGCTCCATGATGCAGAAAAACGCTAGTAAAAACTCATCGTAATATATTATTCTAGGTAGTATCGTTAGACGTATATACTTAGCACCGCACGGTTATTCGTAGTCACCCCTGTTGTAAATACTGATATCGACATCGGCCTTGACGTCAACCATATCACAGGCTTGGACACCATTTCCCTTTTCCTTCAATCTTTGGTTTTGGGCTCTAATCTTTTCTAATTCCTGCAAGTAATTATCTTCGACTCCGGTAATATATTTCCCGGTGAAGACACCCATTTCGAATCTCTCCATGCCATCTCTTCTGCAACAGTCGACCAAGTCTTGCAAGTCTTGGAAAAAGACTTTGTCAGCGCCGATCACCTTGGCGATCTCTTCTTCAGTTCTATTGAATCCAACCAATGCCTTTGTGTCTGCCAAATCGATCCCATAGATATGGTTGAATCTAATTGGTGGGGCACACGAAGCAAAGTACACTCTCTTTGCACCCGCTTCTCTGGCCATCTGCACGATTTCCTTCGATGTGGTACCTCTAACGATCGAATCATCCACAAGCAATACGCTGCGGTCCTTGAATTCTGATTCCATCGCGTTCAACTTCTTTCTAACCGATGATCTTCTTTCCTGTTGATCCGGCATTATAAAAGTACGACCTATGTATCTATTCTTCACAAAACCCTCTCTGTAAGGGATGTTCAATGACACAGCACATTGTAATGCTGATGTACGGGATGTATCTGGAACTGGGATAATAACGTCAATCTCATCAAGAATGTTCTTGCCTGGGAATGAGCGAGTGATCTTCTGAGCCAACTTGTCACCCATTTCAATTCTAGATCTATAAACGGAGACTCCGTCCAAGACAGAATCTGGTCTAGCGAAATAAACGTATTCGAAGATATCAGGAGCGAACACTTTTGGTTCGACAACTTGACGAAATTCTGGTTGCGAAGAGTTATCCTTGGGAATGATAACTGCTTCACCTGGGTTCACGTCTCTGAAATCGTTGAAACCATGAGCTTTCAATACCACCGATTCTGATGCTAACATATAGTCTTTTGAACCATCTGTATTCACTCTTTCCCCATACAATAAAGGTCTGATCCCGTTTGGATCACGGAAACCAATAATACCATATCCAGCTAACATGGCAATACAAGCGTACGCACCTCTAACGAGCTCCATCGTACCTGCGAGTGCCAAGAATAAATCTTGATTATTAACTCTCGACTTGTTAAATTTTTCTAACTCAGATGCGAAAACATTAGTTAATAACTCAGAGTCAGAATCAGTATTAATATGACGGTGTACTTTCTCATCAAGGAATTTTCTTAAGTCAATTGAATTGACTAAATTACCGTTGTGACTAAAACAGATCCCGTATGGCGAATTAACATAGAAAGGCTGGGCTTCACTACCTGCACTTGATCCAGCAGTAGGATAACGTAAATGCGTAACACCCATGTTTCCCATCAAATTACTCATTCTTTGTTGGGTGAAGACATCTCTGGCTAAACCGTTACCCTTGCACTGATAAAGTCTACCTCTTGACCCGCATGTAACAATTCCGGCTGCATCTTGACCTCTATGCTGTAAGAACATTGCCCCTTCAAATAATTCGGCGGCAACATTACTTTGGCTATTAGCAAGCACTATACCCAAGACTCCACACATGTTTAACCTGGTTGTTTTAAATAAAACTTCGTTGGAAGCTTAAATATTTATTTTATATTTTACATGATTATTGAAATTCTTTTTGACCGAGAAAAAAAAAAATTTTCGATGGGTTGTGTGTACAATGTAACCGTAATTTTCAATGATGATTTTTATTAGTCACATAAATAATCTATACACAAGGTTATTCAAAATACTTCGTGAATTGAAGCATTCACCAACAAATTAGCAACTAACTAAAAAAATTCATTAAATAAATATAGTAAGACAAAAAAATATGGAAAAAATGAAATAGGATAGGATAAAAAGGTAATGAAATATTAGTACGTAATAAAAATCTATAATGTAAGAACCAAATACCAAATAATGCTCATAATTCATTAAAACACATACACCAGACGAGGTAATTGTTCATCAACAAGTAAAAATAAAAGGTCAAATCGATTTAATTCTCAAGGTTCTCTCTTTTCAGTTGCATCTTTTTAGTTCAATCTTTCAATTATTTTTTCCCTAATGCTCTAATTTCATTTTCCAATCTTGAAAGTGTATCTAATGATATCCTTTGAAGAATCACAGCTTTTTTTTTAGTTTTTTTAAATTTTCTCTTTTTTTTTTTGGAGTTTTTTATTCATTTCTTTTATTTCACTTTAAACGGATTTCAAATACATTAACAGGTAAAACACATTTAAGACAGTAAATAACCACAGCGATACCCCACCGGTGTCATTTATTGAAATTGTTGTGGTTGTGGTTGATACTGGCCAGGATATTGGCCTTGTGGAGGATATCCGTTGAATTGTGGAGGTACTGGTTGTTGGAATTGTGGAGGATAGCCTGGGTATTGTTGAGGAGGAGCTGCTTGGCCATGTGTTGGATAGGGTGGTTGGGGATGAGATGGAGCTGCTGCTCCTTGTACTCCTGTAGGGTTTTGATTCACTTCTGGTTGACCTTGATATTCATAACCTCCCTTCTTGCTGACGGTTTCGTTACCCTTAGGTAACTGGTCAATCTTGAATGGTCTTGGTACGGCAGCTTCGTTGTCTGCAACGTATAACGATTTATCGATTGTTGCTGGAATTGGCTTGATTTCGGTACCCAATTCTTGTTCGATTTTATACAAGTTGTAACGATCATTCCAACCCATCAAGTTAATAGCTAAACCTAAATGGCCAAATCTTCCTGAACGACCAATTCTATGTAAATAGGTTTCCGCGGTCTTTGGGAAATCGAAGTTAATAACAACATTGACAGCTTGGATATCTATACCTCTGGTCAACAAATCCGAGCAGACCAATACACGAACTTTACCTTGTCTAAACTCGTGGAATACTTTGTTTCTTGCATGTTGTGGCATCTTAGCATGGGAGTAGTAACATGAATACCCTAACTCAGTAATCTTTTTAGCTAAAAGCTCAACTCTATTTGTTGAATTACAGAAAATAATTGCTTGATTGATTTGTAATTTACTGAATAATGTATTCAAGCAGTGTAACTTTTGCTTTTCTTCGACGAATGCATAAAATTGTGAAATACCTCTCAATGTTAATTCATCCATCAAGTTAATTTCGTAAGGCTTGGTCAAATGCTGGTCCATGAATGATTTCACAGCGAGTGGGAAAGTGGCAGAGAACAATAATGATTGTCTAGTAGCTGGGAAAAAAGCAAGGATTTGTTCGATAATTCCCTTGAATTCTCTTGATAACATTTTATCAGCCTCATCCATGACAAATAATGGACATTCTGATAAGTCGGCTACTTTTCTTGAAGCCAAATCCAAGACTCTACCAGGAGTACCCACTAATACATGGACGGGGTCATTCAATCTTAAAATATCATCTCTTAATGATGTTCCACCTGTGGTAACCATACATTGGATTCCCAAATGTTTGCCTAAAGTTCTGACGACTTGAGAGGTTTGAAGAGCTAATTCTCTGGTTGGGACCAAGATCAACGCTTGAATTTTATTTACCTTAGGTCTAACCTGTTGTAAAGAAGGAATAACAAATGAGGCAGTTTTACCTGTACCGTTCTTGGCTCTGGCCAATATATCTCTGCCTGCAAGGGCCATTGGAATAGATTCTTCTTGGACTGGAGAAGGCTTTTCGAACCCAGCTTCGAAAATACCCATCAATAATTCTCTCTTCAAAGAAAACTCTTCAAAAGTCTTCCCCTTTGTATTTAAAACATCTTCTGTCTGCGGTCTGGTATCCTTCTGTGGGATATTTAATGATTCTTTCCAGTTTCTATAGGTTGATTAGTATGTCATTCTTGACGTACCGAAAACAAAATAATTGCTTCCAACTAAAATTTAGTAAATACATACTCTTCTACCATTTTTAAACGCTTCTATATGGGTAGGTAAATATTCCAAAGTATAATATGAATTGATAAAGATTTCGTTGTAAATATAATACAGTAATTAATGCAATAGGATTTATCAGCCACACTCAGTTTCTTTATTGGCGTGAATAAAATAAGTTTATATAATAAAACGTAATGTAGTAGTACGAATAAGATTGATTAGTATAAATTATTACTTCTGATATCTATCTACCATGTCCATTCGTGATTAATTAAACCAGTTTTCGATTTTGAATCTTCGGTAAATTCACGACCAAGTCTCAAGCGAATCTTTTTATATGCTTACCCGGATTTGTATTTAGGTGTATGTCTATATTCTATATACAATGTACTATAAGAAACCAGTAGATATGGTAGGACTTGCTTATCAGTGGAATTAGAGCTGATGATGGATCTAGCTTTCAGTGTAACTATAATTCTCTATTAAATTGTCTCGGCTGACTTTCAAATAGCGAAACAAACACTGCCGCAAATCATAGTATATCCTTATCTTCTCTACTTATTAATTCAGCTACTCTTTCGTTGATTTGCGCTTCGTTAATCATCTTGGCCTTCATCCCCTTCATTATATCTGTCTCCGTAACATTTGTAAGAAGTAAATTATTTTCATGTAGTTCCTCCACCGTCAAATTGAACGGATAGACGCATAATTCAGACGGACATGAAATTAAGGCTATTGTTGGCTGGATTAGGTGTTGTTTCATAGTAGAGGAACATAACGGACACTCCATAATACTACGGTGTGAATATGTATTTCTACTAAAGAAGTGTATTTAGATAGCTCATCTCAAGCGATAGTGCGATTTTCAAATTAAAGGTGATTTAAGTTTACTTAATAATATTACTCTTTTACATAATTGTTAAACACATTGGACAAAATGAAGTTATCTGCTGACACAGTTAACCAGCTACAGCTGGATCCAACGTGCATTAGAAACATTTGTATATTAGCCCACGTTGATCATGGAAAAACGTCGTTGAGTGACTCGCTTCTAGCAACGAATGGTATTATTTCGCAAAGGATGGCAGGAAAAGTCAGATACTTAGATTCTCGGGAAGATGAGCAGTTAAGAGGTATTACCATGGAGGCATCTGCTATATCTTTGTATTTCAAAGTAATGCGTCGTAAAGAATCCAAGGATAGTGAATCGGAACCAATTATTGAGACAAAGGAACATCTAATTAACTTGATCGATTCGCCAGGTCATATTGACTTTTCGTCAGAAGTTTCGACGGCATCGAGATTGTGTGATGGTGCCGTCGTATTGGTAGATGTTGTGGAAGGGGTTTGTTCTCAAACAATCAATGTGCTTAGACAATGTTGGGTCGATAGTTTGAAACCTATCTTGGTTTTGAATAAGATAGACAGATTAATAACAGAATGGAAATTGAGTCCAACAGAAGCATATCAGCATTTATCCCGGGTAGTAGAACAAGTCAATTCTGTTATTGGGTCATTTTATGCTGGTGAGAGAATGGAAGACGATATGATATGGAGGGAGAAGGGTTCGGTCGGTGAGTTTGTTGAAAAGGATGATCAAGACATCTATTTTTCCCCAGAAAAGAACAATGTTATATTTGCATCTGCTGTAGATGGGTGGGCATTTTCAATCAACACATTTAGCAAAATATACCTGGCAAAATTGGGATTTTCTCATAGTGTTTTATCCAAAACGTTATGGGGTGATTTTTATCTAGACATGAAAAATAAAAGAATTATACCAGGTAAAAAGCTTAAGTCCAACCAATCTGCATTGAAACCTTTATTTGTATCGCTAATTTTAGAACAAATTTGGGCAGTCTATGAAAATTGTGTAATTGAGAGAAACCAGGAGAAACTTGAAAAGATTATTCAAAAATTGGGAGCTCAAGTAAACCCAAGAGATTTGCGTTCTAAGGAATACAAAAAACTATTAAACCTCATAATGTCACAGTGGATTCCTGTCAGTCATGCTTTGTTAGGAGCCGTAATTGAGTTTTTGCCAAGTCCAGTACTTGCCCAGCTGACTAGGATACCAAAGCTTTTGGATGAATGTATCTACAAAGCTGTTGATGATACAAATGATAAAGCCAAATTTTTAGACCCACAATTTGAAATGGCAATGAGGAATTGTGACTCTTCAAATGCGGAAGAACATACAATGGCATATGTATCTAAGATGATATCTATACCAGAAGAAGACTTGCCAAAAGAAGCAGCTCATGGTTCTACATTGACTGCTGACCAAATACTTGAAAGAGGAAGGAAAGCAAGAGAGTTGGCCAAAAAAGCCTCAGATGCTGCCGCTGTTGCTCAAGATAATAAAACTCAAGATGAGTTTAGCTTTCCTCAACAAGTCAAAGATCCGTTTGAATGGGAATTTGAAGAAGATGATTTTGAAAGTAATAGTGGTGACGATGATGATAATGAGGGTGTCACCGAAACTTTAGTTGCATTTACGCGTATTTATTCAGGCTCCTTAAGCAAGGGACAAAAGATCACTGTTATCGGTCCAAAATATGATCCCTCCTTATCAGGTGATAGCCCTGTAAACTCGAGCCAAATTTTACACAATATTGAAATCACCGACTTGTTCTTGATTATGGGTAAAGAGTTTGTAAAGATGGATAGAGTACCAGCAGGAAATATAGTAGGTGTTGTTGGTCTTCAGGAATCTGTTCTCAAAAATGCAACGTTATGTTCCGAAATAAATGATAAGCCTTACGTCAATTTAGCATCAACGTCTACATTAATTCATAATAAGCCAATTATGAAGGTAGCTATCGAGCCTACTAACCCTAGTAAATTAGGAAAATTGGAGAGAGGGTTGGAATTGCTTGCAAAAGCTGATCCAGTATTGGAATGGTATGTGGACGATGATTCAGGAGAAATAATTGTATGTGTTGCAGGTGAACTCCACTTGGAAAGGAGTCTAAAGGATTTAGAAGAAAGATTTGCAAAAGGTTGTGAAGTGAGTGTGAAAGAGCCAGTGATCCCGTTTAGGGAAAGTTTGGCAGTTCATCAAGTTGAGAATTCCAATGATAATAATGAAGAAGAGCAACTTGCTTTAGAAGGCGTTGGTTTAGAGTTCGACATATTTCCCTTACCTTCAGAGGTCACCAAGTTTTTGTTTACAAATGAATCTGAAATTAGTAATATAGTTAACGGAGATCAGAAATCCAGCGATGGATCTGATCGAATTGCTCATTTTAAGGAACGATTAATACACTCCTTTGATGAAAGTCATGAGATTGACCGTATCAAACTCGAGACTGGTTTCAAATCTTCAACAGATATCGTTGAAAGTATTGTTTCTCTTGGGCCTAAGAGGATTGGGCCAAATATTCTTCTTGAAAGTAAATCTAACAATCAACAGATGAGACGTTTATTTGGTGGTAATTCTGAAAATAAGTTTGATTATGAGAATAATGTTTTGAATGGTTTTCAAATAGCTATGAATGAGGGTCCATTATCTGCTGAACCTTTGCAAGGTGCGTTAGTTTTGATTAAAAAGACTGAGTCTTACCAGATGACCGAAGCTGAAGATTCAAAAGCCGTTAATCTTCCTGGAAGAATCATTACATTCACCCGTGATTTAATTCATAGATCATTTTTGAAGAAAGCCCCACGTTTGCTCCTAGCTATGTATACTTGTAATATCCAAGCCTCTGCTGAAGTGTTAGGGAAGGTGTATGCTGTTGTTCAAAAGAGAGGAGGGTCGATTATTTCAGAAGAAATGAAAGAGGGTACCCCATTTTTTACAATTGAGGCCCAAATCCCTGTTGTTGAAGCATTTGGTTTTTCCGAAGACATCAGGAAGAAAACTTCTGGTGCAGCTAGTCCTCAATTGGTATTCAATGGGTTTGATATGTTGGACATTGATCCATTCTGGATACCACATACCGAAGAGGAATTAGAGGAATTAGGTGAGTTTGCCGAAAGAGAAAACGTCGCCAGAAGATATATGAACACTATTAGGAGAAGAAAAGGGTTGTTTGTAGATGAGAAGGTTATCAAGAATGCTGAAAAACAAAGAACATTGAAGAAGGATTAGCTATGTCTGATATAGTCTCTATAGAATCTAATTCTACACTATAATGTTTAATTTTGTGTCATTTTCAATTCCACAAACATTGAGAACGATAAAAAAAAAGTCTCTTTAAGATATTTCAATATTAAGGCGACCTTGTAGTTCTAACTCAATAATTCATGGTAAACCCCCAAATTAAAAGGAAGGTATATATTTGTATGGTTAAAATATAATGCCTATTGAAGATTCAAATTCTGGTGATGTGGTAAAAAGTTTAAGTCCACTAAATCAGCAAATACCCAACCAAGATTCCAACCAAGATCGAAATAGTACGACTACGCAAAAGAAACTTGATCCCCAGAAACTATTTGATTTAGTATCTAAAAATTATGATACATGGCTGCAAGTAATGAATAAACAATTTAAAGATGAAGAAAATTTTCTGCCATTCCCCAAAGAAGATCACTTAGACAAAAATTCACAACCCATATTCAACTACACATTACTAGAAGCGCTAGAAAAGGCTTCGTCTGATTTTTCTGAGAAACCAGATGCAATTAATAATAATGATCCTATAGAGGAGATACCGGCCAGTACTTCTAAGGAAGAAGCCAAAGCTCCAACGGTCAATAAGCTGAATAACATAAAAAATATGCAAAATACCTCATCAAGGAGTTCTGAAACTTTCCTCAAAGAATCAGAAATTAACTTTCTCCGTAACAGAATATCACAGATGATAGCCTCTAACAACTTCTCTATAAATAATACCCACCATCCCCCCAAGAAAAGAGAAGGGTTCTCGCTTTACGATACCCAAGACGAAGAAGGATTGCATGATGGTAATACAGACCAATTTTACGATGATGACCAAGATGACTATGATCTAGAGGAAGTAGAGGGTGATTTTCTGTATGACTGCCCAAGTGGTCGTCATATCGAAGTAGAATTGAACACCGCCCCAGAATGTGAGGTCCATGGTTACGAAGGATGCGATTGCCCAATTTTCCATGATGAGGGTTTGGATGGACATACGTACCACAACGGTTCTTATGGTTTCGATGAGGATGAAGATGGGCCCTCTTGTGAATTCACGTTTGAATACGACCATAAGGAAGGATTAGTTCCAACATACAGCAATGTTGAAGAAAAAATGAGGTTAATGAACTTAGAATCAAGGATCGCTAATAATAAGTCTGATATCAAGTTACCTTCAGTAAGCGACTTGAATAATGCTTCATATAGTAATCCCGACAAAACTTCCAAAAAGAAAAAGGGTAAAAAGAAGAAGAGATCTAACTCGAATACCGCACATTCAGCTCCAACCCCAGATAGCCATTCTACAAGCAAACCGAACACGACTTCAGGATCGTGCTGCTTATTCTGTGAATATGAAGTCATATATGGTACCAAACCGCGTCAAATGATAAAGTGGTACGACCAAAGAATCCGTAGGGAGGAGCAAAGAAGACTAGAGATCAAGAAGAAGCTCGAGAATGCCAAACTGAAGGCGTTAAAGAAACAAAGAGAACTAAGACAAAAGCAGTTGCAGCAAAATAATTTGGACCACCCTTCGCACCCAAAGACAGAACCAACTCCAAATGAGAACGGCTAACCAGCTCATGTGTATTTATGGGTTAGAAGCATTAAAATAAGCGCTACCAAATTCAAAATTAGTATAGCCAAAGTATGTATATATAGGTATATAATAATTAGCATTTATTCATCAACCAAAAACAGCATCTTTGATATTTGAAGCGCACTCGAAAAAAATAACTAGTGATGAGATGGTCACATGGAACACATTCTTGCGGATGATATTGAACAAGGGTTGCTACAAGCTTTGGCCACTGTAGATGTGAGTTCATCGAATAAAATGAGACTGATTTTATCCACACATGTTGTTCTTTATTATCTATAATACAAAAACAAAATGCTTTCAAGAAGTGGATCAGAAACTCCTATGTCTAAAGCTGGCACGTTTACCCCAAGGCCAGATCATATGAATAGCTCAATTACATGGGTTAAAGATTGGTATTCGCCAGAATCAGGCAATACGTCATTACAGAATAATGGAGGAGTGAAATTGAAGGGTTGGCATAAGACTAGTGTTAATTCAAATAATGACCCTGCCGTAAAATTTGAAGCAAGGGATACGCTAGACTTAAATAACATGAAATATTACAAGGAAGTTGCAATTGTTGACCATTCAGTAAGCGAAAGTGATGCTGCTAGGGAAGAGAACGAGAATGTCAACGATAATGATAATAAAGCATCGAAGGATGAATTAAGCTCAGCCCTTAATATTGAAGATAAAGGTGAAATAGTTTCGTTGTCAGGAATAACAGATACCTGAGTCAGCTATTAAGGGGTTCGCTATCTTAACAAGAGTGTACAATATCTAATTAAATTTATATTCTATTTATGATTACATAGGACCGTTGTCTGGGACGTGTTTTAGGCAGATAAAACACATCGCTTTTCTAGCCAGGTTAACTGCTTGTTGTAATTCACACTGTCTATCAAAGTTCCAACTTTCGTTCTCTGAAAGAGAGGATAAATCGATTCCTTCTCTTTCCAAAGCTTGAAACCGTTTTCTGATATTTTGTAAACGGATCATTTCATTTGGATCCCCCTGTGGTGAACAGACTATAAGTGCAGTGTTCTCTGGTAACGATTTATAAATTTTGCTAAGTCTTTCATCGAGCTTCTTGTACAAATAACCATCATTTGTAGATTCCACATCGGAATTGTTTTTTTCATTGTTATTACTTTCAAGGTAACCGTCATAGTGTTTAGGAACTGGCGACCACCCTTTATTGAATTCGAGCTCACGCAATTTCAAAAACATCAAGTCATTACTTTCAATTTCTTTTGACAAATGTGCAACTGCTTCATCATCATTGCTTACTTGTAATCTCTGCAAACTATTCTGGCCTTCCTGACGATTTTCTCTTACTGGTGTATAGTCAATAAGCAAGGATTTAAGCAAGTCACCAGTAGTTGTAGTTGTATTATTCGTTGGGCCTGATCTATCTTTATTAAGTCTCTCGAATAACGATATTTCATTCATATTTTTCCCAAAATAGTCACCTTCTTGTAATTTCATCTTTATTAAATCCAAACATGCTCTTGCATCTTCAATCGATGAATGGCCTTTATCAGTGTTTTCGCCCATTTGAATACTTCGATTTAAATATTTTTCAGATAGCCATTTTAACGAGGGCTTCAGCGGTGGACCTCTATGGTGCTCGTATACAAGTGCTGTATCTATTATTCTAGGGTGCTTAAACTTCAATACGTTTAAATCTGATTCCAAAGAATGCCCGATCAAAATATCGTCACTCGATATAATAGTAAGTAATTTATCCTGCACATCCTTTAAAGTCGTCGTAACCCCCTCTAGCTTTGCTGGGGTAATCCCAGAATATTTCGTAAGATAATCGGTAATCTCCTCTTCTGGTTTCACCAATAAATCCATCACAACTTCATTTTGAAAATTTACTAGTGATATTCTCGTCAATACCTTACCTGATGCTGATTGACAAAATTCGCAGTCTAATGCAAAAGTATGTGAGCCATCATGTTCAAAGTCGTTTGATTCAGTCCATTGACAATTTCCTTCGCCGGTAAGCTTTTCTTTTTCATTAGCTATTCTCGAATGTATTGGGTAATTATTTTGAATTAACACTTCTTTATTTAACAAAAGGTCCCATAAAGTCAATTTAACCTTTTTCAGATTATCTATTTGGTCTTTCTTCTCCTTTTTTGTTAATGGTACATTGGTGAGTGTGTGTAATGCCAGAAACAACGAATCTTTACTTCCAGGAGCAGTGGCTTGAATCAAATATTCGAAGTTTTCGAAGAAAAATGCCAAGTCTTGGAGCTTATTCTCCTCAGTTAAAGATATAAACTTATCATCATTTGAAATATTAGTTGAACCCAAGATATCTTCTGCAACTAAACCAGGGACAAAGCAGAATACTACCTTTTTGATTTCTGCAGCCTGCTTTACTTTGATCCACGATAAGCGTTGATTTGAATCTTTGCTGAATATATGTATAATTAAATCACGAATATTGGTTAGTGAAAGCTTCTTTGTAGATGGATATTTCTTATCGGCATTTGCGCCTGTTACTAGTTCAAACGTAGGATGCTCTTGAGCTTTCTTTAACTTCTTCTTGTGTATCTTGGTTTCAGGTTTCGGAACATCATTGGGCATGCCCAGTGTTATTGACTGGGCCGAAGACCTCCTTCTTTTCTGACGATTCATGGAAGCCTGTTGTTTAGAAGACAGCTCTTGTTTTTCTTTAAATCCATCTAAGCCCGTATCCATATCAGCTTCTTCGTTGAAAGATGTAATGGAAACAGCTGAATCTCTTCTATCAGCATTAGTAGCTTTCAAATATTCTGCGAACTGATGACGGGGATTATCATTACTTTCCAAACTAGAGATAGAAATAGAAAGTCTTGCAGTATTATCAGTAAGTCGATCATCGGTTTCAACCTCTGGCATAATACGTAAGTTGGATAGTAGATGAAAGACTACAGAGCAGTTAAGTTTCGATATTTAGTTTTCGAAGGATTATATATGTGTATATGCAGGAAATCGATGGTGACTAACAGATGCAATTCAATGTGGCCCATAAGGAATACTTACGTTTCGGAATCAATATTCTTGAGAGTATCCTCTAAGGACACTGTTTTAATGCTTGTAGCAGGGGGGGTTTTCAACAATGAGTTTTTATATACGGAAATCAAGTCAAAAAGGTTCTCTTCATATTGATTATTGTCACCCTGTTCTGAGCCAGCGTTGAAACTTTCAATATATGCATTATAAACCAGATTTAGCTTATTAAAATCATTTTCGTTGGTAATGGTGTAGACGTTTGTATTTTCTGTATCAATTATTGACGAAGTGGCTAGAATCTGAATCTTGTTCCACGAATCCCACCCTCTGGGAATCAAAAGATGCACTTTATAACCGCGATCGATAGATCCCTGACTCATTTGATAAATTGGTATGGGTTCTGGCCTCGATGTTTGTCTATGGCTATTAGAGGAGTTGTTTTGATAACAAATTTGCAGCAAAATGTTTAGTATTGAATCTGGGTCTGTCATAATGTAAGACGTGTTATGTATACATACAAACAATCCTCCATGTTTTAATGTCAAAAATCGAAGTAATTGCTGTATTGATATACTCTTTGGTGAAATATGATCACCATTGAGTGTCTGAGAGTCAAGAATCACAATAAACTCAAACGGCAACGGTTGGTCACATTGTCCTGGAGGGAAGTGTAACTCAGGTTCGTACAGTTCGGATATACCATCCCCATTCGCCATTTGCAATTGTTTCAAGTAATATGTGTAATCATCTGAATATTTTTGCTTGTTTTTTAGTTTCGATTCCATATCGTCAAAGGTGCTCAAGTACGCTAATATCGGAACTAGGCTTTCCATATCATTAAACACGGTAATTACCTTTATATTCCCTCGTATATTCTGCAACATAACCTTTTGAATGTAATCTTTGAAAATACCAAAATTAGAGATCAAATATATCTCATGAGTCTTAGAATCCATATACTTTATTGACAGCGTCAGCAATTGGTGCAATACTATAAGTATATCCTTTTTCTCTGATATAGGTTCAAAAATACTACCCTGCATTATAGAATCTATTTGTACGTTATAGTTCTCAGCTGTTGTTTGAATGATAGTCTACCTGGTGTCAAATTATGATGTTTATAATATTTGTATTTTGTGTAACATCTAATGATATCGTTAAATTCAAGAAAAAAACGTTAGTGAATAGCACCTTTAAACAAAGTTTTATCAATAGTAGTCTCGACTATGGATAAAGGCAGGAAAAAGAGCAAGAGGGATACTTCTGGTAATGATGAAGCATATAGTCAGTATCTTAATGACTCTTCCAATTTGCCAAATGATCAAGTAATTGATGATATTTTTCTGTCACGGAAAACCCAACATGCTGATGATGCCGTAGATTATGAAGATATAGATGAATTAGCGGAAGATGATGAGATTGATTTAATAGCTGATACGCATAATTTGGGAAAAGGTCAGGATTCAGGCGATAACAATGAAGGAAAACTTCAAGAACAGGCTGAGGAAGAATTTGATAATATGTTTGGGGACGAAGGCAATGAAGAGAATGGTATGAACGATAGCAAATTCGAAACATATGCTGATAATAACAACAGAATATTCAATGATTTGAATAATAATAACCACCTAATAGATGATGATGGATTTCATGATCTAGATATGGGGCAAATCTTTGATGATGATCTCCAGGATAATGCTGAAAAAGAAAATAATTTAGGGCAACCTAACCGCAAAAGGCAGAATACATTAGAACTGGAAGAAAGTAGGAAGTTGAAAAAACAAAAGTTACAGAAGATAGTTAAGAAACTAGAACAAAAACGCACGAGAAGGAACTTGAGTTATTACTTTCCCAACTATTCCAAAGATAAGCCATTCAACAACCATATGCTCTTTCTTCCGGCACCTAAATATTATAATTATAGTCGTCCTCCAATTGCATTAAAATCAGTTATCAAGCCCATGATCCCCAATAAATTAGCATTGGAGGTAGATATTGATCAAAGAAAATTATTCAAATCCAAGAAATTACCTCCAGCAGATTTTACTCAAGATAAAAACACAAATATTATAAATATCGGTCCAGGTGACATAGCACTTATTGAAGACTTAGAAAATAAAGGCTTTAAAGCAAAATCTAGTTTGAACCAAATATCTTTCTTGAACCTGGATGGTACGAATAACGATAAATTTTCAGAATTTACGAAAGACTTGATATTATCTACCACTTACTGGGATGATGATGCAATCATTAATGCTGGTGATAAAAAGTACGCAAATGACAAGTCAGTCAAAGTTGAACAAACACTTGATGTAAATTCCGATTATGAAGAAGATGAAAATATTTTTAATGGACAGATTACTGAGAAGAACTTGAGATTAGATATGAATGACCCAAATTTGTTGTTTGTTCCTGATAAATCAAAAACTGAGAGGATTAATTCTAAAGCAGTTGTCCCAACAACTGATAAATTATTAGAAATGAAGTTCAATATATCAAACGACAAAGAATATGAATCTTTGAAGAATAATTATAACACGAAGGTTAGAAGTCAGTTGAGTAATTTGAACATTGAGCATTCAATTCCAGCATTAAAATTACAGATTCCTTACTATAAAGTTAGGCTAAACAAAGAAGAGGCTAGATCATTCCATAGACCTAAGTTCAACATCAGGCCAGGAACTTTGATAAGCTTTTCCAAATTGAAATTGCGTAAAAAGAAAAAAGACCGTGGTAGATCTTCTCAGGAAATATTTTCAAAATCATCAGATTTGACTACCTCAGATACTGGTACTATAATCGGTATGGAATATGCGGAAGAATATCCTCAGATTTTGTCAAACTTTGGTATGGGATCTAAATTAATTAATTATTACAGGAAAGAAAAAGAAGATGACAATTCTAGGCCTAAAGCTCCTCTAGGAGAAACACACGTCCTAGGGGTTGAAGATAGATCTCCATTTTGGAATTTTGGTTATGTTGCCAAAGGTGATTTTGTGCCTACATTGTATAATAATATGGTGAGAGCGCCAGTTTTTAAGCATGATACTGAGCAAACAGACTTTTTGCTTGTTAGATCCCAAGGCGCCGGCAATCATCAAAAATATTACTTGAGAAGCCTCAATCATTTATTTGCTGTTGGGCATTCTTTTCCTGCAGTTGAGGTACCTGCCCCACATTCTAGAAAAGTTACCAACACTTCAAAGAATAGATTGAAGATGATTGTTTTCCGTGCAATGAATATGAATGATGAATCTCGAGTCTCTGTGAAGGACATAGCTCACCACTTCCCAGACCAAAATGATATGCAGAACAGACAAAGACTTAAAGAATTCATGGAATACCAAAGACATGGTGAAGACCAAGGGTATTGGAAAATTAAGAATAGTGATATTGTTCCTTCAGAAGATGAAATTAGAGCAATGATTTCGCCTGAAGATGTCGCATTGTTGGATAGTATGCAACATGGACAGCAAGTATTAGAAGATCTAACTTTCTTATTTGGTAATGAAGTTGGATCAAAGAAAGATGACATTAAGAAGGAAAGCAAGAAAGATAAAACAAAAGAAGAAAGTATCGGCGAAGATAGTGGTAGGGAAAAGGAAAAGGATAAGACTGAAAAAGAAAAACCAAAATCTAAATCCAAAGACAAAGATGACAAAGAAAAAGATAAAGAAAGAGATTTCGATGAAGATTTCGATGAAGAACTCGCGCCATGGAACTCGTCGCGTAACTTTATCAATGCTAACCAAACCAAATCAATGCTTCAACTTAATGGCGAAGGTGATCCTACCGGTATTGGTTTGGGATTCTCTTTCTTTAGATCAACCCAAAAAAGCAGTTTCACTCCATTATTTGCTCCAGTTCGAGAAAACGTTCCCAAAAACAATACTGCTGCATATCAACAAAAACTTTACGAAAATGAAATATCTAGAATTTGGTATGCGCAAAGAAGGTCATTAACTGTGGATCAGCATGGGCATGACTTGACTAATATTTACGATGAATACAAGCCAGCTAACCACCTGCGTACTGTCAAGAACAAAATTGCTAAAGATAAAGATATTGCGATCAATGAAGAAACCGGCTCTGCCGAAAATAAAGCATTAAGAATTAGCCGAAGGTTTCGTGATGAAAACAATATTGTTCAAAGACGTGTCGAGATCATCACTGACCCCAGGTTAATAAGAGCTTACATACGGCGTAGAAAGCAAATTGAAGATGAACTATTGAGAAATGCCGAGGTTGATGATATCATTCCAACAAATGATAAAGAATTGAACAAGCTCCGTCGTAAGGCTTTGGAAGAAAAATTAGCTAGTTTAGAAAGAAAAGCTAAGCTGGGTAAGGGCAGAAAGCCTTCTAAGGATGCTCTACATGCAGCCGCGGCTGCTGGTGGTACTGTTATCGATGCTAATACAGTAATGCTACCAGATGGCTCATATGCATTTGGAGGCAAAGGTATTGGGAAAGGTAAAAGTAAAACTCGTAGATGTGCATCGTGTGGAGCATTCGGTCACATTAGGACAAATAAGGCCTGTCCATTATTCTATCAGAATAATGGTAAAGAGCAGTCGGTCGACCCAATGGGTTCCGAATCATCAGTTCCACCACCTGCACCTCCTCCTCCTCCTCCTCCTCCTCCAGGTACATCCAATTTGTAAATGCAATGATGATATAATTATATGCTTTATAGCTAGGTATCGTAATATCGACATGATAATTAATATCTTTTATAGCTAGGTATCATAATATGACATGATTGTCTACAATCATGATCACCAATCGACATAGCGAAAAATTCTCAAAATTTGACACTTTTTTATAAGCTGATACAATTTTCAAAAAGCCAAAACACTTTGGCCTACCTTAAATGACTCAGCTCCTACATGGCATGTCCCTTATAAACAGTTATTCCATGGTTCTCGTGAAATTATGTACATTATATCATTAAGTAAGCCATATATAACTATAACGCATATTGCGAACTAAGCACCACCCTCATCACTCGAATACTTAATCAATCCATAATCCAATATCTATAAGGGTGTATTTGAGAATCGTCATATCCTTTGTCTTTGTGTGTTCTCTTGAAAGGTGAGCTAGGGTAATAATAATTTGACATATAGTATAATTCAAAGAATATGGCTGCACCACCAATCATCATCGCTTTTACTGGAGTAGAATATTGTGCTAGCATTTTAATAAATCTTTATTAAGATGTACTGTTACTTATAGTAAACTTTGTACTTCTTTTATAAATATATACATATAAAAGGGACAACATGTATTTATATTAGTAACGATTTTCAAAAGCAATCCCAAGTCACACACATAATTTTGCGGCCATGATCTTAATTATGGTAGTACTACATGGAACCTAATACTTCCTTACCCCTTCCCCACCAGGTAATACAGGCAAAAACTGACCAATTATCAACATAGGGATATCAAAGAGGTCTCTTTTGACTGTCCATGCAGAACAAAACTCAATATACTCTTTCTCAGTTTCATCGGTACTATTACTCTTAAATCCGTGAAACGAATTTTTCATTAACTTACACTTGGTAATAATACTCAGATGTAAATTACCAACAGCGACTGACTTAAATAATTTGAAGTAGTTTATGATTGATTCATCATCATACATCAATTCCATAATAAATGTCCGTTTTGATAAAATCTCATTTAGATTAAATCCCAATATACTTAGTAAGTCATTTGAAATAGATACTATTTCGCCAGTCCGACGCCATATAATTGTAGGAGAAGAATTGAATAACAGTAGTTTCTCGTAGTCGATTAGGCACCTCTGAAATGACATTTCTAAGAATAATAAATCGTATGGCTTTAATAAATTTTTATGGGCAGAAATAAATGTTGGTCTATAACTAGCAATTAATTTCAATATGATTAGAAGGTTATTACGCTTGGCCTGTTTTCCCTCTGTTGATAATGAATTTCCCAGAAACCTTCTCTTCAAAAAGTTAGTCAACAGATGGTATGACTGAGGATAATCAAAATTTGTGATATTATTATTGTAAATATCCTGGACTGATTGGTAAATATGATGACTTAATAACGGAGGCACATAATTATTGTTATTTAAACTCTGAGATAGTTTAACAGTATTCATAATCTCGTTTCTCACAGTGACGGAATTTGCGCCTGGCGTTATATTAGGTGTTATGCTATCTGTAGCTGAGTTTTCAGCTTCTTTGGGAAATCCTAGTGCTATGAAGGGTCTTGAGTCTTTGAGCTTGTTATTTTTTATTCTCTTGCGTTCCTGTTTATTTTCTTGATTAGAGCTATTGAAGTTGATATTAGCATTGGTTATCAAAGTATTTGCTGGGGATATCGTGGCATCCCCATTGTATTCAGATGCGCTTGTGTTTGATGGAGATGGAGAGGAAGGCTTCGAATGTAACAAGATATCACCCAACATATTATATTCCTGATTAAGATAATTCGAGTTGAACATGTTGTCTATGCTCCCGGCCCCCGCATTTAAATCCTGCTGTTTAGCTACCTGTTCGCCTAGGCTCATGTTTTCCGAGCCTGTTGGATCATTGAACAACAATTTATTTAGTACATCATTTGTAGTATCTAGCATATTATTCGTTGAATTCACTGGTCTTGGATCACCATAATGTAATGTATTTCGTGAGTTCGGATGGGATTGTAAGTACTGCAGGGGTACTAGCGGTCGATCTTGTTGTGGTATTTCTTGTGTATTTACCACTGGCTGTATATCTGGCTCTTCTCTTTTAACAAATTCTTGTGATGGGAAGTTTGGAGATGCTGATATGCTAGGAGTATGATCATTGGACAGGTATGAGCTCGTTCTTGATTTGGCCCTTTTGCCCCCAGCTGTATTCAAGTATTTGGCTCTTTTCCGTACCACATCGTGGCATTGGTCTCCTAGATTTCGTTTCACACAATTTTTGCACGGTCTTTCGTTGGAACACTGCAAGTGCTTCGAGTGACAAAAAACGCAAGCCCTAGAAGCCGGCTTCCTATTTTTTTTTTCATGAAGACTTAGCTTCTTCGTCATGTCAATTATATTGTTTGCCGGATCACTGGACCACTTCTATTTGGTAGTATGGATCAGGGGTCCAAAAGTATCTGGGGTATGAAGTTTTTCAGTTGTTTTTTATTTCCCGGAAAAAATAGGAACAGACCTCGGAATCAATTTTTTGGTGGGGCCAACGCCAAAATGCTATCCTAACGAAGTATACTAGAAAAACACCACGAAATGCGTCTTTTGTATCCAGATAGCCCTGCCAACAACTAATCTCTTGAAAATAACATATTTGCGTCCTAATGCACACTAAACGTACCCTCGATCTGGGGTAAGGGGTACAATTATGGAGAAATCGATGTTGGCATCGAATACTACGACTCCGCTAACCCATGGAAGGATCACACATATATACTACCACCATACACGCCTATCATCTCCGTTTGATATGTTTTTCACTACATCTTCTCCATGTTAAAGAATCCGGTGTCTGCAAAAAAATTGCGAAGAACACAAGGTTCCAGTTGCTCACAAGACCCATGGGGCCATCCCGAAAAAGGCACACAACCCATCATACGTCGGGGTGTGTGCAACGGCTCGCGGGGCTCTCGTCTGATACACACTTTTCCAGAAACACTATAGAATACGGTTAGAAATAGCCTCCACTCCACCCACATCATAACGAGAGACTTCGAAGTATAATTACGTAGTTTCAAAATATTCCAATTCTATGTATGGGTGTATGGATGCCAATCCAAAAGGTCAAAATCCCCTCGAAGATATCAAACCATAATTATTTGGCCTTCCCCTGAAATGGGCACTATCAACTGCTAACCTTGTCAAAAATATTTACACCCCTATTCATATCTAATGCTGTAGATGATCATTGCAACATATTAGTATCTGATCATTCGTTACAATTCCACATCTGCATGCAAGAGGTAAGCCGTGAGAAAAGAACAATGGAAATAGAAATTGGAAGGCAGAAGCCAATTCCGTCATATAAGCCTTCCATCAAGAAGCGATTCACGCTTTATCCTAATACATCTTACCCAATTCATCAAATCGATGCTTGCTTCGATAGTATTCGGTGGGTTATAATTTCCCATCACGCCAATTCTAGCTATCCTGGGTATCAGCTCATGAACGCTCTACAAAGATGTATTAAGTGTAGTATTCCAGGACCAGGATTCGCGATAACGCAGTTTTCGATAGACAGATGCCACCTCTATGTACATTATATAGTCATATAAAGCAAAATACTGGGTAGGCAGCTTAGCTACTCCACACGCGAGGGATGATGCACATCTATATCGAGGCATTCTTCGATGCAAGTACTCTTTTGATAAGTATGACCATAGTATAGGAAATGTGAACTCTCAAAAATAGGCTATGATGAAAAAATTTGAAAAAAAAAAGAACTACCCTGCACATAAATTTGGGTCACTATTGTAATTTTTCAATCAAGCCGTATCGCTATATAAATATTTGGAAGTACAAATTTTGAAGAGTTCTTCTTGTCAAGAAGCATTAGCACGATGATCCTACCTAGAATCTACAATAAACGGCATAGAAATGGCATTCGTTTGTTGTTCGTGGTAATTTGTCTTCTCTTAGCTTTGCATAGGGTATTTTCCGATAATGTTGAACAGTACATGTTGGAAATGGAGGCATTGACGTTGAATAGAGAGTCTGGATTTAACCCCAGAAGTACAACATTTGCTGTTTTCGCACATATCAACTCATACAATGACCAGGAGCTTAGGGATAGCACTGTGTCCGCTATTGCAAGCGAAAATGGGGGGATATATTTCCATTGGGACGATTGGGTTGATTTGTATCCAGCCAAACATATTCTCGATAGATACAGAAAAGAACGTCCGGAAGGGCAATGTGACAAGGTCTTGAACAGTTTCGCTGGTGTTAACGGTTACTTTATGGAGTCTTACAATAAAAAGGTGTATAGGGGGATGACGAACTTATATTGTTTGAAGGACATTCCTAGCAAAATAATTGCGACAACGGACGACTCATTGGTCGAAGTGCCTGTTCTGGGGAAAAAGAGGTTAGGAGAGTCAAATTTACCGGCCAATGTCACGAAAGACCAGTTGGTGCAAGAAATGGTTAAGGTGCAAGATACCGATTATCAAAAGTTTAACGTAAAGAAATTAAAAGGTCCTCAGAAGACTGTTGATATTAAAGCCGAAGACTTTGTATTTAACCCAGATTTAGAAATTTTTAAATTGAAAGAAAAATTGCATGCGAATGAGATAAAATCATCGGAACTCAAGTACTTAGAGTTTTTGGAATACTCGAATCGGCTAGTTGAAAGCTCCGATAGATACTTTAAGTATCCGTGGATTATATCTGATGTCGCTCAAGGACATTCCCATCATTTAGCATATCCATTCTTTAAGCGTTTTATAGGGGATCGTGAGAAACAGAGTGTTATCCATCATATGATCAGAGCATGGTTCCAATTCACTGAGGCTGTCGACATGCCCAGTTGGATTAATTATGGTTCATTATTAGGATGGGCACATAACGGTATAAATATGCCTTGGGATACTGATGTTGACGTCCAAATGCCAATTACTCATTTGGATAAGCTAGGGAGAAACTATAATAGATCCATTATCTTAGAAAACCCAAGGTATGGTAACAGTAAGTATTTCCTAGAGATAGCACCAACATATACTAGACAAGGTAATGGGAAGAATTTTATCGATGCAAGATTCATTGACCTTAATTCAGGTCTCTACATAGATATATCTGCATTGTCTCATTCGAATTTCGCTGCCCCGGATGATTTATTTGATGGATTATCCGGAGATCAAAAGCAAAAAACCTTACTGGTACATTGCAAGAATTGGAACTGGCATACTTTAGATGAAATCTTGCCCATAAGACATACGTATTTTGAAGGTGGCGATGTCTATATACCAAATAATGTTTCAAGGATCTTGAGTAGAAAATACGGAAAGGATTCATTTACTACAAAAATTCATGCTGCGGATCATAATTATCAAAAAGATATCAAGATGTGGGTACCTGATAGGATCTGTGAGGGCCTGCCAAAAGTTGATAGATTTGAGAATAATGATAAAAGCAAATTAACTTTGGAAGGAGCATGTAACGAAATAGTCTTACAGGATGAATATCAAATCAATTATGAATGCACCCGAAGACATGCTGCATTAGAACGTGATGTTGATAGAAATATTGACTACAATATAGAAGAAATAGGGAATTTGCCCATTTTCAGAAAAGATGCATGGGATTATTATAATGATATAAATGAGCGTAAGGTTCATCATGATAGATGGTACGTGAGAGAAGAAATCATTTGATAATAATACCTGCTATGTATTATTGGACCTTTAACTTTGCATAAAATATGTGCTATATCATATTTACGTACTAGCATATTTAATAAAACCATTTTGTATTATTTCTATTACTATACCAATAAACATTCATCGTATACTGAAGCTATCTTATCAATCGCAGGTGGCTATCTTATCTCTACTGGTACCGAAAATTACAGCATGCACATCCATGTATGTGCGGATTCACGTCAGTAAATGACTGTAATGGTTACATTAGTATTTAAAGAATTTTTTGATCTTCCAACTCTTCGAACTAAAGGAAACAAGATGAGCTTATTATTCCAATTACCCCTTGAGTTGGTTACTAAGTGTCTATCATGCCTTTCCCCGAATGAGTTGACATATAGCTTTGACCTAGCCTGTCTTCCTCATCAAAAAAACTTTGATGCATACAATAAAATACGGGAAATTGCAATGTATGTTAAATATGCAAGGAGGCATGTCACTATATCAAATGAAGACCTATTTACTCCTGAGAATGTATGTAATATAAGTGTTAATCATGACACTATTCAATTATCAATGACGCAATTGCAATACTTTGTGAAAAAACAAATCATCATTAAACCAAAAGAAATATCATTTATAATATTTGATTGTCGTTCATCTTACGGGTTTATTAAGGATATATTGGAGTATTATCTAGTTCGGCTAAAATTGTTCACCAACAAATTCAATTTCCAATTGATTATAAATGATAATGGACTAATCGATAAAAAATTAATGGAAGGTCTATTTGTTCCTTTCAATTCATGCCACTGTAACATTAATTGGTTTGCAATTACATATAATTCATTGATTGAAAATGGAAGAACTTCAAATAATTCATTTTATCATAACACTTGTTGTCTAAGTCATTGTACAATAAAGACTTTGAAGTTAAATATCTTCAATTCGGATAGACTTATGGATCATTTCGGTTATTTGAATGATCAGAAATGTAGTTTGTGTTGTAACTTAAAAATTTTAGATTTATCATACAATAATATAGATGACAATAATTTATCAATATTGAAATTTCCAGATCTGCTAGAACATCTTAACTTATCAAATAACTACATTTACCAAATATCAAACAATAATCTAAATATAGGAAACTTGGTTAATCTAACAGAGATGAATTTGTCTAATAACAACTTAATTGGAATATGCATGAATACTAATTTGCCTTCGAATCTAAGTACTTTAGATTTATCAGGGAACAATTTGAGCAATTGTCACTTCTTATGCAACCCTTTTTTCCAGAACTTAATAAATCTTAATTTATCAAGAAATTTGATTACCGTGCTTGAAAAGTTTCCAAGGAAGCTCAAAGTGTTAGACTTGAGCAGCAATTATTTAGAATCGTACTTCAATAGACATAATGATCTGATTTTTCCTGCTTCATTGGTGGAGTTAAATCTATCATGGTGCAAAATTGTATTGAACTTCGATCTGAATGACGAAAACTTAGAGTTAAAAACAATTAAGAGCTTGCCTAATTTAAGATTATTGAATATAAGTGGTAATAAATACTACAGGGATAGATTTTATATGTTATAATTCTATAAACTAGGATCGTATATAGGAACTTCTTGTTGTATTCGTCATATTAGTTGCAAAATTTGCAATTAGGAATTACTACTATTTTCTTTATTTTATTAGATCTCTAATCAATAGGGTTCCAGGTCGAATAAAACATTGCATCTTCGATTAATTCAATTCATAAACGGAGTTTTGTAATTGTTATGTCTGAACGCCCAGGAGTAAGTTATGTTGCGGAGAATATACGTCGGAAAATTCCTGGCGAGCATTTATCCGAAAATTACCCTCTAGTATTTAAATTTACGAAGATTTTCGTGGGGAATAGGGCAAGAAGCTTAAAAGATATGTATAAAGTAGAAAATTCAACATTCCCCGGAGACGAAGCTTAAAGAAGTGTATAAATTAGAAAATTCAACATTAAGTCCTAGGAAATTTTTAAGGAATTTGGTTAATTAAAGTTGAACAGTTTCTTCTCAAAAGTTGTCCATGGTATATTTGAATGTAACGTTGTAGTTTTTTATTTTCATTCCACCACTTTTAATAGAAATAATGGTCGCACCAAGCTCAATTAAGAAATTAGTATACGGAAATCGGATCAAATATTGGGTCTTTGGGATAATAATACAATGGATGTCATGAGCTCGGGTTTATTCACATCTACATCCGAACAGTTTATAAAGAATATATACTTTTGTTGTGGAGAACTCACGATGAAAAGGTGGAATCCTAAAGTATAAATAGGTGTAGAAACTCCATAAACAGTTTTCTCTCAAGTGAATTAAAACAAGATTAATCCGATATGCATCATTATAGTATAATTATTACTCTCTCAGTTGCGATGCTTTCGCAACTAGCTTTGGCCTTAGAAAATGGCCTAGGACTCACCCCACAAATGGGATGGAACTCGTGGAATAAGTACGGATGTGATATCAATGAAACAATCATCGTTAATGCTGCCCAAAAAATGAAGGATTTGGGATTGCAGGATCTTGGTTATGAATATATTGTTATGGACGATTGTTATCAACTACATGAAAGAGATCCCGATACTAAGAAAATTGTAGCGGATCCTAAAAAATTCCCCAATGGTATCAAACATTTGGCTGATAAAATACATGACTTAGGGTTTAAGTTTGGAATGTATTCATCGGCTGGGATATATACATGTGGAGGATATCCTGGCTCTTTGCATTATGAAGAAGTGGATGCCCAAACTTTTGCTGATTGGGAGATCGATTATTTGAAGTATGATAATTGTTATAACGAGGGTAACAGCGGTAATGCTCAGATCAGTTACAAAAGATACGAAGCCATGGGTAAGGAATTAAACAAAACTGGAAGACCTATATTCTATTCTTTGTGTCAATGGGGAGAAGATAATGTTTGGGATTGGGGATCTCAAGTTTCAAATTCTTGGAGAATTTCTGGAGATATCTATGATAATTTTGATCGTTACGATGATAATTGTCCCTGTGAAACGTTTTATTGTCCTGGCTTACAAGGTTTTATGTGTTCAATGACAAATATCTTGGAAAAGGCTGTACCATTAGGTCAAAAAGCTGGCAAGGGTTGGAATGATTTAGATAGTCTTGAGGTTGGTAATGGTGGTATGACACATGATGAATATATTTCTCATTTCACTCTTTGGGCTATTTTAAAAAGTTCATTGGTATTAGGTAATGATGTTACCAATATGACTGAACAAGACTTAAATATTATTAAAAATAAGCAGATTATAGATATTAACCAAGATTCATCCTCACCAGTAAGGAGAATTTGGAAGAAGCCTGTTGATGGCGGTTATCTTCATTTATTTTCGGGAACAATGTCTGATGATTCACAAGTTGTAGCTGTTTTCAATAGCGGAAGTCAAGAAGAAAATGCTGATTTGAAGCTTAAGGATATTTTTATTTATGATTTAGAAAAAGCTAATGGCAAGTATAAGACTTTGGACTTATGGACGAATGATACTGCTACTATCGAAGATGAAATCAAAACATCCTTGAAGTCACATTCAATTAAAATTTGGAAATTAACCCAGTAATTCAATCTTCTTTAAGTGACTTCACTACATATATTACCTTAGTTTGTATTAATATAAAATCTAAGCCCTAAAATAGATCTCTGGAAATGTAAGTCTTTCGCAACCAAGTAAATTTCTTGCACAAAAAAAGAGTCCTGTATTTCTATTAATTAAACAACCTATTTACCTACAATTTTTAATTCGGCAAATCTTAAAAATGGATATGTTATGCCCGTAAATGCCATACAAAGCCAAAACCCAATATCTCCACCATACTCACCTATTTTTCTAGCTATGGGACCTTGCCAGTAGACCTGATTCATGCCTATTACAGCACCTACAACTCCGATTAGAAATGATACTATCGCAGCAATACCCAAGGTGATCAGTTTTGGTTTATTCCAACAACTCCAATTATATAAATAAGGTTTTCTATGAGATTTTGAATCAACTGCATTCGCATCTTGTTCACCAAATTCTCTATGATGCAATTTTCGTGATGTTTGAGTCCATCTGAATAGAAAATTCTCTTCAAGGAGGAGGGTTATGTACATTGAAATCCAATAAGCCAACATGGGCAAGAAATTTCCTAATATTGTTGATAAGTGCTCCCTTCCTACCAAGGATATAATTAGATATATTATTGTGCAAAATATAGCCCAACACCATCTTGGAATAATAGCGAATTTCGGATCTATCAACTGGAACTCAAATGCACTTGAATAAGTATTCATGATGTTATTACAAACTAAGGAAATGTAAAGAAGTACTACAACAAACTTTCCAAAATTTCCCCAAGGTTTACAGGCCTCACCAATTAATCCCCCAACTCCATAAGAATTATATGCATCATTCCATGGTTTGTACGAGTATGCAATTGTTCCGCATATGATACTACTAATTGCGACGAACGTTGTAGGAATAGCTATACCAGCAAAAGTTATTAAAAATATTTGCCATGAAGGAGTATCCTCTGGAAAGAGCACATAATAATCAGAAGCACCAGCTCCCCAAGTAGATGTAACTGAGTAACCAATGGTAAAAAATGAAAGCCAATTTCCTGTATTCGTTTCTGATGAAATGTGTTGTTGCGCAAGTAAATTATTCGTTTCATGGATATAGTTATACTTTTTGCATACCAATATATAAAACAATATCGAAGCAATTACCATTGGAATAGCTAGGATGTTTTGAAATTTGAGTAGAATTTTGATACCAAATACCGCAATGACTAGACTAACGACTGAAATGATAACTACACCCACTGCTAAAGGCACTCCCGAAATTGAGGCAAGGACCTCCCCACCTAGTACGCAATTAACGACCGACCATCCTAGACTGCTGATAATAACAATTATTGCCACTGCTCGGACACCCCACCGACCAAAGAGAAATTTGGCAGTTACAATTTGTCTGCAACCAGATTTTGGTCCCATGGTCGAACAATAAGCCGGTACAAGACAACCAATTATCATCGAAATAAGACCACTCACCAATGAATCACGGAAATTCAAATAGAACATTAATGTGGGCAAAAAAAAGGACGACATGGAGGTTAATCCTCCACATGCTGCGACCCACAAGCCTAATACATGGAGGAATTGTCGTGCTTTTGAATGTCTCTTTCTTGATGCTAATTCTCTTCTCTCTTGAGGCGGCACTCTTTCGATACCCCTAGTCTCTATTCCTAATGAATCAAGCTTATAAGCCCAAGCAATCCATGGAGATAATTTTTTCGAGTCCTGAGGTTCATCTAATGAGGCTGATTGCTGCTCGATTTCACCAGACGAAAATTCCTTCCATTGCAAATCTTGCATTGTTCTCTGCAAGCGAAACGTTGTTACTTTATGATGATACTTCGAATCCCTGATAAAAAATTAATCATTCTCTACTCAATTGCCCATTTAAGTTACATGAACCAATGTTTATTCCTTATATGCGCATATAGATTATGCACTTATAAAAAATCTTCGTGCGATCTTCAGATCTCCCTAAAGGGTTGACAAATTAGATCTTCTAATTATTACAAAAAGTTTCGTATATGTTTCTTCACAATTTCTAATCCATTATGGGCACTATCATTGATGATTTGCTCGAGAAATTCAACGACAAATACCAGAAGTCAATCACCCATCCTTTGACAAATGAGCTCTGTGCAGGAATTTTGCCGGATTACAAGCTCTTTACTTACTTGACCCAAGATTTGAAATTCTTTCAATTGGGCATGAATGTGTTTGGTAAGACATTGGCATACTGTGATGATGCACAATCGGCAATAGTGTTGAGTAAGCAAATAGGCTTTATTGCTAATGACGAGAATGACTATTTCGATACATGCTTGCGAGAAATCAAAGAAACCAATAATACGGAGTTAGAAAAATTGTGCCCAAAAATGTTGCTCGGGTCTGATTCTCCAGCATTACCTGAAGTTCAAAAGTACCTTGAATATTTGGACTACTTGGCGCATGAATGTCTGTCATATGTCGAGCTAATTACCTTCATGTACTTAATGGAACAGGTATATTTAGGTTGGGCAGAACATCATCTCCAGCGAGGGAATGTAAAAAAAAATTTACCTTACAAATATAAGGAGTGGATCGAGCTTCATAGTGGGGAAAAATTCTCAAAATGGGTACAATTTTTAAAGTCAGAGTTAGTGAGAGTGGTGTTCACGGAAAGTGATAAGCATATTTGTGAGCAAGCCTTTTTGAAGGCATTGGATTTGGAATTGGATTTCTTTGATTCATGCTATTCTTACAAAGAGTAGGTTTTGTTCACTATACAGCACTTTAGAGTTAAGGGCTTGGCTTTATATTGACGCTAGATTCACACACAGTTTTAATTACAAAGTGCGACATCTGGTAATTCGTTGGCATTATACCAGCTAACATAGGTAAGTTGTATGTCTATACATAGGTATTAGCGTGTATTTCTAAACTCTCCTCGTAGACCAGTAATCATAGGTTTATGTTACAAAATATAATATTTACAATAGAAAAGCTAGTTTATTCTGTAATTAATGGTAATTTTGCGAAATATTATCAGAAACATGGAAACACGATATACTGCTTGAAGCTCTCAAAGAAGTAATTTCTTTCATACTTCTTCATACTTTCCGTAATGGGTATTAACATGGGAGACGTTTAATCAAGCAATACTTCCAGGGCGATAGATAAGAACATACATAGGATGAATATTCTTCAATATTGATTTATATCGGTACGCGCACGATAAGCGAGCTGCAAATTTCCCATTACAGACCCTTATAATGAGCTCAAATCTTTTCATCTTCTCATACAATTGTTAATAAACAAAAAAAGTGAATGGTACCTTGGAAGAGAGGAAGAGCGATTAACTAGCAAAAATCTGGGGCGGTTATATTGGGCAATATAGTTGGCAAAACCATAAATTGGAATCGGTTTGCAGGAGTTTCGTAGCTCGGCCCTTGCACTATACATGCTTTATAGAAAACGGACAAAAGGGCGGGCCCTATTGCTGCTCAACTCAAAATAGGGAAGGCGTAGTCAGAAAAATGTGCTTTTCGCCGAATCCATAGATCTCATAACACATGTACCACACCACGACTAGAAAATATCCTACGGTTAATTTGCGAGTATTTTCGGAATTATTTTTTGGACAGAACACAGTGGAAGTGTCTCTTCTTTTAATTCTCTTGTTGCTTTAATACCAATTGCAGTTTTCTGTTAGTATCACCAAGCAAGGGTTCTTGGTAGAGGCTGGTTCAGTACTTGCTGTCTATATGTAGAATCATAATATGCGAATATAACATGCGAATATATGCGAATATAACACGCGAATTCAAACAGGGCTGATTAATGCTTTTCAAGGGACTTTAATAATTAATGCACTGCTTTGTAATACGGGCCCACAGTAGCGCACAACGGTATTTGGGATTGTTTTATAACCCTTAGTACGTCTCGCTCATTTTTTGTGCACTGCAGGGTTCCACGTGGCGCTAGTGCTATACAAGTTTGATTTTTTTGTTAAGCATTGTTTTAAAGGAAAATAATATTTATTTTCATCCAATATTTTCATCTAATATTTCTTTTCAATGACAATTACACTAAGCATGATTTGACATGTCAACACTTAGTTACAAGGGTCATTTAGTGATTCGCCTAACGCATTTCATGCTAAATTATCGTAAATGCGATACTGAATTCTAGATCTTCCGAAAGCTATTGATGTGCTTTATTCGATGACCGGCTGGATAGCAGAGTTGGTGCATCACCATTTCCAGTATGTATATTTATAAACTGAGCACCACAGTGCAGATTCGCTGAATAATATATTATCTCTATCTACAAAGAATAATTACCACGATGAATCTAGATGATCGTCGCATTGTATTTTCTGAATTTCGAGTCTAGGTAGGTTTAGTAATAATAATAATATTAGAACCACAAATGTTCTACTTAGCGACGCGCGTCCCTTATTCGCAATTTCATATATTGCAGGGTCTATGAACTGCTTATGTTAGACGAGCATTACCACAGTCGCTACATAAATACTTGGCTGGAATATCGTCTATAGAATCAAATAATGAAAAAAAAATAGGTAAGGTACTCTTATCTAAAAATAACGCAGGTTTCCTTTCGTATAGGTATATTTTCCATAGAACATTTTGGAAAGTATCTTATAGTCCATATTGGATTGTAGTACTAAAAAATTTGTGAAAACGAATGCAAAAATGATTATGCGGGCAATCTCGAAAGCAAGTTGGATTTTGGGTTTATTTTACTAACTTTGCAGAATATACTTTGAAGAGTAGAACCTTCACCAAGTACGAGATAAATGTGGCCGCTTTCGATAGGATTGAGATCTGATTTGGATCTGATCATGATGAAGGATGGGATGATAAAAATAAAATCCCCGTATAGGACTACGCCAACCCTATATTTAAATCTCGTAGATAATAGCGAAAACCATATATAATGGTGTCCGTCTGATAAAAATATAGGTTGTTTTTTGTACCTTTCAATTTGAATTGATAAAGATATGAAATACTTATTTTTGCTGCTTTATTTCTTGGTTTTTCCATTGGTCATGGGTCTTCCCTTGACCCACGACACTTGTTCAAAGTGTCAAAGCTATGCACAATGTCCTAATTTGAAATTTGATTTTCATTCTTCTGTTGCAAATTTTCCTAAGGCTAGTATTGAAGTTAGTGATGTTGAATATATCAGTGGAAATAGTTATTCTGTAACTATCAATTTTGCTGCTTCTAAGACGATGTCTCTCTCTTCTTTAAGTGAATTGAAAATATTGAATCTAGGACCAGCGTATTTGCTCTTTTCAAGGAATTCTCATGTCTATAAGATCACAGATCCAGCAAACTGGTCTGCAACTTTAACAATTACTGGAGTCGAATCGAATGGCCAAGTGTGTATGCCACACTTCCAAATTCAATATGATTGGTGTTCTGCTGGAGTAGAGTCCCAAACCGAATGCAATAAATGGAAATACGCTAAATCGTACGACTACATTACTGGATGCAATAATTACGACCAATCCACTAAAAAATCTCAAACTGATGCTTCAGATTATTGTTGGAAAAAGCCGGTGTGCAGTTCTTCTAGTCCATCTCCATCGAAAACACCATGCACATCCAGTTCTTCTAGCCCATCCAGTTCACCAAGTCCTCCAAGTTCGTCACCTCCAAGTTCGTCACCTCCAAGTTCATCACCTCCAAGTTCGTCACCTCCAAGTTCATCACCATGTCCTCCAAGTTCGTCACCCCCTAGTTCGTCACCTCCAAGTTCGTCACCTCCACCAAGTTCAACACCATGTCCACCAAGTTCATCACCTCCACCAAGTTCAACACCATGTCCACCAAGTTCGTCACCTCCTAGTTCGTCACCTCCTAGTTCGTCACCTCCAAGTTCAACACCATGTCCTCCTAGTTCGTCACCTCCTAGTTCGTCACCTCCTAGCTCGTCACCTCCACCAAGTTCAACACCTCCTCCAAGTTCAACACCATGTCCTCCTAGTTCGTCACCTCCAAGTTCATCACCTCCAAGTTCGTCACCTCCAAGTTCAATACCATGTCCTCCAAGTTCGTCACCTCCACCTAGTTCATCACCATGTCCACCAAGTTCGTCACCTCCTAGTTCATCACCTCCTCCAAGTTCAACACCATGTCCTCCTAGTTCATCACCTCCAAGTTCATCACCTCCTAGTTCGTCACCTCCACCAAGTTCAACACCATGTCCACCAAGTTTGTCACCTCCTAGTTCATCACCTCCACCAAGTTCAACACCATGTCCACCAAGTTCGTCACCTCCTAGTTCATCACCTCCTCCAAGTTCAACACCATGTCCTCCTAGTTCATCACCTCCAAGTTCGTCACCTCCAAGTTCATCACCTCCAAGTTCGTCACCTCCACCAAGTTCAATACCATGTCCACCAAGTTCGTCACCTCCTAGTTCATCACCTCCTCCAAGTTCAACACCTCCTCCAAGTTCAACACCATGTCCTCCTAGTTCATCACCTCCAAGTTCGTCACCTCCTAGTTCGTCACCTCCACCAAGTTCAACACCATGTCCACCAAGTTCATCACCTCCTAGCTCGTCACCTCCTCCTAGTTCAACACCTCCAAGTTCGTCACCTCCTCCAAGTTCAACACCATGTCCTCCTAGTTCAACACCTCCTCCAAGTTCAACACCATGTCCTCCTAGCTCGTCACCTCCACATAGCTCGTCACCTCCACATAGCTCGTCACCTCCACATAGCTCGTCGCCCACTTCTTTCACACCTTCTAGTTCGCCTTGTCCAACAGGATCTTCAGCAATACAAAGCTCACCACATTCAACTCCTCCAACTCCACTGAAATCGTCACCTACAATTGGTCCTTCTATTCCAAATAGCACACCCGGTCCAAGCAGTACTTCAGAGGTTACACTGATTTGTACCACCGTTATTACCATCACTTCGTGCTCACAAGAAGGATGTACTCGCATTCCTGTTACTACTGGAGTCACTACAGTAACTGAAGGTAAAACAATATATACCACATATTGTCCCTTGTCTGAAAGCACAAATGCTCCGTCTACTACAACTTCTGGAAGCGGTAATGGATCAGGCTCAGGCTCAGGCTCAGGCTCAGGCTCAGGCTCAGGTTCAGGCTCAGGTTCAGGTTCAGGCTCTGGAAGCGGTAATGAATCAGGCTCAGGCTCAGGCTCAGGCTCAGGATCAGGCTCAGGATCAGGCTCAGGCTCAGGATCAGGTTCTGGAAGCGGTAATGGATCAGGCTCTGGATCAGGCTCAGGAAGCGGTAATGAATCAGGCTCAGGCTCAGGATCAGGCTCAGGATCAGGCTCAGGATCAGGCTCAGGATCAGGCTCAGGCTCAGGATCAGGCTCAGGATCAGGCTCAGGCTCAGGATCAGGTTCTGGAAGCGGTAATGGATCAGGCTCTGGATCAGGCTCTGGAAGCGGTAATGGATCAGGATCAGGCTCTGGCACTGGAAGCGGTAATGGCACTGGAAACAATTCCAACACTGCTGGCTCCACTGTTGAAAATTCTTCAAATGGTGTTTCTGGCAACTCCGGCACTTCTAACGAATCAGGTTCTCCCTCAAGCTCAAGTTCTAATTCTGTTAATTCCGGGAATGGTTCGACCGGTGGATCTGGTAACGGAGAAACTCCAACAAATGCCCTTAATTCAGAGTCTTCCAACGAATCCAGCTCTAGTTCCTCACTCTCTGTCGCCACCTCCAGTGGTTCTTCGTCTAACGCACCTCAATCAGTTGCTTCATTTCAGGGTAATGCTGCAGTAAATAGGCCTTGGGTAATGGTTCCTATTTTTGTTTTCCTTGCAGTTACTATAATTTGATGATCATAACAACCTTTGCTTCTTTCCATTTCGGTGTTTCTAAGACTATAGCGAAATTCTATTAGCACAAGGTCCCAATTGATCTCTCGATAATTGAAAAATGTATATTCATATTATATCACGTGATAAAAACCAAATAAACGTTAATGTTATTCAATTGATAAGAGCCTAAAAGATATAAGAGCTTTGATAATTCTTACTGTTTTCTCGTGTTCAAATTTATGTAAGCGATTTCTCTTTTCTGCCAGGTCCATAAAGATTCCGTAGGATTAGCAAGTACATTATCAACCTATAAGAAATGACGTCCTCCATTTTGAACTATGTAATCCTCATGAATATACGAACTTACGTCGAACTTCTTATACGAACTTGGTATGTGTTTGCGTAATATTTGAGATATGATATACCTATTGGGACATCTAATTCCTTCTTGGACCGCAAGTAGTTCGTGCGTGTATTGGCTCATTGCAGGGATTCTACCGTATTTGAAAGTGTCATAACTTTTATTACGACTAAATCATATATATGTACATTTTAAAGGCTAGTCGTAAATATTAAACGCTGGGGCTTCATATGAAACTGGATCATTGAAGGAAAACCCACCAAGAAGATCAAAATCATGCATCATATCTTCACTCATAAAGTCCATGCTAGGCACCGAAGTTGGGATATTAACAGAGGGATAACTATTGTCCTTTAATTCATTTTTATTTGCACTGCTCGCCGTTGAAATGTCTTGACGAGAAACAAATTTGTTCCTCTTCTTAAACATCCCTAAATGGGCCCACAAGTTTTCAAGTTGGTTATCATTCATAGAATTATCCACTGGATCTCCTGGTTTTTTAAATCCGGCTTCACGAGTAGAATTTAATTGATTTGCTTGATTGCCGGAGTCTTTATGTTCCAGACTTGAAATATTTTTAAGGTTTAATGAAGCCTCTAAAGTTTCAATAATATCTTTCTGCTCTTTTAAAGAGAATTTCAATGCGGCCTTCCTTGTATTTTCAAGATTTGAATATATATCACTATGCATGAGCAACTTCATAATATATTTGTAAGCCTTCCCCGATCTCCATGCAAAATAATATCTGCTACCCATAAATGATGCAACTCGGACACTTCCCTCTGCAAGTCTTCGGAAAAGGTCCAATAATGTTTCGAGTATTTCTATTCTAGTGCCAGGTATTGCTTCTAGAGGAATATCAGATTCAATAGGATTCTTCATACTCTCTATTGTGCTTCTAAGTCTTATGAACATAATCAGACCTATCACAATTTCCATACGACAAAATACTTCCAAAACAGGTGTCATTATCAAAGTGAATGCAGGACCAAAATACTCCTTGCAATTATTCAATAATCTTGGTGAAATACCTGATAACTCGTGAAATATAATCATAAACAGTTTCCGTAAATAGTATGAGTGCAACTCAAATTCTAATTTCTCCTCATAATAGACATGGAAGCAATAATATGTGTAGGATAAAAATAACTTGCTATTCATAAATAATTTAAACTTCATAATTTTTAAAAACTCCGGTAAACCATCATTAAAAACAAGATAGTCGTTTAATTTTCCAAGTTTTTTATCAATTAAAATTTCAAAGTCGGATAATAAAGAGGCTAAGATTGAAATCTTCGGCGAGGCTCGGACTTTAAGTATTAATTCGAGAATTGAATGTATGCAATTAATAATAGGATGTAAGTAATCAAATGCCGCTATTACTTCCATTTCAAATTCTACATTTGATAAATTCGAACTATTTGGAGTAAAAAATGGAACGTGCGTATCATAATTATCCTTAGTCGTCCAGATTGGTGTTCCAAAAACTATGGAATCTTCAATGTCAACATTGATTAAAAAAAACCACAATTTTCTTTGCAAATGTTTTGTTTTATCATCTGTGATCTGATCTAAAAAGTAGTCAGGATCCCTATTCAAATATAGTGAATTTGCCATTTGTATCAAGACGCCATTGAAAACCAGCAGTTCGCTGTCCGTATAGCCACTTCCTTCTTCTGGTGCATAACCTCTATAAATCTTTATAAAAGCAGCTGCTTGTAGGACTATTAGATCTTGATTTGTTGTTAAATCAAATTCCTTAAGACACGACTCCGCAACTCCAATTACGTCCAAAGATACTGGATTCATCATTATAAAACTGGAAAGATCATCTTGTGGATCTAAAGGTCTTTTCAAAATGCTGTCATTCTGATTAACATTGTTAGTAAAAACTGATAAGTAGCTCATTCTTAAAATGATAAGCAAAGTGCATAATATTCCTAAATCATTTTTTTTATGAAGAACAATATTATACTTATTTTCAAGCGGGATTGTATCATAGTCAAGTATCCTGGAAATATTTGAGTTGAAGGAAATTTCATCAACAAATGGAAAAAATGGATAGAGTCTTTCGAAGAAAATCGTTAGCAATGTAGAAATTACTCTTTGCGAGGGTAAAACCATGTTTATCTGGTCTAAAAGGTTCATGTCTTCATTTATTTCACCATTGTGAAACGTTAACCCCAAGTTTATACCATACTTAGATATGGAATCTTTGACTTCAAGTGTTTCAGAAGGGGAATAATGTTGATCTATCTTTCTTATATAACTTGGTCCATAGAAAGCTTTGCATTTTTCATCAATAGAAGAATTGACCCCATTTCCACTATTCGAATTAGCTTTAGGGTTTTGTTGTTTCCAGGAAAAATTTTTCAAAGAACTTTGATAATCAAAAAATAGCTTTGCACCCGCATCTCTCTTCAGTAGAAAGATGAATTGCAAAGGTCTGTACGGATATGAAATATTTTTTGATTTATCCGCAGACGGCCTTTTTACCGAGTTAAGAAAACTGATGGTATCTTGCTCTGATCCTGTCGGATTTACTCCAATATAAGGATTTTTCTGTATATCGAATTGAAAATTTCTAGTCGAAGTAGTCTCAATGTTTGGTTCTTGATTAGTATTCCATGGCCTTCTATAATTATCACCCTCCAGAAACGATGACTTTATTTGTTGTTGAGATGTTCTATTTTGTTCTGTTGCTATTGATGTATCAAGTTCTTTGACTCGTTCTCTTAAATCTTCAATTTTTTGATTTACAAAAGTGTCTTTCGTTGCTGCTGTACTATCCCCAATATTTCTTGATATGGACAGAGAGTTGCCTACCAGATATGGGTATTGTGTACTTTCGAAGTGTGACCTTTTGTAAGTAGGTGAGTTATATGAACAGGTTAGGTCAATGCCTGCTTTTATACAAGTTGAACATGGCAAATTTCTATCACATCTGACCTTTTTCTTGCGACAATTAACACAAACTAATGTTGATCTAATCCTTTTCTTAGACATATAAAAGTGTGGCGATCTTGGTGATTATATCTTCCTATCAGAGTATTATTCAATTGAGTCTGATATTTAGACTTATTTTAAATGTTCTTAGTTTATTTATATGAGCAATAATTACTTATTGAACATTTCAATTCGGGTGATGCGATTTGACTTTTAAAAGTGAAAGTTTACGTAGTGTCCATGAATAGTTAACCCATAAGTTTAATAGATATAGACTAAACAAAAGGGATGGAAATTTGAAGAATGGAACAGACACATATCGCATTTTTTATATTTAATCAGACATTCTATAAAAATGAGAGCTACAAGTTTTGTGTTCATTATCAGACATTTTTAGATATTAAATACAACACCTTTTAAGGTTTAGATAATGTCTTCTGTAATGCAGAGCTGAATTATACACCCGTCTAATTAAAACATGCAGACATATGTACTGAGTGTCCGTCGAACTCCCATGGTGATTCTGTGTCTGGCTTCAAATCTAAATCTGTGTCAATTCTGAAAACGATGTCGTAGAAACAGCATCAAACGCATCAATATTACTATTATTCATTTTGTATGCCAGTACAAGGTTAACTCAGATTAGGATTTTAGTAATTCCTAATTATTAGTATATGAAACTTGACCACAAGTGCGGTTATGTAGACTCTATTTGATTATCGAGTTCAACTTCTTGTTCGTCATTAACATCGGCCCACAAGAATCTTATTTTAAAGAATTTAGCGACAAAACACAAGATCAATAATATTGGAACCTCCAACAATGGACCAAAAGTAGCAGCTATTGATTCCTTACTTCCTGAACCATATAGAGAGATCGCTACAGCAAGACTTAACTCGAAATTATTCGATGACGCAGTAAATGTTTGGGTGACTACTTCAGCATAATTCGCAGAGCAGTTAGTGGCCCATTTGTTTGGACTTTGTAATTTTTCTTTCTCACAACCACATAACAATTCTGTCTCTTCAGTAGCAACTCCGTTTGCAACAGCTTTGGATCCATTTTTACGACCTAAGTACCATCTCATGAAGAAAAATGTACCGAACCAAGTAATAAGAAAGTAAATGATCAAGGGAACGAAACAACGCAAACCCGAACCAATGTCTTGAATGAAATCATTACCCTTTTCGATGAAGATAACAATGATGGTGTACAACAAGCCGATCAAAGCCCATGGCCCTATGAATGGAACTACTTTACTCTCGTATTTCTTTATTCCTATAGTGAACTTGGCAACTAGACGAATTAAAAGACCGAGGGCTAAAGGGACACCCAAGAAGAATGCCACGCTCTGGGCGACTAACTGATACGAAACATTTGCTCCCACTTCACCCCGTGCATGCGAGTTATAGTCACCAGTAATAACATAGCAAAAGAATATCTGGTAGGGAGCGTACAATACGATTTGAAGCAAGCTATTGATAAGGACGATAACGGCACAGAGAGAATTATCCCCATCTGAAATCTCGTTCCACACCAAAACCATGGCTATGCATCTGGCCAAACCGATCATGATGATACCGGTTCTGTATTCATCCTTATCAAATAACGTAAGCCAAGCAAGCCCGAACATCAAGAATGGGCAAATTATCCAGTTGATGACTAAAGACATCAATATAGGCCTTAAATATTTGCTCAGGCTGAAGAAGCTGAAAAAGCGTTCCCATTCAACCTTGCATAAAGGTGGAATCATCATTACTATAAGACCTACCGCCAATGGTACTGAAACTCCAACAACTTCTGCACCATCAAATGCTTTTCTACTCGAAGGCACATAAACCGATAACAAAATCCCCAAAATCATAGCCAAAAGAATCCAAAGTGGTAGTAACTTGTCCACCAAAGAAAGGTCATTGAAGACCTGCACCAAATCTGGTGATATTCTTTTCTTGGAACATACCATGCTTACTGTATAATTGAAAAGCGTAAAATATAGAACAAAATATCAAAAAGTGTTTTATTAGTTTATCCAAACCTTTAAGCAGATCTTCCAAATCTTCAGATAGAATTACAAATTTTCCCTAGTGCTCAATATTTGTAAAAGACTGGTGGTCTTCCAGAATCAATGTGTGTAAGAACCAATTTTGCATTTGACCCTTAATAGGTTCTCAAGAAATTGACTTTAGTACAACCGTAATCAGCTTCTTTTCTTCGTTAAAATGACTAATTCTGATGCGTACAATAAGGTTGAAAAACACTATTCGGCTGTTGCCGCTAGAAATCAACAAGAGGGAGATTCCATTGACACTAATCGCGGAGTGGCTTCATCCTTTGGTTACTCGGTGGAAGATTTGGCGACCATTCCGTTGGACTCCAATTTAGGTGTATCATGTGGTAACCCAATCCTGATGGCCAACTTAAAAGAAGGAGAAGTTTTACTTGATTTTGGTTCAGGTGCTGGAATAGACGTATTTCTAGCATCCAAAAAGATCGGATCGCATGGAAAAGCGATTGGAATAGATATGACCGACGATATGATCAACCTTGCAAGAAAAAATGCTGCAAAAGGTAAATATACCAATGTTGAGTTTATTCAAGCACGTATCACGGAGGTTCCCTTGGAAGAAGAATATGCGGATATAATAATTTCGAACTGTGTTTTGAATTTAGTACCGGACGCAGAGAAAGCCAAAGTTTTTAAAGAAATGTATCGCTTGTTGAAACCAGGTGGTCGTGTGGCCATTTCTGATATTCTCTCCCTTAGAGACCTTCCAGAAAGCATCAAGAATGATATTTCACTTTACGTTGGCTGTGTTTCAGGAGCAAGCAAGGTTGAAGAGTACGAGGCTTGGTTTAAAGAAGCAGGATTAGGCAAAGCTTTTTTGGTCAATACCAAGAAAGATCTCAATGTTTATAAGGAGACAGCTCTTGAGCCCACGACCTGTTGCTCATCTAGTAGTAGCCAGAATAATATCGAGGATGTAGATTTTAATGAGTACATTGCTGCATTCCAAATATATGCTGTGAAAGGTTAGGATTTAAGCAATTCAGCAAGAATTGTATACTTAAGATGCTGTATCGTACATTCATTCATAAAGCTTTGTTTATCAGTGGCCGTTCTGCTCGGCGTGGAGTTTCATGATAATTCAAGTACGAGGTTTGAGGTCTTTTCCGTTATCCCCGTACAGAAATTTTAAATATCATTCTATATATTACTTTCATTCCCATTTACTATTCCATTTCGTTAATATTATGAATTATATAACTCTAACATTATTGATGTTTGCAATAGTTCAAAAAATCGTGCTACTAAAGTTGCAAGTTGGACTATGTTGACTACAACAAGGTTGAAGATTTAAATGCAAATGAAGATGATTCAATCTTCCTGAATTTAATAAATGAAAATGGGGCGTGTGACATGAATTGGATGTATCATATAGTAAGAACTTGCTAGATTATTTTTTATCTCAAGAGCTTCTGTAGCATTTTTTATCTAAAGCCAGTTGTCATAAGACTAATTAACTTGCAATTATTCGGAGCATACTCTGGATATTGAATTTACCAAGTACTACAATATCCGCGCTTAAACGGAAAAGGCTGCTAAACTATGCGATGCCTAGGTTCTGTAAATTAAACGACCGAGCTTCGTGTAAGACATACAATCCATAGGTTCACTAGATACAAATTGTTTAACGTGTAACCGAATATCTCTTTGAATACCTTGACCTTATCGCTTGAGCAATACTTGTATCTTTATGTCTTCTATGATAGAGTGAGAATCATAGATAAAAAGGTTATAAGAGCGTTTTCATATGCTTGCATATAAGTGCCTTGTCCGTGGAAAAAAAACGTACATAATTCAGAAGAAAAGATTTTTAACAACAATTGGGTAGCTCATGTATAAATTGCCGATGATTTAACGACTTTTGAAATAATTAGAATGTAGACTATAATTTACCATGACAGTCGAAGAATTCAGGGATGATTCTCAAACTACCATAGATGAAAAGAGTGTCAATAGTGAGAAGATAAGTGCATTTGAAGGAAATAATGAAGGCATGCAGAGTATGGGACATCATAGAGCCAACAGCAAGAGTGACGATAGAGTATCATTGACCAAATTAATTTCTAATAATAAAGGTGTCGAAAGAATTGTTTCCCAGTTAGAAGAAGGCGCTGGTAAATTGGGAGGTTTAGAAGAACCATATGATTTAAAGAAAATTGAAACCAATCCAGACCCAAATACTACCATCAACGAGGAAGATCAGTGGAAATACCCTATTGATCAAGAAACCGGATTAAGGATTGTTGAATTTATTCCTGGGGACAAGGAAAACCCAATGAATAGCTCGAAAACCAGGAAGTGGGTATATACCGTCTTTTTGGGAATAATCTGTTTTGTTGTAGCGTTGGGTTCTGCAATCGTAACTGGTGATATTTCCGGCCCAAAAGAATATTTTGGTGTAAGTGAGGAAGTAATTATTATGGCTTCTGTGACTATGTTTGTTCTTGGATTTGGTTTTGGGCCTTGTTTATTTGCACCAGTGTCAGAAGAAATTGGCAGGCAACCAGTTTATGTTGTAACATTATTTCTTGGTGTTATTTTCGTTATTCCATGTGCATTAGCTCAGAATATTGCAACGTTAATCGTTTGTAGGTTGATCGATGGTTTGGCATTTTCTGCGCCAATGTGTCTTATTGGTGGCTCATTAGCGGATATTTGGGATGCCCGAGAGAGAGGAGCAGCGATGGCTGTTTTTTCGGCCGCTCCATTTTTAGGTCCAGTAATCGGTCCAATTTTTGGTGGTTTACTTGGTGATAACGCTCCCACTTGGAGATGGATTTATTGGTGTTTTTTAATTATTTCAGGGTTCTTTTATGTCCTTTTCATCTTGATAGTTCCTGAAACTCATCATCAAATTATATTGAAAAGAAGAGCTGCTAAATTAAGAAAAGTTACGGGTGACGATAGGTATAGATCACTCTCAGAATTGAAGATTAAGTCTTTCAAGGAAGTGTGTAATGAGTCGCTCTTGCGTCCATTCATTTTATTAAGTGAATTAATTATTTTCTTAATAACCTTATACATGTCAGTCATTTATGGTTTGTTGTACATGTTTTTTTTTGCTTATCCTGTTGTCTATGGTGAAGGCAAGGGCTTTAGCGATTCGATGATCGGTGTTATGTTTATCCCCATAGGTGTTGGCGTAGTGTTATCTTCTTGTATTGCACCAATTATCAATAAGGATTACAATAAGAGGGCTCAAGTTTACAGAGATAGAGGAGAATTACCACCAGCAGAATTACGATTAATCCCGATGATGTTCTGTTGTTGGTTTGTTCCAATTGGTTTGTTTTCATTTGCCTGGTCTTCCTATCCTTCAGTTTCTTGGGCCGGGCCATGCTTTAGTGGTCTTGCATGTGGTTTTGGATTCACATCTTTATATAACCCTGCAAACAATTATATTGTTGACTCCTATCAACATTACGCTGCTAGTGGTTTAGCAGCAAAGACCTTTGTCAGATCCATATGGGGTGCTTGTGTCCCATTGTTTACAATTCAAATGTATCATAAGCTAGGGTATCAGTGGGCGACCTCTGTGATGGCATTCATTTCATTGGCGTGTTGTGCGATTCCATTTGGATTTTACTTCTATGGAGCAAAAATTAGGACTTTTTCTAAGTATGCTTACTCCCCTGATATGGATCATTAAACAAATTCCTTCAATTGAAACATAGAATATTGGATATAATATTATCTAACAAGATTTTAAGCTACTAATTTTAAGCTGTATATTTCCAAGGAACTAAGAACTAAAAGTTGTCGCAAAAAAAGTATTATGGGTTCTATTTTTTTTTTTTGCAACAATTTACAAGCCAGCATGGAGGTCACTGAGGCATCATTTGCTAATAATTAGTCAATACATCAACTGGGTAATTGAAGGTATTTTCTTCCTGGTGCTTTCGCATTATAACCACTCAAAGCTGCACTTATAGACTGCGCTTTTGGGCATAAATGTACATAGAAAAAAAAAAATGCAGGGACTGATTGAACTATATACGACAGTAATGATCCATGCATTTTTTGGTCATTAGGTCCTACATGGGTATTCATCTATCTGCCAACAATACCTTTGGATTTTGACTTGTTGGATTCAGGTATATTACAACTCAAGACCTTGCGATGTTGATGCTACACTACCTTCTGAATTTTGAGGACCAATGAAAGCGCATAATCTCAATGAAGCCATGGTATTGGATGTTTTGGCGAATCTTTTGATATTAAACAATAAATTCTGTAACCGTAATTGGGCATGTGTAATGTATATATATATAATTTATTGAATCATTGGTACCCAATCATTTAATCTATCGTCATACGATAAACTACGAACCTCTGGTCAAAATGCGCCCAAAGGTCCGCACCAGTCATATAGTAAGATACATCGCTAGTCATATACGATACGTCACTAGTCAAATAAACATAAACACCTTCAATTGATAGTAGAACATGGTCTTGAATCATGGAAACCAAGTAATCTCAAATGTGAACGGGTGGTTAATTTCCATCTCGTATGAAGTTAACCCTCGGTTTTTGTTCTTAACCGAATTAATGGCCGCATGTGCGGTAAAAAAAGCAACACATCCAAGCCAATATCAATTATGATATTATCTTCTGGCTGAGTTCTTGTATTCAAAACACAACATATATTGTGCAAGACCCGAACAATAACCGGATCAGCGGGACATAATATGTAAATTTGTATTTATACTAGCACAAAATTAGGCAATTTTTAGTTTTGATTTTTGGTAACACTTAAAAAATCAAATGACTGTCAATAGCATCCCAAAAACCAATTCCTCGCCTAATGCAGGTACAGAGAAAGACAATTCTACGAAGTATAGAATTGTGCGTGGTACGGAAGGGTATACATCAAAATTAGTTGCCAGCCGTTCTTATAAGAAGGGTGATGTTCTTGAAATTCTTGTTGGAACAACGCTTGCTCTGAAAAGATATACAACAGTCCAGATAAATGAAAACGAACATATCGAGTTAAACAGTGATATTGTATATATGAATCATAGTTGTGACCCAACATGTATAATGGATGTCAAAAATATGCTTGTACGTCTTACGAAAGATGTTCCTGTTGATGGGGAATTAACTTTCTTTTATCCAAGTACTGAATGGGATATGGATCAACCGTTTAAATGCTGGTGTAATAGCTCCGGTTGCATTGAGACCGTGAGAGGGGCTAAATACCTCTCGAAAGAGTTTTTAGATAATTATTTTGTTAATGAGCATATTTTGATGTTACATGATAAAAACTCTTCTTGATTTTTACAGTAGAGGATTAGATTTTGTTGTTATTTCTATTATTTATTGGTTTAATCTGACCCAAAAACAATTTGTACAAACTATTGCAAATTTTGTTAATACATGTTGTTATAGTTAATCGGTATGAGGTATGCTTGGTAAGGGTGTTTTCTTAATACCAAAGTAAACACAACCCGAAGTTCCATTTAGAAATAAGGACATCTCTCTCTAGTCTCAATTGTCTACACTTAGTGATATTTTTACTATCCTAGCCGAAAATACATATACTCTACTAATAAGAAGTAATAAACTGGGAGTTTAGGTGTTTATCACTTGACAGGTTACCCGCTGTGATTGAGTAATTTCAAGTTCATGTACTGGCCATGGTATCTTTCGGCTTTCGGGTCAGATACTTTCATACTTAGTTTGGATTATAGCCCATTATACTATTATGCCGAATTCTAATCTCCTTATGAAAAGCTATTTTTTTTTAACATTCTTCTTCTACCTAAAAGAGTCCAATGTCTTTGAGGGATAGTCAAAGCAGATGTCTATACCATGTATGTCACGATAAAGACCCCTACGCATCTAATATACCCTTTATTTGAAAGCTTTTGGATTACCTCTGAATGGATTGACATGCCTTCTCAATAAGAAATCATCGCTGAGTCACTCAAATACTTAGACTGTTTGGATCGTCAATCATTGATAACCTTACTCACTTTACCAGAAAAGTACATATATGAGGTTACTATACTTATGTGTATGTAGTTCAAAATATTTAAGCTCATCAATGGCCTCTCCTCTCTTTCATAAGTCGTTATTGGTATATCAAAGGGAGAATATGCCGTCGTAAAGAATTGAAGCGTGGGTTGCTCTACCTTTGTCACACTTCGGGAATTTGAATTTATCAAAGCTATGGTAAGTTTTACACCATATTAACATATAATTTACACATATGCTCTAAAAATCAAATTCTGTTTAATAGATAGATTTTAGCTATTATATAATAATATCTTGACAGGTTAGACATTTTTGGTAACCTGTATTTTGTGTTAATGCGCTTCGCGCACATTAATGGGTCATTTGGCATAATAATTAGGATCGATTGCAATGAATCATCCATAAATACCCGCAAAGAGAACCTTCTTGAAATGTAAGTGCATTACATTGGCTAGAATAAAGCAGAAAGTCATTTGCTTGTTGTCATCTTCAGAAATAAGGTATAAGCTTGTTGATGCAACCAAGTATTCATATTCTACATGATATCAGGCTTTTTACAGCCAACGTAACTTAATATATGGATATACACAGCAACTGTAACCTTAAGTTTCATTTGGGGGGTATTTCTCTACCGTATTTAAGCATCTAGTGTTTCTCATTGAATAGGCCTAATGTATACTATTTCAAACATTTATATCGAATACTGTTAAAATGGTTAAAGCATTGATAGCAGTGACATCACATCATGGTGCATTTTACGAGAACGGGTCCAAAACCGGAGTATTTGCGAGCGAGGCATTACACCCATTCCTAGTTTTCAAGGAAAACAATATCAAATCAGATTTTGTTTCTGAGAATGGAAGTTTTGGATACGACGAAAACTCACTTGATCCTATGTTCCTAAAAGGAAAAGACTCCGAAGTATTTAAAGATAAAAACTCCGACTTCAATGTTGCAATTTCCAATATCAAGAAGGCTTCACAGATAGATCCGAGCGAGTATCAAATTATATTCTTCCCTGGTGGACATGGTACAGCTTTTGATTTTCCCAAGGCGACGGGGTTGCACAAGATTACCCAGCATATTTGGAAAAACAATGGGGTAATAGCTACTGTGAGTCACGGTTCCACCATTTTTGATGGATTATACGAACCCGAAAACTCAAGCAAGTTATTAGTAGAAGGTAAAACAATTACTGGATTCACCCACGAAGGGGAAGAGATTATCGGTGTTGATCGCACGTTGAAAAAGGATCATCTTGGATCGATTGAGGAATTATGTAAAAAATTGGGTGCAAATTTTAGTCGACCAGATGCACCTTTTGAAGAGCATGTAGTAACTGATGGTAAAATTATAACGGGTTCTAATCCAGCATCCGCAGTATCTACTACCATTAAAGCTATAGGCGTATTGGGCAAATGAATTTTAGGTTGTTGTTAATAGGTACTTCTTTCAAATAAACCTCTTATGAATTTTTAATATTTTGATTGACAATTATATATATATTTAAAAAAAAAAATTGGTTCTAGTAGGTGGATGGCAATTGCTATTATTAAGTCCAATATCAATATATTTGTTTTTTGGATCTTAACTTTTTTTTTAATATTATGCATGAATGAATTTGGCTGCGAAATTCCGGTGTGGAATAATCAGAAAACAGTAGCAAAAAAAAATACCGTTTAAGAAGATCCAGGAGTCAAGAATATTTAAGTAGTTGTCTATGTGTTTTAATGAAGATGTTCTATTATATATGAATGAATATTTTTTAAATTTAATTATGAACATAGTGTTTATTGCTATTATACGTATATACTACTAGTTCTCGGCTAGTTAATATTCGATTAATACTTCTCCCAATTCCAAGATTTTTCACCTGCATTAACTAATTCATTTTCATTTTCAGGAAATGATAAACCATTGTCAACACCCTGGTAGACTAAGACACTTAAGTAGTACAAAAAATCGGCCATGTCAAAATTTTGAGCAAATTTGACTTGAGCTGCTTTTAATGCTTCTTCCGCAGATTCAGTCTTGACTTCAAGCTTTACATTATGATCTTTTTCAAACCTTTCGACTACCTGACGAGGAGTGAGTTCACCAGACTGAATTCTGATTTTGTCAGGTAATTTTGACGGATCGATAGACGCAATTGAAACAACCGATTTACCAATGTCATTAACTGTAGTAAATGCAAACCTGGTGTCTGGATTTCCCCTATAATGAACAGTGTTTGACTTTGGATCAATACCCACCTGTCCTACAATTTCATACAAGAAAGATCCTGGGGCTGCAAACAGTGAAGTTATAACGTCTACCACCTTAATTCCTGCATCCCTGACCACGTTAGAATGTTTTGTCTTGACATCCAAAAGACCAGGGAATAACTTATCAGCCTTATCGATTTCTGTTCCGAACTGCGAGGGAATGAATAACTTAGGCTTAACTTGCTTAACCACAGATTCAACAGCATCGTAAACCTGGGTACCAGATAATTCGATAATGACATCAACACCTTTGAAAGCTTCAACAATCTTATCTATCCCTCCGTCGTCTAATGATCCATGTACGTATTCAATTTTATCAGTTGATGTCTTCGAAGTTCTGGACAATGCTTTTATCGGGAATTGAAATTTTTCAGCAAATAATGAACTTTCAAAAGCGTCCAATGTTGGCTTACCTAAAAACCCTGAAGTACCGATAATGGCGACAGTTGGTCTTGACATATTTATTTTCTGAAATTCAATTTAGTAGTTTAGGTAGTATCTTTATATAATACTGAATAGTAATATACTTTGCATATGTTCTATCATGGGTAATCGATTAATTTATACTCTTCTCAACTATGATACTAACACCGCATTACTCAGAAAAACCATTCCATTAGTAAAAAACTGAATTAGTAATATTATGTAATACTAATACAATTTATATTCTTCTGAATTACCAATTTACTTTCATGACAAAGACACTGCAACGTAATACTTCAATATGAATACTGATATTCTTACTTTCTTCGCCGAAAAATACATAAACTTTGCTTCTATTTTTTTGAATGCTTATCTTTGAAAGCTTCTTGGGTTACGCTGCCATAAGTGAGAACAGAATAAGATCCACATGTTAAACGGATAAATTCCTATATTTATACTAATTAAACGAACTCTATTGTATTCTATACAGTTGTATTATACTGTGTTCCAGTGGAGTAAAGAATGTCTAAACCCCACATAAGATCATAAGAACTACTTGAGCAAAGGATAAAGGATAAATATTCTTGTGACGCTGAGCTCCTAGCGGCAGCATTTTAATAAAAACGGATATATTCAGTCTTGTTTTTAGTTACAAAACTCGAAGAAATCATTCGGAAATTGTATATATGTTTGTTATTTGTGTTGAAGATAGTATTATCACTATAAGGCGTATTGTTTCAGACGATTTACTTGATTCAGCAGAAATTAGTTTCATCAGAAGTCATGGTGGTAAATATTCTGGTGGAGGTAACCGTTATTATGATGAACAAGTGTGCGTATTCACTAAGTATGATGACTTTGAACGATACTGGCTATATAAAACTGATAGACTAGAGAAAGCCGCCTCGGAATGACAGTCTAAATGAGAATTCGAGAATCTAAAACGCTGTTCAATCCGCACAATTTCACACTTGAAGTTGAATCTCTTATGCACAACTATGGCAATAATATAATCATAAGAAACAAGAAAACAAGGCATACTATATCTTGTTGATAACTAAGTTTAAACAAGACATACGGACTTATACTGAATGCCTCTTAGAGAAACGACATGAGACCCCCTCTGAGAGTGATTCCCGATGATAGACAATCTAAGACCTTGTAGTTTAACGGAACAGACTTCGTTTTATGTTCAAAAGCACCACTGTGTTACACGATTTCCAATGCCCTTTCGATGTCCAACTCAAATAAAATGGTTGTGTATGAATCTGTCAATATGGCCTTGTTGTTGCGATCGGAAAACATTTCAGCGAGGATCTGATTGAGAAAGCTCTTCATCTTATTTTCGGAAAAGTCTACAATATTGTTTCCTTTAAGTATGCTGGTCTTTTTGACTTCTACCACAGCTAGCGATCTCATTGACTTCGAATCTGAGAATACAGTAATATCTGGGTGCGCATGGAATAAATCAATGGTTTGGTTGGGAATTCTCGTGTGGATACCTGTTGGACCTAGGCTATTTTCATAATGAACAAGCATTTCCATACCTAAAAGTGCACCCACAAAGTCACATACAGGTTCAAATAAAAAGTTATTGAAATTTTTCTCGAATTCTGCTTCCTTAAGCTTATCAATTTGCCCAATGGGCTTATAATTATTATGAAATCCAAGATTAAACACCATTCGTATTATTCTTTCTCTTTGCTCTTCAATATATTCATCGCTGAAAATATCCGTTTTCAAGATTCTCTGAAGTTTCCCTCTGAATCTGCTATCAGGGATTTCTTTTTTGAATTCTTCAAAGTCTATATTGGAAAATGTTCCTGTTATGGCATTTTCTGTCGCTGTACTAACGGTTGAATTGAAAACATTACGTTGGATTACCACGCTACCATCTCGTGCCTGGAATTCATATTCAGTGAAGGGAATAACGGAATAGAATGCGAATAACTCTTTCCAATTCAATGGGTTCTCTATTAGGGTGTCTAAGCTTTTGTTATATGTTGATGTCTTGCGTAAATCACTCTCAGTCTCGAAAAACTTGTGTCCCACTTCTTTATTGCATACTTTATCTGATTTAAAGATATTCTTGTAATTGAAACTATCGATTTCAAAATCATCAATTCTTGCGGTGTCCCCCAAGATATACTTATATATATTTTTTTCTAGAATGTTTTCTAAAGCCATATGCTAAGTATTATATAAAAAAGTAAGACAAAATCATATCAAGGTTTAGATTAGGATGAAAGCCTTTATATATATATATATAGGATAATTTAAGCATAACAAATGTGTCTCATATTCAGTTCTGGGAATTCCTTATTAAGCGACTCAAAAGGGCGATTATGATTAGTTTCGCACCCATCGAAGTTGAAATTCGCTTAAAAATTCCAACAAAGTCGAATATGGAACGTTCTTTTTATTTTGACCGAAAGATTACCATTTGAAGAATTCCGGAACCATATGAAGCTTTCGACAAGGAGAATGCTGAAAATGAAAAGTTTGCGTTCTGACAAAATTTTCAGCACTCCTCTTGAAGGAACGCCTGCTTTGTTGCATGCACAGAAGCTCGTCTGGGATCTCTCAAATTAAAGAGCTGATTACAGTCTCTAAGATTTGATATAAATCAACAAATAAAAAAAAATACTGCGAAAAATGTAGAGTTTATACTGCATTTGCATTTTCAATACATAATTACAAATTTCTATATTTTCACATAAGATAAAACCTAGTACATTTAAAAGAACAACGCCATAATATTCGTTGAAAATGAACGACAAAAGATTGTGACCTATTTAAAATATAAGTTACTGTGAATATACGAAAAATAGTAATTTTATATCCAATATTGGATGGTGACGGAAAAAAGAGCATAGTATGGAGCAAGTGATTTTTCTTTGTATTGTCACTCTAAATATGAAATATATTTGCGACTTTACATTAATTCTCTGCCCCTATTTGTTACCAATACCAGAACAGGTCTAATCTCGAGCATCAAAAATTTGTTCAACAGTATCCACTACTGTCTTCTCAAGGTTATACAAAGTGAATCCTAAAATTTTTGAAGTATGTGTGCTATCGATCTTGCTTGAGTTTTTCGCTTTTTCATCCCCCGTACCTGGCTCACCAAGTGGTAACTGTGCGGCACGTTTAGGGAACCTCTCGTGAATTATGTCCATAACTTGCTGAGAATTGAACTTACCACTACATAACAAGAGTCTTTGCTTCTTGGCTTCATCCTTCTCGAAAGCTATGAGGTGGGCCTTGGCTATGTCTCTAACGTCAACATATGGTCCAGTAACATCAGGAATATCGCTGTCAGGCTTCAATTTCAACAAGTTATTAATAATTTCTACTGACGTATTCATAGTATCTTTAATGCCTTCTATGAATGCTTGAGGACCGAACACAAACGTAGGGTTGACAGTAGTCAAAGCAAAATTTGGCTTTTCCTGTTCTACAAATTCCCATGCAGCCTTTTCTGCAAATGTCTTTGAGCCAAAGTACCCTGAAAGCGGGTTTTTAGCAGCTTCTTCCCATGTAATGTGGTTCCAACTTGCTTCATTTGCTTTGAAGCTTGGATCCTTTCCCAGTTCTCCTGATGCCATAGCAGCATACGATGAAGTCACTACAACTCTTTTGATTTGGGGGGCATATTGGTTCACGCTTCGCAAGGCATTTTTGGTACCCTCCACGGCCGGAATGAGCAAGTCTTGCTCTGAGTTTTCTGTATTGAAATGAAATGGAGATGCTGTGTGAATGAATATCGTCACCTCTGGATGCTTCTTTAAAACCTCATCGAATGCACCCGCATCCTTAATATCCTTGACAATTTCATAACTAAAGTTTTTATTCTGTAATAACCCTTCGAGCCTCTCTCCTTTTTCAGTCGATCTAACCGACCCAACAACACAATAACCATTCTCCAATAAAAGTTTTACTGTATGTAAAGCAATATATCCCGTAGCTCCCGATACGAAAACTGTATTTTGAGAACCCATTCTTATTTAATATTTCGAATTAGCCTTTCTTTCCATTTTTAAAAAACAACTTGATGCATTTATATATAGTCATTTACTACTCCTATCTCAAGATAGGATTCTAATAGACGTAGCTACATGTGACTCCTCTCCGATAGTTGCTAACTATTGTTCGGGGTAAAGATCAAGTAGTCCCTTATGTTAAAATCTCTCGTCACCGCAAACACAGTAAAATTTCTCACATGATCTAAATTGTTATGAGGTTATGAACGTCAATCTCGGACTTTAACGGGTACTTTAACTGTCAAGCATAAGCATAACTATATATGGATATTGGTTGCAACATGCATGCCTTATATATAGGTTGTGCATGGTTGCTTATACGCATAATTAGTCTGTGTTATCCCTGCGAGTAGCTTTTTACATCACACCATGCATCCCTGAGATCAACCACTTGCAAATCAAACTATGACATTAGCTCAAGGATCATTAGTCCTTTCTGGCTTAATGCTTGAGTTTATAAGCCATTAAGCTTATCCAAAGTGGCATCTTGAGGGGTAGAATGGTTATCGGGTGAAAAAATTCAAGTATTTAGTGAATATATATATATATAAATAGAAAAGAGTAAATAGATAGATTAGAAAGGTTATTGTTAGAAGATGAAGGGAGGATTATCAGAAAAAGGATATTAAATCGATGCACACCAGCGCAAATTATTAAATTGCGCAATTGAAGTTTATATCAGACTAATAAGTTAGGTAACGCAATTGTGGTTCTTATTACTAAAGTTAAAGTCTGGATTTTAAAAAAATGGTCTTGAGATTTACATATTAATTGCAGGAACTATCCAACACAATGTTGAATTATGTGATAAAGTCTTTAGAAAGATTCAGAGACTAATGATTTCAATAAGTGACAAGTCAATAGAGGTAGGAGACAGTACTTCCACTTATAACAATAGTAGTAATGTCCTGGTAAATTCAATCAAAAAGAATTCCGAAGTCGTTTGTGAAAGAGGAATATCACTTTCAGATTTGAATCAAATTGAAGAGCCATTCATTGATCTAAATTTGAATTTAAGTGAAGAGGAAGAAGTTTATAGAGAAACTTCAAAATGGTTTAAGTTTAAATTTTTTTTGTGGGATTCTGTTGACAAGCATCCTACAGAAAAGAAATTTCTATTAAAATTAGATTTTTTTTTATTAAGTTCCTCGATGCTAGGTTACTTTATTAAACAGCTAAATTCCCTGAATGTGAAAACTGCTTATATTAATGGAATGGATGAGTATTTTGACATGAATGAGAACCAGTACAATTATCTTCAGACATTATGGACGGTGGGCTATATTATAGGACAGGTTCCGTCGAATTTAATTCTTCATAGAATTAGTGCGCGTTATTATTTAGGAGGACTAGAAATTATATGGGCCGTCTTGACTGTTTTAATGATTACTTGCAAGTCCTTGAAAGGTCTTTATGTCCTTAGATTTTTTATTGGCTTAACTGAATCTGGATACTTCCCTGGATTAGAATACTTGGTTGGCTCTTGGTACGATAGAAAAGAGTTGAGTAAGCGTTCCACTTTCTTTGCGGTAGCCGGAGTGGCCTCAGGGTTAGTATCAGGACCCTTACAAAGTAGAATTTTGAACAATTTTGCAAAGAGCGAATTACCACCTTTCAAATGGATGTTTGTTTTTGATGCTGTTATTTCTTTCCCGATTGGAATTTATACTATGATTGTCGATCCAAACACTCCATCAACTACTAAAGCCTGGTATTGGTCGGAAGAGGATAAGTTAGTTGCCCTAGAAAGACGGAGGCGAATTGGTGCTCAACTAAATACTCGTGAAAAGTATACTTGGAGTAAAATTAAAACTTTTTTCAATACCTGGCATATATATGTTTTTCCGTTGATATTTCTAGCGTATAACAATAGTTGTTCTGCCATAAGCCAGCCTACCTTTGAAGGTTGGATGAAAAACGGTCTACATGAATCTCAAGAGGTCTATAATAAAATGCCCGCTGTATTATACGGAGTTAGTATTGCTGTTGCTATTATCTTAGCTTATCTTGCAGACTTTATTGGCGGCAAAAAAAATCATTATTTCGTATTTGCTTATTTCTTGTGCTTGATGATAGGTTGCTCATTACTTGCACATTGGCAAATACCAAGAGGTTTACATTGGTTTACCTATTTTTTGATTGGTGTACCAACTTCATGGGGTCAACCTCAAATATTTTCTTGGGTAAACAGATTACTATTTGAAGATGATATGAAGAGAAACTTCGTGGTTGTTTGTACTAATACTCTTGCGTATGTTACTAATGCTTTTGTCCCAATTTTTGTGTGGAATACTGAAGATAATCCCGAATATTTTATAGGATTTACTTATACTGCATGCTTAACAAGTTTTGGTGTTATCATGACTTTCGTTGCTTTACACTTTTCACTTCGGGACGAAAAAAATCTGAAGTCATTGTTAACCAAGGATACCAATTTCAATTACGGCTGAAAGATGGATCTATACTTGCAAGTATTTCAATATATATATATATGCAATTGTCGGTATGTCACTAAATTTTTTTTTTTTTTCAAAACTTAAATACGAAACCTCAAAGCTTTGATATCCTTCCTTTTTTAAAAAAAATTTGTTTAATTATACATTAAGATAATATTGAGTTCACTTTTGGACATGTTTTTGCAACTAGGTAGTATTCTGAGCCCACCTGCATGTATAAAAAGTGGCTGCGAAAAAATGTAAATGTCACGATCAATTTCATGGGATTGTTACAGGTAAATCTCCACAGTGAATAATAATAGTAGTCAATTGTTTTTAATCAGAGAACTATACTTCCTAAGTAACTACTTGATAATTTTTAAATATTTGTAATATGTTTGTGGCAAAATAACTTAGAGGTAAAAACACAATTTCACCTTCCATTGTCTTAGAAACCACATACAAGTGCACACATTGTGAATTCTATCTTATCACATTACCATTAGTTTTGAAAAATTATATTAATAAGCAGAGAAGCCACACATAATCCTTTTGGAGGTTTTGGGAAATATAAAAGGGACATTCAAATACCATGGTCCAGTATCGGAAATAAAGTAAGCACACTTCAAATAAGAGAAACGCAAAATGGCACCGACAGCAGATTTTATTAACTCAAGTTCTTCAAACTTTGATATCGAAAATGCTGTGAAAGGTATTGCAAACTTAACTACAGGTAATAAAGGTAATATTAAATCGTCTTATAAAGGAGGGTTTTCAGATTCATGGATAGAGAAACTTCCACAATCAACTCGTGAGAGATTAGAACGGGCAGGTATCGATTTATCTAGAGGGTATCCAGAGAGACCACCAACAGAAGATATTCCCATATTTCTTGATGATGCTGTTTCTATCAGAAATAAGGAGCATCCTTACGCAGAACGAGGAAAAAATGCGGACCCTGAGAAAAAGGCTCTATTTAGTGCCGCGAAAGAGGTTAAGGATTTAACCAAGCATTTAGGAACAGAAATAATTGGCTTACAATTAAGTGACCTAAATGATAAACAAAAGGATGAATTGGCTCTATTAATTGCTGAAAGGGTTGTGGTGTTTTTCAGAGACCAAGACTTGTCTCCTCAAAAACAATTGGAGCTAGGTAGTTATTGGGGAACTATTGAAAAACATGCACAACAAGTACATGTTCCTGGTTTTCATGGAATCACAGTGATTTGGCAAGATTTAGCTAGAAATCTTGGATTAGAAATCAATTTTAAAAATACGACGTCATCGGGAACGAGTTTCTGGCACACAGATTTAACACATGAATTGCAACCTCCAGGTATTACTCATTTACATAATGATTCTATTCCAGAAGTTGGCGGAGACACTATATGGGTATCAGGGTATGCCGCCTATGATAAGTTATCGCCAGCTTTTCAGGAATTTTTAGAAGGTAAAAACGCTGTCTACATTTCTGCACATCAATATATTGATCGTGAAAACCCATTAAGCGGTCGAAAGAATATCGAAAGAGAGCACCCCATTATAAGAACTCATCCGGCAACTGGCTGGAAGTCTTTATTTGTAAATCGTGCTATGACTAGAAGGATAGTTGGATTGGAACCTGAAGAATCAAAAATACTTTTAGAATATTTATTCGGGGTTTTCGAGAAAAACGTAGATATTCAAGTTAGATTTAACTGGGGACCTTCTACGAAGGGATTAGGTACTTCTGCATTATGGGACAATAGAGTTTCTCAGCATTTTGCTGTTTGGGATCATGAAGGTAAAGAGCCAAGACATGGTACTAGAGTTTCATCTTTAGCCGAAGTGCCATTTTTTGATCCAAGCTCGAAATCTCAAAGAGAATTCTTAGGTTTAACCTAAACTATAAAAAAACAAATCAGATAATAATTTATTTAATTTTTTATGATTGATTCTTATAATAATACGTTTCTAAGTAATATTTTAGTAATTGACAAAACAAAACTGTTAAACACAGCTCCTTAAGCAAAGCTTGACGAATAGTAATTTTTATCATGATATTGCAAGCGGTAGTAGCAATTAATCATGTCGTATCATTATATACTGGAGTATGGCTCTATACAATTATAAAACGAAATAATCTTCAGCTTAAAAGTCTCTGTTATTTTAAATAGTCACTCCATGCCAGTTTATTGTAACCTTATGTTTTAGGCTATCTTGAATCACCTTTTATTAGTATAACAAGTGGTTTTTGAGATAAACCAAAGTTTTGGTATTCCCAAAAAAATTCTAAACTCCGCTTACATAAATAAAAGCCAGACGCCATAGTTGTATAGCTGAATGCTGAATTGCTTAATGAGACCAATTATTAGGAATAAAGCCATTTGAGTTTCTTTAGTTTAACAACCACAGTTACAATCCCTCCCTATAAAAGAAGTCTTGATCTCCATAATGGGGATAATACATATTATTACTCTATAATGTCACCAATTGCAACAGAAAATACCCCTAGAATTACCAATGCTAACTTCGATGAATATATCAAAAATTTAACTACAGTTAAACCCGTTAGTAAGAGTATTTTTAAAAACAGACATCAGTATCAACTTGAATGGTTGAGCCAGTTACCAGCACCAGCTCGAAAAAGATTTGAAAAAGCAGGGATTGATTTATCTAAAGGTTATCCTGCAATTCCAGATGCTAGCAACATTCCTCGATTTGTGGACGAGGCATTTGCTATTAGGAATGAAAAGTTTCCTTTTATAGAGCGAGGGAAAAATGCAGACCCTGAGAAAAAGGCTCTATTTAGTGCCGCGAAAGAGGTTAAGGATTTAACCAAGCATTTAGGAACAGAAATAATTGGCTTACAATTAAGTGACCTAAATGATAAACAAAAGGATGAATTGGCTCTATTAATTGCTGAAAGGGTTGTGGTGTTTTTCAGAGACCAAGACTTGTCTCCTCAAAAACAATTGCAACTAGGTAAATACTGGGGTCAAGTTGAAAAGCATCCTCAAGCTCGTTATGTTCCACTACCCGAAGACCAAACTGATAATGATCAGTTAGATGGTAGCGGTATTACTGTAATCTGGAGAAAGTTTCTTAATAATTTGAATGATCGAAAGCAAGATTTTAGAAAAGAAATTAATAACACTCTTTTTCATACTGACTTAGTTCATGAGAAGCAACCAGCTGGTATTACCCATTTACACAACGATACAATTCCTAAAACAGGTGGTGATACTGTTTGGAGTTCTGGTTATGCTGCATACGATAAATTATCTACAGCATTTCAGGAATTTTTAGATGGTAAAAAAGCTGTTTATAGATCGGCCGATCCCTATTTGGATCGTAGTGATCCATTGAAGGGCCCCGTATTTATTGAACGCGAGCATCCAATTATCAGGACGCACCCTGCAACTGGCTGGAAAGCCTTATTTGTTAACAGATCGATGACTTCAAAAATTGTTGGTCTAGAAAAAGAGGAATCTAAGCTTATTTTGGAATATCTATTTAGCATTTTCGAAAAAAATTTGGATATTCAAGTTCGCTTCAGCTGGCAACCTACAAAAGAAGGCCTTGGAACTTCTGCAATTTGGGATAATAGGATTTCGCAACACTATGCAGTAGGTGATTACAGTCAAGACGATGACGACCGCCATGGTACAAGAGTCAGCTCACTAGCTGAAGTTCCCTATTTTGATCCTAATTCAAAATCTCAAAGAGAAGCCTTAGGTTTGACTTAGGTTTATTTTTTTAAGAAGTCTTTATGTTATCGATGTATTAGTTACTTTTCTTAGTTCAATAAAAAAAGGAGTTAACATTGGTCTAGTAGTAAGACCCGTACTTTACCTGATGATTAGTTGATTTTTTTCTTATTGATCAGAAGCTTTTGCATCTCCCGCTTTTGCAAACAATTATGTAATTTTGAATCAATAGAGCTACCATACATCATCGAAACTGGAAAAATGTTGCGTAAGGTACAAAACTTTCTTTTGGCCATTTATGTCCAATATATTTGTAACATGAAGAAGTGGTGTCGATAATTTGCACTTGTGGCATAAATTATATATTCTTTAACTCCTTTACTCCCAATTGCGCCAACTATGGCTTTAATTTTGTATGTGCGATGTTTGATATTTATCGTAAGCTATAGGTTTAGATAATCCTAAATATATATATATATATATGAGTATATTCTCTTTGGCTTATGAAAATACATGAATAAAACATGACTTAATATGTGTCCCGAATCCACCAAAGATTCCATAGAAGGTTACAGCATTGATCACTTGATATCAAAAAGGGCCCTGAACAGATCCTACAATCACTTTAATTCAAACACAAATAATAGCACACCAGATGGATTTATACCACATCCTAAACCATTAGGACTTGCATATGGAAGACCAAATCTGCAATATTATCCAATTAAGAAAATATCTCTAACTTTAGATGAATACCCATTTCAAAATTCTTTATTTAAAGATAAGAAAGTTAGCGAAAACTCTATTGAAATTGAAAGAAGACCTGAGAATCCTAAACTTATAGGAACTGATGAAGCTCTTCAATATGGTGACCTTTACGGCCTTCCAATCTTTTCAAAGTTTGTTAAAGATTTAGTGAAGGAAATCCATTCACCATTAAATGATACGTGGTCAACCATAGCTACAAATGGTGCTGGTGATGGCATGAACAAAGTAGCTGATGCTGTTGTAGATCCGGGAGATATTATTTTAGTTGAAGAATTCACATTCACACCTTTCGTTAATAGTGTTTTTAACTCAGGAGGCATTGTGGTTCCAATCAAATTGAATTTAGAAAGGGTTAGCGCAGAATTCAATGTTAATTATTTAAACAACTTACTCAATAATTGGGATACTTTAATTCCGAAATACCGCGGTAAAAAACCGAAGGCCTTATATATGATACCTTCAGGTCAAAATCCAACTGGACTGATTCAATCAATTGAAACAAGAAAAAAAGTATATGAGATAGCATCAATTCATGACTTTTTGATTATTGAAGACGACCCATACGGTTATTTGACATTGCCTCCATACACTAAGCCATGTATTCCTGATTTGTCAAAAGTGGAAATTTCAGTCAGAGAGTTTGTCGATAATTATTTAGTACCATCTTATTTGCGCTTTGATACACAAGGAAGAGTTATCCGAATAGAAACATTTTCAAAAGTTTTCGCTCCCGGGTTGAGACTTGGCTTTATTGTAGCTAACGAGAGTTTTATTAATGTGATTAAAAAACATGCAGCTGTTAGCAGTCGGTCTCCTTCAGGTCCCTCGCAGATGATTTTAATGGGTTTTATTAATCAAAGCCTTGGAGGGATCAAAGGATGGTTAAAGTGGATTTTGAAATTACGGTTAGTCTATGCACACAGAAGAAATGTTCTCATTCAAACATTGGTAGAGCTGGAAGCTCATAAGAAAAATTATTTTCGAATCTTGAATTCTAATGCTGGAATGTTTATTTCAATTGTAATTAATTTTCCTCTGGGGATTAATGTATTAAGTAAGTTAAAACTATTGAATTATAAGGCATTACAATACGGTGTATCTGTAATCTTGGGTAGTAATTTAGCAGTTGATCCAACTTTTAGTGAGAAAAGATTGAATTTTCTTAGGTTGACTTATGCCGAGATTGATAATGACGCCGAATTAGAAGAAGCCGGAAAGCGCCTTACTTCTTCTATCAAAGAGTTTTTTGAAAACGGTTTCAATTATTGAATGCTGAAGGATCTCTTTAAGATAAGCCTTGATATAATACTCAATAGGTCTCTTTGCTTTGAGCAATCTAGCTCAGTTTATTTTTTAGGATAATATTTTTTACATTGAAGATATGTAATATAATTAAACAAATTTATAAAGATGGCGGATCTCTCATAATAATAGCAGATACTTATTAGATTATAAAATTCTAACTAAACAACCTTACCTGTTGAAGTTGATATAATTTCGACTTCAACAGAGGTTCTATTGCTAGATGTTAATTGACCTTTTGAGTCATGTTCCGCATCCCATTTCTGAATATCTTCTTTTCCGACTTTAACAACAGTATGACCTACTTCACCATTTTCGGAAGAGTAATATAAGACCCGATGTTCATAATTATTGATTTTTGGAATTAGTTTTGCCCAAGCATAATAATATAAAATACAGATTCCTAGAATGCCAACACAAACCAATGCATACGTACAATAAAAAAATGAAACATCGGACCCGATAAGTGTGCCATCCAGTGGTGGAACCCACGCTATTGCTATAACGAAGATTTCAAAACATATTGTTATGACTAATATTGGTAAAGGTACTTTCCATCCCTCATAACCTAATCCAGCAGCTTTTCTTTGTCTCCTTACTAAAATTAAACCAACAACTAAAATCAATTTAAAAATATATCCCGAATAAGATCCAATGTCAACTATGAAATTGTATGCATCTCCCGCTGGAGGAGCAATCATAATAATTAAGTTGACAGCCCAGGTGGCAAATATTGGTAAAATAGGGGTTCCCAAAGGTTTGGTAGTAGTCCATAAATGAGGATATGGTAACACACCTTGTCTTCCGCATTCCCTCAAAGCTCTAGAGTGACCCACAACTGCAGCTAAGAGATGACCAAGTGCTGAAAGTGCAACTAAAACATCTAAAGTTTTTTTCGCTGGTTTAGAATTGAAGACATTCAGAAAAAATAACGACGCAATTAACGTACTAGAACTCTTAATATTATCCAAGCCTTCTGAACCAGCATAGTATGCAGTAATAACAAGAATATACAAGATAAATATGAAAAAAACGACTCCGGGGATGAAAAACCTAAACATGTTCTTCGTCTTCTTGGGTTCTGACTCACCAACAATTCCAAAAACATATTGCGTACCACCATACGAAAAAGAAACCTTAATAATTGCATTAGAAATAGCATTTCCATCAGTGGTTGTTCCTTTCCAAGCATTTTTAAATATAGAATGCGGATCACTAACTCTTGTTCCTCCACTAAGAACTACAAAACCAGTAATAATAATAAATATGAGGAAAATTACTTTGACTGCCCCTAAAATGTTTGATAACTTTAACGTGACCTTTGTATTAAGAGAAGAAAGCAAACAAACAAAGGTTAATATTCCAATTGCAACGCCTCTCTGGTTCCATGTTGTAAGCTCAACTTCAGCAGCGCTGAGTATGTAAGTTCCAAACGCAATTGCTGAACTAGTCAGAAAGGATAATAGTACTGATACTGCAGCATAAGTCGTAGGAACTAAAAAGTCTGGTTTAGGATAGGCTTGCTCCAAATATGCTACATCTCCCCCTGATCTCCTTTGAAAATATGTAACAAATTCGATATAAACGAAAATCTCAAAAAGGGCAATTAAGAAGCCAATAACCCATAATACATATGACACACCAACGGATCCAATCGAGCTAAGTATACTTGCTGGAGTTGCGAAGATGCCAGTACCAATGATGCCTTGAATAACCATATAAAATGCTGTCACATAGTTCAAATTGTAGCCCAATGGATTATGTTTTTCAACGGGTGCACCAATCGAGTTCTGCTCAAATGATTGGATCTCTGTTTCCTGAATCTCATAATTATTTTTCCTCTGAACAAAAGATTCTGCTGCCTTCAAAGCAATTTTATTTTTTACCATACCCAAAGTTATTTTGATAACATAACATATGAAAAATTATTGAAGAATAATTGTTTTATATACCTAGCTATAATTTTTGATGTGGCCCTTGGATTTTCATTCATGCACGGGTTGCAATTTGAGCCTCAGTCCCAGCATTTCACCACCGTTCAAAAGACAAATATCACCAACTATAAATCTTGTTTTTACCATAAAAACAAGATATCAGCATTTTACTAAAAAAAGATTTTGGTATGTTCTGTTGAGTACTTGTGTTTAGGCTAGTTCTTATAACTAGTTAGTACCTAAAAAATAATCTCTACTGGCTGCGAAAACAATTACGAATTAAGTGAATAGAAGGCCTGTATGCTGTGGGCATGCAACCACAATTTTAGAAATACCCCTGCATTTTATACCTCACTATTTTGTTTTTTAAAAGCCTATATAAAGGTTAACTATCCAAGCCTCGCATAAAGTACTGCGCTGCAACGCGCGAAATGTGGCGTTTTAATATTTCAATTATTTGTCGACTTTTAAGATGGAAATATCGTCATAGATGTTTCTAATTCAAATAATCTTTTATTAACTTATTACACATGATGTTAGGTATGTTCCACACTTTTCTTATTCTAATTTAACTAGATCTTGTGAATCATTTAAGAATTTAAGATAGTTTTTGGTCTTAAAAATATTCAAGCTCTTTTGCTTTTTAGATAATGACTATTGAAAAACCAATTAATTCCGTAGCCATTATTGGTGGGGGAGCTTCAGGTTTAGCTGCTTTGCATTCTCTAACTGCAGAAAAATATTTTAACAAAATCTGTCTATTCGAAAGAAAGCAAGAAGCAGGGGGGTTATGGTAAGTGCTCGATATTATTTTAAAGCCAATTAACAAGTTTCTAACAATTATTGTAGGATTTATGATAAGAAACCAGAAGTCCTATCTCCTCTAGATTCTAATATATCAGAGCCACTAGAAATTCCAGAAAATATTCCTTGCAAAACTCATACGAAATGGCTACCACTAGGACATAGGTCTGCCGTCTATGATCATTTGGAAACCAACGTTCCGGAGCCTTTGATGTCTTTTTCTTATTCAAACTTTGACCTGATAAGAACGAAGAAATCAATAAGTTTGTTTGGAAAAGAGCATCCTTTTAGACATCATTCTGTAGTGAAAGACTATATTCAAAGAGAATTTAAACAGTTCAGCCATTTGGTAAGATATGGTACTTCAGTAGAGAAGGTTGAAAAACAAGATAATCAATGGATAATAACTTCACGAGTTATTAATAAAAATAACAGTGAAATGGATTATTGGTACGAGGAAGTTTTTGATGCTGTTATTGTCGCTAATGGCCATTACTCTATTCCAAAAATACCGACAATTCCCGGACTAGAAAAAGTTCAGAAAGATAACCCTGATTTGATCCTGCATACCTTATCTTATAGAAATAATAATGGATATAACAGCAAAGCGATTCTCATTGTTGGAACTGGTACTTCGGCTACAGACATGGTCAAAGATTTACTTGAAGTCTCAAAACATCCAATTTATGTATCGTGTAGAGGAGAGCCAGGTCGCATCTTTTCTAAATCTTTAGCCAACACTGAAAGTGTTGAAGTTAAATTAGGAATATCTGACGTTACAGTTTCAGAGAATAACACTAAAATAATAGTTCAATTCGTTGACAAATCTGTTATTACTGTTGACAGAATAATTTTAGCTACTGGTTATCTCTATGATTTTCCATTTTTTAGAAGACAGGAAGTTACAGTTAATAATAATCGCGTGGAAAATTTGTATCAGCATATTTTCAAAATTGGAGATTCAACATTATCTTTTATGGGGATTGTGGTCGCATCTATCACATTTAGGATTTTTGAATATCAGGCTACATTGATAGCAAGAGTTCTAAGTAGACGTAGACTGCTTCCTTCGAAAGAAGAACAAAAAAAGTGGGAACTTGATCGATTAGCCTCTGCAGGTGACATGCGTGCATTTCACGTTATTCCACCTGATTATAGACTCTACTATTACAGCCTACTAGAATTAGTAGGTCCCTATAAAGGGGTTGGCCATAACCTTGAACCTTACGGTGAAGACTGGGAAGATCAGTTAATATCTGCAATGAAGTTGAAATATGGATACTGAATACAAGGTTAATGTTTGAATGTGGAGGATATCGCTTATATTTAAATGTTCTATGCGAGAAGCCAACCAAATTTTGCAAATTATCTTCATTTTTTAAAGAACTACGTCCCCTTTTCTTAAGTTATATTTTGTACATTTATTTAAATTTCTTTTTAATTGTACTTCCTTAGTAACCTAGATATCCATTTCTAAGTTTAGCAAGTTAACTCAGAAATATTCTAAGAACATATAATGTAATTTGAAATATCTTCCTAGTAGAAAAGATTTATTCTTCTATATGATATTATTTATAACTCGGCCAAATTTTCTGTATATCAACAATAAATTTTTTAAATTGTCAGCTATTAATTGAAGTTGTGCGTAAAAAAACCTCTAAACGTGTATTTAGACCCTTCTTCATCAATCAACTTAATATCCCCTTGAAATAACTCAAAATCATATGTTTCTAAGCTCTGTTTTATTCTTTTTAGTTTTGAAGATGTTGTAATAGGGAGGACCCCTTTCTGTAAAGTATATCTCAACAAAATTTGCGCTTCTGTTTTACCATATTTCTTAGCTAATCCAGGTAAAATATTCTGCAATGGATGCGTGGTATCATCATCTAATCGAAAAAGGGGGCTTAAAGGGCCATATCCCTCAAGTTGTATATTATGTTTTTTACTATAATTAACAATGTCAGCACTTTGATTTTGTAAGTAGGGATGGAATTCAATTTGGTTGACCTTTGGATTCATTTCTTTTGATTCAGAGACTTTGAATATCCTTTCTAAGTGATCTATGGCAAAATTTGATACTCCAATATTCAAAGCTTTATTCAACTTTTTGGCTTGTTCTAATTCCTTCCAATATGATTCTATATCTATGGTAATTGTAGATTCATGATCACTAAACGGACTATGAATTAGCAAGAGGTCAATATACTCAGTTTTCAACTCTTTTAATGCTGCGTCAACGAACTCTAGCGGTCCCTTTGTGAAAGACCGCGGAGAAATTTTAGTAGTTATCCATAAGTCTTCCCTAGCAATACCACTTTCCTCGATCGCTTTTCCTACTTCGAAATGGGTAGTATAAACTTCAGCTGTGTCAATGTGATTAAAACCACTCTCTAAAGCTTCCTTCAAATGAGCTACAATTTCCTGCACTATTTCGTCCGGTTCTCGTAACCCCTGATGTTTTTTGATCCCCTTCCATTTTGTGCCAGTACCTATACCCAATGTTAATGGAATACCTGATTTCGTTCTAAAATGATGTACAAAAGGTAAGGTATGAAGAGCTTTTATATCCATCATTAAATATTAATTACGCGCAACAAATTATTCAAATAAATAAAGAAAAATTACATTTATACCTGTACTTATATGTAGCCACACAAAATTATATTGTGGTGGAAAAATAAATAACAAAGAATGCCATACTTTTTTACCTTTCACAAACATATTTGAAATTGTGCAAGTTATTAGACAAATTAAATAATTCAATTCGTTGATTTTAGTTTCATATGTATCCTAATATTCGAATTTGGTGCATATTCCCTGATTAACACCGAATTCGGGAATTCCTAATCTAAATCAATACCATCTAAATTAAATTTCTTTAAGAAATTAACAGCATTCGTAGCACATTTTCCCTATCACTTGAATTGGGAGAAATATCTCTAAATATTTGATATGTAGAAGGAGACGTGCCTAATCCCAACCACCAAAACTAGCAACCCTTTTTATATTTACTGAAATCTGCCTACAATACTTCTCTGTAAAAGAACATCACAGACGTGACCTCAGAATTGAAATACAAGGAGTTCTGAAGTATATTTTTGAAGGTATCCACAGTATAGATGAACGAAGGCTATTCTCCAATGTAATAAAATGCATAGGTTAGCATACAAAAAGAGAATGTATTGAAAAATTTGTGGTTGTGATTTTTCTTACGTAATAACCCGGCAGCTGTTAACCGGATAACTTAAGACAGGATATAGCGGCAGTGAAGCGTCGTCGATAAGTTTAGTGCTCAATGTAGATAATAGTAGGAGGAGGAATACAATGCATTGGAGGGTTTTATCAGGGCCTTATCAGTAAATTTTACGCAGAAGAATACGCGAGAATACAACACAATGTACATTATATGCACGCTGTGGTTTCTTTATTTAAACTCATCATCCCTCGTCACAATCTACGTTAACATTATTTTTTGTGTTACATATGGTAGTTACGTAAGTTGTTATCGAATTATCAGCACACAACCTTGAACGTGACAAGTAAAGAGGATGTCTGCGCCATATACGATCGATCTGCGGCACTTGTTTGCATGGAGGCACCTGCGATCTAGTTCGTTTCTTTTGTGAATTTGTAATCGCCACTTCTCTTGCTGCCGGAATCAGAATTAATAATCAATCAAATATTTAAAAGGAGCTACAAGGAATGCACAATCGCCTCTGGATCCCCAAGGACTCTTGAACCTCTTGAACTACGTATTTAGAATTAGACTACCAATCTGATTCGCATGGGCCATTGAAATTTCTTATCACAAACACAATCCTGCATATTACCTATCAAAACGGAATGGCGACTACACTTACGGCGAACGATATCATCGCTGCCCTCAAGCTTGAACCCCATCCAGAGAAGGGCTACTACGTCGAAACATTCAGAGACCCAAATGCATCGTCAGAGGGCCGGGCACCCAGCACCTACATCTACTACCTCCTCGAGGGCGAATCTGGCTTGTCGCATTGGCATCGAGTGCTCGACGCTGTCGAAGTCTGGCATTATTATGCGGGCGCACCATTGCAACTCTCGCAATCCTGGAACGATGGTAAGCCCGTCCGCAACCTGGTTCTTGGCCCTGGCATCTGGAAGGGCGAGAGGCCACAGATTGTTGTTGAGCGCGGAGAATGGCAGCATGCGCAGTCGTTGGGGGACTGGACGCTTGTAGGCTGCTCTGTCGCGCCGGGTTTTGAATTTGAGGTCTTTGAAATGGCGAAACCAGGCTGGGAGCCAAAAGGTGCAGTGGAGAAATGATTGTACGAGATATTATTCTTATTCAATTTCTGGTGCGTCCTAAAATAGCATCTATCATGGTCCCATCACCAGTGGTGTCTAAAAATGCTGTATTGGAAAGTTGCTCCACCATTACTGGCGCAATACTTCATCAGCGGCAGAAGTAGCTGCTCATTGATTTCTAGATTTATGCAAAGTAAAATCTATATCAGACTTAATTTTGATTAAATTTTTGCTTATTTTTGAAGTATATATATGTTTTGTTAGTAGTGATTGTACGAAGAGGTCTATTGTGAAGGCTGCTTTAAAGTAGTATTTAGCATTTAGTAAGTGGGTGCCGTGAGATATTCACTGTTTAGTCAATTTGCAGCACTTTTCACGTGCAACTAAGAATTTGGCTTTTTGCTCGGCCAATTATGTAAAAACTACACAAGTCGAAAGCGAAAAGAAATCATTTTTGACCAAAAATTATCAAGAGAAACAAGATGACTTTCTTCAAACTCATATGTGAACATTGTATCAATGATATAAAAAGGTGCAAGTATGAATCAAACTTTTATACAATTCGACCAAAAGCAATAATACGATTTTTGGAAAACAAATCACGTGGTGATAGTTCACATTTACTAGAGCAGGGAATCTACTTTAAAATTGCTTCGTATCTTATCAGATGCAAGATTTTGGAGAAGGATCGATCCTTATCAAATAAATTTGGAAAATATATTGAAAAATGTTCCTATTTTTGCACTATAACTAGCTATGAATATTCCAATTTTAGGACGCTTATCCTTTCAAGAATGGCTTATAATTTTGGTTTCCTTGGCTCTAGCCTGTATTGCCTTCTTAAAGTCTTTATTTACAATTATTACGCCTTTACCAATTATACAAATATTTGAACTAGTTAGCGATAAGATGTTTTGTATTATTAACGCTATTTTCTCCCTAAATGCAATTATTGCATTGCGTCGGATATTTTCAGAAGTCAACTACCATATGAGTTACAATATCAAAGTTCAATCGAATCCCGATGAATATTCTGTGATGAATGACCTAGTAAATTGTAAGAACATCCAAGAAATGTGCTTATTATTTGGCTATAATATTGAAAGTCATATTGTTAAAACGAAGGATAATTATCTTCTAACCGTTCAAAGACTCGTGAAAGTAGATGCTTGTGCTGAAGGAAGAAGTAATGGCAAAGTTGCTTATTTTCATCACGGCTTATTACAGGACAGCGAGATTTGGGTTACCATGATTAATAAAAATTCAAATTTACCGTTTGTTTTGTACGAGTTGGGATATGATGTTTGGTTAGGCAACAACCGTGGTAGCAAGTATTCTCAGAAACATTTGTTTTTTACTATTGAATCAGACAAGTTTTGGGATTTCTCCATAGATGAATTTGCACTATTCGATATCCCAAGCATTATTGATTACATTTTAAACATTAGCAAGAAACTGAGTCTCATATATATTGGGTTTTCTCAAGGCTCAGCTCAAGCTTTCGCTAGTATAGCGATAAACCCAGAACTAAATGAAAAAATTGAAAAACTAATCGCAATATCTCCAGCTACCACGCCACATGGTCTTTACTCTGTTTTTATAGATATCCTATTGAAATCATCTCCTAGCATTTTATTTCTATTATTTTCGAGAAGAATATTTATATCCTCAATTATTTTTTGGAAAAACATCTTGTATCCAGCATTTTTTGGAAGTACAATTGATTTAGCCAACCATATATTGTTTAACTGGAAATCAAAAAACATTAAAAAGGCTCAAAAGTTAGCTTCTTATGCCCATTTATACTCGACAACTTCTGTCAAGACTGTGGTTCATTGGATTCAAATAATTTCTTCTAAAAAGTTTCAAATGTTTCATGATTCAAGATTCGGCTTAACGGGATTTAGTCCAATTTCTTATCCCCTAAAGAACATTAAAATTCCAATTCATCTTATTTATGGAACTTCAGATTCGTTAATCAATATAGATATTATAAAAGATCAGTTACCCTCAGAAAGTGTTACTATCCTGTCAGTATTGGATCATGAGCATTTAGATAATTTATGGGGCTATGATGTTGAAAATAATGTCTTCAAATATGTAATTGACAATTTATCTGAGGTTTCGATTAAAGGTTTATAAAAGAATACCTTATACAATTATATTTGGATAAATTTTCTTCGACCGATCCCATACAATATCATTACTCTGTCCACCGGAGAAGTACATGCTTGGTATGATATAAAGAATAGCTGTGTTGATTGTTTATCTCCTACTTTATTCGAAGTTACACTCCCTTGGTTTGCCCATGACTCGTATTTAGATGTTTATATAATGTTAATAGTTAGTATATTATGTAGTGAAATGACTTAGGTGAACCACCCGACCAATTATTGCAGTAGAGCATTAGATCTATTGCTTGAGTCCTAGTGGAAGTTTGCAGCTTTGGCCGCACAACTATAATTGAATAAATTTTTTCTGATATAGAACCCACGCCAAATGGGCGAAAAATTTCACTGATGTAATAAGAGTTAGATTTGCACCCAACTAGAGTTTGTTGATGTCAAAATAAAAATTACGATGAATTCGAAAAATAGTCTAAAGCAGTAACTAAAGATCATCAAAGACTGATACCGTGAGTGGTATTAGTTTTGCTCTTCCAGCGTTTTGCTATCGTACTATAATACACATAACTACTAAACTATCTTCATACTACTATAATAGAGCCTAACCAGACTTCAGAAATAATCCAAAAGGACCAACCGGTTTCTGTAAAAGAGTCAATATTGCTTCGGCAATTATTTCACCAAGCCCTGATAACCCTTCCTTTGTTAAAGCATTAGTTACATGGTTTTTCTTGGTGCATCCACTAGTTTCCTTTCCATTAAACCTATCTTTGAGCCAATTGAAGGCTCCTCCACTACCAGCAATATACTCTGTTATATGTCCGTTTAAAATATCTTCATTGTATTCAATATTAACTCCAGCATCGCAAAACTTTTCATATAAAACATCAGTGTCTGAAGGAGGTACGATTTCGTCATTCTTTGAATTATAAAAATATAATGGTATTTTGGGAACTAAATCACTGTAGGCCATGTTGTTTTCATCCAAAACTTCTTGTACCTTAGGTTCTTGCAAAAATTCCAGTCCACTTTCGCTAAAATTTTCGAAGGTATCATGTGCATAATAAGGAAGAATTTGAATTAAACATTGGCTTGCAGCTTTTTCAAATCTTTCTTTTTTCTCTGGATAGACCTTTTCGTCAATAAGTTTCTGAATTACGGGATATTCATGTGACAAACCATTAATGGCTGCAAAAACAAAACCAGAAAATATAGTACCGATATTTTTTTCCATAACATGAGTTATATTTGCAACAATTCCTCCATAAGCAGCACCAATGAGCTTGAGTTCTGGAGCATAGGATGGATGTAACTGTGCGGTCCATCCGGTAACCAATGATCCACCAGAATAACCCCAAAGAGCAACATCAGCGTCTTCGTTAATACCCGTTTCATTCCCAGATTTAAGAGTAGCTCTAATTGAATCAAGTATGATATGTCCTGCAGATGTACCTGCAAAAAAAGCAGACCTAGGACCTTCATAATCAGGTATCACCACATACCAACCTTCGTTTAACCCAGCTTGAGCAAAGATTTGTTCAAGTTGTGATGTGAAAATAGTATTTGGACTAGCTCCTAACTGCATTGCGTATGACGGAGAGCAATTAATATTAGGGGAGTCCTCCGCAGTTTGATATGATAATAACTTATTGGGATCCGCATTATGAGGCTCAAAAACAGTAGTAACAGCAGCAATAGGCTTTCCAAAACTGTCTTCAGAACGGATTAAATATTGATGAACGGACTTGATTTTTTCTGGAATCACAAGTATCCCAAACAGGTCTTTCATCGTACGATGTTTCAAAATTGTTCCCGGTTCTGTAGACTCAAACCCATCAGGTGCAGAATAAAAGGGATCGTCACTAGGTTTAGTTGGTATACCCCTTGGGGTAAGTGGCATGGGTGGTGCTGCAAAAATAATTTGCGAAAAGACCACAAGTATAATCAACCCATTAAATTTCATTATTTATTATTAGGTTTGGAAAAAATGATATCGAAATAAACGATGCTTCTGGCTACTTATATGCTGCAGCGCATTGAAAGATACATGATCATTGTAGAAAATAGAAAAGCGGCATGACTAACTAATTACGATATATAATATACCCGTTTATTTTATCAATAGATTTAAGTTATCTAGCGAAATGAAAACACTAGTAGGGAAACTCGGTTTCCAATTATAAAGCTCCTTTATTGTTATATTATAGGAGCTCTGTGAGGGATTATGCTTAATTTTGAGGGGTTTCTTGAACGCGCGATTCTTTGATTTTTTCTTTCACAAGCATTCTGATGTCGCGGTTAACGGCTACTCGCGAATATACAGGGCGAAATGGATCTCCACAATCACAATTGAATAAGATTTCCTGCGGCCAATCTCATACAATATCATTACTCTCTCTACCAGAGAAGTACATACATAGCATAGTTAGATAAAGAATAGCTGAGTTGATTACAAAATGAGTGAGAAAGTAGATATGTCCGTCATAGTTAAGATTTGCAACCAAAAATTTATTTATGTCCAAAAAAGAGGCTAGAGTAGGAAGTAAAGGCCATCAAGAGCTGAAACTAGGAATTTAGTACTCTTGAGTCTCGGTAATCGTAAGGTATAGAAATAAAGCTCTTAAGTAGGATCGGTAGATGATAAAGTTCTAATTGTTATATTTTTGTCATATTTTGGGAAAATTGTATTTCTTGAAGGCTCATGTAGAAATTAATATTAAATGAAAATGATAAAAAAAATATGAAAAGTAATGAAAGTGGCTGAAAATTGTAGGGACTATTTTATGCAACGTATAGATGATCTCAGTATAGGAATTTTAAAGATATACGTATATTGTGATGGGTGCTGTAATGTAGAATTTAGTATGTAGATGTTATGATTGTGACACTGAGGTGAAGTGCGCTTATTATGCATACCATCCAGAACATGAAGCCGCGGCCGCATTTAACCGGAGGCAGTGAAATTTGAGAAGGTGGTGGGAGGAAGAAGAGGAGGAGGAACTGGAAGAAGAGGAGGGAAAACTCGAGGCTCAATCTGGAGTAGATGAAGGTAGAACGAGGTGTATTCCTTAATATAGTATGCGGGGCGTTTGAAATAAAATATCGAATAGGAAGATTGTGAAGGGAGTGAGGTTGAGGATGTCGTTTTGTTACGTAAGTGATCTATGTATTCCTATTGAGTGGATGAAGTGGGTATGTGGATAAAGAATAGAAGGAGGTAGATATATAAGTCTAGGGGTATATAAATGAATATAAGAGGTAAGGAATTAATATAGAAGAAATCGGATTATCGGGAGGAGGATGCAAGTCGCAGGCCGGTGGAAATGGATGAATCCAGTATATTGCAGCAAGCGGTAGACACACAACCCAAAGGTTAAGTGGTGGGAGGAATGAAATTGAGGGTACGATGGAATGAGAGAAGTGATGTTGAAAAAGTTGAAGATGATGTGATCTATAGCGATGACAAGATGAAGGAAGTATCTGAGGATGTAGAGATTTCTAGCTCCAAAGAGGTACACAAAGTTGAGCTGAAGCAATCGCCAGACGTGAACGCAGAGTCTCTTCGTGGGAGAGAAATTTCCTTATCTGACTAGAAAATGGCTATAGTAGTTTCGTTTATTCTTCACGACAAAGAGAAATAAAAGGAAAGAATGGATTTAGGAATTACGGCTAGAAAGAATGTTTCTTTTTCATTTACACACACATTAGTAATAAAATTAATTTCGTTCATTCAGCTTGTATATATTTTTTTGTGTTTTTTTTTTATACATAGTATAAAAGATAATGTTAAATATGCATAGTATAGAAGTAATTATTCCATCAGGGAAAATTTTTCCAGTAGTTTATTGAACTCGGAAGCTCCTTCGTTTTTAGCGTTTTTTTCCATTAATTTACGTTCTTTTCTCAATTTTTCAGAATAACGAACACCAAACCCGTGTTTGAAAACCTCTTTAATTTCTTCCAATGTCATATCAGTAACCTCTGGGTAGAAGAAAATTATAGCGACCCAACCTAAGAATGTAGTACAAACATAGAATCCAAAAGCACCACTTGGTGTCAAGTGTTTCATCATGGATAAGTATGTTGAAGAGACGACAATGTTTGAACCCCAACAAGTACAGTTAATCATAGTGGTACCGATTGATCTAACCTCCATTGGTAATAATTCACCACCAAACCAAGCAACGTTACCAAGGCCAACAGCATACCCAGAAATATAACCAATGATTGAAATAAGTAAAAGAATTCCTGCCCATGAAAGTTTTGGATTACCTTCAATACTCAAATCTGAATTGATTGGGATGTAGTGGATTGCCACTGCACCAATGATTAAGAAAAAAGACATAATCCATACAGTAGAGACCAATAATCTTCTTCTCCCAGCCCTATCAATAACAAATAGTGAAACAACAGTAAATATAGCATTTGCCCCACTAGTGACAATACTAACAGCGATGGATTCTGTAAACCCCACTAATGAAAACAACGTAGGAGCATAGAAAGTCATGGTATTACTACCGGCAAATTGTTGGATACCCATAAGCCCACAAGCAACAATAAGAGCTTTCAAGTTCATGGAATTTGTATACAACATTTTCAACCTTTGCCACACGGTGTATTCACCAACACTTTGACGTTCAAAATGGAAAGAAGAGTCAATAAGTTTGACTTTGTTATTCACTTGTAAATCAGTGGCATTAGGATATATTCTGCGAATAACAGCAGTTGCTTCTTCTAGTCTCTCTTTTTGGATCAAGTATCTTGGAGTGTCAGGAATACAATAGACCGCAACACCAAGGCATATGGCTGGGATACCAGCAGCACCAACCATATATCTCCAACCACCAGGAACATTTTGGAAAGCAAAATCAATAATGAAAGAAAGCATCTGAGAACCAGTGATACAAATTGAATCTAGTGTTATCATTCTACCTCTGTATTTGGAAGGTGCAAGTTCTGCAATATATACAGGAACAATCATAGAGGCTAGCCCAACACCAAAGCCAACAACTAAACGACCCACAGTCATTTGGGCAAGACTGAAAGAAGTAGCTTGAATAACAGAGCCTATGAAGAAAAAAACACTAGCTATAATTAAAGGAATTCTTCTACCAATTCTATCAATTACCATACCACCAAATATACCACCGACAAACGCACCAGCAGACATAATAGATGTAATGAGCTCCTTTTCATTTGTGCTCAACTCATTCCCTAAGCTAGTACCAACGGTAACAAGCACACCAGATATCACACCAGAATCATAACCAAAAAGGCAGCCCCCAAGAGCAACGGCAAATGTTATACCATAGATGAATTTCCCAGGATCAGTTTCTTCAATACTATCAAGTAAAGCAGGATCGTTTTCGTTGGCATATTCTACCAAAAAAACTTCTGGCTTATCATTAGAATTCATATCGAAAGACGATGAATCCATTTCGAAAAAGTAAATTTTCAAATAGCTTGTAAGTAAAAAGTGGAACCCTTGTAGATGTTAGGCGACTTTTATATGTTTGTTGGAGATATCAACGATTTACCAATTCTTGGGTATCAGCACGGCTATGGTGACCTTTTGATATTTATGTACGCGGATACTGAGCAGTATTGAAGCGTTATCACACAGAAACCTCCAGAAAAACCCCCAATCTGTTAGAAGACAAGATGCTGAATACACACTAAGTGGGGAAAAAGATCTGGGGAGGGCCCGGCTATAGAAAGCCGCCCCACTTGCCCTAATAAATAACTATTGCCGGAGAGCCATCATCGACAACAAGATAATCAACAACAAGATATTTGAAAAGATCCGCTATAGCTTAACCCTCCGGACTTATATTTCTCCCCCACACCCCACACCCTACCCCATTGGGATGAGTCAATGATCACCCAGAGTTGTTGTACTACGGATGATGAAACTTGCGAAGGTAATACCAACAAAAGTTAATTAGTACCAGTGTTTTACCAAAGGGATGCACGTACTCGAATCATAACAAACTGCCCATATCTACCAAGATTTTTTTACTTTTTAAACTCTATTCTTTTGGTATTGGGCAATTTGTTATGATAGACTCCTTGTTTCAGCTAGAGTTTCATGGACGTAGACATCAATTAAGTAGACGAATAGTATATGGAACTCATATCATCGATACTAAATGGCTAATCAGTTTAAAAGCTCATCATTCGAATATAAGGGATGCGTATTCAATAGAGAGGTCGGGTGGTTATCAGGTCAATCCAAAATCAAAATAAAAACAAAAACAAAAACAGTTACAAAAAAAAAAAATAGTACAGTGTTATAGCATCTAAAGTGGTGGATAAAACCTGATAGATAGTATTCGAACTGCTATGTAGCCATGAGTCCATTTATTCGATAAGGGAATGCTTAAATAGGCGTGTTTGGTTCAATTTGATGGTAGTGCAGCCACACCACCGGGTATGTACAACAATCCCCAACCCGCCGGCTATTGAAATTGAACTCCACAAACGTAAAACTTTCAAAAGCTCATATAGCCGGTTATGTATGCTGAAAAATGCTATTTACTATCAACAAGAACTATTTTCACGATTTAAAACATGGCCAATATCCGTTTCCACTCTGCTTAGACTAAGTTTGGGTTTGAGATAGCATCGAACACACAACTTTGAAACGAAAAGAACGAAAATAAACACAATGATTAATACTCACAATGCTACAAATACTTATCAGCTCACCACTGGTGCAACTATCCCAGCACTTGCCCTAGGTACTTGGCAAGCTACTGATGAAGAAGTTTATAACTCTGTGTTACATGCTTTAAAGACTGGTTATAGACATATAGACACTGCTACTGCTTATGGCAATGAAGAGCCAATTGGTCGTGCAATCAAAGACTCAGGTATTGCTAGAGAAGAGATATTTGTCACTACAAAATTATGGTCAGCAGATCATAATGATCCAGAAAAAGCTATCAAGAATTCTTTAAACAAGCTTCAACTCGATCATGTTGATCTATACTTGATACATTGGCCAGTTGCATTGAATCCAAATGGGAATCATCCAATTGTCCCAACAAAACCTGATGGTTCAAGAGATATTGTGGAAGATTGGCCATTTACCAAGACTTATCAATTATTAGAACCATTGGTGGATAAGGGTTATACCAAAGCAATTGGTGTTTGTAACACAACCATTGCCAAATTGGAAGAGCTATTTAAACTTGATTCAAAAATTAAACCAGCTGTGTTACAAGTTGAATTACACCCCTATTTGCCTCAAAACAAATTGTTACAATACGCAAAATCACATAACTTGGTTGTTGAGGCTTATTCTCCATTAGGTTCTGCCAATTCACCATTGTTAAAAGATGCTGATATTCAAGCTGTTGCTGATAAATATGGTGTTTCTATTGCAACAATCTTGATTTCATGGGCTATTTGGAGAGGTACTGTTGTTTTGGCTAAATCTGTTAAACCTTCAAGAATAGATACAAACTATCAAATTGTTGATTTAAAAGATAAAGATGGTGAATTTTTGAACGGGTTTGCCGAAAAGAAAGGTGGGTATGAAAGATTTGTTGATCCAAATTGGGATCCTGTTGTTATCTTTGATTCATCTGATTGATCTTTGTATAGCCCTTAAAAATGAATTATTCATCCAAATAATACTTTGAGCCAAGTAGATTCTTTGCCCGACTTTTAAAGTTCTTCGGTACAAGTAGATCTTGTTGATAAATAGCCTAAATTTACTACAATGATAAAAACATACACAGAATAATGTTAATTTGAATTCTGGTGATCTTCAATTGAATAAAATTCTATAGATTTATAATGAATAAGGATAATTCTACACCACCTTCAAGATAATCAAATCTCGTTTATATTCTTCTTTTATACTCATATTATTTACTTGAAATCAGTCAAGAGAAGCTTATTCCAAACCTGGCGCCAATGCTCTGGCGTCTTTTTCACTCTTAGGTCTGTTAACAACTAATCTCCAAGCACCATCAACACGAATATCTTCACCATTGATCCATTTGCTTTCAATCAAGAATTTAACAGCTCTAAAGATTTCACTAGCTGGAACTGGGACACGAGGGAAAGCAGCATGAGAAGTTAAGTCATCTTGGAAGTAATCACCCAATTTGGCATTCATAGCGGTCATAACAATTGATGGTGAGATTGTGTTGACTCTAATACCTGATGGACCAAGGAAATCTGAAAGAGTTCTTGAAATACCATTAACAGCCAATTTCAAAGGACCATAACATAAAGTCCTTGAGTATAACCCATGTGCAGCAGCAGAACCGAAGTTGATAATGACACCCCTTTCTTCATCACTGGTCCAGAAATCAGCGTGCTTATCATCACCGTTTGGATGGTTCAAAGGTTTGTTAATAGCATCAGCAACATGGGCATCAACGACAAAAGTGCCTAAAGTGTTGATTTTCCACATTTTTTGGAAATCTTCAATAGATTCAGCCAAATCATTGGTGTATTCTCTCTTGATTGAGATGGCTGCTAAATGGACAACACCTTTCAAGTTGCCCAATCTCTCAACAACTTCAGCAACAGCTTTCTTAACATCTTCTGAGCTAGAGATATCAACTTTGGAATAATGAGCCTTGTCACCGTAAGCAGCGATTCTTTTGTTACCAACTTTGGTGTCTAGAATATCGAAAATACCAACTTTCCCGCCGTTTTCGACAATACCTGCGGCAACTTCACTACCAATACCACCAAGACCACCGGTGATTATAAATGTGTTTCCTTCAATTTTCATTTTGTATTATAAGCTTTTTATTTGTTTTTCTAGTAGTTATTGATGATATCTTTGTGGAATGGTAAAGTTGTTTTGTGGGATGATTTCTGATCTATTTTATACCATGGTAAACTGGGGTTTCATTCACGATGATCCTGTGATCCACTCCCACTCGGTTATTGATATTGCCATACACAAGGCACACTGGCTACTAGATTGACCTTTTTTTAACCCACATTTTACAAAACATTCCTCAACAATCTTCTTACGCATAGCTAAACCACCTCATAATAGATATCAGACCCGGATATGTGCGCCTACCACAAAAAGCGATTGCCGGGGTTCAACCAACTCGTTACAAGAAAAATCTATAACCGGATGGTCAGACGAAGCCTGGGATAAAGATGCAACAATTGATAGTTTCAACAACAGAAATTGAATAGATTCGTGTATAACCGTTTGGTATTTGCTGTCATGAAAAACATCCGTCAAGTTAATGGTATATAAATCCAGGAAAGATGGCTCAAATCTCATCATCTTCACTTTTTAGTTTTATCATCAGATATATCAATATCAATAATATCAATAGTTCATAATGGCTACTACATACGTTGAAACCGTCAGACCTGACACCTTGCCTAGTGGTGCTGCTCTTAAAAAAGCTCCTCTAGAAGTAGCATCTGCTTGGATTGCAAAATTCCAAGACGCTGCTAAGACTGCTAATCTAGAAAAATTTGATGATTTGATCTCAACTCAAGGGTTTTGGAGAGATGTTATATCTTTCACCAATGACTTTCGTTCCATTGCTAAACCAAACATTCTTCAAGCTGCCAAAGATATTTTCACTCCAAACAGTATTTCTAATATCAGATTAGATGGCTCTAAACCACCAACTTCGCAGAACCCATTCCCAGATTATTTCTTTGTTGAATCATTCTTCAAATTCGATGCCAAATTAGGCCCAGGTGTTGGTATTGTCAAGTTGATTCAAGACGCCGATGGTCAAACTAGAGCTTTCTCCTTGTTCACTACCCTTGATGGTATTCATGGTCGTCCATTCTTTGAAGGTGCAAACAGATTGAGAGGTAAACACAACACCGAACAATCTTATGATGAAATCAGAGAAGAAGAAGTCAACAATGTTAAGCCATCAGTCATCATTGTTGGTGGTGGCCATAACGGATTACAAGCTGCTGCACATCTTAAAGCATTTGGTGTGGAGGCCTTGGTTGTTGACAAGAACCAAAGAACTGGTGATAACTGGCGTCTACGTTACAAGTCTTTGTCTTTACATGATCCTGTTTGGGCAAATCATTTATCCTATTTGCCATACCCATCAACTTGGCCAATATTTACTCCATCTGGTAAATTGGCTAACTGGTTGGAACATTATGTCGATGTTCTTGAATTAAATGTTTGGAACTCTTCTGAGGTTATTTCCACTGAAACTCACTTCAACGAATCAACAAACTCCTGGACTGTATCCATCGATCGTAATGGTCAGAAATACAAATTTGAGTCTGTCTCCCATGTTGTATTAGCTACTGGGCTAGGTGGTGGTCATCCAAAATTACCACCTCCTTTCAAAGGTCAAGAAACTTTCCAAGGTAAAATCACTCATTCATCTGGTCATGGATCTGGTGCTGATTGGAAAGGTAAGAAAGCTCTAGTTGTCGGTGCTTGTACTTCTGCTCATGATATCTCTGCTGATTTTGCCAATAATGGTGTTGATGTCACTATGTTGCAACGTTCACCAACTTTCGTCATGACTGTTAAAAAAGGTATGCCAATTGTCACTGGTGGTTATTGTGAAGGCGGTCCTGATACCGCCACAGCTGATTTAGGAGGTGAAAGTATTCCTAAATACGTTGCTAAGCTTTACCATCAAAAATTGATGAGAACTATAGAAAAGGAAGATGCTGAATTATTAGCCGGTCTTGCCAAAGCTGGTTTCAAAACAACCAAAGGCGAAGATGATTCAGGTTTCTTGATGTCAGCTCTTCAAAAAGCTGGTGGTTATTATTTCGATACCGGTGCTTCTCAAAAAATCATTGATGGTGATATTAAAGTTAAACAAGGTGAAATTGATTACTTCACTCCAAAAGGTGTCGTTTACAAAGACGGCTCTTCAGCTGAATTCGATGTTATTGTCTTTGCTACTGGTTACACTGGGTTCAAAGACACTGTTAAAGGTATTCTTGGTCCAACTTATGCTAAGAAATTGAAGCCTGTTTGGGGTCTTGATACTGAAGGTGAACTAAGAAGTGTTTGCCGTGACTGTGGTATTCCAAGAGTGTACTACATTGTTGGTAACCTTTCAGCTTCTAGATTCAATACCAGAATTGCAGCTTTACAAATTGTTGCTGAACAAGAAACCGGTGATTTGAAGAGATATTCAATCGAAAAGCAAAGAGAAAGAACTAATCTGTGATTATGATCTTGTGACTAACTCATTTTATATTAATAAATATTGTATTTATATTTTTTTTTGTAGAATTCCTCACTCTGACTTTGTCTGGCTGTTGATCAAAACAGATATGATTCACTAGATTAAACCATTCAATTTCGTTGATCCGTGGAAGTTTCAAGGATCTCGTGAACGTGCAGGTTTGGCTTTGAAGCTTGGCTATGTAATAGTAAGAGGACCAAAGAGAAGATATAATTTACACAAAATAAGGTCAACATAGGGATCAATAATAATCTACGCTAATATCATAAAAATCAATTAAAAAGGTTATAATCTATACAATGATATAGGCTCACCATTCGCGGATACCTCCATCTGGGCCAACGAATTGAGGGTTTCTCCAAGCTTTTTCATCCTTTGAGATTTTTCTTATCAAAACTTCATTAACTTCAATGCCTAAACCTGGTTTTGTAAAAGCTTCAATGAAACCATCCTTCACGTCAAATACTTCTGGGTCATTAACATAACTGAGTAAATCAAATTTTCCACCACTAGCCAACTTGTTGTAGTGCATACCAATACTCATCTCTTGGATTGAGAAATTGATTGAAGTCAAATCAATGTGAAGTGAGGCAGCTAATGCAATTGGACCAAGAGGACAGTGTGGAGCCACTGCAACATCGTAGGTTTCAGCTAACAAGGCAATCTTTTTAGTTTCTGAAATTCCACCGGCATGTGCAATATCTGGTTGGATGATATCGATGCACCCATCTTCGAGATATGGTTTGACGTCCCAACGGGTATATAAACGTTCGCCAGTGGCAATTGGAACTGTAGTAAGACCATACAAATGTTTGAAACCATCGACATTCTCAGGCAATAATGGTTCTTCGATGAATAAAGGTTCATGAGGTTCTAAAAGTTTTGCCAATTGTTTGGCCATCCCCTTGTGTAATCTTCCATGGAAATCAAGACCTGCATCGATCCCGGTTTCTTTCACTAATCTTAAACGTTCTACAGTATCCTTGAGTTTGGAAGCTGAATCGATCCAACCAATTGACTCAGTAGCATTCATCTTAACAGCTGTGAAACCTTGTTTCACTCTTTCAGCAGCAGCAGATTGGACATTTGCAGGTCTATCACCACCAATCCATCCATAAACTTGAACACGATCTCTAATTTTCCCACCTAACAATTCATAAACAGGTACACCTAATCTTTTACCTTTGATATCCCACAAGGCAATATCTAGTCCTGAAAGAGCAGACATCAAAACTGGACCACCACGGTAAAATCTTTGCCGATAGGCTTTTTGCCAAATCTCTTCAATATTGTTTGAATCCCAACCTATGAAACGTTCTCTCAAATCTTCAAATGCGCCTTCAATGGCTTCAGTATGACCTTCTAAAGTAGCTTCACCCCAACCGACAATTCCATCTTCGGTTTCAACTCTTACAAAGAGCCATCTTGGAGGAACTCTGAATGTTTCAATCTTGGTAATCTTAGTGGACATTTTTTCTTTGAAATTGCTTATGTTATGGATATTCAAAACAAGAGGATGGGATGGGAATTTTATTAGTGGGCCATCTATATGATTATATACCACCATTTTTATGTGATAAACAATTGGTACAAAATCCACTCGGTAACCATTATGGGGTTAGGACTACCACTAGAGATATTTCTGGCTATGTGTTTAAACTTTGAAGAGAGTCCGGCTATATCGAGGACCTAGCTTTTTTTTACCCCAGAAAAAAGTTTAAAGTTTTGATTGCCGGACGTGTCGCTATCGGTAATCTCAAAGCCGGAACATCAATAGTCAACAATTCTTGTATGATGAACCATTAGTTAAAGGCCCTATGGGAAATCGCATTAAGTGACCTGTTTGTTTTTAGTAAATACCAATAATAAATCACATAATTATCATAATTTATTATTCTTTCACCATATATATCATTTTCAACAGTATTATCATCTTAAACATATCATAGTATTCATATCATATCATGGTGATACTGATAATATGAATAATATCATGTATTACAGAATATATTAAATGATATGTATATAAGTTGTATCAATTATAGTTACTCAACCGGCATTACTTTAATTTAATAATATGTTTTGCAGATTATATTAAGCCGTATACCATATATAGTGAATCTAATAGTATATAAAGATGCTCTTGGAAAGCTTTCTTCTGAACATATAGCAGACCTTTTGAAAGTTCAAAAAAATAAGACATCCATGAAGATCTTGGCTACAAAGGGTTGTTTGTTTTGTCTAAAAAACTACACTTTTAATAATCAATTATTACTAGTATATTCGGCAATATGCAGATCAAGCTAAGTCTAAGAATGATCATCTGCTCATAATGTAGATTCGATGGCTGCTAATTTTTTGAAATCTGGATCATACTTGGCCCAAGTGGCTTCATTAATCAAATTATTTAATGGTGGTCTTCCACTAACCTTATTACTCCCATAACCGTACAAGTTATATAGGACATATTTAACTCCAGCAAGATTCAAATCAAGAATCATTCTATCGGCCCTAGTAACCAAATATTGCAATTTCAAGGCTTCATCATGCTTACCTGACTTGAACAATTGGAACAATCTTACCATAACTTTTGGGAAAATACCGGATAGACCATCAATGGCACCAAAAGCACCAACGGATAATGCAGGAATTAAAATTTGACCCAACCCAGTAAATGGTTTGAAATTGTTTACAACATTTTGAACTTTTTTGGCAGTAAGCAAGATGTAATTATCCAAATTAAAATGGGTCAACTTAACACCAACAATTTTTGGATGCTTGGCCAAGACTTCAAATGTTTCCGGTGCAACTTCAAGACCATTGCTAACACCAGGATAATGGTAAATTAAAAGTGGTAATGTAGTTTTATCAGCAATTGCATGGAAATAATCAATGATACCTTGTTGATGAGTCAAGTTGGTTCCATAAAAACCTGGGACATGTAAAATAGCGAAATCACCACCAGCTTGTCTAACAAGTTCAATTTCCTTCAAAGCATCAGCAATGTTTGTGTAGGGCATACCAGAGACAATGGTGAATTTTTTATCTGGGATAGCTTCACGAACAGCAGAAACTAGCTTGACACGCTCTTCTGGGCTTAGGTGGATAGATTCACCAATAGAACCTGAGAGCAACACACCACTGATACCATCAGAGTACAAGTGTTTAGCATGCTTGACTTGGGAATCCAAGTCCAACTCGTAGTTGTCCTTAAAGAAGGTTGTGACAGGTGTATAAATCCCGTCTTCGAAGACGTTGGCGTTGGCGGACATGTTTTGTCTCGGTTTTGTGTTGATTTATACTTTCTTCAACAAGACAGATACACTTCTACTCGTTTTTATTTAAAGAATTTGAAGAGGTTTATATAAACATGAAGAGTTTTATTTGAAAGATAATTACTAAGCTTCATCTTGTGAATAATGAATACCATACACAGGGTCAGTCCAGTTTCTGTGGGGTTTCCCGAAGTTGTGTTTATACTGGCTTTTGTATAACCGGGCTGCGGGTAGTGGTATTGATATCCAGGGCATCTTTGTACCGAGTGTTTAACCACTTTTACATACTTAGCACTTAACAGTGATGGGTTTCAATTAGGCGTGTGGAATAAGAGTATATAGCCGTTGACGGCTATGGAAGTTGAATCACTTGTTGAACATCGTAACGACTGATCGTGTTGGCGAAATTTTGAGAATATAACTCTTTGATTTCTCCATCCATATTTTTCTTCATCTTTATTAACAAAGTTCAATTGACTCAATAATACCAAAAGGGAATAATTGAGTTTCACTATAACACAACAAATAATGGCTAAGAATTTTGACGTTGACACTCCTGTCTTGACATCTTTGCAAGGGCTTATACTTGCCAATCCACAACTTACATTGATTGAATCTGATAAAGTCATCTTCCGTGAACCGAAGAAATCCAACATCGCTATTGTTGCAGGTGGTGGTGCTGGTCATGAACCAGCTCATGCTGGGTTCATCGGTAAAGGTGCACTAACTGGTGCAATCTCTGGTGAAATCTTTGCCTCTCCTTCCACAAAGCAAATTCTCAATGGTGTTAAAGTGTTGAGCGATGCTTCAAAGGGTGTGTTATTAATTGTCAAGAACTATACAGGTGACGTTTTGCACTTTGGTTTAGCTGGTGAACGTGCTAGAGCGCTAGGGATTGATACTGAAGTGGTTGTCATTGGTGACGATGTCGCTGTTGGTAGATCCAAAGGTGGTCTTGTCGGTAGAAGAGCCATTGCAGGTACTATCTTTGTGCACAAGATTGTTGGTGCATTTGTTGAGTACTACAAAAATGACGTTAAGAGTGCAGCTACTTTGGCTAAAGCTGTGAACAACAGTTTGGTTACAATTGGTTCCAGTTTAGACCATGCTAAAGTCCCAGGTCAAGATTTTGAGAGCACTTTGAAAGACAACGAATTGGAAGTTGGTATGGGTATTCATAATGAGCCTGGTGTTAAAGTCTTGTCACCAGTTCCTCACACTAAATATTTATTGAAAGACCAGATCTTGCCAAAATTGTTGGATCCAGATGATAAAGATCGTGCATTTGTCCAATTCGATAAGAATGATGAAGTTGTGCTATTGGTTAACAACTTAGGTGGTGTCTCAAACTTGATCTTGAGTGCTATCACTAAAACCACTACTGATTTATTGAAATCAGAATATGGGATTGTCCCTGTCCGTACTTACCAAGGCACTTTAATGACCGCTTTGAACGGTGAAGGGTTCTCCGTTACTTTGTTGAATGTCACAAAAGTTAACAAAGCTACAGCTTCAAGCTTGGGATTCAAATCTATTATTGATTTATTGGATGCCGATACTGATGCACCAGCTTGGCCAGTTAAGGAATATAGTGATAGTGCACCAACCTATGACCCGTCTTTAATTAAAGACGGTGAAGACAATGTTCAACAAGCTGGTATTTTCGATTTTGATCATTTCTCAAAATTCTTAAAAAGCGGAGTTGACAGTGTGATCAAAGCAGAACCATTAATCACGAAGTTAGATACTCAAGTTGGTGATGGCGATTGTGGTACTACCTTAGTTGCCGGTGGTACCGGTGTCGTTGATAACTTGTCCAAGATTCCAAAATCAAGTTTATCAGAAGCTTTACACAAGATTTCTGATTTGATTGAAACTTACCAAGGTGGTACTTCAGGTGGTATTTTTTCAATCTTCATTTCTGGGTTAAGTAAAGGTATAATCACAAACTCTGGAAAAGGTTCACCAGTCGATGGTAAAGTATTCGGTAAAGCTTTAGAAGATGCACTAGAGACATTATATAAATACACAAGGGCTAGAACAGGTGATTCCACTGTTATTGATGCATTAGAACCATTTGTTAAAGAGTTTTCTAAGTCAAATGATTTACATAAGGCTGTTGAAGCTGCTGATAAAGGTGCTAAATCAACTGGTTCATTTGAAGCTAAATTTGGTAGAGCTTCTTACGTTGGTGACTCTAGCGAAATTCCAGATCCTGGTGCTATTGGGTTAGTCGAATTCTTGAAAGGTGTTAAGAATGCATTTTGAAAAACATACAAACCACCTCTATGAGCTTATTCAGTCTTGATAATATTGATATCTTTGAAAAAAAAAAAATGTAGATCATTTGTATACTGCTTTTCCGTGTAGAGAATGTTAGAGATATATTAGCGCAAAGGTATCCAAATCATCTTTTTTTGAAGTTTTGAACTTGATCGCAAAACAGTGAATACAACTGAATATATAGTTTATTGGATAAAAAAAGCTACAAATTGCATCAAAGATTAATAGCATGTCATTGAAAATATTTTCATAAACCACTAGTTTTATTCAAGATGGCTACTTTAATAACCAAGTTGCCATTTTCATCCTGTGGTTTACCAGCTAATGCGAACGCTTCAGATGCTTTATCAACACCATACACTTTATGAGTAATGATCTTATCCAATGCTGGAATCTTTCCCTTGGCCATTAATTCAATGGCTGTTGGATATGCGTTTGCATATCTAAACACCCCTAATAAATCAACCTCTCTAAGAGCAGCAGAACCAATATGAAGATTTTGAACAGGATTACCCATGCCAACAAACATAAGTTTCCCACCAGCTGAAGTTGCGAATATACCAGTTTGAACACATGATTCCACACCTGTACATTCAAACGTGTAATCAAATTCACCGATCTCTTCTTCACCATCCTTAATACTTGTCAATTGATCTGCAATTTTTCTGGAAATTTTCAAGTTTTCTTCAATTGTAGATCCTCTTTCGGCATTAACCAAGTATGAATGTGTTGCAATACCATTCTTAACAGCAAAATCAAGACGATTTTGAGCAATATCTGCAATAACAACAGTTGTAGCCCCATAAACTTTTGCCACGGCAGCAGAGAATAAACCAACTGCACCAGCACCCATTACTAAAACTTTTGAGCCAGCTTCAACTTTGGCTCTATTGGCAGCGTGAATAGCCACCGATAATGGTTCAGCTAATGCAGCGTGCTCCAATTTCAAATTTTCAGGAACTTTATGAACCCAAACACTTGGAACATTGATTCTATCTTGTAAAGTACCTTGGAAATGTGGGAAAGTCTTTGCACTTGATCTAAACTTCATCTGTTTACAAAGATTATAACGACCTATACGACAATATTTGCATTTACCACAAGGGATCCCAACTTCTAAGGCAACTTTGTCACCAATTTTGAAACCATCAACACCAGGCCCCAAAGATCTGATAACACCGGCAGATTCATGACCTAAGGAGAGAGGTTCACGTACACGGAAATCACCATTAGCACCATTATTGTAGTAATGCACATCTGATCCACAAAGTGTGGTTGAACTGACTTCAACTTGTACTTCACCATTCACAGGTTCGGGAATTTCTCTTGAGATTGCCTGTAAGTCACGGGCACCTAATAGGACACTAGCTTTGATATTTTGGACAGTCATGGTTTGAGTAGTTTGTTTTTTCTTGGATGGGTTCAGTTGAATGCATCATATCTTCAAAAAATATTGCAACAGTTTTATAACAAGAGTGTTCATATCTGTATCCGGCTATATGTTTTAGTTTCGAGTATTTGGAAATAATTTTTATTTTCTATAGCCGGTATTTGTTTCTGTTGGGTTATTAGCAAACATCAGCCCGGTAATATGACAGCTACTTATAAAGACACAAGATCATAGATCAATGAAGTTACTTTGAAAAGATGTGGTTGTTGTTGCTTAATTAATAATTCTACAAAGTCTTTTCATCATGGGTGGTAATAGTGCGTTCAGTTTGGAAGGTAAAACAGCCTTGGTTACAGGTGCTACACGGGGAATCGGTTCAGCTTTAGCAATTGGTCTTGCTGAGAATGGCGCTGACGTTGTTCTTGTTCAAAGAGATCATTCAAATTTGAAGACCAAGCAGGCCATCGAGAAATTGGGAAGAAAAGTTCATATTGTCACTGCAGATTTATCGAAAAGAGAAGATGTTGGCAACGTGGTTGCTCAAGCTCTTACTTTAGTTACTAGAATTCATATATTGGTTAATTGTGCTGGGATTCAAAGAAGAAGAGCAGCTGAAGAGTTTTCTGACCAAGATTGGGACGATGTGATCCAAGTCAATTTGACCACATCATGGACTATTAGTAGAGACGCCGGTGCGCATATGCTTAAACAAGAACCAGACGATACTGGTTCTAGAGGTAAGATCATCAATATTGGCTCTGTGTGCTGTTTCCAAGGTGGAATGAATGTTCCAGCTTATGCTGCTGCCAAGGGAGGTATTTTAACTCTAACTAAGGCCCTTTCCAACCAATGGTCTTCTAGAGGCGTTAATGTGAACGGTATTGCTCCTGGTTACATTGCTACTGATATGAATGAGGCCTTGATAGCTGATCAGGAAAGAAGTAGACAAATTCTTGAACGGATTCCTGCAGCCAGATGGGGTTATCCAGAAGATTTCAAAGGCCCTGTTGTGTTTTTGGCCTCTGGGGTATCCAACTACGTTAGTGGCGAAATGCTTTGTGTTGATGGCGGCTGGATGGGTCGTTAACTCTTTCAAGAGATCAGAACAAATATATAAATATATACATAAGTATCAAATAAAAATACATTTCTTACTGGCTATAACAAACCACTTCGTATTTATAAGCCAAGCTGGGCTCTGTTTGGGTCTATTCCGCCCGGCAATCGAGAAAAGTACAAGTCCGGCCCAAGCCACCCAGAAGCCACCCACTTCTGCGGGGCGGGACAAGTAGCCTTAGAGAGAAAAACAATAAAGAAAAAACCGGGGTGTTATAACCCATCGCGGAAGCAAAACTCCACAAAAAAGTCATCGACAATCCCAACACTTTCCGTGACTGCGCTGGATTGGACACATGGATAATGGTTCGGTTATAGAACATAACTTCTAGGATCAAACCACAGTAACCAGTACTCATCGTTGCTAAAAATGATCGTTAATACTAATGGGAGAGATGAAGAAAGAGAAAGTCTTGCTATATCAACAGCAGCAGCTGGTTCAAATACAAAGAGAGTCAGACAAAGAGCCCCTAGAGCCTGTCTCAATTGCCGGGATCTTAAAGTGAGTAGAAATCCAAAAAGTTGTTGAAGAAAGTTTACTAACGTAGTTCATTTTACTAGATCAAATGTGAACAAATAGATAATGGTACAATCTGCATAAGGTGTAAATGTGAAAACATACAATGTGTCTTTGTTAGCAGCAGAAGAGGTGGTCAGAACAAACATAAGCATACTGGGAATAAACCTAATAACCAGAATAATAACACTACTACTATTAATAATAATAATAATAATAATACTTATGAAAATGGAAATGAAAATGAAAATGGGAATGGAAATATAACTAGAACAGAACCTGAAAAATCCAAAAGACCGTTAGAACAACCGCAGGGCTCTCCAAATGAATTTGGTTACATTTCATCGTCTATTTCAAATGGCCCATCACTACTTGAGACAGGAGACATAACTTTCAAGAAACCCAAGACTAATGGTAGTGGCAGTGGTAGTGGCAGTGGCAGTGGTAGTGTTGTTAGTGGTTCTGGGGATGATACATCAGTGAGAAGACAAAGCGAGGATATATCTCTACGAACGATACAAAACCCATCTGATTCATTAAATCTTTTGGCTCAAGCTGCTTTTAATGATGATTCAAATGAATCTATCGATAAAAATTTAGAAAGTGATGGTCCGTCAGTTGATGAAAAATTCAAGAAACAAAGCATGGATAAATATAATCTTGATTCAACAAGTTCAACCACAAGCAGCGGTAAATTATCTCTACGTGCTAAAAGTGGTGGTCCAAGCTTTCCAGGCTTGTTAAATGATAGGTTAGGAAAGTTTTGCTTGGTTCAAAGAGGAATAGTGACTCCAATCACCCTTAAGACTTTGATATCCACTTACTTCACTCGTCATCATCAATACATGCCCGTGATGCCAGCCCATAAGATTTTAAGGTCAGATTCTGAATTATGCTCCTTCGCAGAATCAGAACCAATTCTTGCAGTGACTTTTGTCATCATAGCATCTAGGTTTGAAGATGAAAAAGTTCATGCTGCAAGTTGGAAATTCATGTCTGAAGTGATTCAAGACTTAGTTTTAGGGATTCGTAAACCAACTTTAGGTACAATTGAAGCTTTTCTAACTCTATCTGAAAATGTTCCTAAATTTAAAGAGGTTAATGATAAGGAATTATATGAATTTGAAGAAAGATTTAGCTGGAATCTTGTTGGTCAAGCCGTGAGAATGAGTTATTATCTTGGTTTGGATCAGAAAACATTGTTAGAAACTGATGAAACAATGAGCGAGGAGACTCATAGAATGAGGTTTATTTGGACCTATTGTCATTTTGAGGAATGTCAAACTTCTATTAGATTTGGTAAGGCTTTTTGGACTCGAGGGCCGACATTATGTTTCCCAAGTTCTTATGTCAACTCTTCATTTTCTTCTTTTCACAATTTTCCAACATTGATTCCCTCAGCAAATTCTTTAGAAGATCATTCTTCATATATGCAGGCTTTGATTGATAGTACAAATTTAATGTCGAATATCCATGATTTGTTGTATCCTTCAAGAGATAGAACTATATCACTAGTGCATCTAGGTGACTATCACAAGATCTTGGATGAATTCACGATGGCTTTTGCTAGTTATAAAATGACTTGGGAAAAAAAATATTGGGATATATTATCACTTAATGAAACTGTTTGGGTCAGCTTCAACTATGCTAGGTTATATGCTTATGGATTTGCATTTGAAGCTCATATGAAAAGAATGACAGAATCATCTTGTGAAAAATTGGATGCACAAAAAATGTTCCCAATGTCATTGATGGCCACCCCTGACGCTAAATTTATCATTGAGGCGAAGAATGCTGCTATTCAGATATTAACAAGTTGTGCTGATAATTTACGTACATATGGTGCAATGGCTTATCTACCAGCTAGATATTATGGATATTTTGGTCATTCAGCTGTGTTCTTGATTAAAATCATATTCACTGGAGCTGTGAACTTTGCTGAACAAAGAGAAATTTTGGATCTTATTGGAAGAGTTATTGCATGTTTCTGTGATGAATTCAAAGGATTGGATAGGTATCACCCATTGATTAGATGTGCTCAACAACTACGTACTTTGCTACAAACTTTGTGGACTTCAAAAGGTCAACAATACCCGGGAAATAATAACAAGATAGCTGAATCTAATAGAGATAACCCTTACAACCAAAAGCAAACACAGAATGATCCACTGATGGAGGATCCTTTAGCTGGTGATATTTTCAATTTGGTTGATAATTTCTCATTTGATCCTTTCAGCCCTGATTTAATTCGGGATAGTGCTGAAACTGCGATTCAAGATCTCACTGCTACGTTTTCTAATGATTTAAATAGTGATTTTTGGTTATCATATTTCTAACTTCCAACGCTTGAGAGATTCAAAATAGTAATATGGATGAAGAGGAATATACTCCCATGTCATAAAATGCATAGGTTAGCATACAAAAAGAAAATGTATTAAAGCATTTTAAGTAAGACGTTTTTATGAGCTAGCAATATGTGTAAATTTTTATTCAACATCATCAACAAGTAATAAACGTATATTATCAAATGCATTCCCGGTTCAATTATTTCTAAGAAAAAGCTTCCTTCGTTGTTCTTGTATCGTGTGACCCTAAAGTCATTTCGTCAAAATCTATCTCATTAGAAGAATTATTATTACTTCCATGACTGTCATTGGCACCAACTCTGTCAGAAAGTGACCTGTGCGCTCTTCTCTGTCTTTATAAAGCTGATTATCATCTTCACAACCGTCTTTCTAATTATTTATTCCACATATGTGGTGGAGAGATTCAAAGTCTTCCATTTTATGCTTTTCGCTAGCCTTGCAATCCGATAATCCAAAATCTATTAAGGAAACTTTACCAGACACAGAAACATGAATGTTGGAGGGTCTAACATCATTGTGCGAAATTCCTAGCAGGTGGAGCTCCTCAAGTCTTAATTTGATCGTTTTATAAACTTTATTCCTGTCCCATTCTTCCATTAATATTTCTTTTCCTAGATATTCAAATATATGCATCGGATGGTCGGGAAGACCATTCCAATAACCAGAAACAAGGAGCCTTGGGAAATTCGATGCAAATCGTGATTTTGCAATCTTTTCGTTAATTTCAAGTTCGTTGAAGAACATACCATAATAACCCTTTTTAGCTGGAATAGTAATGCATGCGAAATCATTCTCTTCCCATAACTGACTCGAATAATAGTACAATTTGACAAACACCGTGGTTGGGAGACTCAAGTCAGGATACCGTCTTGCTGCATCATATATTATTCGACAATACGTGTTTCCATTAATCACATCAAAGTCATCACTATCTCCATTTTCTTTAATTATTCCCAAACTTGTCAGATATTCACTGTGAGATGATTTCCCTGAAGATCCACTAATTGGTCTAGGAAGCACATTCACGAATGGATCTAGTCCCTTGGTTTTGCAGGCTATCCCAAAATATTTCGCTAGTCTATCCTTTGTAACAAGAGCATCTGATTCATTCTTGTAGAAAAACCCCGCTATTGCGGATCTTAAAGTAATGCCATGTGCAGCAGTTTCTGGATCATTGATAGTATAGTAGTCTATCGTCATTTGTTTGCCATCAGCAATTTCGTATTTGAAAAACCCGGAGAAACTTTGATGGTCTGAGATAAAAACCCTGTCTGTTCCACATAGGAACGCCTGATAGAGGTATTTCCTTAGAACTAGCGCAAATAGCACCCTAGGGGACCATTCCCCATCTGGAAATAAGGGCTGAGATTCTTGCAGTCTCAATTGTCTCTGGTTCGCTAAATGTGACTTGTAGTTCTTTATGACCACTTTCAATTCTTCCAAGCCTCGTGTCAAACTATAGTTTCCTTTTTTGTAATCACCTAGGGCAAAACAAATTTCCGGAATCTGTAAATTAGGAGTTGAAGTATTTATCGAAATATGAATGATATCTGGCTTGACTACTTTTCTTCTATGCAAAGGAGGCCTTATAATTGAAGGTTTGCCAAAGTAATGGTAGATATCATAGACATCATGATATAAGTCATCTAGTGGATAAGCTATACTTGCATCAAAGTACCGTTGGATATCGTCCTCGATATGCATTGCATCACCCATTGGATAGCGATATTCCAGTGACAATAAATGGCCATGGATCGTCGATCCTCTAATAGCGGTATCAAGCGGAGCAAGATAGCTCTCTTTGAATTCATCACTACTCATCTCCCTGAATTCAGCTGTCATCAATACATTGGTGATGTAAACAAGAACTGGCATAAAGGGCATCTTCCCTGCTAAAACTGACGCATCACTCTTGGTCACTAATTGCTCAATGGAATGCTCTTGTTCACGTCCATAACTTCGAATCCGCAATAAGGGAGTATCCAAAAAGGCCCTCGTATTTTGTTCATTATCATTCTGGACCTTGGCATATAATGTTGGATTTACCCTAATACATCGACTGTCGGGATCATCAAAAGTGATATCATAACTCTCTTCACCAGAGAAGTACATGCATGGCATGCTAGTTAGATAAAGAGTAGCCGTGTTGATTGTTCATCCCCTACTTTTATTGATTTGGTGTTATCCTCCCTTCCTTATCTACACGTGACTACATCCCACTTCAAAAAGTTGCACAGTTAAGGAAACTCTACCAATTCTAACATATAACCATAGATTAAGCTAATACTAAAGTCACTGTATTATTTTAGGTATATTCAGTCTATCTATCCACACAAAAACATACTCGACATTTATGGAATAAATTTCGACATGAATTTGGTAAGCTATTTCACTGCTTTTTACAGATATTGAAACGTATATCAATATTCGTTATCATAATTGTTAATTTATTACACATGGAATAATGTTGCTCGACCTACTTCATAAAAGGAGAACATTTTCGTTTATGTAATAAATTGAGATATTTTAGCATCCGCAAATAAGTGCCTAGATGAAACAACCTTGTAACGACCATTTGTTTTATGCTAATTTTTTTTAATTTCCTATAAGATGAACGACTGATTTTCATGTTTCTCAATTCAAATTGATTAGCAAGAACAGAAATACTAATGAACAGAAATACTTTTGCTAATAATATTACGAAATACATTTTGGAGAGCGATGTGGATATTGATAGATTTGAGATTACCAAATTCGACTACAGAAAAGTGTTTGGAATAGGATCCTGCGAAAATGTCAATCACAGAGAGTTGATGTTAACATTTTTAGAAACAGATAAGAAAGCAGATATTTTATCTCGTGAAGAAATGTTGTATTACAGCCATAATTCCTTAAATGGAGTTACGTCTTGTAAATATTTATTTGTAACACTGATAGTTAATTGAGGAATCTCATTTTTTATCATCAGGAAAAATGGAAAGAATTATTCATCTTTTTTTCTGTTGTGCCTTTTACTGAGTATGAGTTTCAGGGTCCTGATGGAAAATTGGTAAACCCTGATACACTTTCCCATATAGCTCCCAGCCATGCCACACACAATATACTCAT